>OX578242.1:4103531-5303531 GCA_951216915.1 Tetheella fluctuosa | reverse complement strand
TTAAGTAAAGATTTTTGTGCGAAAATGAAGCTTCTCCCGTCACTGTAGCGCTCAAAACAGCTCAAAGAATCTTTTCTTTCCATTAATAATGCTAAATCATCGAAATGTGTTTACGTGTGTGGATTTTTGAGTGGACTATACGGTATTTATTCCCCTAATGTTTAAAAAAAAATATTAAGTTACAGGATTATTCAGGTGTTTTTTAGTCGTTGGCAATACTTGCAGGGGTGAAAATACTCATCAATATGAACAACTTTTATTATGGGAATAACTGAAATCACGAAAAAAATATAATCTGTTCCATACAAAATACATCCTACCCGACCAAAACGTATGAGGCAACTGTTTTATTTTACATGATATCTGAGTTTGTCCCATAGGGAAAGTGGTTCATATTGATGAGTACTTCCACCCCTGCAAGTATTGCCAACGACTAAAAAAATCATTCTGTATACTTAGCACCAGTAGAATTGATTCCCATGAGTTTTATATCATCTCATTTTGATATAAATTGATCATAAACTACAGTATTATATAAGACTAGCTGTTCCCCGCGGTTTCACTCGTGTTCCCGGCATAAAAAGTAGCCTAAGTTACTCCTTATAACATATATCTGCCAGTTAAAGACCCACTATGAAATACTGTAAAGATAAATCATAAAGAGTTGCCCATAAATAATGTAACGATAAATACATATATAAGGTGTGGGAGGCCTAAATTTTATTTAAACTAGCAAAATTCCGTATATTTCACTCGTCTTCAAAAATATTATATAGAATACTTGAATTATAAAGTTTTACATTATATTTTTCATTAATTATAATAATAGTTTGTAATGCTTATAAACGCTAATGTGTGTATAATTCGAGATTTTATTAGGATAAGTGTCCATTTGTTTTGCAAAAAACGTTTTCACAATTTTGTTTTTACAAAAAAATCTGTACTAATAATTCATTTTTATTTTATAGATTAAAATAACTGAAGATAAAACAAAAAATATATTTGTACATTTTATTTAAGTTAAAATGTTTTTTTTTTTTGAAAATTTTATTAAGAAAACGTTTTCGCTAAATGAAAAGGGACACAAATAGCTTAGCATTATGCTTATAAATCAACATAATATATGTTTACAAAGAAATTAAATAATATATATATATTAAAAAATATTTGAAAATAACGAATGTATTTTTCACGAACGCTTCTCTCACCACGAAATGAAATGCTTTTGAGAAGTTTTTTTAAAAATTAATATTAATATAAGGGTCTGTCCGTATTATATGCTTCAATGTAGTCACAGTACAGTAGATAATTGGTTAGAATTGTGCTCTTTTTTTTACCTAGTTTTTTTTTTATGTGGTCGAAGGTGAAAATTGAAAAACTGTGTTAACTATACTACTTCCGTATTGTGGCTTCATCATGGCCAATTGAGACATCTAAATCTATAAAGCGTATTATATGGGTAGACCCTAACTTTTTTATTTTATTTTGATGTTTTGTTTTTGATTTGTAACTAATACAATAATGTTTTACAGTGGGTGGACGCTAACAACGATGAGGTAATTGAATTTGTCGAAAAATATCCTTTTTTTTTATAATATTTCCTCCTTTTTTCCATCTTGATCCGTCGTACTTGCGTTTTAATCCGATAATTCTAAATAGTAGTTGATTAATTCGATTCCCATTGAAAGACATTCGTGTGCATGAACATGTCTGTTTGTCCCGAGTCTAGGTGTAATTGTTATAAGAAAAGCAAAGTATATGTAGTATATCAGTTATCTGGCTTCCATAGTACAAGCTCTGCTTAGTTTGGGGTCAGATGGCCGCGTGTGAGGAATGTCCCGGGATATTTAAAATATAAGAGCTGTATACTTTTATGATATCAGCGGGCAGATCTTACCATTTTTTTTTTTCAAAAAATTTTACTATTAAAATTATCGGATTATTACCATGTTTTATTGCTATATTCTACTTTATTCTTCTGGTAATAAAGCTCACAGGGTGTTTGTATTTAGTACAAGGTCTTATATATCAGGTTACAATGATTTACACTTGATTGGTAGTTACGTGACTAATATTTAAAAAAAACTGCGTTTTTTTATGTTTTCACGGGATAAAAAGTATCCTATATGTTAATTTTACCCGACACAATAGTTACTGAATGTCCTATACACCTAGAGACAGGTTGTAATAAAAGAAGAGTCAAAAAAAAAAAATGTTAATTTAGAATATATTCTATCTGTGTGCCAAATTTCATGCAAATACGTTAAGTAGCTTTTGCGTGAAAGAGTAACAAACATTCATCCGAACTTTCATATTTATAATGTTAGTAGGAAGTAGGATTAGTAGCATCCTAACTAATATTACAAATGCGATAGTGAGTTTGTTTGTTTGTTACCTTTTCACACTTAAACCGTTGAACCGATAGCGATAAAATTTGGTATGCAGATAGCCTATGGTATGGAGAAAGACATAGATGAAATCGCGAGGCGAAAGCTAGTGTGTAATAAATAGTAAATGAGAGTTAAGATTACGTTATACCTTGGTCCCGCACTGAACTAACGGGAGAGAGATGGGACCAAAGGCTATCTCTCTATAAAAAAGACATACCCCTGGTACTGGTAATGTATATAGGCGATGGAAACCAGGGTCATTTACCATCAGGTGAGATCTGACGCTGAATGTTCTGTTCTGTTGGAGATCCTTAGGGGAGGCCTATTTCCAGCAGTGGACGTCTTGCGGCTGAGATGATCATGATGGGATGATGATTTGTCGCGTGGTCCCAGTATTGCCTGTAAATAACATTAAAGGTGTATCGGAAGACTGGATATACAGTCGATGGTTTAGATGCGCAGGCGCAGGTACAGGATTTCGTTTGGAGAGGGTTGGGGAGGGGGCCATTTAATCTAGTTAATCTACATTAATGAGCATTATTGGTAGGTACTTACTAAGGTACTTATGTTACCCCCCCCCCCCCCCCCCTAATTCCATGTATATTAATCGTGTAAGTTGTTGTTTCTTGATGAAGTTAAGACCTTGTAAAGATTGGTGATTGTTAGGTATATGTTACTGTCTCTTGTATTTAATTATTAGCTAGCTATGTTCGCCCCGCGGCTCTACCCGAGTTGACTTACTTAATCTGACGTTAATCTTAATATATTTCGTGGATTTGTCTTGAAAAACTACGGATTTTGAAACAAATTTTTATCCCCTATTTTACTTGTTAAGTTTAGGGGTACCCTATATGTTATTCCAGGGTATCTATCTATGTGCCAAATTTTATCCAAATCCATTCACCCGTTTATGCGTGATTGAGTCACAAACATCCGTCCATCCATCCAAACTTTCACATTTATAATATTAGTAGGATATATACTAGCTTTCGCCTCGCGGTTCCACCCGCGTTCCCCAGGGATCTTATGTTTTCCCGAGATAAAAAGTAGCCTATGTTCTTCACCGTACCATAGGCTATCCGTGAAAAGGTAACAAACAAACAAACTCACTTTCGCATTTATAATATTAGTTAGGACTAGCTTACCGCCCCGCTGTTTCACCCGCGAACCCCTATTTTACCCCTCCCATATGGAATGTTCAAAAATCCTTTCTTAGCGGATGCACATCATAATATCTATCTGTATGCTAAATTTTAGCCCGATCCGTCCAGTGGTTTGAGCTGTGCGTTGATAGATCAGTCAGTCAGTCACGGTTTCCTTTTATATATACACATAAGTTAGGATGTAGGAATCGTATATATATATTATTTAGATTAATAAATACAAGAGGCAGTTAAATGAAGTTAACAGCTTTGACACACATGTTAAACTTTTGGTTAAACATACTATTATGTTTTGTTTTCTACAATTTGGTGTCCATTTTCGCTTTTTTCGGTGAGGTATAGGGTAACCATTATATTTTTTTTACGGGACATAAATTTTCAGCTAAAATACGCTTTTACTAAAAAAAAAAGCTTGAAAATCTAATCAAAAGCATTTCATTAATCCTATCCTGGTTTTAAAATGAATAAAAATGTTTTTTTTTATTCGTTTTTCACGGAATCGAGTCTGTACAGTGTAAAGGAAATAGAAACAAATAAAAAATGGGTAAAAATGTTGCCATATTGTCCTACATTTCCCTGCACAACCTTTTTGAATGATTTCTTTCCTTAATTTTTGATATTCTACTAGGCAGGATTCTGTTGATTTTTTTTACTTTTTTTTTGAGCAAAGTTTAATGAAGCTTCACTTTGAAAAATATGGAGCCCTAGTTGAGATTTTTTTTTTTTTTTGACATTCTAAGGTAAATTTAGCTTGCTTTCGCAATGAATAGAATATTGATATGGCTTTGGTTAATGTTAGACAATAACTCCTTTAAAAGTTACTTTTAAACTATTTGCGTCAAAATGCTTATAAAAAAAAGTTGAGGGCTTTGCATGGGATTTGATTGAGTTTAACTTTTGCCTGTGTCCTTTAAAAAAAAAACTGTACACTCTCGATGCCCGTCAGGTTGGATAACTTCAGAGCCGAAATTATCTTTCTCTTTCATTCTCTCTCACTCTATCCTTTTCTTTTCGCACAAATCTTTATGTAAGCTAAAATATAAATGCCTTTTACCGCTCCTATAAACTAACCTAAAATCATGAGATACGATAATTGCATCAATTAATTATCGCCTCTCGAAAATGGCAACATTTTTACTAATTCCTACTTTTTTTTTCTCTTTCCTCCATACACGTTAACTCGACAAACAAACGTGTGGTCGCCCTACGATCCGTGCCGTTGGATTTTGGACGCTATTGCTTACACAAGTGGGTGCAAGATGGATCGCCAGCGCATTCTTCTACACCGGTCAAAATTGATACCCTGCAATTTGTGCCTATTAATACGAATCCAAAAGAGTTCAAGAAACTACAGCAACAGGTATGTACATTTTCTAATATTTTTGAGGTTATAGGTTCGATTCCCACTCAGGAGAGACATTTGTGTGCATGAACATGTCTGTTTGTCCTGAGTCTGGGTGTAATTATCTATATAGGTATATATTTACAAAAGAATAATAGTATATGTAGTATATCAGTTATCTGGCTTCCATAGTACAAGCTCTGCTTAGTTTGGGGTCAGATGGCCGTGTGTGAGGAATGTCACGGGATATTTTATTTTATGAAGATAGGTTATAGTGAAGGAAACCATAGCACGGTGGTAGGGTAGGTTTGTACCTCTTGGGTAGCTACCACCCTCAAGTTGAAAATATATCGCCAAGTGCCTATCGGGGTGTTCTCGCATCAGTACTTTAGAGCCAGTTTTTTCCAGGCTTGGTGTGCTTACCACCATCATAGTAAAATTGTGGTCAAACACGGACCTATATACAGGGTGACTTTTAAGTCACAGGCAATACTTGCAGGCGTGGAAGTAAATACTAATCAATATGAACAACTTATAAAATGAAATCACGAAAAAAATATCAGCTGTTCCATACAAAAGTTCAATACCTACTCGACCAAAATGTATGAAGCAACCGTTTTATTTTACGCGATATCAGAATTGGTCCCATAGTAAAAGTTGTTCATATTGATGAGTACTTCCACCCCTGCAAGTATTGCCAGTGAGTAAAAAATCAGCCTGTTTAGTAAAAGGAATTAAAGAATTTAATTTATTGTCCAATTTTTTACTTTTTAACGATACTAAATGTAATGCATTAAGTAAATAAATGAGTTTCTTGCCGGAGTCTTCTCAGTCCAAGTGTATTCCGAACCGGTGGTAGAATCAATTGTAACGTACATAAGTGCCTTATTGGGGCCAAAACTGAATAAATGATTTTGAGCTTGAAAAAAAAAACTTGAAACTTAAATTTCGTTGGTAATAATTTCTATGACAAATATGTTAATAGAAAATGTAGTAATTTAGATAATATAGTATGAAAGAAGGCTTTGAAAAGACAGTGACCAATTATGAATTGCATCTAACAAATCAATCTATCTCACTCATATTGTGTTTCTATCCTTGTCTCACTCACAATGTGAACAAAAAAAATATACTTAGTTAAAAGCCTTTATTCAGATTAAGCCACCTATGAAGGTTCAATTTACTGACAGCAAGGAACTCAGCAAGGTTAAATTTTTTTGATCTGCTATAATATTTCATACGTTTTACAAAGATTGCATATATTTTAACTGAAACTAGATATTATTATTTGTCAATGCTCTATTTCTTTTTTTAAATATAAATTATAGATAAAGGACAACAGACGCGCGGACAAAATTAGCGCTGGTCCGCAATCCCATATTCTGGAGGGAGTGACATGGGACGAGGCGAGCAAGCTGGTGGGTGAGGATGCAGCCAACACCCACACTGGCGACCATGTGGTAAGTGACGGAGAAGACGTGTGACGAAGTGGACGTGTGACGAAGGGGACGTGTGATGAAGTGGACGTGTGACGAAGTGGACGTATGACGAAGTGGACGTGTGACAAAGTGGACGTATGACGAAGTGGACGTGTGACGAAGTGGACGTGTGACGAAGTGGACGTGTGACGAAGTGGACGTGTGACGAAGTGGACGTGTGACGAAGTGGACGTTTGACGGTGTGGATGTGTGACGAAGCGGACGTATGACGACGATTTCAGAGTTAGACCCAATTATTCCATAGTAAAAGTTGTACCTAGCGGACATATACTTTGTAAAAAAAAAAAGCCCACTATGACAAGGTCGCTTGCCTATCGGTTTTATATAGGATATAATTTGGAGAGTGTGCGCAGGAATTATTCAACCCAATTCCACCTTTCCCATTCCTACACCGAACCACAAGACGCCGGTAAAATTTCCACCCGTACGTTGTTGACATCTCAAACATACGGACTCAACGTTTTGCATCCCATTTATAATGCGAACAGCAATGGAGTGGAACTTGATCCCGGCGTCTTTGTTTCCTGACTCCTACAATCTAGGGACTTTCAAGGCCAGAGTGAATAGGTTTCTTTTGGGTAAGCGTGCTCCATCTCAGTCCTTGGACGGGTCAGAAGCCAAACGCGAGCCCATTCAATATAAAAAAAATCAAATTTTCCATAAGGTACTAATGGGTGCTGCGTCCAAGGGTATAATCCAGCGTGGCTACCAGCATAACGCGACCGTGTACAGTGCGCCGTACGCGCGGAACCCGTTCGACCAGGTCACCGACAACGAAATTGACGAGTACAGGCGCATCGTTGAGAGAAAGCAGCGCGGGAACGACTGTGAGTACATTACATTGATAAAAAAGTAAAACCAACATCAAAATGGTTTTCCATTAAAAAGTATAAAATAACGATATTAGAAGTCGACCGGAACACACCAGGTTTTCAACTTGAGGGTGGTAGCCAGCCAGGCGAGTACTACAAAGTACCCTACCACCGTGCTATGGTTTCCTCACGATGTTTTCCTTCACCGATAGCTCAAGCTCATTGTGGGATTCGAACCCACGACCTTCGCCGCGGCATCGGACGTCACTACCACTGAGTTATCATCGCCTTAAAAGCTGCAAGGTGGTTGACTCCTCCATTGAAAAGAGAAGGTCTTCCGCCAGGCGAGGTCATAGTACCTGGGGACTACGGTCCGGAATCTTGTATATGACAAGTGCTCAGGGAACCTTGATAGCGCGATGTAGAATCTTGTGGCGCCATCTATCCACGGGTAGTGTAAGTTTCTTGTTTAGTTAATAGATGTCGCTAGTAAACCAGTGGGTACTTCAATGACCATAGATTATGTGATGTTTTTGAATTTACTTATTTTAAAGTTTTTTCTTTTATTGTCAGATGACACAGATTTGTCGGAATCCGAAGCAATAAGTGCAGCCCAGATAACTTCCCCCGCCAGCGCACCCTCTGAAACTGAGGAGGAGTCACGGGATGGTATGTAGCTTATACAAAATTATTTTTGATAAAATTATTTTTAATAAAATTAACGTTGGAAACTATACAGGATGATTTTTTGTCACTGGCTATACTTGCAGGGGTTGAAGTACTCGTCAATATGATCAACTTTTATCATGGGGCTAACTCTCGAGACCACAAAAAAATATCAGTTGTCCATTACAAAAGTTCAATACCTACTCGACCAAAATGTATTAAGAAACCATTTTATTTTTTTGCGATATCAGAGTTGGTCCCATAATAAAAGTTTTTCATATTGACGAGTACTTCAACCCCTGCAAGTATGGCCAGTAACTAAAAAATCATCCTGTATGTTGCTTTTTTGGGCAATGTGCGTGTTACTCACTTGGTTAAATTAAATTACAGATAGAAAATATCCCTAAATTGAAGGGCGGATCCAGGATTTTTTTCTGGGAAATAACAATAACTGTTAAAAATAAACTTAAAATTACTTGTTTAATAAAGACAGTTTTCTTTTATGTTTCCTACTAAAGATGTCCAGCACTTCATTAGCGTAAATTTTTGTCGCAATGTCTTGATGGATATGCATTAAAAGCCAGTCCATTCAAACGCTCTTCTGTCATCCTGCTGCGAAACAACTCTGATAATTAGATAAGCCTATAAGTATGTACTGTGATGGAAACTCCACAACCGTCTGGGGGGCAAGTGCCCCTGTGCCCCCCCCCCCCCTAAATCCGCCCTCGCCACAATGTTTTTTTGCTCAAATTTAGGCATATTACACGAAAAAAGCTAAAGTTTATCATGTTTGTATGTATGTCTGTGTATGTTCCGATATACACTGCGAGCACTGTAAGGTGTTATGTCAATTTAGTATACTGAGAAGCCGTTCCTTTATAGTTAGCTATACTGGGTACTGTTTAAAACGGAACGCAGTCCAGTATACTGCCTACCATCCATGTATATATCCTACTGTCATTCTGGACGGTGTTGATCACGTGATCAAAGCACTGAGAGCACCTTACCTCAAAAACGCCATTGCTCACAGTACAAAAATAGCTGCGTTTATGACGTCATTATGTTTCCCTAGGATACTGCGGCAGTATACTGTCAGTCCATAACGAAACGAATTTCTCCCTAGTAAGAGCACTGAACAGTGCTCCCAGTGTATATCGGAACATACCCTCTATCTCTTTGGGACTCCCTGTAGCCTAATAAAGGTTTTGATGGATTTTAAGATTCATCTTGTGGCTCACTCCCACTCCCATAGAGTATATTTTAATGATTCATATTATAATTTTTTTGCAAATTTCAGAACATCGCGTCCTAAGAATAGAGACTAAGCAAGCGCCAGTCAGGAGTCAGCCAGAAGTCGTGCTCAGTGATGGTATGTCTTTTAAAACTTTTCAACCTTTCCAGGACTTTCGTAACTTTTAAACATGCATACGTACATAGTAGTTAAACTGCGTTTATTAAACTTTTTCTTTGATTTTGTCTATTAATTGGATTTTTAGTTTTTATTCATATATACATAGTGATTTTTTTGTCGCTAGCAATACGTGCAGGGGTGGAAGTACTCATCAATATGAACAACTTTTACTATGGGACCAACTCTGATATCTACTGTATAAAGCAACTGTTTTATTTTACGCGATATCAGAGTTGGTCCCATAGTAAAAGTTGTTCATATTGGTGAGTACTTCCACCCCTGCAAGTATTGCCAGCGACTAAAAAATCTCCCTGTATGTCTATGTATTGATATTCTATGCATTTAGATTTTGTCTTTACATTAATAGAGTTGGTGATTTGTATGATAAAAGACATTGTGAAATGCTTGATTTAAAATATATACAGGTATAGTATTGATTTTTTTTTGCATTTTGAGACTTAGTATTTTTTTTTTAACGATTTATGGCATGCAATTTAAATTAGAATTGAGCGCAGCATTTGGTTTTGTACAGATTGTGACAAAATTGATTGTATTTTTTTTAGATTATACGGTTATTTTAATTACTTTTGTTGCCATATTTTTTTTGTTATTTTTTTGCATGCGTAAAAATACCCTTAATTCCCATTTATAGTTGACGGGACTGATTTCTTGAATGCCGAGAGAGCCCACGCCGACCGGACCATAGGTAAGATACCCTAATTTTTCTCGTATACTTCACCCTGGTAACATTTTAAAAAATATCCGGAAAATATATCCGGATCCGGATATCTTTTTGTTCTTAATTCAATTTGTGGATTTGCATGCTTTAGGTGTCAAATAATCGTAAGTCTGCATGTTTTCGGGATCCGGATATTTATTCCGGACGTTTTATTGTTCTTAATCTAAAAAACGTTGTGAGTACCCAAAAGAAGTAATATATAAAAATGCTATGAGATATTTACAACTTTTTTTAGAACTGTACAAGGTTTTTTGGTCTTTAATGGTTGAAAATACTATTTCTTCAGCATGATTTCCTTTATTTCTATAAAATGGCGCACCAAAAATGCATAATACTAATGTCAAACACTTTTTGTTTCGCCATTTTGTTTTTCGCACCTTTTTTTTTTACTAATAATGACACACAAAACACTAAATACACCATTACACCAAATCAATCAATACATAATTTCAAAACTATTCTTGGGTTCGAACTCTGGGTTGAGCAAGGTGCAATTGACGATTCCTTGCATAGTAATGTGTGAGATGGAGGGCGATACAGCTTACCACACCTTCAGTCAAACGTGGATGTATTTTATTAAGTACTGATTAGCTTTACGCCCGAACCTTCGCTAGCGCAGACTATAAAGTATCTATATATTCTTTTCATCTTATTTCGATTAAATAAAACCGCTTTAAATTGTGGAAACTCAATGAAGATTAGCGTGTTCAAACAGACAGACAGACAAACAAAAAATAAAACACTGATGTTTTAATTAAATACACAGATCCGCTGTTTCTACGGTTTTATTATATTTATAGATGGAATAAGATTTGTGAACTAAGTACCGATACGTTGCAAAAAAAGTACACCATATACACAAAAATCACACTTTCAACCGATTTACACAAACTTTTTACACCACTCAATAATCAATCCTAACACAAAAGCACCTTTCTAACACAAAGACACACGGGACCCGAACCTGCTATCCGACGACGAAGTCTTCTTAGATTCCGCGGCTTCCACCGCTACGTCTAGCGTCGTGATGAAGCCACAAGTCGTCGTTGTACACCAAACTGTCGTAAAAGGTGAGGGTGTGAATGTGTGAGAGTGTGAAAGTGTGATTACTGTGTTTTGTGTTATATCTTTGTAGATGTATGTGTGAGGTGTATGTAGATGGTAAATTAGGTAGCTTAATTAATAATTGTTAGGTTACGTTGGTGCTTTTGCATGTTATTTATACCAATGAAAATATATTAATTTGCGAAAATATTATATTAGCCTTTTCGAAAGGAGCTAGATAGATCTTAGAGACAGCAAGATGAAATGGCAATGGACAGTCCATATCGCTCAAAGAGCCGATAAACGATGGTGAAGAAAGGTTCTCGAGTAGCGACCACGTACTGGAAAGTGCCGAGCGGGCGGACCGTCTTGTTAACCTGTCACTTTAATGAGCATATCTGTAACTTCTTTTTCATGGACTAACATTTACACAAGACAACTCTAAAGACTTTGAATAGTAGAAGAAAATCATTTTAAAATATTGCGTATTTATAAAGGCACTAGCTTTTCCGCGCGGTTTCACCCGCGTTCCCGGGATAAAATATAGTCTATGTTACTCGGTGAAGATGTAGCTTTTTAACGGTGAAAGAAATTTTAAAATCGGTCCAGTACTTTTTGAGCCAATTCGTTACAAACATACTTACATACAAATCTTTCCTCTTTATAATATTAGTATAGATTAGTGAGTGATAATGTAGTTATTATATTAAAAAACGAATGTCTATGGAAAAGAATGAATCAGCGAGTTATTTGTGTCGTCCACCTTGTGTGTCCTATGTTTTGTTTGGTGCTAGTAATTTCTGTTTACTCCTTAAGTTCTTAATCTTAACTCTTTCAAATACTACTCTTACTTTGGCTTTAATTTCTTCATTGAATTGAACAAAATAGAATAAGTTGTTAGGTTACCAATATCTGCTTAGAAACGACATATAAACTGATCGTAACATGTATGTTACGTTCGAATATTTATCCCCAATTGTTGGATTTCGCAGAATAGTTTAGGGTCAGAATGTTCTGCCCAATTAAATGTGTACACTGTACAGTGTAACTAACGCCTTAATGCATTGAAACATATTTTTTTGCGATTTCGATATTGTCCCTGAAAAAACAAATTCAGTGTTCTCAATCTATACTTCAAATATAGTTAGCTAATTATTTATTTACCTACCACTTCGACCGTCTCAGTTAAAGTAATAGATTGACGTGTATGAGGGAAAGAGACAGCAATAACTGAACCATAAATTTTTTAAACTTTAACACAAATGACATAATATAGGTCCAATCCGTGATCCAAACTTACTATCGGATGACGATGTATTTTACGATTCGGCGGTCTCAACTGGCACTTCTAGCATGGGCATGATGTCACCGCCGCCGCCGGTTGTCGTACGCACTCAACATGCAATCATACACCAGACTGTCTCTAGAGGTGAGAAAGGGTGAGAGTGTGTAAGTGTTCGTTGGGTGACGGGTGTTTGTATTGTATGTATTGGAGGAAGTGTGATTTGTATGTGAAAAGAATCAGTAATAAATCTAAGTTTGTTTTGAAAATAATAATTTTACTATCGAGTATATTGCCGGCTCATCTCAGCAAAAGCAACCTTCCGAACTGTACGTTAGAGTCTGACAATAAGTGACTGTGAAGGCCTATTTGAATGAATAAAATATTTCATTTTATTTCAGTCTGCAATGCTATTTTGTTGTTTGTGTGAATGATTCGTTTCATATTCGTGTATGTTTGTGAAATTTAATACAAAATTGGTTTTATTGTGTAAAAGTTATGCACCCAATTGTCCTTTAGCTGTTTTATTTGTTATGATAATCTTAGTATCGAGTGTGATTTTGTGAATATACATAAATAAGTGTGTGAATGGTGTAAATGGGTAGTGTGCTATTTATGTATTTGTTCATCGTTCTCAATCGTGATTGTATGTAATTCTGCTATAATGTTTTGTGTTAATCCTTGGACCTGGTATATAATTGTTTAAGATATTTGTTCTACTTTGTCTTCATCGTCTAATATTCGTTGGTAGGTTTTACCCCATCTCATCGTTCTGTTTTTAGTATTTATGGTCTCGAGTTTGGATTCCAGACGAGTCAATCCTCTTGTATTTAATCTAGTCATTGATTCTTCGATATAGGGCATTTTTGATTACTTAGCCATACAACATGTATTATGTGGCCAACTCTGAAAGAAAAATGTAAGAACTAAAATGTATGGAGTCGAAGTAAAGTCATGTTTTTTTTGTTATTGTTATTGAGTTATTGAGTTCTTTAAAATTTCGCGATTCAAATTATACATTATTCAAATACTCGGCCATGCATCTCGCTCACAGACATCCCGTATTACCCTACATAAATCATCACACGCAAATCACTTTATTTTCACAATCAAATGCTCACGCCATAACCTATTTGCACCGCTTGCTTGTCACAACAGGTACTAAGGAAGTTAACATCGACAAAGAAGCTCTATCAGTTAACAGAAAAACACACGACTATAACCGTAACTTGAACTTCGAAAGCGTTGTTAAGGTTTACGAAAATAATGTTGTAACTGTTGTAAATGATAAAAAACATCCTAAATGTAAAGTCAGTCTTAATCCGCGATTAGAGAATGAAAACGTTGAAGTTGAAGGTGATAATGGGTTTATTAGTAGCAGGTCTAGTCTTCACTCGATACCGTCTATTGAATGGGATGGCAGATGCAAATCTGAATACGCTTTTAGAACAAGATCTTTACCTAGACAAAGAGGCAGTGTCAATAGTAAATTATTCAGAACGAGGTCGCATAGCGGATTTATCAATACATTTGTTAAAGACCCTGAACCCACGCATTATCATGTACCTAAATGTCTTTCTTGCGGCGCTACCAATTCGTCTTATGCTTGGGAGCTGTCAAAAGACAAAAGGCACCGTAAAGCAAAAGCTAAGAGTTCAATTTACTTCTCCTATGACAATATACCGCAAAAATGTATTGATGATTGCAATGTAGAAGCAGATATTGTGAAAGTAAGAGAAACTGAAGTTCCAGTTTTTAAAGTAGAAAAGGCAGAGTTTGTTGATAGTCAGGAATTTAATGAAGATAACTATTTAGGAGAAATCGGCAGTTTCTCGTCTGAGAATCAAACTGTTGTTGAAAAACCACAGGAAGTCGATAATGATGTAACTATAACCGAAGACCCTAAAAGTAATAAAGATGTTACATACAGGGCTGAACTAGTTAATGTTGAGCCTATAGCCATTGAAGATATTAATATAACAATAGAATCTACGGAAGGTGAATACCATAGCTTCACAGATGATTTTGAGGAAGCATACGAAAGTCCTGTTAAAGATTTAGTCGAGAAAGATATAAGAGATTACTCTGTGCCTATCAATTTCTATTGTGATGATTATTCAAAAAGAGATGATCCTAAGAAATCTCCACATAAAACGAATGTACTGGAACCTATATTAGAAGAATCAAAGAGTTCATATGGTGATGAATCGAGTAATATATCTAATAATGATAAAAAAGAGCCAGCAGTAGTGTTAGAGGTTATAGAAAATGTAGTTGAGGATAGTTTTGATACTGCAGATGATGCGTCTAATAACATATCCAGCAATAATGAAAATGACACGGAAATAGAAACAAAAGTGATTGGAAACGAAGACGAAGTTATTTTTGATTCCGCTAAGGCCGAAAATCTTAAAATGAAAACAGGGAAGAGTATAGAAAAGGGTAAAAGTGAGATTCTGGTATTAGAGTTCGTTCAGAATCCAGATGTTTTGCCTGAAACTGATTTTGAAATTACTAAAACAAATGTTGTTCAAACAGCTATAGATGTATATGATAATGAGATGATTGGAGACAATGTTATAGATCAGCGTGAAATGATTGAATTTATATTCGATGATGTATTCAAAATCCTTGCCCAAGATGCCAATGATATCGCAAAGAAAAATGAACCTATTGCATTAGAAAATAAAGCTAGACCTAGCTCGATAGAGTATAGTGTTGCTAGTTCAGGAAGTGAACGGATCAGTTTTGATTCGACAGCTGAGTTTGAAAAATATGAGGTCATTACTGATGTTTTGGCAAATATATTGAGTAAAATAAATTTTGATTCTAATAATGGAGATTTTTTTCGTATGACCGAGAAACGTAATTTTGAGAAGCATTTTGAGGTTGAAGAAGTAAAAGCGAATGTTATTGCATGTGTAACTGAAGAAGATACAAACAAGGCAACAATAGATTCTAATGAACCAGAGAAAACAGATGAAAGTTTCTCGATTATAAAATTGATTGAAGATTTTGAAAAAAATGAGGCCGTGATCCCTGATAATTTCAATCTAACCGTATCAACTGATATTAGTGATACAGATATTACACGTACTGAAAAAATAGTAGAAGGTCTTATATATTACATTTTCGATAGGGTTATGTTTACGTCAAATAATAAAGCGAAAGTAACTAAGAAGAAAAACGATAGAAAAGTTATAACAGTTGTCGATACTGAAGATATTTTGTATACAGCTCAGTCTATATGGCCAGAAATTCCTGAATACGTAAGTAAAGAATTAAATATGCAGGATTTTTTCGAATTTGAAAGTCAATTCCATAAGAATAGAGATGAAAACACAATGATAACAGACGAAATCATATTGAATACTTTTAATAATACAACTTTCAGCATTTCAAAGGAAAATGAATCATATAATTTTAGTGATACGGTCGAAAATGATTTAGAAATGACTATAAATGATATTGATAACATAATTTTAGATGATGATAATTTGAATACAGCCATGACACTACCTCAAGATAAGACTGATTTAAACGATGTGTATTATGATTTAAATAAAAATGAAGCACATAAAGACGCGCGAAAAATTGACGATAGCGTAGAAATAGCAAACAAAATACTAATAGATATAATTACAGACATAACAGACGAAGAAATTGAGCAGCAATGCGTTGATTATGAGATTGTTCATGAAATGAACGTAACATACGATGAGGATATGAACACGGCGTTCCTTGAAGAGAATGAGAGGCGTTCATCGCCAAACAATTCTTCAATATTTGAGAAATGCAATGAATCACCGATTAGGAATACAAGTTTTGCAGATAAAGACAACTCTTTGACATCACCTTTTATTAAAAAAGCTCGCGTTATCTCTATGTCGCAAACAGCAAACAGTGGGGGTATAAAATACTGGTTATCATTCGATGAGAACAGCACAGTTGAAGAGAAAGTATGGCCAAGGACAGTTCGTAATTTAGAAGATGCCGTACCGAGCTTTATCACAGTAGATTTGGAGGAGGACTGCAAAACGGATAGGCGTACAGGAGTTTTGATGGATGAAGTAGATAAAACGAATAGTTATGAAACGGCGAGCTCTTCTATCGATTATTCGAATGAAATGATCGATCCAAATCAAACTCCTAAAAAGAAGTTAATTTACGAAGTGCATAGTAGGCCGTCTAAGAGGATGTATAGTAGCTGGCCTCCGTTTGAAGATACATTGTTTTATAGGATATTATCTAAATTTCGAATGTCTGAAAGCTTCGATCCTAGTGATTTGGATAATACGCGGTTTGATAATAGCATATGAACGTCAGATACATAATACCTGGAGCCAAATTACGTTTGGATATTGGCTTTCTCTTATATCAAAACAGCTCTCGAACGTTCGACCGAGAGCGGATCTTTCATAATGTCTGATTTTGACAAACTCCTTTACATTTTGGGACAATTAACTGCAACATCAGTTTTAATTGAAATCGCGATTAAAAACTTAATAAATAATAATATAAACAAAACTTATGGAGGTAAGTGAAAACTTTTAAATTGTACGAAAAAGTCGATTTACGTTGCGGTTATGGTCGTGTTTTAATTTTTATTTATTTTAGCGGTTTTTTTTTCATAATTTTATTTTTGTATTTAATGTTAGATGCACTTTTGTAGATTAATTTGTTTTTGTGGTAAGAGCTTGCAGATCATCCATATGTGGTGGTCTAATCATGGAAAAATTACCCAATTGTATAAAGGTAAATAATGCTTCACTTTTACCAAAACAATGTGGGGATATAGGCAGGCGCGGATTCAGGGCTGGTGCAATGGGGGCTGCCTGTTCTCTCCCCTCCACTACTGACACAACCGAAGCACTTTTTATTTCATATCAATTCATTCTTCTTCATTTCTCTACAGCGTCTGTACTATTGGTTTCTATATTTTTTAGATAAGTCATCACACAAAAATAACCCCCACTGATTGAAATCCTGAATCCACTCCTGGATATAAGGTTTATTAATCTGTCAAATGGTGCTTTGGATTGGATTATACTGTAAATTGGATAGGCTACGATATCAATGCGTAACTGGCCTTTTATGCGGCCGGTGCGAGTTTCTCTATCTGCGCCTAACTAACATGCATGACCCAAATCTTGGTCCGGGTCTGGTGAATTCTGCGCCCCTCCAAGGATTACGCCCTGTGCCTGGACACCGCTCGCACCGCCCTAATTACGGCACTGTGTTATTTCTACCCGGTTATAAACTATTCTATACAATTATATTATCATTATACAATTGGTACACAATTTCGTTTGATTCCCTCCAATACAATGTGTATTTGATAAAGAGCTATGTTACATTGTCATATAGGTTTAAATTTGCTTGCAAACTAACTTTCAATATTGTGATGTGTTTTGTGTTGTAATTAAAGATTATATTTTGTGTGTTGGTTGTTGTTATTTTGCACGTTTTAATAATTTAAGCGATAAGGATGTTAAGGTGCATTCTCACACGTCAGTTACGCGGTACAGTTAGGAGCATAAATATTAGTGTCCGACCGAAGGTTCCACTTTGGTCAAATAAAGTACCTTCGGCCAAACCTTCGGACTTCGGCCAAAATGGGCCGAAGTTTTGACCGAAGCCGAAGGTTTCTAGCAAGCGCCAGAATTGTACGAAACTGTAACGAAACAGCGAGAGCGCGATGGACGTGGCGACGCGCTGAGGGTCACCCTGGGTTGTTGATACTCCCCCTTATTCAGACCTGCTCGGTTGCGGTCCCGATCGGGTAGACAAACCGACTGAGTAGTCGGATGGCTCCTATTTTCTCATTTCACACTTCCATCTAGAATAAAGCAATCGATCGGTACACGATCGTGGCAAAAGAATTCTGCGAGTAACACAGCATCAGCTTAAATTTAACGAAATAAAATCGTACTTTCCGATCGGAATGGCAACCTAATGGGGCTGAATAAGAGGGGCTATCAACGACGACACGTCGTCGTGACGGTAACTGACGTGTGGGATAACTGTATAAGCTTGATAAACCTGTAATACAAGACTATGGGACTAACGGCTCATTCAGTACTTCGAAGTACACCCGTCTGGCTGGCTACTACGCTCCCATTGAACTGTCGCCAAGCACATATTAGTGTGTTCCGGCAGCTGCACTTATGCCAGTTACCTTCTAGACTTTGTAAAGGTCGGCAACACATTGGTAATCCCCCTGTCTTGGCGACAGTAGCCACTCACTATCAGGTGGACCGTCTGCATGTTTGTCAGCCTACTATAAAATATTTAAATTACTGTTTCTTGGTCACGTTTATTACGACACGACACCTTATGTGTAAGTAATAGTGAGTCAATTATGCTTAAAACCGGCAGGCTGGTTCGGCTTCAGTAGCGGATCCAGGGGTGAGGAGCTCAAGCCCGCCCAAAAGCACCTCGGTCCACTCCTGACAAATTTCAAATTAAGCTTATATTACCCCTACTACCCTACCCTCAGCTGGGACAAGCCCCTCCCAAACCATGATCCTGGATCCACCACTGATCGGCTTAACTTTGTACATTCATTTACGTTACCAAGCAGTTGAGTCACTATTTACTACACATAATACTTGAGAATAACAAGATGGTGGTCAAAATATGCACTTAACAATATTCACAGCATTTTCTGTTTGTCTATGCTTATTAATTTGCTCCGCATGAGATAGCTTGCGGCTGGCTGCGGGAGAGGCGCTTTGTGGTCACTGCTGCTAGTAAGTACTTCAACTAAAGAGTCGGCACAGACCCCCCCTCATACAAACCTACTAGCGACATCTATGAACGAAATAAGGAAAGAATAGACTAATGGATAGATGGCGCCACAATCGATTATTGCAACAAGTATAGAACCTACATCGCGCTATCGAAGTTCTCTGAGCACTTGATATATATACGAGGTACCAATATTACAGATATATCAATTGAGGAGTATCTACTAGGATCTACTAGTACATCGCTCCTATGCCTATAGGTAGAATTTATACGGGCTTCACAAATCGTTTGGCGTGCAGACGCCCTCAAGTTGAATTTCACTAAAAACCTACCGACGTGTTCCGGGAGCTGGACTTGAGATACAGTTCCATTATAGGCTTTATAATTATGCCACCATGGACCACATCAGCACGCAAGCCTATACAAAGTAAAAAAAATACCGTCTGCTTTCAAATATAGCGTCAATTAAATCTTATTCAGTAAAAGCGTAGATAAGGCACTTATGAACGTTACAATTGACTACCACCGGTTCGGAATACACTTAAAATGAAGACTCCGGCAAAGAAACTCATTGGCAACTTGTAATCTAAAATGTCTATAGACCGTGGAGGTAACTTACCATCAAGTGGACCGTATGCTTGTAAAAAAAAAAGTTAAAACGAAAGATAGCAGTCTGTGTTGGCTCTTAGTCATTTCTGTGGGTATGCATGTTAATTTTGCACGAATAATTTTATTACCTTACAATACACGCAATCTAAGTTGGCCGGCCTGAAGTCAGGCTCTCCGAGCATTGTACTGTCTGTAACGTATATGTATAGGTAACTAAAATCTAAATTTACAAAACGCTTTTGTACACTAAAACTATTTATGATGTATTGATGTAGAAATAGTAGGTACGTTTTTGTAGACACATTTACAAAATATCTGCTAATTTTATATTTTCATATTATGCATAGTTGTAGTGTGCATTTATTCAGTCACCATTGTTGCTAAGAAAGCAGTAAATATGTGCAATAAACTAAAAAAAAAAATAAGGTTATGTTTTACTAAAACATAACCTTAATTTCATAATACTTCCCGCCTTTCAACATTCAGTTATTTGAAATCATATCTGACAATACATTCGTGACTAACTTCTGTCCGGTCAACTTAGATTGTGCGTATTATATTTGTTATTTATCCTCGGAAATGTTCACAAGTATTGAACTAAAAACAATAAAGATGTAGGTATGTTTGTTGTTTAATCATGCCAAATAGCTGAACGGATTTGGATTTTGGATGAAACTTACGTAAATAGGTCTTATTCTGGATAAGGTTATGTTATATTATGTCCCCATTTTGAATTTTAAAGGATATTTCTTGCGTTTCAATTTATTAAATTAATTTTAAACACCCATTATAAGGTGTGATTCGCGCAAGAGGCGTATGGGAATAGATTATTGTGTTTATTTTTTACTAGCGACTCGCCCCGGCTTTGCACGGGTGCAATTTATATACAGAAACCTTCCTCGTTTATCGCTCTTTCTATTAGTGAAAACCGTATCAAAATCCGTTGCATGGTTTAGAAGTAAGCGGAGAAACAGACAGAGGCAGACAGCGACTTTTTATACCTACTATTTAGAGATGCTTTTAAAATTACTATAACCATACATTGGTCTATCAATAAATAACGGACAATTGTAATTAAGGAACTAATGTGTACTTCTATAACATTAAACGATATTAATACATAAATCTATTGCTGTACGCCTTAAGCGCAAATATATAACGTCTCATAGGCGGTTGAAATTGGTGTAGATAATAAATTAAAACGCAAAAAAACAAATATAAAATGTCGTCACTAATGTATGTGCAGTCTGTAATGCAAACATCAATTGGAGACAAAAGAGGTTTTTAAAAATACTCTATAAGACTTCGGGCCACCAAAGAAGTCCCGAAGGCCTTGACTTTGAATTTAAATTAATACCACGGGACTTGTTTGAGGGCGCCAACTTATAAAGATTGCATTTAAAAAGATAAAAAAAGAAAAGAATCCTTTGAGATGGCGCGAACTTTATAAAGATTTTTTTTAAAAAACCTTTAGGTACTTATAAAATTTATTTATTTAATAAATATGAGTTGAGTAATTTGAATAGAGAGTTTAGTTTATACAGTAGCCTCTGCTTTATTTCATCTGTAATATTTCAGGTGAGCACACGTTGAATGGAGACCACTCGGACGCACACCAGAGCACATTCTCGCACAGCAGTAAAGAGGTAAGCATTATCTGGGAGATCGTGGGGGTTGCCAGACCATAAGTTCACCGCTCCATCATACTAAAAGACAATGCCTAAAGGCGCCTTTTTTTTCTTCAACTTCTAACCTATTTAACTCGGTTTAAACTTAGTATACAGGTATATTGACAACTATTGACAAATATTGTTTGTAGCTCCATCAACCTAGCAGAGCAATGTCGTCAAAACTTCCTCGAGAATATGCAAAAAGAATTTTTAAAATCCGACTGGTAGTTCCAGAGATGATCGCGTTCAAACGAAAAACAAACTTCAGTTTTATTATATTATATATAATACAGATTTTTCAAACATCCCGTCTCTCCCAGGGTTCTCCTTCAAAGGAAGTGTCCACCGAGGACTCTCCTAAGAAGGACAAGAAGAAGAAGAAGGGTCTCAGGACACCCTCGTTCCTCAAGAAGAAGAAGGAAAAAAAGAAGGAGAAGTCCGCAACGCCTCAGCCCGCCTAGAGGTAAATATGATTATTATTAGGTTCGATTTCCATTTATGACCAACAGCCAACTGTGTGCATGAACATGTCTGTGTATTTCTTTTACTTTGAAAAGGCTTGTGTTTGACCACAATTTCTTTATAGTAATTGATGATTTGGCCGAAGGTGGTAAGCACAGCCGGAACACAGCGGTAGGTGTTTGGCGACAGTTTTCAACTTGAGGTTGGTAGCCAGCCAGGCAGGTACTTAGTACAAAGTATAGTCCGGGTGTAAATATCTATTTAAGATCTTAAGGCTCCAGTCTCCCTAAAATCAGTGTTCTTGCGGAATTTATCAGAAAAGAAACATTTTTTTTTAGTCATCAGAAAAGCAATAAATGAAATATATTTTACGTTATTTTAAAGTGAAGTTTCCAATACATATTTTATTTTTTAATTTGACGCCACTTTTATGAGCTTTGTGAGGCTTTAAACATACCTCTATTTACGTTCCACGCGTAGAGGGTCTCATTCATGCACACGCCACGAAAAAAATGTAACAAAAACAAGAAATGTATTCAGATTACATTTGTCGGCAAATCCTCTACAATAATCTTATCTAGTTACTTTTTTCAAAATCGTCTCAATTTCTTATTTAAACTGCTTTAAAAAGTTGTAAATTTCCGAATTCGACCCTTGCAACATATATTTTTTTCTATTACAAAGTAATGGTTTAGAAAAATCACACTTTAACCACTCCGAAAACAACTATGTTTAGTTTCGGTAAATTTATTTCAAATGATTTTTTGTATGCATATATTTTTTATTCGACAGATAAGTAGTTGTTTTCGGAGTGGTTAAAGTGTGATTTCTCTAAACCTGTGAGTGCTTTACCTTCGACAACATCGAAAAATTAAGTTTTTTTTTTTCAGGTAGAATAAAAATACCACACTGCCATCTCGCTTTCAAGATACTTGTAATATTTAAATGACTAAGGGTTACTTTACAAATTACATTCGTAATCTAAACGTTGTGTACTTTACAGCTTCATACGGTGTGTAGTCGCGGTGGGGTGTACATAATTTTGTAGACAGAGCGAAAAAATGAACATGCTGTATGTAAGATGCCACAAAAAAACACCAATAATGTTGAAAGTCTCTCTTGGATACAGCAATTTCAAAATGGCGGCGGATACCGTTAAGTTTTGGTAAACTTAATTAACTTGAAAAAAATCGCCTTCCCAAAGTACAATTTGAACCGTTCTCAACTTACTAACGTCACTTAACGTAAGTCAGTTTCAATAAAATGGCCTCAATTTTCCGAATATACACGAGAATTACCGAAGTAGTAAAGTCGTTTAAAAAGTATAGAATGGTTCAGATTATATTTATTTCTTTTATCTACGAATATTGCCCACCAATCGGCTGTTAATATAAGTTATAGGTGCGCTGGTCTCTTTCACTCTTTAAAATTTTATATATCTGTCTTTGTCTTTTACACTTTGATAGCTTAGTTCAATTGACGAAACATTTTTAAGTGAAATATTTAAGTCAGACTCACTCAACTCAAGTAAATTTATCCTCAGATTTAGTAAAATACAAATATGTAATCAATTTGCAAACATTGTTTTTTTTTTTAAATAATTTGCATGATTTGATTTAAAAAATCATTTTGATTCGTCAATTGAATTGATTATATTAATAAAATGCCAGTGCACCTTTAGCTATAAGCTGCTATTGTTTCCCGTTAGATGGCGCCTTTATCGCTGAGTTGAGCCGTGCTCGGATCTGAGTTAAAAAGTTTACAATCATATTATAAAATAAAATATCTAATTATGCAATTTACTGCTCAACATTCTAAAGGTAATGTAAAATATTTTACCAATTACTTTTAATGCATGATATAATTTTGTATCTTATATCTGAGTTGATTAATTCTAAATCTGAGTTGACTTCTCAGATCTGAGTCGACTCAACTCAATAGCGTTTTAGTAATTAGATGCAATGAACATAGTTAATAGACAGTGACTAATTATGAATTTTTTTAATTATGTAATTTATTTTTTTCGTCAAAAGCAATCGATTTAAAATTCTTTTATATAAAACACTTTTTTTCTTATGACTTGCCAAACGAGTTCTTATGTCGACATTATGATGTTTTTTTTTTTTATGTAACTAATTTTAGTTTTTCTTTTCTGTTGTCGATGTGTTTTTTTAACGAATAATTGGTAACTTGATCATATAAAAATAGAACAGAAGTAACTTCTAACGTTCGGCAGCTCCCTGTTGTGAATAAATATCAAGACCTTTTGTCTTTTGTAAAATTCAATGGAACATTAATTTCTATTAATAACTAATTTTAAATAAATAAAAATACGAGTACAATATTACAATTAATTATAATATTTAACTTTTAAAACTAAAAAGTACAAATATTTGGCATCTAATTATTTAAAATCACAAAAGCTTTAAACTTGCACTCATCTTAATCCATACAAAGTATAATCTATTTTTGTTTATAAATCAATTATATTTTTAATTAGCTAGCTAAACCTTCAGGGTTGTAATACTAATAAATACCAAGAAACTACTATATCGACCAATTCCTGAAGCGCGAAAAAAATGCCATATGCCATACATTTTAGTTGAATAGGCAATGTAATGAAAACTCTGTATTAATGAATCATTTCAACCCTGAAAGTAAACTAATTAAACTCTGTATTCAAGCGACCTAAATATATCTCCACCTTCACAACTCCAACAATTTAAACTAGATTTAAGCCTGCTTGATTCTAATTAACCCTAAGTTAACTACATCGTTACCAATATTATTTTCGTTTCAAAACGCACATCGGCACAGAACTTTGGTGCATTCTTTACAAGTATTTTGGCATATAATGCTTTATCGTGTTAGTGGGCCATTTGGGGACGAGAATGGCCCGTCGCCATTCGTGCTTTTGAAAATTATTATTATGAAATAGTATTGACGGTTGATTAGTATATTTGTTGTTTGTGAATGAAGTATTTTCAATTTTGATTGTGCCACAGTTTAAGATGAATTGAGTATTTGAACACAATAAAGTTATTTTTAGTTCCATAGCAATTTTATATTTCGAACAATTTATACAAATCAATCGACAAAAATAAACTATTATTAATTAATAAGAAAATATAATATATGTTAGTAATCTTCAATGTAAATTTAAGGTTTATTCGGCTAGACTACGTACGTAGGTTTTTTTTAACTTATTCTCTTTTTTTCGATATATTTTTTTAAATTATGACTTGTTTATGCGTGATTGAATAATTATACTCAAATATTTTCAACTCAAGTAAAAGTTTTACTGACTCAATTTAAACTCAGCTCAGATAAAAGCAAAACAATATTTTTCCTATATCACGCATGAATTAAAATGTTAAAGAAAATAGAATCCGATTTTCAATTTAAGGTAGTTTTTTTTTTCAATTTGACATTACCTAGAAATTAAATCTAGTGTTTGTTAAAAGTGGCAAGTTGATTTTTTGGAAACGGGGTGTGTTATGGGCTATTTTTAAGCGCTAGAGAGCAACAATGTAATGTCATGAATGTCAAATAATTTGACATTTCGTATTTTTTTGACATGTGTCATATAGCCCTTTAAAAAAAAAATGTAAACCAATTCGGATTCTAGACATGTCATGTGCAATTCTAAAATGTCGACATTTTAGTTACAACTTCACCCCGTAATTAAAAAACATATTTTTTAAGTAATTTGTAATAAATATGACACCGGCATGTATGTTTTAAAAATAAATTTCTATTTAGTTTTTATAAAATCTTTCGTTTTTGTTTCTTTATTTCCTACTGTCACAAATTGTTGTCACATGGCAACATTTATTTTTATTTTTTTATAGCCCTAAGTTTTTAGATTAAAAAGAGGTTATGTTATGACGTGTATCTTGTATTTTTTTTATTTCTTAATAATATATGCTATTTGAAAGATTTATTATGAGCGATGTTGTTTCATTTTCCGTTTTGGACCGTGATGCTAGAATATTATAGTAACTACACTACAACCATTGTAAAATATATTTTTCCCGCCTTGAACAATATTTTTTAAAATCAGATCGATTTAAAAAAGGTTTTTATGCAAGTTAAACTGACTTAGAAAAAGGACTATGAACACCATAACACGAATTTGAAGGTAACAGAAAAAATACTGTAAAGCCTATGTTAACAGATAAGGGAGTCATTTTAATTTAAACAAAAAAAAAGTGTGAGGCTCTCGACACTATCCAGCCAAAAATGTTTGTTAGACACGCAAGGTTTCATACGCAATAAAAATATTAATAATAATTTATACTCATTTATTTACATATTTACAATTAAAGTAAAAAATACAAACTATGATATATAGAAAACATCCTCAAAGCCCTCGCTGCTGTCGATAGGCAAGGTTCCCAACAGGC
This sequence comes from Tetheella fluctuosa, assembly GCA_951216915.1. NCBI lineage: Eukaryota > Metazoa > Arthropoda > Insecta > Lepidoptera > Drepanidae > Tetheella > Tetheella fluctuosa. The sequence goes on along the minus strand of OX578242.1, from coordinate 5,277,286 downwards.
TGGCAGCGTTCCCTTTTTGGATGGCCAAGCTTATGCGTTGGCGGAAAAAGCTCCCAGCCCGTCGGTCTCCCGAAGCCTCGATGAGCTTGGATGATAAAATCCGAGCAAATCGGCGAGCCTCGAACCCCCATGGACCCATGGTTTCAACTGCGAATGGCATGAACGAAAAATTAGAACCAAGACAAGCGTATTTTATTTATTATGTTTTATTAGAACCAGCGTCTTTTTTTACCAGAAATAGAGTTTGGGTGATGTAGAAAGAGTAACAAAGAATGCAATGAGACCATTTTTGTTTTTTTTTTGTGTTCAGACATCGATATACCTATCTTAAAAAAACTTCTGATGGGTATAAATAAAATAATTATTAACGTGAAGATATTTTTATTGTTATTTATTTATATAAAGAATATTTAGGTAGATGTAATATGGATAGGACTCTAGATACTCGGAACTAAGATGAGACCTCTGCCTTTCTCTTCGAAGAAAAAAGCGCGAGTTAATATATTTATCTTATAAAAAGACTAAAATCTTTTTGATCATGGCACACGCCACAATAAAAGCATATAAGAAGAAATATATACAAAAGTGACAGTTGCCATTTTGACAATCTTTTTTTGGAAACAGAAAATTATCGTGAAAAAACTTTGAGATAATGTATCAAAGATAGTTATTATAAAAAAGCTGCATCAATATGGAGGTTGTTGTAGATACATGGAGAGTTCATAAAGTAAGTATAAATACGATTATTATATAAATTATCAATTTTACCTACCTCCATAAGACCCCATGCACAATGGAAGAAGCTTCGGCGTAGTAATCGTCTTATGCCCCCTTATTCAGACCCATTCGGTTGCCATTCCGATCGGAAAGGATGATTTTATTTCGTTACATTTAGGCTGATGCTGTGTTAGTCACAGAATTAATATGCTGTGATAGTGTACCGATCGACTGCCTGATTGCAAATGGAAGTCTATAATGAGAAAATAGGAGCCATCCTATTCAGTAGACTACTCAATCGGTTTGTCTACCCGATCGGGACCGCAACCGGGCAGCAGGTCTGAATATTTGGGTAAAAAAAGCAAAAAACTCACGACGGATGTAGGTAAACGTTGAAATCAAAAAAGGATTATATAGCGCGGTCGCCCCTTGTTATAAATGACAACGGCAACACCTCTCTCACTGTACCAACCTTACCGTCAAATCGCGCATGCGCAGAGCGTCCCAATCTGATTCCGCGCGCTTTTCAATATGACTCTGATCAAGTTGCCGCAAGAGTTCAAGTCGCTAATGGACCGACATATAGACGCTCCTGGTCGTACGCGTGCGTTACCAAGTAGATACTTGTAAAACTGTGTTGTACTTATATCTTTTATTTTATGTGTTTCTGTGTAATTAAACAGTGACTTAAATTGCATTCATCGTTTGATTCACAAAGTTTCCTACTTCGTCAGAACTCACACACCCGTCGCGGTTAAAATTACTTAATAAAATTATCGAAAAACCCTCGACGTAAAGGGCGTGAGTACCTACCTAACAAAAGATAAAAATAAAAAGCATTTAAAATGAGTATAATTCTAATAGGTTGCTCTCTGTCATATGCACACGTGCCGGACAGTGGATACCATTTTATAACTAAGTAGGATTTTATGAGAAATGGTGAAAATAATCAATAATTCAGTACTTACGCATGAAATGTAATTCCCTTGGATTTGTTTGTGTTTCTTGAATTATTAGAACACTTTCTAAAGCCACAGGAAGGCATATTTTGAAGATTTTGTGGCTTAATTACCCAAATCAATGAAATGTAAATAACGTGCACCGTTCACTGCTTTCTACAAGCGACTATGGCGGAAAGAGTGAGCTCACTCTTCCCAACAATTATGACACATTTTCGTGCGCCTTATGCATGGCAAAGGTCCATCTACGATTTAAATCTCTGCCTCTAGTAATCCTAACTAATATTATAAATGCGAAAGTGACTTTGTTAGTTACCTTTTCACGCCTAAACCTCTAAACCAATCGCGATGAAATTTGGTATGCAGATAGCCTATGGTATGGAGAAGGACATAGGCTACTTTTTTTTATCCCGTGATAACATAAGAACTGGGGAACGCGGGTGAAACCGCAGGGCGAAAGCTAGTAATTCATATTATTAAATTATTATTATATTATTATTAATAATATCTCGTCTTTATAGGGCAACACACAACCGCCAGATCCAAATGCGCAAAAACGATCGTGCGTTGAAGACTGCCCCGGAGCCGAAAAAGAACCAGAAGAGCCGAAAAAGAACGAAAAGAACGGAAAGAAAGGGAAGAAAAAGAAAGATAAGAAACCCAAAGAACCATCGTTGACTAGTCTGTCCAAATCAGCTAAAGATAATTGTTGTTCTTGCTGTTTACACATTTCTAATTATATTACTGAAATTGCAAGAATGCTGTGTTGTTTATTAAGGGGATGCAAGCCCGATACGCGCCTGACTGAGGCCATATGCGGATTTTTCGAGAGCTCGGGGGCGTTATGCTACGACTGTTGTAATATTATTAAGTACTTACTCCGTTGTATATTTGTTATGCCAAAGCAATAAAATTTTTGTGAAATTATTTTTGAGTTTTTATGCAGAATGGTATCACTAATTTTTTTTTAAGAAATAAAGAAAGTTATGGTCACACAATAAAGGTGTAAGCATTAAAAAACTTAAAAAAAAAGATGCATGTCACTCCTGTGTGCTCGGACTATGATGTTTGCCAAGATATTTAACATAAAGCGAATTTACAAACAAAATACGTTTGCTACGTACCTATAGGCTTATTTTGACCACAATCTTATCGTAGTAAGATAGCTTTTCAACATGAGGGTGGTAGCCAGCAAGGCGTGTACTACAAACTATGGTTTCCTCACGATGTTTCACCGAATGTTCAAGCTCTCATGTTTCGAACCCTCGATCTTCTATCCCACTGACCTATCAATGCCTATAAGTTGCGCGTCACTAAGAGAGCAGACAGGCAATTCTGAGCCACATGTTCCCACTCACAGTGGCCCACCAGTAGGCTTAGGTACTCTTGACTTTAATTCCGATCGATCAGCATTGGATTTTGACGTTTCCTGCTCTCGAATTAAACAATTTCGCCCTACCAAATTATTTCAAGATTACGTGTCCATTGTGGGAACGAAAAAGAATTACGATAAATTAGTTGTTCCGTATTTTAGATTAGCCAAAGTTAAAAAGTCATTTCTTGGAAGTAGTGTACGCTTTTATAATAAATTACCTCTCTCAGTTACCAAGATGACTCACAAAAAATCTCACATTAAGAAAGTTTTGAAAGAAAAAGCCTATTACAAGGTAGCTCATTACATTGAAGATAAAGATGTCTGGAAATAGCTGCACTCTGCACAAGTGCACCTTGTTCATACTTATAAAGAAGCCAGTACTTAGTATTTTAGAGATACTATATATTTTTTTTTATAAATTTGAACTTGTTCAGGTTATTATTTTTTATTTATTTTTCTTGTTGTTTTTTTTTTTCATCTTTTGTGTTTATGTGTATTATATTTCTTTAAAAATTGTTAAAAATTTAATGGAAAAAAAGCCAACATTGTCAGATTGTCCAAAAAAAAAAAAACAAAATATATAAAAAATGTAACCTTGCTGAGTTTCTTGCCGGTTCTTCTCAGTTGAAGGCGACTTCCGAATCGGTGGTAACTTCAGTAGTTTCGACGTTCATAAGTGCCCTCTTAGGGCCTAAACTGAATAAATGGCTTTGACTTTGATTAGATTGACAACATTGATTTGAAGAGTACCGAATCACGTGACTCTCAAATTAACATTGAAATTGGATTATTATTAAAATTGATTTGAAGAGTAAGCCTGTAGAAATTTGGTATGGGAGGAACTTGACCTAGCTGAGGGTAGGGTAATAGGGTATTGTGATTTGTCAGGGGTGGACCCAGGTGCTTTTGGTGGGGGAGAGGGCTTGAGCCCCTTAACCTATATCCGCTACTGATCACTAACCGTTGTGAGATTACGGTCTAACACAAACAGAAAAAAACATGTGCTTGTCAGTGCCGTAACTAGCCTTTTTTGCGCCCAGTGCGAGCTTCTCTATCTGCGCCTAACTAACATGCATGATCCAAAACTTGGTCCGGGTCTGTTCAATTCTGCGCCCCTTCAGGGTTTATGCCCTGTGTCTAGGCACCGCTGGCACCATCCTAGTTTTCATAATCAGTCCTCATAATTATTTTTCATATTTTTAATAGATCAGTAATTTTATTGCAATTCATTTGCGCTTGCGATAAAAATGACAAAAGTCTTGTCTGAAATTAACACTAGCGGCACGGTATGATGGCCGTTTTACATGAGGGTACTATTTAATCGCTATGATTCTCTTTTTGGCACACGGACGCATACGAGCTGTCAAAACAGCCATTATAGTGCCGCCGCTTGCTTAGAAGAAATGCCCTTTTAGCGGAACGTGATTTGTGGTACCAGCTGATTCTAGGGTACATTACCAATCTCGGGTACAGATGAACATTTTTTGACTCGTGCACTGTTAAGAAAGTAATAAAATTCCCTGGCCATACTCATACCTATTGAAGTTTATACTATGCTATCCTTCTAACAAATATTATAAATGCGAATGTGAGTTTGTTTGTTACCTTTTCACGCCTAAACCGCTGAACCGATCGCGCTGAAATTTGGTACGCAGATAGGCTATGGTATGAAGAAGAACATGGGCTATTTTTTTCTCGGGAACGCGGGTGAAACCGCGGGGACAGCTAGTAATATTGTAAATGCGATAGTAACTCGTGTCGGTTACTTTTCGACTCGGAATTCAAATTCGTGATTGGTGGCCCTGCCAGGAAGTGCCACACTACTTTTCGAAAATGAAATGAAAATGTTTTATTCTTGGACTACAGGTTCGAAAAGGTCTTAATCACATTAAAATGTCAGCTGGTTCCTCTATATCCCACCATTTTGGCATACAAAATTATCCCATAGGTAATAAGTTCAAACCGATTTTTCACACCTAAAATTCTATACTTTTGAATTATATACCACTTGGTTGGTTGGGCGCGGTAAGAGGACTGTATTTTTGGCAATGTTACCTAGATACATTCGATCTTCAAAAACGGCACACAAACGCACACATAAATAACTAAATAATGTACGTGACGTGCATCCGTTGACGCCGGCAACACGACCCTGAGGTCAAGTCTGGCTAATTAGCAACATTTAAACGTGCCGCTTGCTGAGCGCTTATAACATATCAACACCTTTTTTCTTATAATATCATAAATTTTGGACTATACTATTTAAATTAAAAACTGGATAAAATAACTGTACACGAAGGTAAAACACGGGAGAATATAAATCGTAGTCAATTTTGGAAAAGGTTTTCGAAAGAAGGGTAGCCATAATGGGAAAGAAAGCATGCGATACTCACGGTGTAGGTAATGTCCTTTCACGTCTTCCGTGGATCCACATTTTGCTTCGAATATTAAAAATATAAGCACACTGCAAATTGTCTATATAAAACACACACAAATAGTACTATTTCACGATTTTCCGGTGATGGATGATTAATATTTTAAAGGATTTAAAATTAGGCGGGTGCACGCGCGACACAGACCTCAGCCTATCAGTTCTTCGGTAAGTGAGATATTGATGGATCTCGACACATATCGCACGCAAGATTAAAAAAAAAGAGGGTAGGAAAATTACCTTTAAAAGCGCAAAAAATATAACATCTCTGGTATGGAGAGAGACAGTCTTTTTGGCGGGAATTTGCGAAATGACGTTGCGTTTTCGTTTTATTTTCATGAAATCGGTGTATTTTGAGTTTTATTAAATGATATTGGTTGCATTTTGTCCAATAAAGATCAATACAAGTGCACGAGTGAAGTGAAATTAAATGAATGCGTGTAACGTGACATTTCATGTTGTCTCAAATAGTCCACGAAAAATTTTAGTAAAACAGCCGCCAATTTACTAAAGCCGACTGACTTGACTTGACTATATGTATACAAGATTATGATATCATGATTAGGCTGTATAGGCTAGAACCTTTTGTCTTTCCGAAATAAGGGAAAAAAAGGGTCATAGAGTACTTTTTTCTCAGGTTCGCGGGAAACCGCGGTTCCAGCCAGTAACAAATAAAAAACTCAATAAAATTTTAATATTTTATTCACTTTATATAAAATCAACAATCTTTAGAAATAATGTACAACACCAATTATGCTAAAATTAGAAGAATAATATTTCTAACACATAACTACAGCCATGCCACCACGGTCGGTCCAACCAAGAATAAATCTTATAAATTAATTAAAAGTGCAACGTGATCATACCGTATACATATAATGAACAGCCTGTATATAAGTACACGATAAACGCTTACGGAGTTCATGGAAACGCAAACTTATAGCTCAATGCTTTAAAAGTGAATTTTTGTTTGTTACCTTTTTATCAACAAAAATAAATCGATTTAAAAAATATTTTTAATAACGGATTTTTTTTTAAATTTACACTGCGTTCTCAAGCTCTTTTTATTAGTAAAAACCGTATCAAAATCCTTTGCTTGGTTTAGAAGTAAGCGGAGAAACAGACATGCATATAGCGTCTTTGTTTTATATTATTTAGAGATTGATTAAACGAAAAATATATAGGAATTGATACATGAAACGATGCCAATTATAATTTTAATTAAATCTTCATAAAAAGGCAAATGAGTGAACTCCATAAGCCTATAATAACATTTAACAACAACATATTTAGTTCAATTAATGCGATTAGTGCGTTTTTATCTCTTTTTCTACAAGAAATTACTCAAAATCTTCAGGACTGAGATGTCTCGGTAACTAAATAAAAATGGGCGTGGATATATATATTAAATTTTAGCATTAAATATCAATGCATTAATAAAAGTGTACTACTAAACACATTTTTTTTTGTCGAGTTGTAATTTTCAACGACGCACTTTTTCGCTGTATAACTCACAAACGAATTTATTGCTTAATTCTTGCTAAATTAAAAACTTATCATAATTAATATAATATATACATATATAACGGCTGAAAAAACATTAAAAATATCTATATACATATACAGCGAAAATGAAAGGGAGAAAAAATATTTTCCCAATTTTTTTAAGACCCACGGTTTTTTTAAACAAATTAACAGGCCGTCTTACATCAAAATTTTACTTATTTAAAAGTAATAAAATATCCAAATACCATTATTTACTACCCGCATACAATAGAGGTACGAACCGGTTTTCTTTCATTACAAACAAACAAAAGTTCTCCATTATTCTTTATATTAAACATACAAAGTATTTCGATTGATAAACAGTTCCATCAAAACACCCGAAACATATAATAAAATGATGAAATCAACTCATATTTAAGTATTTCGGGTGTTTCTCACAAAAGAACCAACCGTTAGGGACTTTACGAGTGAACAAGATACATAGGCACTTCAATACAAATAAATCTGAACATACCAACACCTTATTAGCGGAAAAAAGCGTGCATTCAAAAAGTTTTTAATCTTTTTAGCGGCAAATACTGAGAAAAAAATATTTTATAACCATAGAAGGGTTGAGATCTAGAGACTTGCACCAATACGTAAATATGTCGGCATTAGATTAATTTCTGCGGAAAAGTATATTGGGAATATAACGTTTAAAAGTGGTAGGACTGTAGAAATTTATAGATTCGGTAAATTATTTTGCAAGCCAGTTTGCAAAATACCTTAAAATGAGGCAGTGCCGAATTAAGCCAGTGCGGGGCCTGTAGCAAATATAATCGGGGGCCCTTGATTTAGGCTCTGTAATCTTATGGTTCAGGTGGTGAACCAACTTTTAGATTATAAGAGTTGGTTGCGCAGATATATTTTCACGAAATCTTAGTCTTTCATATCGAAAGACATTTATTATGATTTGTATATCAATCATTGTCCTTCTCAATCATTTTAAATTTATTTCGCCACCAAATTCTCAGTGTAATAAACCCCAATCCTTACGAGTGATGTGTAATTTTTATAAGGGGACGCGGGGCCCCCAGTGTTGCGGGCCCCGTAGCATTTGCTACGCCTGCTATATGGCTAATACGGCACTGAATATGAGGGTGAAAAGATATCCATAAAATATTTCCTAAAGTATGGTCTCTATACATAATTTACATATAATACTACAAGATCACTCAACATTGAATTTGGTTAATGAATTAATATTTAATAAGAATCATGTACATAATTGATCTGTGCTAAATTAATTTAGAAGACAGCTCAGTGATAGTGACGACGGATTCCGTGGCGAAGGTTTGTCGGTTCGAATCCTAGAATGAGCTTGAGCTTTCTATGTAAAGCATCGTGACGAAACCATAGCACGGTGGTTGTAGTACCCTTAAGTTGAAAATCTGTCGCCAAACACCTGCCGGTGTGTTCCGGCAGTTGCATTTGAGAGCCAGTTCCTTCTAGGCTTTGTGTGCTTACCACCTTCGGCCACATCATCACTTACCATTGTGAGATTGTGGTCAAACACAAGCCTCTACCTACATAGATTCCTAAACGTCTATAAAAATCTTTATTTTTTATTACAAATCGTGTTATTGTTCTATTAAATAATTATGTGCATTTATTTATTTAAATCCTTAAAGAATTTTATCTTATTTATAATTGAATTCCATTTTTTTTAGTGTACAAATATAGAAAACTCGTGTATTGTGTTATTTATTTTAAGTTATGCTTACGGCAATGTGAAAACCCGAGATTTTTTTCTAAAGTGGCAAAAGTGCGAGTCGGACTCGCGCACGAAGGGTTCCGTACCATCCTAACTAATATAATATTATAAATGCGAAAGTAAGTTTGTTTGTTTGTTATCTTTTCACGCTTAAACCGCTGAACCGATCGCGATGAAATTTGGTATGCAGATAGCCTATGTTACGGAGAAGAACATAGGCTACTTTTTATCCCGAGAAAACATAAGATCCCTGGGGAACGCGGGTGGAACCACGGGGCGGGATCTAGTTAACTATAAAAACGGCAAAAAAATTATATCTGTTGTATTCCTTGTTTGTTGGTGTCCCGTTTTACCCTTTGGGTACGGAACCCTAAAAATTATCATATTTTTTTGACTTGTATTTGATTTTTCCTTTTCAAATGAGTACAGTCTTTTGGGAAATTTAATAGGGGTTTGTAGGGCTATGAGTTTGAGAGCCTCTTGTATAGAGGACATATACAGGGTCACCGGGCGAGAGCGCAACTAGTTTAGGTACACCTCAAGATTGATTCTAACCGAGTTTGAAAGCTTCAATATCTTTACACCAATACAGTTAAGAATTATAGAAGGTAATTTACTAACAGTGAGAAAGAGATGGAAAACCTTCATTTTTTAATGACACAGTAACACGAAATTAAGGCGAGTCGGGGGGGGGGGGGGGGGTCAATTAGAATGTATTTGACACTGATAATAACATTTTGACACCTAAAAAACATCACCTCGGGTTATCAACAAGGAAATAAAAAGTTCGATAACTAAACGAGTTATCATTACAAAGTCTGATTGATGAAAGGGTACAGTCAGCAATATAAGTAGCTGAACAGTTCCCTCGCGGATAGATGGCGCCACAAGATTCTACATCGCGCTATCAAAGTTCCCCGAGCACTCGTCATATATACTAGTTACCGACATGTACAGTTGGACCGCGGTCCACACACACGATGACCTAGCCTGGTGGAAGATCCTTGCATATGAGTTTTGTAAATTTGGGTCTACAAAAACGTATACACTACAACTTTCTATATATAATTTTAGTGTACAAGTGTTTTTATTTGAATCTTTTCAACTACTTACGTCGCTGATTGTACTAAAATCATCATTTGACTCATGTAGCTGACTGTACCTGTACATCTATATACTACCCTGACTCATATCGCTAACAGACAGTGCATTATAACTCCCAATACCGCATTCTTTTTCAATTCTAAAATTATAATCTTGTGTACCGTGGATCGTCCTGACATGGATTCTTAAATAACTGGGTCTAGTGAAAAATTTATAGCAAATATGACATTGATATTTTTTAAGTCCCGTGTGCGTCTCCAAGTGCCTCTTAAGTTTCCCTCTAGTTATAAAGCCCTTCCCACACTGCTGACACATGAATGGCTTCTCTTTTGAATGTGTGAAACTGTGCAATTTTAAATAATAATGTAATTTGAAACTTTTATTACAAATTGGACAGACATATTTCTTTTGTTCGATTTGATTTAAATCTTCGATCGCTATTTTTGAGCCGTGACTTTTTAGGTGTTCCTCTAGATAGTAGAAGTGTTGGAATACCTCGCCGCATATGTTGCACACGCGGCTTCGTTCGTCTGCTGGTATAATTTCTGTTATGTTGGCTGTGGAATCGGGGCCTTTGGGGATTTTTCTCGCGTTTTGTAGAACCATTGCTAGTATTTCGTTGCGATTCTCTTCGACAATTCTGTTGGAAAAGTTTTATTTGTATAAGACGACTAGCTTCCACCCCGCAGTTTCACCCGCGTTCCCGAGGGTTCTAATGTTTTCCCGGGATAAAAAGTAGCCAATAGCCTTCCTCGATAAATGGGCTATCCAACACTAAAATATTTTTTCAATTCAAACCAGTAGTTCCTGAGATTAGCGCGTTCAACCAAGCAAAGAAACAAACTCTTCAGCTTTATAATATTAGTATAGAAGTATAGATAGCTCATCTATACTTATATTATAAAGAGGTAATGTTTGTGAGTTTGTGAGGTTGTAGGGGGTAATCTCAGGAATTTCTGGTTCGAATTGAAAAATCATTTTAGTGTTGGATAGCCAATTTATCGAGGAAGGCTATTGGCTACTTTTTATCCCGGGAAAACATAAGATCCCTCGGAAACGCGGGTGTAACCGCGGGGCGAAAGCTAGTTGTACAATATAAATTTTGTGCCATTTTTAGTAAAAAAAAAACGCGATGAACACCAAAACTTATCCGATCTTAACAATTTTTTTCCAAAATGTTTGATTTGTTCCAACTTAAAAGATAGAATAGTTTTATTATACCGATTATTTCCTTTTTTTATAGCGGGAATGCGGGTAAAACGGCGGGGAACAGCTAGTATGTATGTATATATATAGACAAAGAATGAAATGGAAATAACTGGAAATAGGGTATTTGCCTGTATTCAAAATAAATTATCCAACACTAACCAATGTATAAAACATCTAAAAAAGGGGCGAAATCACGATTATTTTATTAAATTTATCCTTATTATGATTTTTAATGACCAATCTAACCATAAAGAGTATGCTATATAATTATGACGTCACGTGCTTGTATTTCATACAAAACTCCATATAAACCTATCGTTTTGACATTTCATAAAAAACTTGCTGTTTTGATATGTCAGTCAAATACCCTATTGTGAATTACCAATTCTACTATCCTATAAAAATGCGAAAGTTTGTGAGGTTGGATGGATGTTTGTTACTCTTTCACGTTAAAACTACTCACCGGATTTAGATGAAATTTGGCACACATACAGAATATATTATGCATTAACATATAGGATACTTTTTATCCGAAAAAAAAAAACATAAGATCCCTTAGGAACGCCTGTGAAACCGCGTGGCGGAAGCTAAATTACTATATAAATAAATATTCTGGGACATTATTCCTCACACACGGCCATCTGACCCCAAACTAAGCAGAGCTTGTACTATGGAAGCCAGATAACTGATATACTACATAGAACTTTTAGGTATAGGAAAAAAAGAAAAACTTACAGTCCCTCCTTCTGATGCGTAGCCAGATGCATTTGTATATGATATTTAGTATTGAACATGTGCGCACAGACAGGACATTCGTATCTAAGTACGTATTTATCAACGCCATGTGTGACGACATGCCGTTGTAATTTACACTGAGCGTTGAAACGCTTCTGGCATATCGAACATTCGAATTCGTTTATGGCTTTATGGTGTTTCCTGTGGTACATCTGTGGGAAATACAGGATATTTTGTCATTTTCTTTTTTAAACCTATTGAAGTGTAAACTTCTTTTAGCGCGGTACGCATATTTTTAGGTGAGGTAAAACCTCTGGACTCGCGACACCGTTACGAGCGAGACGCAGTTTGACGTTAAATCTAAATCTCAATCTCAAATTCTCATCTCTCAAAAAAAAAAAAACAAAAAGTTTTCACTTCTGTCGGCACTCCCGGAGTGCAATTCGGTTTTTTTTATGGTACGTTTCTTTAACACGGCTTGCGGTAGTTAATTGGTGGAAATCGTTTCTATCTCTGTCTGTCTCTTTCTATTATTTGCGAGTGTGTGTGAATTCTATAACTCAGTTGTTTAATTCATACATGAGTTACATACAATATCTGATAATTGCCATTTTATAAATATAATTAGGTGGTAGAATCATTTGTAACGTTCATAAGTGCCTTATTAGGGCCTAAACTGAATAAATGATTTTTGAATTTGAATTTGAATTAAAGAAAAAGAAAGAAAGAGACAGGAAAAGAGAGAAAGTCGCATAGAGGGGATATAACGCATTTTCCATTTTTAACTTCGTTCCTGAAATTTTTCATGAAGGGAACACACGTGAATCAGCGGTGGAAACTTGTATATAATAAGGTGAAATAAACATACCATAGTCTCCCGTTTTTTATAAGTCTTCCCGCATAGAGTACATAAAAAGGGCTTAGGACCATCGTGAGTCAATTCGTGCTGCCTCATTTCTGTTTCACCGTCAAATTGTTCCAAGCAATAAGTACATTTGATCACCAGCTCTTCACCTTCATGGGATTTCTTGTGAACTTGTAAAGTTTCCATGTGAAGAAATCTGAAACAAAATGGCGGAATTGTAATCCAATTTTATCTCGGCAATCGTTGATAATTTTGGTGAAGTGATTTTATTGTGGTTGAAGATATCTGTTGATCAATATTGTTGAGATGGTATTTCAATGAAATAAACAAAATTGCGGTTTATTTTTTTATCTAATCCATCTGCATCTCATCAATCGTTGTATATTTCATCAATGTGATTGTAATGCGCATTGACACAGTTTTGGTACTACATTGTGGAGCTCATATTTTGATTAATTGTATTTGAAAAACAAAATGGCGGATGAAAACTAATTCTAATCCGTCTGCATCTCATCAATCGTTGTATATTTCATAAACGTGATTGTAATGCGCATTGAGACAATTGTTATACAACATTGTGCAGCTCATATTTTGATTAATTGTATTTGAAAAACAAAATGGCGGATGAAAACTAATTCTAATCCGTCTGCATCTCATCAATCGTTGTATATTTCATCAATGTGATTGTAATGCGCATTGAGACAGTTGTTATACAACATTGTGCAGCTCATATTTTGATTAATTGTATTTGAAAAACAAAATGGCGGATGAAAACTAATTCTAATCCGTCTGTATCTCATCAATCGTTGTATATTTCAGCAAGGTGATTGTCTTGCGTAATGACACAGTTGTTGTACTACATTGTGGAGTTGATATTACAACTGTTTTTTTTATTAAAATTTAAAATGGCGGATGGAAAATAAATTCTAATCATAACGCAGTCATCACTTACTTACCTTTTGTGACAAAATTCACAAGCATGAAGCCTTTTCTGATATTTCTTCTTTTGTCTATCAACTTTTGGTGCCTTCTTACGTTTTTTTGCAAACTTCGCTTTCGATTTTTTAAGACGCGTTCTGTAATTTTAAAGATTAAACCAATTAATCTATTAATCCATACAGGGTGATTTTTTAGTCTCTGGCAATACTTGCAGGGGTGGAAGTACTCATCAATATGAACATCTTTAATTATGGGACCAACTCTGATATCGCGTAAAATAAAACGGTTGCTTCATACATTTTGGTCGAGTAGGTATTGAACATTAGTATGGAACAACTGATTTTTTTTCATGATTTCACAGTTAGTGTCGTAATAAAAGTTGTTTATATTGATGAGTACTTCCACCCCTGCAAGTATTGCCAGTGACTAAAAAGTCACCTGTACTGTATGCAAAACTCAACTCAAGAACGGCTGGACCGATTTTTGGATTTGTCTCCGCCCTGAATAGCAGAATTATTATTTTTAGAACGGGAACGCGTGTGAAACCGCGTGGAACAGCTAGTTTACAATATAACTTACTCTTTATCAGATTTATTATCACCATTTTCATTTGTGTCAGGATCTTCCGATTTCACTTCCATCTTTCCATCTTTAACGTTTCCACTGTCTAGAAAAGGAAAGACGATATTAATGGTCGACTGTGTGTGAGAGAGAGAGAGAGAGAGAGCTATGAGTCAGTTTGAAAGTTGATTGGTTTTGTATCTATACTAATTTTATAAAGCTGAAGAGTTTGTTTGTTTGAACGCTATAATCTTAGAAACTACTGGTTCGATTTGAAAAATTATTTCAGTGTTGGATAGCCCATTTATCGAGGAAGGCTATAGGCTACTTTTTATCCCAGGAAATCACAAGATCCCCAGGGAATGCGGGTATAACCGCGGGGCGGAAGCTAGTGTTATAAATTGAACTCAACCTTCAAACAAAGTTAAATAATTACATATACAAAACTGTTTTTTAGGTACATACAAAATATTTTTATTCTATGTATAGGCATGAGTTTGACCACAATCTCTATGGTACGTGATGCTGTGGCCGAAGGTGGTAAGCACACAAAGCCTAGAAGGAACTAGGTTTCAAGTACAGCTGCCGAAATACACCGGTATTTGGCGACAGATTTTCAACTAGCCAGCCAGGCGAGTACTACAAAGTACCCTACCACCGTGCTATGGTTTCCTCACGATGTTTTCCTTCACAGAAAGCTCAAGCTCATTGTAGGATTGGAACCCACGACCTCTACCACTGAGCTATCATCGCCTTAAAAATATACAAGCTGAATTTTTCAAGTGGGCGTGGATGGCCAAATCCTAAACTATAAGGAATAGCGAAAAATACTCAATGGAATCTCGTGTCCGATTTTTATGAAAACTAGAACTGCATTATTGGATTTTTGAAAAATCAATCACTGTATTATTACACCATCCGATAGTCTTGCTAGTAAGGATCAAGTTCTATGAAGTAATGATATCCGGCACACTAAAGAAAAATGTTGAATTTTAATAAATCCTACTATCTATATACAGGATGATTTTGTTATCACTAGCAATACTTGTAGGGGTGGAAGTACCCATCAATGTGAACAACTTTTATTATAGGGCTAACTAAATATCGCGTAAAATAATATGGTTGCTTCATAAATTTTGGTCGAGTAGGTATTGAACTTTTGTATGGAACAGATGATAATTTTTTCATGATTTCACAGTTAGTCCCATAATAAAAGTTGTTCATTTTGATGAGTACTTCCACCCTTGCAAGTATTGCCAGTGATAACAAAATCACCCAGTATATAAAAGAGAAAGTATGTATGTATGTCCCTTATATAGACTCCGAAATCGCTGAACCGATCGCGATGAAATTTTCAGACAATCTTCATATTAGCCCCGCAGGTAATAAAGTTTGGATGGACGTATGGATGTTTGTAACTCAATCACGCTAGAACGGCTAAACGGATCTGGATGAAATTTGGCATAGAGATAGATTATAGTCTGGAATAGTAATTCAAAATAAGAAGCTATAAGGGGCTGTCCCTAACAACCTGTATGTGTCTATTAGAGTGAAAATCAAAGAAACTTACCATCCCAAGTTTCACTGTGAGTCAACACGTGTCGGTGCATCTTGCTACTTGTAATAAATCCGCGCCCGCACACATAACACTTAAACGGCCTCTCGCCCGTGTGTGTGCGCATGTGCACGCGCATGTACGATATTGAACTTATTTTCTTTTGACACACGTCACATTGTAGCGAGCGTTCGTCGGTTTTTTTACGGCGGGTGTTTGTAGTGGGCGATGGGGGGGCCGGTTCTATTTTGGGAGTAGACGCCCAGGTGTTTGATGGGAAGTAATCTTCGTCAGAACAGCTGGGGAAAATTATATGTCCCATTTATGCGGGGTACTTTGTTGTACCCACCTGGCTGGCTACCACCCTCAAGTTAGAAGTTAGTCGACTATATCCGTTGTGTTGCGGTAGCTGATCTTGAACCAGTTACCTTCTAGGCTTTGTATGCTTACCACCTTCGACCAATGGGATTTTCGCGTGTGAATTTTCCGCTAGAGGCGCTAGTGTATCGTGAGGTCTTCGGAATGTCAAACTTCACTGTTCCTGGGTGGGCTACGCGGGTTTATTTCTAATTAGAATAATGTGCAAATATGAGTTACGGGTCAATTAATGGCAGTGCTTTGAGACAGTTTTTTTCTTTCGGAAACTTTTACTTGCTTTTTTTTTCGAACAAAACGTACGAACTACGTAAAACTGAGGCATGCTCGATATTTTTACGGTACGGTTTAAGGTATTAAATATGATTTAAATGTAAACATGGTTTTCATGTCCGTAATAACAAACTTTTAAAGGACCCGACAGTGGCGCCAACTGGTGAGCACAAAAACGATAGCCCCCATTGATCAGTTCCAATATTGAGAAGGTGGTAGCCAGCCAGGCAGGTACTATAAAGTATCTTGTAATGGTTTCCTCACGAAGTTTTCCTTCACCGAAATCTCAAGGTAATTACAAGATTCGAATCCATTTTCTATTCAAGCTAAGTTAGATACTCCGTTCTACAAATTACACTAAAAGTTTTAAAAGGGTTACTCTGTCACGATATTCTTGTCTCTTTTTAGAACATAAACGAATTGGTCTATGGTCTGCCAAAACTGCCATCATCTTCTGTATGTATAAAATGGTAAACTGACTGACTGTTGATATATCAACGCACAGCCCTAACCGCTGGACCTAGAGACTTGAAATTTTGCACATAGATACGTTATACAGTGTAGGCGTCCACTAAGGAAGTATTTTTTGGAAATCCACCCCTTAAGGGATAAAATAGGGGTTCGCGCGTGAAAGGGGAAGGCTAGTAAAATATATAAAAATAACAAACCTCTCATCTTTAACACTGTCATCTCTCACGTCATCACAGGCCCCCATATCGGCCTCCGGTTCGACACCGGCCTCCAGTTCCTCCTCAACTTCAACTTTTATTTGCGTCTCAGTTAATTCTTCAGATATAGGAACAGGTTCAACCATAATATTTTCCGGCGGCAAGAGCGGTGGATCGAAATCTTTGTTATCTAATTCTAAAAGCTGTGGACAAGTTAATACATATAATAAAACAGTAGAATCTGTGTCTGTACATTGAATACAAGATAATAAAAATAGAAAGGGGGTAACTAAAGAGTTACCCTTCTTTAGTTACCCCCGTACATAGAATAGAACATAAACCAGCGATTTTTTCGCTGGTTTATGTACGCACATCTCCGGAACTACTGAACGGATTTTCATGTAGTTTTCACTAGTAGACAGAGAATGATTTGGATCAGAATATAGGCTTTGTTTAATTAAAATCGGATGTTGCGAAAAAAAGATATTGCCATTTAAAGATTTTTGGAATTTACATTTATATAGTTAGGAAAAATGTCTATAAGGGAGAAAAATTTATAAAATCAGCGCGAGGGAAGCCGCGGGTGAAAGCTAGTCCCTAAATATATAACAAAGTCGCTATCTGCCTCTGTTTCTCTACTTACTTTTAAACCACTCAAGGGATTTTGATACAGTTTTCACTGATAGAAAGAGCGAGAATGGTTTGTGTATATAAAATGCAACCGTGCAAATCTGGGGCGGGTCCCTAGTTACGCATAGATATAGAAGAGCCACTGTCGTCTGTGGACATTAGCAATAACTGGGGACTGCTAATGTGTTGCCGACCTTTACAAAGCAAGGCAACTGGCTCTCAAGTGCAAGTGCCAGAAAACACTGAAACCTGCTTGGCGGTTTTAGCTAGCTAGCAGTACTCTACCACCGTGAAAATATCTACTTTTATTCAAGAATGCAGGGAAAACCGAGTTTAAAGTTAGTATACCTTTTGTTCCTGATTTTCTTGGTTAGCCAATGGTTGACATAAAGGCAAATTATCACCCCATAAATCTTCTGTTTTGGGTTTTTTCTCATCTTCAGTTTTCTGACGTAGTTGTTCTTCCAATTCTTTTAAATATGGCAATATTACGTTGTAATCTGTGAAAGATGTTATTTGGTAAATTAACCATGTAGCAGTCAGTTTTTTATATTAGTTAAACAATGTAGTACAACAACTGTATAATAACGCAATACAATAATATTGCTGAAATATACAACGATTGATGAGATATAGACGGATTAAAATTACTTTTGATCCGCCATTTTGTTTTTCAAGTCTAATAAAAAATATAAACTCCACAATATTCTGCAACAACTGTCTCATAGCGCAATGCAATCACATTGCTGAAATATACAACGATTGATGAGATACAGACGGATTAGAATTAATTTTCATCCGCCATTTTGCTTTTCAATAAATAATATTTAAATGAAATATCAACTCCAAAATGTAGTACAACAACTGTCTCATAAAGCAATACAATAATATTGCTGAAATATACAACGATTGATGAGATACAGACGGATTAGAATTAATTGTCATCCGCCATTTTGCTTTTCAAAAAATAATATTTAAATTATATCTACTCCACAATGTAGTATAACAACTCTCTCATAACGCAATGCAATCACATTGCTGAAATATACAACGATTGATGAGATACAGACGGATTAGAATTAATTTTCATCCGCCATTTTGCTTTTCAATAAATAATATTTAAATGAAATATCAACTCCAAAATGTAGTACAACAACTGTCTCATAAAGCAATACAATAATATTGCTGAAATATACAACGATTGATGAGATACAAACGGATTAGAATAAAGTTTCATTCGCCATTTTGTTTTTCAAAAATTAAAATAATAACGACCTGTCTCATAGAATACTTACCATAAGGCTCGCCCTCTAGTTTGTCATCAGGATGTTTTTTATCAAAGTGGCGGGTTAGGAGTTCGAATCTGTGACAATAAATTATATTATTAAAAGTCTGAAAAAAAGAATCTACTTTTTTTTGTGACACTTTCAATAGGGAACCTCTCTGTCAATTTCTCCCGCTAGAGGCGCTGTTACATTTTTTTAAAATTTAGAACCATAGCTTTTTCAACTGAAAACAAACCGGCCAGAAACTTGTCTAATTCCAAATACAGTCCCATTTGACATTTAATAATGGCACAGAAAAATAAACCTTACATCATTACAATACGGTTTATGTATATCAGCACATAATTAACCATTAATTTGATTGATGAACCTAATTCCTAAAGCTTTAAAGTTCATTATTCTGTGACATTCTTAAATATCAAATGGAACTTTGTATTTTGGAACAGAGATTTTTTACATAGGTATGTATTTGTTTTTAACAATAGGGTATTACACTCATTTTTGAAAAATGTCTCATTTCGTTCCTAAGGTGCGTAATTAAGTTATTTTATGAACTGAAACTTTTTCCGACTGCTTATCGCCTAAGCTATCTAAATTGTACATTTTTAGATTTTTTCTCATATGGAGTAAAATACCCTATTTTATGACTATTATATTTTTCTATATTCCCTCATTCAAATGATTCAACAATGTTTTCTTGCGTTTTGATTTATTATATATTTCAATTTAAGATAAGATTTTGTGATTTTCACCTGTAGCGTATACCAATAGATTTATCCTATATAATTACCTACTAATTCAAAACTTCACAGAACTACTGGGTGACTTTTTAGTCACTGGCAATACTTGCAGGGATGGAAGTACTCATCAATATGACCAACTTTTATTACGTATACATTGGTTCCTTAATTACAAGTTTTTAAATCGTTTTAAACACACAATAACCATGCCCTATCAAAAAATAAAATCCCATAGGCGTTTAAAATGTTTTTTTTCTTTTTATAGACCACAATCTCACTATGGTAAGTGATGCTAGCGAAGGTAGTAAGCACACAAAGCCTAGAAGGAATTGGCTCTCAATTGCAGCTGCCGGAACGCATCAATAGGTTTCAACTAGAGCGGTAGTCAGCCAGGCAGATACTACAATGTACCCTACCACCGTGCTATGGATTCCTCAAGATGTTTTCCTTCACCGAAATCTCTTCACCGTTCATCCAACATCACTACCACTGCAAACATGGCCTCAAATATTCCTCCCAAACAACTATAAATATTTTTTCTTACCTAGAAAAGAACTTATAACAGATTCTGCATTGATGTTTAACAGCCAGATGAATCCTCTTGTTATGTCTACCGAGGTGGCTCGCAGTTATAAATGATTGCCCACAAATACTGCAAGTGTAAGGTTTCTCATCTGAAATTAAAATTTATGTACCACTGCATATTGGAAAGGATTTTCATATGATATTCACTAATGGACAGAGTGACACCACCTTACAGAATACCGCAGCCAAATAACTTATAGTTGTGTTCCTGCGCGTGAGTAAGGTCGCCAGAGCTCATCGGGGAGGGGGGAAGGGATCGACAACGCGCGAATACCTCTGGTATTGCAAGCGTTCCTAGGCTACGGTAACCGCTTACCATCATGCGGGACGTATGCTTGTTTGCCGACAATCCTTATCCTAATCCTAACTATTAATATGCGAATGTGAGTTTGTTTGTCACCTTTTTACGCTTAAACCGCTGAACCAATCGCGATGAAATTTGGTATGCAAATAGCCTATAGTATGGAAAAGAACATAGGGTACTTTTATCCTAGGAAAACATAAGATCCCTTAGGAACGCGGGTGAAACCGCGGGGCGGAAGCTAGTGTAGTATAAACAGAGTCATTCATAAGGAAGTAGGTGTATACAAGATGGAGAAAACGGTTGATCATTAAATACAACCACAGCTTTATTACGTTGTTTTTAAACCATAAACAAAAAAAATAAAAAATCCATCGAGTAGTTTAGCCACAGTAATTAATTTTCATTTTATCAATTTTAAATTGCCTAATAAATTCACTAGGCTAAAGTAGGTCATAATGACCCGAGCAAACCATATAATCCTCGTGCTGCCTCAATTTCTCTGTCTAACATGTTATGAGAGACGCCTCTTACAGGTCAGTGACGATATAACTCTAAATAGTGTTGTATTTTGTTTATGTTCCGGAGGTATTTACTTTCTTTGAAAATTTAGATTATTTTATTTTGTTATAAAATCGTTTTCTACTGTAATATAGTGCTTAAATACACTTGTAACGATAGTGTTTTAATTTAATGATCTACCGTTATATCCACCTTGTATATAATTCATCAAAGTTTTGTGTAAATTGACTGAGATATAGCAATGATTATTGAAGATGTTGGAAAAAATCATGCAGAATAGTTTAATATTTTTATAAAAAGGCATATATGCTCTGCTACCCGTGACAAGCCGGGACGGGTTGCTATTATAATATACTAGCGACCCACCCCGGCTTCGCACGGGTGCAATAATGTAAGTGCACAAAAATGTTTGTTACATCACATTACAAATCTTTAAACTTCTCAGTTTTTCTGTATTATAATATGCATGTATTATACATATAAACCTTCCTCTTGAATCACTCTATCTATTGCTGAAAACTGCATTAAAATCCGTTTAGTAGTTTAAAAGATCTATGCGAACAGACAGCAGAAGCGTCTTCATTTAATACTATGTATATAATCATAGTTGCATCACAATCTATGTAACTCTTACAGACTTTCAGCACTTAACGAGCCCAATACACTCGCTTGGGACACAATGCAGCAATGACGAATGCCTATACAAAGCGGCATGTCGCGTGACTTCAAACGCGATAGACCACCTTATGTTTTTTTACACTGTGCTTGCGTAAAAGGTGTAAATAAAGTATTTGATAGTGTAACAATAAAAGAAAATTACCTGTATGTGACCGAACATGCAACTTCAAATAATAGCTTAAAAGAAACTGTTTCTGACAGCAAAAACATTTGTATATCTTTTGCAGATTATACTCCTTTTTCTTTCCTTTTATATCTTTTTTTACATCACTCTTTGAAATGTCTTCATCATTGTTTGGCCCCACATCATTCCCTTGTACATTCTCATTATTTTGTCCAAAATCCACTGCTTTCTCATTCCCAATGTAACCGTCTTCAGGTTTTATATCAATCTCCAATTTCGTTACAATTTCCTCTTTCACCTTCTTAATTTTTTTACCTTTATTCTTAGCTTTCTTTAACATTTGATTCTTTAACCTCAAATCATAACTAGTAATCCTATCTTTATGTATTGTTACATGCTGATCTAATTCATGCAATGATTTGTACTGTACATTACATACGGCACAACCGTAGAATGCAAAATCTTTGTCTGTTATCTTCACTGACCAGTAACTGCTTGTTCTTCCTTTGGTACGTTCCTTTTTAACCTTATTACCAAATATAATAGGTTTTATGTCTTCTTCTTCATGTTTTTGAGGTTGTTCCGGAGCAGAATCATACTTAACAATATTTTCAATCGGAACTTCATTGCTTTGTAGATTTGTGACGGGAACTTCATGTTTATGCATATTGTCATCATTTTTATCTGCAGTTCCTTGGCTGATTGGGAACATTTCATACTTATATGTGATATTTGGCTCTTCCTCTTTTAAATTGTATGAGTATTCGTTATTAGGGTACGGGTTGTATTGCGGGTATTCAAAACTACTTAACGGATCAACATCTATTGCTAGGTTATTCATTGTTATATTATCTGTAAAGAGAATATTCATTACAGTAATTAAGACATAAAATGGTATAATTGTTTTAACGATTTATAGACCTGTTGCATTTGTTCAGTTTAGGCCCTAGGAGGGGACTTAGGAGGGAAGTTACCACCGGTTCGGAAGTCAGACAACAACTGAGAAAAACCGGCAAGAAACTTGGCAAGGTAACATTTTTTGGACAATCTATGTTGGTTATTTTTGTTCTATCATTTGTTTAACAATTTTAAAACAATATATGTACACATAAAAAGCATTTATATAATGACATTTTGTAAACAGTGGATTATAATTCTTAAATCATAAACTCTAAAGTTCACTTTCACTCTGGTAGCTCTGATCAATTTGCCATCACACACAACATACAAGCTCAAATGGAGTTTAAATCTATGGTATAAGGTTGATATTATTTGAATTAGACAATAAGTTCTAGATATTAAACTGTACAAGTTCTAGGCCAGTTTATAGTACCTACTGATTATAAAAGAAAACTTATTGAAGTGACAGACAACCTTATATTAACTTAAAGCTCCCAGCAGTCATTGGGCCAGTATTTTATAATATTCTCATTTAGCTTTATTTTTTCTAAATAGATGAGTAGGTATACCTTACGTTGTATTTTACATATTATGATTTTTTAAATCTAATTTATTAAATACTAACGCAAAACTACGACACAAACCAAAGCATTAGCTTCATTGTCACAATAATTTCACAAAGAAATACGAAAACGTGTTATACAGTGATCAAATGCTATTATTATGATCGTAAGAATGTAAACAAACAAAAATACACGTTCAAAAAGCGAATTCATCGAGAAAACTACATAGATTATGCCGAAAACATGCGTTTCACTGACAAATCAATACAATGGATGTAAAAAAACTTACCTCAATCGGACACGACTCAAAAAAAAAGTACCTTTTTTATCAACACAGAAATTAATTTACATTACATGAAAAAAACTCGTTTTTCAATAGTAAAACTAAAGATTGACACCACATTGTAAAGTCTGCACAAAGCTAAAAGTTTGTAGAACACGTAATAACAGTTTATAGAGTAATTATTTAATTAAAACAATGATAAAAATTGAAATTAAATTCACATTTTTATTTCGCGTGACTGAGTAAGCTGCCATGGCCGTCTGTGACGGTGTTACCAGTGTAATAAATCAAATTACCTTAATTAGATAATACAAATTAAGTATCGTCACACGTGATGATCCTTCAAACCTTGAGGAAATGGTGTAATTGAATGTTCGTTTTATAATATAGCAGATTTTAATTTAGACATCAGTATTTTTGGCTTCTATCAATATATTTTATGGACAATAAATGTTTTTTTTTAATGTAATTGACATTTTTGTTGTTATTTTAGAATATTTCATCTGATTTATTATTATTAATAAGATACTGTGATTTTAAGCTAAAAAAAATATTGTTGTTGGTCAAATATCTAGCACAAAATATTATATAGTAATATATAGTAATAATTATGAAAAAAATAAATTATTAATAACTATAAAAATATTATTATTAAAAATTATTAGTATTGTTTAGAAATAATAATTTTGAAAAGCAAAAATAATTTTACATTGCTTAATTTTTGTATATTGAAGGAACATAATTTCCAATAAATAATGTAAATCATCTTTAACGGGCAACATTAAATAGAAGCGTCAAAAGTCAAGGTCGAATAACGTTTTGCCCGTTTCGTTTGACACAACACAACACAATATTTTTGTACATTTAAAAAAATATGCTTTTTATTTAGGTTCCTATGATTTGTACCTAAATATGAATAATAAAATATTTCTTCTAAAATTAATGTTATTAATAGAAACTTACGAACATACGTTAAATGAATAAAATAAATTCGCGGGAAATATGATTCCTCAAAAATGAATGGGCCGTAAGCTCCAAAGGCCGTACATAGTTATTTTCTTTGTATATCAGTTTATTATTTGTATGTATGGAGATGTAGAGATCAATCAATGAAGCAGTGACTTCGTCCTGCATTATAAAATAAATAAATCGCGTCATTGCATGCACATTTAGAGACTCACACCGTTACAGTGAAGATCGTTACACTATGCAATGTATGATATACAATATATACAAAGTTAAGTTTGTCCCTCAATCCATATCTTATCGTTAAGATTCCCGTGATGGACGAACTATTTACATACCTATAAGTTTGTACGGAACCCTCGGTGCGCGAGTGCGACTCGCACTTGGCCGGTTTTTTAACAGTTATTGTTAATTATTTTTGTCCATCTGCCCCTTGTGCCCAGAAGAAATTCTGGATCCGCCCTTGTGCACATACAACCTATAAAAATTTAAAGCATTTATATTAGACTGAGTCGTATGGTCGCAAAAGATTCAATCAGCCTAGGTCTTTAAGGCTTGGATTCGGATTTGTGGTGGTTTGTTTGGTAGTATAGGCTAAAGATCGGTCATAGGACCGAGCATCCTGCTCGTGCTTAACAAGTACCTGAAGTCACTAGTCTGGATAGCAAATAGGTATCCGCTAGATTTACTGTCCAGAAACCCTGCTGTAGGAAAGGGTAGATATACTTACAGCAGTACATTGAAATGAGCGTGCTTACTCTGGTAAGCACAGGAAAAATGGTAGTTGGCAGGTTGGCGTGGTTGGTAAGATACCCTATCTATAACGCCGCAGGTTGTGGGTACAATTCCTACTCAGGACAAACATTTGTGTGCATGAACATGTCTGTTTGTCCTGTGTCTGGGTGTAATTATCTATCATCATCATCATCTCAGCCGCAAGACGTTCACTGCTGAACATAGGCCTCCCCTAAGGATCTCCAATAGGACCGGTCTTGGGTGGCCTGCATCCAGCGTTTTCCGACGACCTTTACAAGGTCGTCCGTCCACCTTGCAAGTGGACGTCCTACGCTGCGCTTGCCGGTCCGTGGTCTCCACTCCAGAACTCTTCGGCCCCATCGGCCATCCGTTCTGCGCACTATGTGGCCTGCCCATTGCCACTTCAACTTGCCTTGCCAATCCGCTGGGCTATGTCGGTGACCCTTGTCCGTCTACGAATCTCCTCATTTCTGATTTGATCGCGTAGAGAAACCCCGAGCATAGCCCTCTAATTAATAGTAAAATCAATATGTTTCTAGTAATTATCTATAAATGTATGTATTTACAAAAGAAAAGTAGCATATGTAGTATATCAGTTATCTGGCTTCCATAGTACAAGCTCTGCTTAGTTTGGGGTCAGATGGCCGTGTGTGAGGAATAATGTCCCAGAAATAATTATTATAATATTCATAAGAAAAAAAAAAAATTAATATACTGTTATTTTATCGACCTTTTCATCTCGAATAATATTGTGATAAATGTTAGAATGACATTAAATAACGGTAATAATTATACCATTTTATTTATTTATTTAGACACAATTACTTAAAGGGTAACACTAACAACTAAAAAGGAAGACCGTCACCAAATGGGAGCGTGCCCAGAATGCTGGCTGCATTTCCACGTTGGATAGCTAAGCTTATCCGTTGACCGAAATAAAAGCCAGCGTTCTGGTCACGCGTGTGTTCCTTTAACCGCTCCGCCAAGTCCTTATATATACTGTGTGCCCCTGGCCCCCACGGGCCGAGAGTTTCTACCCCAAACGGCTCAAACAAGTACCCTCTGTCGAGATGTGCATACTTGCGCCGCTTGAGGCACTCCGCTGATGTTGCTGCGGAGCCGGCTCTCTCTGATGTGCCTTGAAGATGAGACGGCGCCAAGGTATCAACGCAGGTGGCATCCCAAACCAAGGGTCGTCCCAACTTCCAGGGCATGAGAGTCATTCCGTCGGGCCTCTTACCATCGTCTCTCATGAGGCCACGGGGCTCGAGTGTGGCGGCCACACTGACGCTGGTTAAAGTCCGACGGATGATATCATTGAGAGAATTATGACGGGGCACACGTCCTGCACTGGAGACACACGCAAGGGCGTGGTGTCCCAAGCGGTCTGCTGTGTCACCACACTGACACCGATGTGCGATCTGACAGGGAGCCCCTAAACGAAGGGAGATGGCCACCCGAAAAGTATTATTGTCTAAAAGTGTACAATGTTTTTGGAGGGAATTACGTGCAACCAAAGTCCCGATTCCCACTCTGAGACAGCGAGGAGACGAGCACGCTCTGACGGACTACTGGACGTTTCAAGAAGGTTATTCCGATCCAGTAGGCAAAGCGGCTCGTCCCACCGTCTCTGAGAGGATGGGACCCTGGGCACGCTGGTATCGGAGCAGGCTAATTTCCATGTCGCTTCACACTGGTTAAAACCTAAGTAATTTGGAATTTGGTTAAACTTTTAGATAATTTTTTTTGGATCAAATCTTGCGTGCCATAAATAGATGATAAAATATATTTATTATATGTCCCAGAATATATTTATTATATTTATTTATATAGGTCGGCGGTCCGGATCCGGACCGCGGTCCGCCATTTGGTGACCTGATCTAGACATATAAAATAATATAAGCCTCATGTATTTTATTATTATAGTGATATACAATTCTTAAATGATGACGCAGCCAAGCATTGAATAATATCCTTCCATTGTTATTTTTATCTCTCATAAAATGAGAAACATAATCGAATGTTAATAATATATCATTCTTGTTCGCTATTTATTTATATATTGACGTAGTATTTTCTTTCTTAGGTATGTAATTAATAATTTATACTTACCCAAGTTTTGAGTACTAAATCTGTAGAACCAGCGTGACTGTACATTTTGTTTTTACCAAATATGGAGTGTGTTATGTAAGAGTACCGGAATGCAAAGAGATTTTTTTCTGTTTGAAAATGCTAATCTTCGAAACCACTGAACCAAATTTGATGGAGTTTGGCTTGGCTTGACACTTCGAATAGGCATTCATGGAAAGATGAAAAGCTGTATAGATATTTAATAAAGTCTGCGCGAGTGAAGCCACGGGCGTAAAGCCAGTTTGATATATAAATCAGTGTTTGTTGTATTTGTCCCATTCATACGATTACTCTTTCACTTACACAAGATAAGTTATGTTGTGTTGTGCGTATGCGCACGGACATTTCTGACATATACACGCCGGTAATTACATTGTATAATACAACGGATTATTTCAAAATAAATTGTATCAAAAGAAAAGTTGAATAATGCTTTATGTCAACTGTATAAAGTCCACTTTGGCTCTGTTCACACTTTGATCAAAATGAATAACGTAATACACGTCACCCCATGCGAGCCAAAATGGAGCATAAGTCTTTGATATAAAGCATATAATTCACTGCTTCAACGCGAAATGCCGCTTTGTATAGGCATTCGTAATTGCTCCATTGTGTCCCAAGCGAGTGTATGGCAGCTTGGGCTCGCTACCGCCCCTCTCTCACCCCGCAAGCCCCGCACGATTGCTCAGTCTAGACGGGTCCGTTGGCCGACTGTAAGAGTTGCATAGACTGTGATGATACTCTGTTGTCTTCTTTTGAAGACATCAAGAACAAGGCACTATCACGAATAGTGTGGGAAGGCAAGTTCCACAACTAGATTGCTAGTGTTGGGAACGATTTGCCGTATGTATGGGCGTAATATGGTCCTCTAATTACCTTCATTATTATTACTTCCCTTGTATGTTAATAGAGAAACATACTTACCTAATAAAGTTAACAATACAAAGAATTTCATAATATTGTTGATGAAAACCAATTTTTATTTACCGCTAACGAAACAAAAACACTGGAATTACTTATTACAAAGGCCTTTTACAACTTCATGTTTGTGCAAACATCAACTGATAGCGACAACAGCAAGTCAAGCAAATGATTTTAAACTTTATGACATTATGATAAGAATAAAACATAAAATTATTACATGGAGGTTTATGTTTGTATGTGACAGTTTATTAAACAGTCGCGCGGGAAACCGCTTCGCGGACGGTTGCGGCTTGGCGCCTTTGCGTTCCGTTTCATTAGAAAAAAAAAGTTATTTTAAAAAGTTATCACGCATTTATTTAACTTTTGTAAAAATTATAATAACTTTATTAGTGTTATTTAAAGTTATCTCTTAAGTTTTAGTGCAATATCATGCTATGGGGACTGAGTAGTTGAGTGATAATTCAATAAATAGATAATGGCAGAATGGACTTTGTTACCAAGCGAATTTCGTGAAGGTAAATATTTATTGCTTTTTTAAATTCCATAGTCAACTCATTTACTTTTTTTTTTACCAGTCATTCTCATGCTTATAAATTATTCATATTTCTTATTTACCTAAATGAAACTCTATATGCAGTTAATATGTTATTTCTTTTAATTTACGTAAATATTTGTAACAAAAAATAAACAAATATTTATCCAATATGTAAACGGCGTCCTAACATCTTAATACGACTACTCAAGCAATATAATGATATAACGCATTTTGTAACTTGAGGATTTACGTAAAAAAAACCTTGGCATAGATTACGGAACTGACCCAGAACAAGGCCTTATGCTTTTGTGGACTTAAAACATGATTTAATATATATTTATTTCTATTTATTTACATATTTACAATTAAAGTAAAAAATACAAACTATGATATATAGAAAACATCCTCAAAGCCCTCGCTGCTGTCGATAGGCAAGGTTCCCAACAGGCTGGCAGCGTTCCCTTTTTGGATGGCCAAGCTTATGCGTTGGCGGAAAAAGCTCCATTAGCTGATTTAATTATAAATTGATTAGCTTTAAGCTTTGCATTAAGTAGAACAAAAGTACATCAATAAGTAGAACCTACGCTCTAAATAAATCTGTTGTAATCCAAAATAAGAGTACCTACCTAATCATTTAAAAAGGTGGACATTAATCATCAAATACAGAGAAAGAGATTGGTTTCTCTGTCTACGATATAAACCTATCGTTTTGACATTTAATAAAAAGTTGCTGATTTGATATGTCAGTCATCAACCCAATTTTCAATGTAGTCCTTACATCAAAATTCCTTCTTGTTCATTTAACAGCTCTGCTTCTGAATGAGTTACAGGTGCGTCATCTAGAAGTGGCATTCTTGTTCCAGACTGGGTACAGTTTCCCCCCTTTTTTTTAAATCGAATGCTACCAATTCTAAAATTGAAAATCCATCACCAAGCACCTTTTATGCCTTTTCCAAACTGCACTGTCGATAATCAGTTTCCGTCAGTCAGGTACAATGAAAAAGGAAATGACGTTGCACCAATGGAATGTAAACCATTTATAATGATAACAAGATATGTAAGCATTGGCAGAACTCAAGTGATCGACGGAACTAGTAGGATGAGCAAATTGATATGGGCATCTCAAGACTTAAACAAGAATGTCGACGAGTCTTTAATTGTAGGCTGATTTCCGAATAGAGTAAAACAGGGGTCACCAAATGGTGGACCGCGGTCCGGATCCGGACCGCCGACCTATATTGTGCGGTGCGGACCAAACTTTGACAAACAAAAATGTACACATGGTTATTATATTTAATCCACGCACATACAAACATACAATAATTAGATTATATTAGTAACATTATAGTAGGATTTGTAGGAATGGATCTAAGCTTGGTCGCCTGTCATCATCCACCAACCGGACGACCGGACCGCGATAATCTTTTATATTTTTTAAACGGACCTTTCTCTTATCTTATTATATATATATATATTCTTTTTTTTCATCTTTG
Organism: Tetheella fluctuosa; assembly: GCA_951216915.1. Classification (NCBI taxonomy): domain Eukaryota; kingdom Metazoa; phylum Arthropoda; class Insecta; order Lepidoptera; family Drepanidae; genus Tetheella; species Tetheella fluctuosa. Next base: position 5,246,845 of record OX578242.1, on the reverse strand, counting down.
TTTTCCATTGATAGGTTAATACGACCACATGTTTAGTAAGCTGTTAGATAACGGGGTTGACTACACACTTGTTAATATTTTAAGCATCTAATATTGTAAACATTTGTATTTTAGTGTGTAGTTGTTTGTTGTCTCTAATAAAAAAAAATAAAAAAAAATAAAGATCTCTAATAAACTTAACTGGTGACCCCTTGAGTAGAGTGTCAAAACAAAGTAGTCCATCCTTCCTTTTCCTTTACAGCCTTTATATCTCCCACTGTTGAGCAAAGGCCTCTAGTCACGAATAAGGGTGAATGGGAATGGGCAAATACTCCACCACGCGTGCCCACTGCGGATTGGTGGAGGTAGGCTAGTGGTCAACCTACTGTTGGAGTTGTGAAGCCACCTAGGAGGTCTCCAACTAGCTTAACGACTATCACAATTAGGGCTTTACGTGCCTTCCGAAGCACGGAAACGTTCAAGATTAAATGCCACTAGGCGGTCACCCATCCAAGTACCGGCCTGACTGGACGTTGCTTAACTTTGTCGATCGGTTAAGAACGGCTAATCAAGCTACGCCACGAGCGCTTCAGTAGGCCATACAGAACTGTAACTTTGACCTTTATTCTATTTGAATTTCGAGCGATACGGTCGAATGATCTAAAAATGGCGGGTTATTAATAACTGACATGAAGTTGGCTCACAATGTGTGATTGGACTAAAAAAAGAGGATAGAGTACAACCACTATGCTAGAGTTCATTGTCATCTTAGATAAGAATAACGATGTAGAAGATTTATCTAATAGATTGGTTTGGTTTCAGTATTCTTTGTTAAATATTGATCACTACTATACCAAGTAAAAAATGTTTATTAAACTGACTTAAGCGAGGTTTTCTTCGAACGTAATGTATTACAATGGGTATTGTACTATTGTGTCGTAACCACTCATTATATTGAGGAAATCAATGTTATATAGGTTACTTATGTCAAAGATCATCTAATACATCCTCAAACTTTAAAGGTACTTCTTGACTCATTATGTCGTCATGACATGGACATAATAAAAAAAATAAAGTTACCAAGGCTTCTGGCCTACGAAACTCTCAATCGAATATTGAATTTGGAACGTAGGATTTTTAAATAAAAATATAATAAAGCCAGATCTACATTTCCGTATTCGATTTAAAATTTTAAATCGACTAATAAGTGTTGGTGATGAAGAAATGGCACATTATCGTCTCTTATAATCACTAAAGGAGTGGTGGATTAAACTTTGACGTTAACTAATCACTTATTACATAAAAATACTTAACTACCTATGTCAAATACTCAGTAGGTTTTATCTTTGACCCAAAAATATATCTAGAACTAAGACGATATAAAAGTAAACCGAAAAAATAAATTGATTATATATTTTGGAATTGAAAGTATAAAATGCAGTTATTTTGTTTATATTTGTCAGTGAGAAAAAGTTTTATCAACGACAAGTGTGTTCTTTTTTTATTTAATTCAGATTTGACCTTTAATTTTCAACTTTTTTATATTTTGGAATTTTCCCTTTATTTGTGTTGTAAGACCTTGCATTTTGCCAAATTCCGTGATTCTAGGTCAACGGGAACTACCACAAAACAAATAAAAGGGCAAAAAAATCGCGATTGTTGTATGGGAGCCCCCCTTAAATATTTATTTTATTTTGTTTTTAGTATTTGTTGTTATAGCGGCAACAGAAATACATAATTTGTGAAAATGTCAACTGTCTAGCTTCTTGAGATACAGCCTCGAGACAGACAGACGGACAGACAGACAGACAGATAGACGGACGGACAGACAGCGAAGTCTTAGTAATAGGGTCCCGTTTTTACCCTTTGGGTACGGAACCCTAAAAAACATTGGTAAGAATAGCCGCGTGAGGGGCTACCGCTACCACACTTACTTACTTACCTATTTAAACCCTTTTTCCACAGACACTTGGGGTACCTAAATTGCATTGCAAGATGGCCGCCGGCGACATTACTGTCGCACAAGATGGTGACATATCCGTCGCGCAAGATGGCGGACAGGGCGCGAAACTGCATCCTTACTTGGTCACTTTAGTGTAAGTCGATTTTTAATAACTGGTTTATTTTTATTTCGAAATGTTTTAAGGCAATGATAGCGCAGTTGTAGTAACGTCAGAAGCCGCGGCGAAGGTCGTGGGTTCGAATCCTATAATGAGCTTGAGCTTTCGGTGAGAGAAAACATCGTGAGGAAACCATAGCACGGTGGTAGGGTACTTTGTAGTACCCGCCTGGCTGGCTACCATCCTCAAGTTGAAAATCTGTCGCCAAACTTCTATTGGTGTGTTCCGGCAGCTGCACTTGAGAGTCAGTTCCTTCTAGGCTTTGTGTGCTTACCACCTTCGGTCACATCATCACTTACCATAGCGAACAACCTACAAAGTAAAAAAATAAACGTGTAGTGCTATAAGCTGTATTTTGCTGTTTTTGTAATTGTGAACTAATAGTAGGTAAGGTAGTATGCTACCTAAGTAAGGCTGGTTGAATTTAAATAGCGAGCTAGTAGAACGATAGTAAAACAAAGAGGGAACCTTGCGGCTTTGCTCAGCATTGTAGAGTCAGAGGTTAAAAATCTATATAGTCTTTACCTAGACTCTATGTCTAGACAGAATAAAATGAGAAAGCAAACAAATGGAAGATAAATACAGGTCCGTCTTAGGTCATGCAGGGCCCCTGTACAAAGAAAAGAATTGGGCACAAAGAATTTTGGGGCCCTTTTAGATAGCCAAAAAACCGTGAATGATAACATCAGGATGTTCTTTGTTTAGTGCCTTTACTGATCCATGAGCCAAGATCCAAAATTCTGGTCGAATAGAAGGTTTGACAATAAAGTAATTTTTACAGTAAGTATGATAAAAATGGCATGATGCGTCATTAATCAATGAATGAATACTACGGACTCTGACAATAGTGTTTAGATTAATCTACCTTACACCGTATACACTGTGACGATTCGTCTTTTCTTCGGTATCGTGATTTATAATCTTCTATATAGGGCTTTGTGTGATTACCACCTTCGACCAATTCTATCCTAATAAAAAAATAAGTTTTTTTTTTTAGTGGCTCATTAAATTTTGTCACAGACAAGAAGAAAAAATACCTTCACATTCTGTTACTCTTCCTATAACATCCATACTCAATTTTTGGTAAAAAAAAAATGTACTGACACGCTGGTTCTACAGGTTTGTTATATGGAGTATGTAATTTTAATGAAGCAATTGCCGAGGTGCCCTGACACTTCACCTCACCTGCCAATCAAATCTCGTTTTATTCTGGTTTATTTATAAATTCAAGTTCAAACTCAAACTCATTTATTCAGTTTAGGCTCTAATAATAATAAATTTCTTTATTTCTCTTTCACAAAGGTAGATATCCAACAAATAGACAATTACAATATTACAGTTTTGAGGTAACATTCCTTTGTGAGAGACTGGTGTCTGTACTAGGAAGACCTGTATTACAGATTACCAGGCTTTCTCCCCTTTAAATAATACTGTATACTAAGTAAGTACTATCTACTGTAAGCATTACATTAGTTATTGTACACTTGAAAATATAAGAATAATATATTAGAAGCTAGTGATCGTGTGATTGTAGTTGATTGTGATTGTAGAGAACCAAACAAATATAGTTGCAATTACAATACAACTGAAGCGGTGTTTTCTAATAAGGCACTTATGGACGTTACAATGATTGATTCTACCACCGGTTCGGAATACACTTGAACTGAGAGTAAGATTCCGACAAGAAACTCGAAAGTTAGAAAGGAATATTAGCTTGATGAGCCACACACAAAAATTATTGAAACCTACCAAAAAGTAGCTCGCTTCAAAGATTTCACTCCAATTTATAGATATAGCGGCTATCTCACTTAAGGGGCTGCTACATGGTAAACCAGCCACCAACCAACGTCAGATGTAGATTGAATGATGATATAGATCGAAGTCAACCAAATTAAAACCCAACCAGAATAATAAAACACCTCGCCATATTGCGGAATTTCACGGAACTATTACGTGTACTGATTTTACTATGAGCTGTCAAAATATTTACAAGTGGCGCCCTCATGTTTTTTTTTACTTTAATAGTTTTACATGAAAGGCTAAATTGTCGCCAATTCTATGCACTCTATTAGCCCACATCCAACATCCATCCAGTTTTGAAGAGAGTAATTGCTGAGACTCGGTAAATGCAACGATCCGAACCGTGCGTTACAGTCAAACTATTCAAAAGCGCCAGCGAAAATCTTTTAGAATATTTTTTTTTTACTTTTATTTCTGTATGGCCTGAAACAAAATAAAAAGTAATGTGCGGTCGATGGAGCCAGGAACGAAGTATATAATAAATATTGCAGCAATTGCAAGCATTTTATATACAAATAGCAATTCACTGCGGTTTCACCAGTTCCCGGGATAAAAAATAGCCTATAACGTTGCTCACGCATTGGATTACACGCTTTTTCGTTACGTTCCCTTTTCTGCAAAAAAACTCAGATTCAGTCTACAGCTCTATGGTCCGTAAATAGGTACTATAGGTGCTGATAACTTTACAATACAAGGTGACCCTGAGTGTAATTACAATTTGCCTGCAGCTCACGTGCTGGCTGGACGATTACAAAAAATGTGCCAAGTGCCAGTCGTGCTCTTGAATTAGAACAAGGTATCAGATTTTTCGACCTTGTCTGTCATAGTTTTTTTAGGTGAAAGGGGTAATTCATGTTTGCAATTTGCATGTCAGCTTTTGATATTTGAAAACCTAATTGTGGTCACATCAAATTAAAAAAAAAACGTTTTTTTTTTTAACTGTTTAAGCCTGTATTTGACCACAATCGCATCGTAGTAAGTGATGATGTGGCCGAAGGTGGAAATCACTTAATAGTTACAATAGACCCGCGGTTTCTCAAGCGATTCCCTATTTTACCCACTTAGTCTTAGTGGTTGAACCCAAGAATTCCTCTCACGTGTGTGTGGGTCTTTGGTGAGCCTCGCGGCCACGATCTCACAATCAATCAGTTGGGAACGCCTGCCTATACATAGAATACAGGGTACGATAACCCTGTATTTAACCTTCAATGCTTATCAATCCATACCGTTATTCATTTTCTAAACTACATTAATAATACATATATCTTTAAAAAAATGGCAAAAAAATTCGTTGTTCAATCTACATAATATTTTATCAGATGATTTATTTTTATTCTCGTCGCGGCATAGCAACTCTGAACACGTGCTTGTGCGTGAATGAGACACGTGACGTTCCAAATTTAAACATTTAAATTAGTTGTTTTTAAACATAAGAGTTTGATAAAGAGTTGTCTGGTAAATCTATGGTCAGTTTCATTGGCGGTTTTTTTTATGAGCTTATGTTGTTTAAAAATAGAATATAATACTCTTAATTACCTTTTAGCTCACTTTTTATGGTCTCTTGTCTATGGGGTTGGAGAATTGATTGAGTAGTGCTCCGAAGAACTTTTAGATATAGGCCCATGGTCACCTTTCTACCATCCCACTGTTTGCTGTCAATTAGGAGCTCATCCTCATATACCCAAGCCGCCTCTGTCATACACGCCAGAATTCAGTCGGATACGTTCCAAATGCGGACAATTAAGTTGTGGAATGTTTTTGGTTCAAGTATTTGAAATGTATTTAGGCGGCGGTGGCATTTTATATCAGGTCTTTGACATAAAAAAAAAACATTAACTATGTACGGCTGTACCACAAACAACAAATTCTTTTTTTATTCGCTAGTTTACTAAAAGATGTTAGAAAGTAAAGTGCATTTTTATACAATATCGTGTCTAACAAATAACAAATTACAATTGTTCGTTATACCATGACATTAAATAGCTTATGAATGATTAACATTTATACTACCACGCCATTTTTTTTTATACAACATAGTCGACAAACAAGCATACGGCCCGTCTGATGGTAAGCGGTTACCGTAGCCTATGAACGCTTGCAACACCAGACGTATCACTCGCGCGTTGCCGACCCTTCCCCCCTCCCCGATGAGTTCTGGCGACCTTACTCACGCGCAAACACATCTTTAAGTTATTTGGCTTTGGCTGCGGTATTCTGTAAGGTGGAGGTACTTCCCCAGTCGAGCTGCTCTTTGAGCGACATATCGCTATGCTCTACCTCTCTTAATTTCTTTCTCAATTTGCGCTAAGGAAATGGTAACTTCAGATAGCTTCGACGTTATAAGTGTCCTCCTTGGGCCTAAACTGAATAAATGGTTTTGACTTTGACTTTGACTAAGTACCTTGCATGTTCCATATTGTCTGTTTATTTTATTTTAATCGGGATAAAAAAAAACATTGTTAAATTACCTATACCATTTTATCCAACAAGTTAGAAATAGGTATAGTACCTCTTTTATAAGTTACTAGCTTCCGCCCCGCGGTTTCAACCGCGTTCCCGAGGGATCTTATGTTTTCCCGGGGTAAAAAGTATAGCATATCAAAATCGGTTCAGTAGATCGAGAGATTACCCCCTACAACCTCACAAACTTTACCTCTTTATAATATTAGTATAGACAACGATGTACCTCTAGCACAGATGTCATTTTTTTTTGGCGCGAAAATATTTTAGCCAATCATAACGCACTTATTTCACGCAAAACATCTATTGGTTGCCATACAGGGCACAAATAGTATAAGCGAGATAGCACGAGTCACTTGTTGTTGTATTTCAAATCTAAACGTAAAGCAACAGGGCATGTATTTCATTAGTGTTTACAATAGTTTTTTTGTTGGCGTTAGATTAATTGACGATGTAACTATCTAATTTTTTAAATTTAATTATTAAATTAACCTTACTGAGTTTCTTGCCGGTTCTTCTCAGTTGAAGGCGACTTCCGAACCGGTGGTAACTTCAGTAGCCTCAACTGAACACGAAAACATCATAAAAATACATTGACGACATAGGACTTTTTTTTTTTTAATACCACAGACATATTTACGAACTTTGAGGATATTTTCTATATATTATAGTTTGTATATTATACAATGATTGTATGTAATACTTGTTGTAAATAAATTTACAAACTTTGGTTAGCCAATTACACAGGTCTGCGATGAAAAAGTTTTTTGAATAATTTCATTTCAAACATGTAGTTGTTGGTCTATATATAGCAAATTATAATGTTTTTTTAACGTATCGCGTCACATAATTTTTGCATTTAAAATATTTATTTAGCAAAATTGTTAAACGCCTATAAAAACTTAGGCTGTAATATGAGTCTGAAAATTGATTTTTTGAAGTCTCACATAGATAGTTTTACAGTGAAGAACAAGGTGAACGGTTCCATCAAGATGTAAAAGAGATGGAAAGAAGATATCAAGGCCGTTGGGGCGTTAATATGTTGGCGGACTATTGGGGGATGATACATAGAGATGAAATAACAATTGATAAACGAAAACCAACAAAACGCAGAGTTTTTACAAAAAGACAACTTTATTGTTAATTGTTTTCTTTATGTTGTATTTCAATAGATACAGACTCAATAAAACAACAAAATATTCGTAAATGAGAATCATCATTCATTTTGTTAAATTTTTATTTGTATCCAAAGACTGTATCATCTGAATCTGGTAAATGTGACGTGGTATATGTCATATGAATACCGTTTTCGATTAATTTTAAGACAATTACAACAAATATTAACAATTTAAGAAAAAAAACTTTTCGAAAAATAAAATTCGCAGGCCTGTGTTATTGTATTGCATTTTCAATATGACTGGAGTCGTATGTTCGGAAGTAAAAATATGCCATTTGCCAATTTGTTATCGCGTGTGGTGCTAGGACAAATTCCTATAATTTTGTAGTTATGGCATGACGGAGGCCAAAAAGGAGGTCAGAAATAAACATTACGCGTGTCTCGTCACCATAAAGTATATATTTACAAAAGAAAAGTAGTATAATCAGTTATCTGACTTCCATAGCACAAGCTTTGCTTAGTTTGGGGTCAGATGGCCTTGTGTGAGGAAAAAATGTCCCAGAATATTTATTTATTATCGCCAGATTTGCAGCATCATCTTAAGGTGACGCCGCGTTAAGCTTAAAAATCTGAAATTCAACGTGCTCCGTCCCGCTCCCTACTATAGCGACCTCTCATAGAAAACCCGCGTAAACGGAACGGGCGTATGCGACAAAATGGTTTTTATTGTTTAATTTAAAAACTACAAATATATATCATAAAACCTAAGTACAATTTATGGTATCAGTTTCAATTAATATATGTAGAAATTTTGGTACCTCAAATCGATCCTCAACGCCGGTAAAATTGGAATATCATTCTAAAGAGGTCTTTTTGATTAATTATTTTGTGTTATAAAAGTTAACCAATCGTGTTATGCAACGTACAAAATAAAGTCAAAGACATGATGAATTCTTACAATAAATTTCAGTTCGTTCGCTTCAGTCATTGTTGAGAAAAATCGGAATCCTTGCAACTAAAATCTTCAAGGCGTCGCCTTAAGCGTCATATCTGAATTAAATAAAGAATTACAACTACCGCTAAACGGTATTATTAACATATACTACTTATCAGAGATGAGACTTATTTATAAAATACTAGCTGTTCCCCGCGGTTTCACCCGCATTTCCGAGATAAAAAGTTACCTATAACCATCCTCAAGAATTGGGCTATCAAATACAAAAATAATGTTTCAAATCCGAATGGTAGTTCCAGAGATTAGCGCCTTTAGACAAACAAACAAAAATCTCTTCTCCTTTACAGATATATAATATATCCTGTGACATTCCCCACACACGGTCATCTGACCACAAACTAAGCAGAGATTGTGCTACGAAAGCCAGTTAACTGATATACTATATTATACTTCTTTTCTCACTGTAAATCTGGTGAAATTAACTCCCCAAGTTCTTCCAGCTCTTTGCAATTAATATCCAGCCCAATGTGCAGGGCTTAAGTAAATGTAATGAACTTAATTAAATTGGGCTCCCATTTTTTGAATTACAATTACTTTATAAGGAACATGCGAATATGAAATGTGTAAAATAAACAGTCCATCGACTTGTCCGGCGCCTCGCGTGTAGTCTATATGTTAATAAATAATTAATGGGATTCAAATTCAATGACTTTCATTAAGTAAACCATTTCCTGAGGCGTAGTCCAATCCGGTTACCTTTTTGACGTACAATGAATATTATTATTTTTATATAGGTAAGTACCAAAATATACCTATGAATATTATAAACAGGGAATACACGATAGTTACAGTAAGTAAACTGTAATACTTATTATTATTATCCTGTCATTTATCATCATCATCATCATCTCGGCCTGTCCACTGTTGGACATAGGCCTCCCCTAAGGAACTCCAATAGGACCGGTCTTGGCGGCCTGTACCAGCGTAATCCAACGACCTTGTCGCCACTTACAAGGTGGATTTGTAAGTGGCGCTTCGCTTCTTCTGGCCGGTCCGTGGTCTTCACTCCGGAACTGTTATTGGCTTCTACATATTGAACATCTTTTGTTAACCTATTTATACTAGGTACTTGGTTTTCAAGGTTAATTCGGTGATAAAGTATGAACAGCTGTAATTTTGACGTGCGTAGGTTCAAGCGTTAGGCGTGTCCTAACTGGTAAGTGAAAACATAAGACGTATTAAGTAATTATTAAGTAATCTGTGACATAAAGGGGAAAATTCGCATTTGATTTTACGCCTTTATCGTTAGTCAGTTATTGAGACATTTTTCTGGCCTTTTTTGTCTATGGCTAGAATTTGCACCGCAGCGCACATTCCATATTTTCAGCCAGATATAGTTCATAGTTCTCTTAGGTCCGTAGCTACCTACTATTAAACCAAAATTGTGTCGGTAGATCAAAAACATCAAATAGAAAATCAAATTGTTTCAACCATAATTAAAAACCTATGTTTTGATTGATATTCAGTCCTTTATGACTTGAAAAATTCCTAGTTTACATAAGTATTAGATTTAACCCGGCGAATCCATTTAAGCTAACTACTTAATTACGTCTTAAAATATTCCACAAGTAGGTCGGAAGCATGTACGTAGATAAGGCGATAGGTAACACGTGCCGTGTTGTTAATAATTAAAACATGTATTTTATGTAAGTATATACAATTAAAATACAATACAATGTGTTCATAAAACAGATATGCTATCATAATTGCTTATTAATAATCCAAATGAATCATTCGGATCACTACAATGAAAGCGAGTTATGTTATGTAAGACGCCATCTTGTATATACACGCGCTAGAGTTCATTGACCGTTTGGCATTGTGTATGACGTATTGGCCAATTGCCAACATGCGTTCGAAAAATAAACTTGTATAGGGGTGCAAAGGGTTGTTTATCGATGTATTAGGAATTTACAATTTTTATATAATAGACCACAGATACAATACATACATTGATTAAAAGTTAATTTTATTTGACCACAGGTTAAATATTACTTTTTAGGTCATGAAATCTCTCCTATTTTAAGGCCTAAGCACTAATATTGCAGCTCTGCTCATGTTGCCTACGCACAGAACAAGTAGGTACAAAACACAACAAAATCCTTTGGAATTCTTAGGGACTAAACTGAACGGCCTTGACTTTGATGACATAGGTAATTAAAAGTCGGTTAATAGAATAAAATGACTCAATATAATTTAATTACAGCCACCGAAGCAAACATTAATACGACTACGATTCTTAAATTAGTACAGAATAAACCCTATGCGAGCCCCGCGTGCTTCTTATTATTATGTTTCTATCGTCTCAAAAACCTATTGAATTTGTAATTTAGTTGTAGTGCAACACTTGTGTAGGGTATTTGCCTGTATTCAAAATAAATTATCCAACACTAACCAATGTATAAAACATCTAAAAACAAAGCGGAAATCACTATTATTTTATTAAATTTATCCTTTTTATGATTTTTAATGACCAATCTAACCATAAAGAGTAAAGCTTTTGATGCTATATAATTATGACGTCACATGCTTCTATTAATACAAAACTCCATATAAAGCTATCGTTTTGACATTTCATAAAAGTTGCTGATTTGAATTATATTAGCTGCGTGACGCGGGATCGTGATCTATGGTCATTCATGTATATAAAATAAGATAAACACAACTGTTATCACATTTAGTACTTATCTATTTATTCAAAGGTTCATTCATTCAAGTCTTTCCGCTTTCGGTACGAAGCAAATATGTGAGCCTTTTATACACAAGCCTATATTTGAATTTTTGAATTTGGAATTCCTAACCAAACGCCAGATATTTGAGATCAATGTGGCCAGTTTGACAACACGCCAATCTATACTAATATTATAAAGCTGAAGAGTTTGTTTGTTCGAACGCGCTAATCTCAGGAGCTACTGGTTCGATTTGAAAAATTATTTCAGTGTTGGATAGCCCATTCATCGAGGAAGGCTATAGGCTATTTTTATCCCGGGAAAAGATAAGAACCCTCGGCAACGCGGGTGAAATCGCGAGGGAGAAGCTAATTTTAATTAAATAAATCCAAATATCCCTTAAATGCAGGATATCTAGGTATATCAAACTCTACAAGACATAACAAGTCTATATCATCAGAGAATGATATTAATAGAACAGCATACGTAGCGTTAAAAGGTTTCACTTAACCGACCTTGGTAAAACATGTAGAAGATTACTGTTAAAACATAAAGATGGCGTTCCACTCATATACTATGCTATACGCACGGTAAAGCTATATCGCTTTGGAGTGGTAACAAAAAAAAACCATTTCTTTTTAATTATTTTGGTTCACTATAAAGGTAACGTAGAAATTGAGGATTGTACAACATCTGCTGATGGATTGTGTCAAAACCAAAGATGAGAGAGAGTCACTGAAGAAAGAGTATAAATTAAATTTATTAGATACTAGCTGTCCCCCGCAGTTTCACCCGAGTTCCCAAGAAAAAAAGTAGCCCATGTCCTTCTTCATACCAAAGGCTATCTGCATACCAAATTTCATCGCGATCAGATCAGCGATTTAGGCGTAAAAAGGTACCAAACAAAGAAACTCACTTTCGCATTTATATTATTAGCACAGTCTATGTAACTCTTACAGTCGGCCAACGGACACGTCTAGACAGAGCAATCGTGCGGGGCTTGCGGGGTGAGAGAGGGGCGGTAGCGAGCCCAAGCTGCCATACACTCGCTTGGGACACAATGCAGCAATGACGAATGCCTATACAAAGCGGCATTTCGCGTGACTTCAAAAGCGATAGACCACTGTACAGGATCAAAAGTAGCATATTATGTCCTTCTCCATACCATAGGCTATCTGCATACTAAATTTTATCGCGATCGGTTCAGCGGTTTAGGTGTGAAAAGGTAACAAACAAACAAACTCACTTTCGCATTTATAATATTAGTTAGGATTTATTTGTGCATTTCTGAGGAAAATAAGTTCATGATACGATGGGATTCACATGTGCATTGAATAATAAAAAAGATAAAAATGTAGTTTTTTATCTTGTAGGTAACTATTTATCGGTTTATCTTGCATCGTCTCGCTTTAGCCTAGTGTAGTACCGGCTTAATCTTCTACATGGTCAGATCGTGTTCTGGACTAGTAGACCATAGTATTTATAAAAATTCCAAGCCTTTACATGGAGTGACTGCTTTAGCTGATACTTCGAGCACCCTTAACCGACATTACATAAGATTGTATTGCGTTTTAATTTTCTTAGGTTTATGTTTATTGTACTGTACGTGTGTTTGTCACCTAACTCCTCTTAAACGGCTGGACCGATTTGAATTTTGTGTGTACATATGAGTGGGTCCCTGGATGGTTTGAAAATACAATTGGACCCGGTAGATGGCGTCGTAATCGAGTTTGGACAGGACAACATCTGTCGGGCCCGCTACCTATTCTTTTTTTTTTTTTTTTAATTTATTAAATTAAATTTATCTATCAATGAATCGTTGCGAAAGTGTGTTTGTTTGTTTGTCTTCTTTCACGGATCTATGTGATTTTATAAATAGATATTGTTTATTGATGGGAGAGTGACATAGACTATTTTTTATTTCGGAAACGCGGGATGAAAGCTTATTAAAATTAAAAAAGGTACCTACTTCATGCGCTGTCCTTTGACACAACACCGATTCAATTCAGGCTGAGTTATTCAAAAAGTTGGTCACTTAGTTCAAAAAAAATGCAAATGCGGGGCAGATCTGGACAGTGCTTGGTTCTGAAGTGAAAAAAAAGTAATGTGCAGAATTTTTCAAATCCAACTGGTAATTCCAGATATTCCTCCTTATTCAGACCCATTCGGTTGTCATTCCGATCGGAAAGGACGATTTTGATTTCGTTAAATTTAGGCTGATGCTGTGTTAGTCGCAATATTTTTTAACGCTTTCTATACAATCTAACGTACGTCAGCAAAAAATGTTACCTTCTTAAGTCTTACAACGAGCGGCTTGCGCACTATAATTTAGACCCTCTTTACGTCCGTAGGAAAGTCTCGGACATCAAGTTCGTTTACAAGACACTCCAAGGTTTCATCAACTAATCCGAAATGCTTCAAAGATTACCCTTTACAAGACCACGTTCTGGCAGTCGCCTCCAAAACCGTACTACCTTTACTTTACCACTTTGCAAAGTCAAATCTCGGCAAACATGCCCCTATTTATAGGATGTGTTCTTCTAGTAACACCATTCGTTCTGAAGTTGACATCTTTGCCGGTTCTACGACCTCAAACAATATAAAAAATAATGGTTTTGGAACACTTAATCAATAACATAAGTTTTTATCTTAGGTTTTTGATCTCGGTATCATTGTTAAGCTATTAGTATTTTTATTGATTTTTGTTATAAATTTATGTATGCGCCGAGAAGGGTTCAATCTCCTGTCTCTACCTTGTATGATGTTTTTATTATTATTATTATAATGTATCTTTCTGAAATCACGGCGCGAGGACCGGTCTTTTTTAAAGGCGTGCGTGGGGATACAGATCCAACACGTAGAGGCCCCTTTAAGATATGTTAATATTATTATTTTGTTGTGAAAAATCATTTGCTGCGATCGCGTATCGATCCACGGCCTCATTTCAAATGGAAGTATGAAATGAGAAAATAGGAGCCATCCTATTCATTAGACCACTCAATCGGTTCTTCTACCCGATCGGGACCGCAACCGAACAGGTCTGAATAAGGGGGATTACCGCGTTAAACAAACAAAAATCTCTACAGCTTTTTTTTTTTTGCGTGTTAATTATAATTGACATACACACGTATATACTTAACGCTTTATCGTTGCGTTCCCTTTGCTGCCATCCAGTCAACTAATACCGCAAGCCGCGTAAAGGAATTTCGTTAAAAAAAATAATGGCGTATCATTAGGGTTGATTTATGAAGTACGGATATGGAAAATAAATGAATGTTCAGATATATTCGTGACTTTCCGGACCGCTTCGGGATGACCCTTGATGTGTTCCCGTGCATCCAAAAGAAGGTGAATGGTGAAATTTTATTGTACCTACAAGCCTTCCGGCCCAGCGGTTTAGGCGTGAAAAGGTAACAAACAAACTCACATTCGCATTTATAATATTAGTTAGGATTAGGATAGTTAGGATAATCGTAGCATATTTGTTAATTTAACTTATTGCCACATTTTTTTTCTTCTTTTTCTTTTATGAACATTATATAACAAGATATATTTCTATAGCTCTTAAGATTGCGTGTAACGTTACAAAACAGGACTCCAACCAACACACGTAAGCGCTTATATTACAATCACATGCTTCAATAATACAAATAGGGTCCAGCGACGGATCATAAACACAAGGAGATGTGCTTGCAAGTTTAGGAGTCGGAGTAAAAATACTAGCACAGCGTAAAAAAAAATTCAGTGGCCGTTCAAGTATTATATGACCAGGTTTTTTGTAAGTTTTAATCCCACCCTGCCCCTTAGCGAAAGTAAGCAAAGCTCTTACCCCCCCGCCTATGCTTACGTAAGCATTGGTGCAATTTTTACAAAATCTCCTTAAGTGTCTTTACTTCTACTATATTTTGTAAAAAAAAAAAAAAATATTGCATACTCCCCCCACCCCCTTTTTGTGCTTACGTAAAACTTGAACGGCTGTTGCGCGCTTGAGAATCATTTTCGTTTTATGCATTGTAAAGGTCGGTTATCCCCCTAGTATTATTGGGGCTACCGTCCCCAATAATACTAGGGGGATCTTGTTACAAAATTTAACATTAAACCACTGCTTAGTTTGGCATATCGAAGCGATTTCTACTTTGATATATCTGATTTTTATGATCTGTGACCCTCCAATTGATATCATTCAAGCAATTGCAAGTTATTTTCAATCTAACTAACTTATAACTGTAACTGCCTAGATATGATAGTAATATGTGAGAGAGATAGTAATAGAATACGACAAGGACAAAGGAAAAGGATAGTGTTCAGGCAGTACCTTTTTCAGAACTTCCCTTCTTTTTTAGGGTTCCAAAGTCAACTGGTGACTTCAGTAGTTTCGACGTTCATAAGTGCCCTCCTAGGGCCTAAACTGAATAAATGGCTTTGGCTTTGAAACAAGGACCCTATAAACATTGACGCGACGGTTGGCGTGGTTGGTTAGATAAACTATATATCACTCCACAGGTCGTGGTTTCGATTCCCGCCTAGGATAAGCCAATGAAATTTTACTTTTATAATTATTTTTAAGGTATCCGTATACCTCTAAAGGAAAAAAGGAACCCATGGTTCTGTCTGTCAAGACCTTTTTCTCAGGAACGCGTGGACGTATCATGTTGAATACTCATGTCTGCAATCTCATAGAACTGTGAAATAATCAAACATCTAACGCGACCTATATGTATGGGGACAGTTTACCAATGTCTCTCAATCTAGTTTATTTTTTCGTTACGATTCCCGCTATGGATGAATTAATTACATACCTACAAGGTTGTATGTACGGAACCTTGAACCTTCGGTGCGCGAGTTTTACTCGCACTTGGCCGGTTTTTTTTTTTTGACCACAATCTCACTATGGTAAAAGATGATGTCCACTCAAGTGCCAAAATACACCTGTTGTACACTATGCTTTCTCTACATTCATATATATTTAAAAAAATTATCTCTTCTCGTTCACAGACGATGGTGCGTTTCGTGTTTATGGACTACAGCGACAGTGCTGCTGCACCGGCTGATGACTGCACCATTACCGTCTATAACTGGTAAGATCAAAAAAATATTATGGTAGTGTCCGACAGAGTCTTCAGCTATGGGCACTCTGGGCACGTGCCCAGGGCCCCGCGATCAATGGGGCCCCCTAGTTCCTGTCAGATCACCAAATGATAACCGATATTCATTACCGAAAAACATATTTATTTCGAAAAAACCAAACGATTATGACTGACTACAATACCTACTCTCGCTAGAAAAAAGGAAAAAAAAGCACATCAGAAGGAAGTAATTAAAACTTAGAAAGGTACCTTTTTACCGTAGATTATATTATATTATATTAATTATACTATCTATTCATTTAATGTGACTATAAAGAAATAAAAAATCTAGAACATTGCTTATCTACTTATTTTGTCTATTCTAACAAAATAGTATTCTGTCAAGGTCATAGGGGCCCCATTATCCTAATGTGCCCAGGGCCTCTTATAGGTTAAAGACGGCCCTGCCTTCGGTGAAATCTTGAACTGAATTTGTTAGGGTGTTTAAGGTTGTGGTGGTAACCGATTAATAGGCCTTCGGTAATAAAATAAGATTACTAATAAAGGAATATTCATCAACATGCAACAACATTAAAAATGATTATCTTTAAGTGGGCACTTAAAAAGATTTGACGATATCTTATCTATAGATATAATAGCTGACCGAATTTCGTTATTTTGATTGAAAATATTTCTAGTTTTTAAATATGGAGCCTTCTCTCTGACAGTTACATTTCCTGTATACAAAATATGGCAATCTCACTATGGTAAGTGATGATGTGGCCGAAGGTGGTAAGCACACAAAGCTTAGAAGGAACTGACTCTCAATTGGAGCTGCCGGAACACACCGGTAGGTATTTGGCGACAGATTTTCAACTTGAATTTTACTCTATTACGTACCTACGTTGTTGAAATCCCGAACATACGCACACAACGTTTTGCATCCCATTTATAATGCGCACAGATAAGGAGTGGAACTTGCTCCCGCCGTCTTTGTTTCCTGACTCCTACAATCTAGGAACTTTCAAGGCCAGAATGAATAGGTTTATTCTGAGTAGGTTAGCGTGCTTGATCTTAGGCTTCGTCTTCGTCCTTGGATGGGTCAAAAGCCAAACGCCATTTTATTAAAAAAAATTACCTTTGGACCTATACATTCACGCTTTAAAAGAACCCCAGCCGATATTCCAAGACCTTAAAAATGTGTTAAATTAATTACAGCATCAAAGCCACTGACCTCTTCAAAATCGAGGTCATCACCGAAACCCAGGCCAGCAGGCAAGGATCACCTGCATCCTGAGCCCCGAGTGGAGTGCGTGGTGCTTCACCAGCCTGCTACTCCAACCCTGGACGTCATATTTGTACATGGGCTTTATGGTAAGATCTAATACGTTAAATAAAATTCAGATTCATGGTGAATGAAATAGATCATCATCATCTCAGTCGCAAGACGTCCACTGCTGGACGTAGGCCTCCCCTAAGGATCTCCAATAGGACGGGTCATAGGCGGCCTGCATCACTCATTCTCTTACTATATTGTGGAACTAGATCAACACTTTGGTGATGATGTAGCCGAAAGTGGAAATCCCGCAACACAATATTTTACAAGGTCCTTAATTATTTTTTTCAGGTTCCCTTGGCAATACTTGGCGTCAAGGCGATTGGAAGCCAAGATATAAAACTGGACCAAACAAAGTAGCATTAAGAAATCACGAATCAAATTCCTGCAAATGTTCATTTAATAAAAATAATACATTAAAAAATATATCGATAGTAAACGATAATAAATGTAATCCAAATGAAAACATGTTCGAATTCGAAACGAATTTAAATGAAGCGTTTACATTAAATAACATTAATAATAATTTACTAAAAATATTGCCAAACGAAAATGCATTGATAACTGAACAATTTTATAATAATACATTATTAGATCAAATTGAAATTGTTGATAATTACGAGACTCAAGCTAAATTCGTTCGCGATTTATTTCGAAACGAAAACAAAAACTGTGATAACGATAACAAATGTAAATGTGATGTGGAAGTTAATGTAAATGAATGTAAATGTAGAGTAAATGCCCGGCAATGTGATGTTGGCTGTGGATGTGTTTGTGATGAGTGCTATTCACCGTGTTGGCCGAAGGATTGGATCCAGGTTGACTTTCCTGGGGCTAGAGTGATCTCTATTAATTATACGAGCGATCCATATCTGTGGCGCCCTCTGTGGGTGAAGGAGAACAAAAGGTAAAGTATATTTATAAATATTAATTATCTTAATACATAAACCAATATAATAAAAACGGAGGGCTCATATAAATATATAAATAATCATAAAAATATTGTTGGTTCCGTACCCAAAGGGTAAAACGGGACCCTATTACTAAGACTCCGCTGTCCGTCCGTCTGTCTGTCCGTCTGTCACCAGGCTGTATCTCATGAACCGTGATAGTCAGTTGAAATTTTCACAGATGATGTATTTCTGTTGCCGCTATAACGACAAATACTAAAAAACAGAATAAAATAAATATTTAAGGGGGCTCATAATGGTACGGAAACCTTCGTGCGCGAGTCCAACTCCGGTTTTTGGTATTTGGCGGAGGTTGAGAGAGAGCCAGATAACTGGTATATACTTACTAATTTTCTTTTGTAAATATATACTTACATAGATAATTACACCCAGACTCAGGACAAACAAACATGTTCATGCACACAAATGTCTGTCCTGGTGGAGTTTCTAGTAGTTCTGATGATGTGGCCGAAGGGGTGGTAAGCACACAAAGCCTAGAAGGAACTGGCTATCAAGTGCAGCTGCCGGAACACACCGTTAGGTATTTGGCGACATATTTTCAATTTGAGGATGGAAGCCAGCCAGGCGGGTACTACAAAGTATCCTACACCGAAAGCTCAAGATCATTGTAGCATTCGAACCCACGATCTCCGTCCGGCCATTCGACGTCTGAGATAGTTTATGGACCGTAGAGGTGTCGGGTTTTGTCCCGGAAACGCGGGTGAAATCGTAAGGCGGAAGCTAGACAATAAAATGGTAACTTAGTTGGGAAAAACTGCTTATACATCGCGTAAAATAAAATGGTTGTTTCATGCATTTTGGTCGTGTAGGTATTGAACTTTTGTATGGAACAGCTGATAAATTTTTTGCATGATTTCACAGTTAGTCCCATAATAAAAGTTGTTCATATTGATGAGTACTTCCACCCTTGCAAGTATTGCCAGTGACTTAAAAAATCATTCTGTATATAAGACTAATCTAATTAATCCTAAGTATTGTCTTCCAGATTGCGTCTCCACGAGAGAGCTGATCAAATGATGGAACAGTTACTAGATCTTGGCGTCGGTGACAGACCCATCGTGTGGGTCGGACATTCAAAGGGAGGTTTATTTATAAAACAAATATATTGTGATGGTAAGTACCCTATAAAAAGGTTTCTGTCATTCAGTTTAGGTCCTAGAAGGGCACTTATGAACGTCGAAGCTACTGAAGTTACCACCGGTTCGGAAGTCAGACAACAACTGAGAAGAACCGGCAAGAAACTGGGCAAGGTGGCATTTTTATTAAAATTTTTGGACAATATTTTTTTGTTAAATTTAAGGTGACGATAGCTCAGTGGTTCGAATCCTACAATGAGTTTGAGCTTTCGGTGAAGGAAAATATCGTGAGGAAACCATAGCACGGTGGCAGGGTACTTTTAGTACTCGCCTGGCTGGCTACCACCTTTAAGACAATGGTGTTCCAGCAGCTGCACTGGAGAGCTTCTTTCTAGGCTTTATGCGCTTACCACCTTCGGCCACATTATCATTATCACTTACCATATTGAGATTGTGGTCAAACACAAGCCTATACAAAAGTAAAAGAGGTAAAGCAAAAGGTTAAGAGGTAGAGCATAGCCGTCGCTCAAAGAGCAGCTCAACTGGGGAAGTACCTCCACCTTACAGAATACCGCAGCCAAATAACTTATAGTTGTGTTCCTGCGCGTGAGTAAGGTCGCCAGAGCTCATCGGGGAGGGGGGAAGGGTCGGCAACGCGCGAGTGATACGTCTGGTGTTGCAAGCGTTCATAGGCTACGGTAACCGCTTACCATCAGGCGGGTCGTATGCTTGTTTGCCGACTATGTGGTATAAAAAAAATATATAGGCTTTTAAAATAATGTTTTTCTTTTTACAGCATTTGAAGCATATTTAGAAATGAGCAAAGACAAAGCCAAAGAGCCAAATACCATAGACAATAAATATAATAGTTACATAATAGATAATAATACAAGTTCAGTGTGTATAGAAAATTGTTGTAGCGACCCAATGATAGTTGTAAATAAAAACATCTTGGTTTATGATTGTAATGAAGAATCTTCAGATATTAAAGGTAACGTGTTTATTTAATCACGCCACATGTCTGTTTGTCCTGAGTCTGTGTGTAATTATATACTGGGTGATTTTTTGGTCGTTGGCAATACTTGCAGGGGTGGAAGTACTCATCAATGTGAACAACTTTTACTATGGGACCAACTCTGACATCCTATAAAATAAAACGGTTGCTTCATACATTTTGGTCGAGTAGATATTGAACTTTTGTATGGAACTGCTGATATTTATTTAAAGTTATAAAAAAAAGACAAAGAAAATAAATAAATATAATAACCACTTTAAATTAAACATATTCATTCATACAAGTGTCATCCAGTTAATTCGGACAAAACAACCTGTGACAAACAGACAGACAGACTCTATGATCCCATCATAGTTCCATTTCTTCATCGGATGTAACGAAACCCTAAAAAAACAAAATACTTCTTTTTACAGAAGATAAAATGTACTCGTTAAAGACCAAATCGTCTCTTTGGACGAACAGCATCGGGTTCATGTTCTACTCGGTGCCTCACAGAGGCTCCCCGCTGGCAGACATCAAGACTCCCATCACAGCGAGGAGTATTGACTTGTTGGAGATCAGCAAAGGTAAGGATTTAACCTAATTCCAGGATTAAAATTATCGTAACCGTCGGCCATCTTGTAACTGTCAAACAACTGAACTAAACTTTTAATTAAGAGACCAAACTTCTGCGTATTAAAGTTCAGTAATTATTATAAAAACCGGCCATGTGCGAGTAGGATTCGCGCACGAAGGGTTCCGTACCGTAATCTATAAAAACGGCAAAAAATCACGTTTGTTGTATGGGAGCCCCCTTAAATATTTATTTTATTCTGTTTTATAGTATTTGTTGTTATAGCGGCAACAGAAATACATCATCTGCGACAGCGAAGTCTTAGTAATAGGGTCCCGTTTTACGCTTTGTGTACGGAACCCTAAAAAAACGCTAAACGTCGTTTAGTTGTTGCCGTTTTAGCAATCCAACTATGCCTACACTATTTGCGCCCGATAAGGCCTTAATAAAATTGACGACGAGCCAAAATAGTTAGATCATAAGAAATATATCCTCGCTGTTTCTTGCCGGTTCTTCTCAGTCGAAGGTCGACTTCCGAACTGGTAGTAAATTTAGGGCGGTTAAGGAGTGAGGGGGGTGAAGGGGGTGAGGTTCGACGAGTGAAGAAGTCGACGAAGTCACGACCCTTTCTTTAGTATAGAGATAGACGGTTATCCATAGCGTATGCTATTGGCTCGTTCCAACCGAGTGTTCCACGACACTCAATAATTAATGTATAAATTCCAGACTGTTCACTAGTGGTGGGCCTGCAGTCGCGCTGGCTGGCGGCGACGGCGGCGACGCAGGCGGCGCGGCCGCTCGTGCGCAGCCTCGTCGAGACGTGCCGCACGCTCATGTCCGTGCTGTGGCTCAGAATCGTTAGCGTCGACTCTGCCGGTCGGTACATCACTACCTTATACAGGTTGATTTTGTTATCACTGGCAATACTTGCTGGGGTGGAAGTACTCATCAATGTGAACAACTTTTATTATAGGGCTAACTCTGATATCGCGTAAAATGATATGGTTGCTTCATTTTGGTCGAGTAGGTATTGAACTTTTGTATGGAACAGCTGATAATTTTTTTAAGATTTCACAGTTAGTCCTATAATAAAAGTTGTTCATTTTGATTAGTACTTCCACCCTTGCAAGTATTGCCTGTGATAACAAAATCACCCTGTATATAAGGTCCTAATAAATGTAGTACGGTCCTTTTGAGGGATGATAGTATAGGTCATAAGTATTCCGAAAATGATAAAATAAAAATATAAAAAAAAAAACTTAAATTGTACTTCATAAATAAAAGTAAGTAATGTATTTTTAAATGCTTTTTAAATTTTTTAAATAATAAATTTTACACCTGATTATGCTGTTAAGGCTCCAGTCTCCCTAAAATCAGTGTTCTTGCGGAATTTATCAGAAAAGAAATATTATTTTTTAGTCATCAGAAAAGCAATAAATGAAATATATTTTACGTTATTTTAAAGTGTGAGATTTGATGTTTCCAATACATATTTTATTTTTTAATTTGACGCCACTTTTATTAGCTTTGTGAGGCTTTAAACATACCTCTATTTACGTTACACGCGTAGAGGGTCTCATTCATGCACACGCCACGAAAAAAATATAACAAAAACAAGAAATGTATTCAGATTACATTTGTCGGCAAATCCTCTACAATAATCTTATCTAGTATTAATTAATGCTTAGTAGTGATGAAGTACAATTTCAGGTTTTTTTGTTTTCATTAAAATTACGACCGAATATTTTTATTTTATCATTTTCAGAATACTTATGACCTACACTATCATCCCTATAAAGGACCGTACTTCATTTATTAGGACCTTATATACTGAGTGGATTTTTTAAACCTACGCTAGGTTCGTCATTCTGAACAACTTTTTGAATCGCGAAAGGGGGCGTCCATAAATTACGTGAGGTGTTTAAGGGGGGGAGGGGGTCGAGTCAAATCTCATCTAATCTTACGTTGGAGAGAGGGGGGGTCTCGGCAAATATCACGCAATTTTTTTTCTGATTGAAACAAAAAAAAAAACTATTTTGGTCCATTTAATCCAGATTGTACATGCTTAAGATTTAATCTTAAGCGTAATCGTAATACAATTAAAATCATTCACTAATTCGTTCGAAAGAAAATAATTTCATTCATACTTCGACGTTATACATCTACTGACTGTCAAACCACCATACTGAAAATCATATGAACATGTTGGTTCCCATAGTCTCTCTTGAGACCGCGCATGATTCTCCATGGACTGAAAGTAGATATTCTTTTTTGAATCACAGTAGTTACGATTTAAGTATTCTATTGTTAAATTTTTATTACACTTATAATTTAAACTCTCAGCAATATTGATTACAAGTCTTAACTAGTCGTAAATAAAAGCACAAAGCATTTTTTTTTTCTTTTTACAATAACAATCCAACGCGTTTACGTAAGAAACCCACATTTTGAAAAATCTCACGTGAGATTGGGGGATGGGGGAGGGGGTTGAATAAAATCTCACGACATCTCACCAGGGGGAGAGGGAGGGACAGAAAATTTAAAAAACACCTCACGTAATTTATGGACGCCCCCAAACATGACAAGATTTCGATGACATTTGGTAAATAGATAGATCATACCCTGGAATAAAGGCGACTCAGTGGCAGTGACGTCGGATACCGTGGCGAAGATGGAAAACATCGTGAGGCAACCATAGCACGGTGGTATGATACTTTGTAGTACCCGTCTGGCTGGCTACCACCCTCAAATTGAAATTCTGTCGCTAAACATCACTGGAACACCTGCTATAAATCAATCTCTACCTGGATAAAGGTATCTCAATTAAAATCTCCATTTAATTTTCAACAGATGCCGGCATTGGGTCCTTAAGTGGAGTTTCAGTAGACCACAGGGAGATCTGCAAACCTTCCAGTAGGCATTGTCTACTGTACACGGAACTAACCGATTTGATCCACGCTGCATTGAATAGGTGTCGATGTCAATGAGTCAGGACTCCAAGGAGGATTTAATGAATTAAGGCGAAGGTCGTGGGTTCGAATCCTACAATGAGCTTGAGCTTTCGGTGAAGGTAAACATCGTGAGGAAACCATAGCACGGTGGTAGGGTACTTTGTAGTACCCGCCTGGCTGGCTACCACCCTCAAGTTGAAAATCTGTCGCCAAACACCTACTGGTGTGTTCCGGCAGCTGCACTTGAGAGCCAGATCCTTCTAGGCTTCGTGTGCTTACCACCTTCGGCCACATAATCACTTACCATAGTGAGATTGTGGTCAAACACAAGCCTATCCAAAGTAAAAAAAAAAAAAAAAAGAGATAAGGAAGGAAGGGTTCCTTTCAGGGTTTTGAATTTAGAGTGAAAAAAAAAAGTCGCAAATTTGTCGCCAAATATCAAAATTTATCGGTCCCTGGTTCATAGGATAATTTCGTAAGTGGTTTCTTCCAGAATGTACCTATCGTTATTTTCCCGAAATTATTCACAAACGGGTATTTTAATGGCCAGATAAACGATATGAAACGATAACGGCGGTTAATTAGAAATTAGAACAGTTTTTCTATTGACTTATCAGAGGAATAACTTATCCGAGGTTTATTCAACGAATTAAAAATACAACCCTAAGTTATATAATGTTGCGGTCCTTGGATAGTTATGGTAGATACGATAGAAAAAAAAACAAAATACCTTAACATGAAGAAATTGTGTTGACACAGGCATATTAAATGAAAAAAAATCCGTTTTTTTTTTTCACTTTGAATTCAATACCGGGATAGTGGCCCTGCCAAAAAGAGCCACACATTTGAAATAAAACCACGTTCTACACACAAGGTTATAAGTCCCACATTTTAAAGACGTCAAATCTACAGTACCCCGAGTGTAGAGAAAGCGCTTACTATCACGCACAGCGCCTCTCGCGGAATACTCATGGAACTAATTTCTTTCATACAATTTTTTAGTAAACGCAAACGTGATAGTAAGCGTTTGATTACGTAAATTCTTTACACTCAGGGTACAGTACCTACCACAGTTAAAGTTATGCTCTTCGGCAATAATCGTATTTCGAAACGAAGATATAAATCCAAACGAGACATACATAACATAGTGTAGTTTTAGTAATTTTTAGTTCTTTATTTATTGAATAAGTAAATGAATATTACCAATTAAACTAAGACATTTAGTTATATGTAAATACTTAATTTCAATTGAAAAATGTGTGATATTATGTACATTATTTAATACAATTTAATACAATATTACCATCCCAGTGTAGTTCTAAACATTTAATAAAATAAATATATCGAGAAAATACTCTGAGAAATAGTCGGTGAGAAACCTGAGTGCATATACGGACATATATATACATACATATTATTATATGTACATATATATTGACGGGCCGGTTGGCGTGGTTGGTAATATACCCTATCTATCACGCTACAGGTCGTGGGTTCGATTCCCACTCAGGGCAAACATTTGTGTGCATGAACATGTCTGTTTGTCCTGTGTCTGGTTGTAATTATCTATATATGTATGTATTTACAAAAGAAAAGTACTATATGTAGTATATCAGTTATCTGGCTTCCATAGTACAAGCTCTGCTTAGTTTGGGGTCAGATGGCCGTGTGTGAGGAATAATGTCCCAGAATATTTATTTATTCATTTATATAAAATCTAAATTTTCGGCGTTACGGCTAGAAATCGACTTTCGATCGGACACTACTTTTCACCGATATCCGAGTTTTTGTCGAATATAAGCGACACTAATGTCGAAACGCGAGAATCTAGCTCCTGATTCACCTGATTGATTGGCCACAACAATCAACTCACGCGCATATTGTAGTCTACCTTAACGCCCCGCGGTTTCACCCCTATTTTACCCCCTAGGGGTGGAATTTTCAAAAATCCTTTCTTAGCGGATGCCTACATCATAATAGCTATCTGTATGCCAAATTTTAGCCCGATCCGTCCAGTAGTTTGAGTTGTGCGTTGATAGATCAGTCAGTCAGTCACCTTTTCCTTCCACAGAAGAAGAGTAACAAAACTGTTTTTTTTTTTAAATTAATTTAAAGAATATATTTTAACGCATTTGTATTTTATTTAAATAATTGAATTTATTGCATCAATAAATACAATATACAGTGGCAAATTTGTAATTATTACTTTTTTACTTATTTTTATCCCAAATATAGAGTTAAGACACCCTCCCTACTGGGGCACACCCCTAAAATAAAGTCAGAGCCATTTATTCAGTTTAGGCCCTAGAAGGGCACTTATGAACGTCGAAGCTACTGAAGTTACCACCGGTTCGGAAGTCGCCATCAACTGAGAAGAACCGGCAAGAATCTCCTTTTTTCCATTTAACGTTTAACAATTTTAAAAAAATCTACAAAAATAAATAAAAAAATGAATGAAGAAAGAAGGAGATTGGTACACACATACTTTTTAATTGGAAAAGAAGGCATACGATCCACCTGGTAAGTGGTCACCACTGCCTATGGATATTTCCAATACCAGGGAGATTCTTGAAGAACTCTTTGCTACCTTTTTGAAGAACCCCATAGCGTAGTAAAAATTAAAAAGAATAATAAATTCAAATGATTTATTTATGCATAACATCGACCAACAATTATCAAGATTGAAAAATTACTAACAAACTAAATAAAACTTATTCGACATTGACATACGTTGCATTTTACATTGTTTAATAAGTGTCTATTGAATGCAATATTACAGAGGAAAAATAATAAAAAATATTATAAATTAAAAAATTCTCGTTTTTTCATCATTATAATACGATTATAAAATTTAAAATTCTCCTTCCAATACTAATTGATATTCTTTTAATACAAATAATGACTTGAGAACCTCCTCCTTTTTTGAAGTCGGTTAAAAATTATAACATAACGGCAGATGACTTCTAAATATTAAAAATAAAACAGACTACGATAGTTTCACTTCTGTAAATAAAATTGACAGAAGTGAAACTATAGCCACAGAGAACCGTTGCATTTCCGTTGCGAAATGCGACCTTGAAATACTACAGTCGCGCCCAAAGAAGTTTCAGTTCAGAAAAATATATCTTTTATCTTGCGCAAGAGTCACATTGTGATTTTTACATTTTTTAAATACGAACTACTTACTTTTTGTACTTAAACTAAACACACCTTTTCATTTGCAGAGATCAAAACCTTTTTCACATTCAGTAATGGCGCAATTTCATTTGGTCGTTAGCCCGAATTTGGGCAACGTGTGACTAAATTAATTCATATCCATTCGGTTGTCATTCCGATGGGAAAGGACGATTTTATTTCGATTAGGCTGATGCTGTGTTAGTCGCAGAATTAATTTGCCGTCGTGTACCGATCTGCCTCATTCCAAATGGATGTTTGAAATGAGAAAAACAGGAGTCATCCTATTCAGTAGACAACTCAATTCGTCTACCCAATTCGGGACCGCAACCGTGCAGGTCTGAACAAGGGGGATTATTTACACTGGCAGCATTATTTTGTCACGATCGCCCGAATTCGACTAACAACCAAGTGTTTTACACTAAATACAATCAAAATATTTAAATGACGTCTAAAATATTGAATAATTACTCAAGACAAGTTCAAGTAAACTTATTTAAAGCTTATAACGTCAATTTAATTCACCAGAGGGCGTTAGTTGTTTTTAAGGTTGCCAAGCAGACTGTCCATCTGATGGTAAGTAACCAACATCGTCTAACAATACCAGAGGGATTGAAAATGCATTGCCGACCTTTATAAAGCATAGAAAGCAAGTAGCTCTCAATTTCTACTGCTGGAACATCTGTTGAGGGTGGTAGCCAGCTAGGCTCTATGTACCGTACCACCGTGCAAATGTACTTAGAAGTTGTAACAACTTAATAGATTTGACAAGAGGTTATCTCTTTTCGTATGGATATATACGTCTCTTTTTTTTCACATGCAGGCATATGGGCTGTCAATGCGGGCCTATTAGATTGTTACGTCTGTAGTTTGTTGGGACAAAGCTTAGCGAGACGAGAACAAAGTGAGTATAAATGCTATGCAATGATTTTAAGTTTAAAATATCCTATGACACTCAATTTTATACCTTATATTTTGAGAAATAAGCCGCATTTTTACTCAAACGGAATACATACTTAAACTCATTGTGTAACACGTACATTGGTTAACTAGCGCCCTCTGGTGCTATTAAAATGACAATTAACTCTTAAATATAACCATAAATTTCTGATCCCAAGGTTGGTCACACCCTATCGATGTATAGCGCGATGCAGTAATCAAAAATATTTGTTATAACAACCATCTACCATAAACAAACTTGTATTGACAACTAGCTGTTTGCCCGCGGCATCGCACGCGCAGACTTTATAAAACAAACAGTATAAAAGTAAATTCTAAAAATCTTTAAATGACGATATCTTTTTTTTGCAACATCATGATTTTAATGAAACAAAGCCTATAATAAATCTCTGTCTACCTGTGAAAACTACATGCAAATCCGTTCAGCATTTCTGGAGATGTGCGTGTGAACAAACAGACACACATAAAAGAATTCTAAAAATCGCTGGTTTTGGTTCTATTTTTCTATACTTTTCTTCAATGTACAGACACACCGGAGTCAACTGTTTTATTATATTGATTGAGGATGAATTGCTTAGTATTTGCAGTAAAACCCCATGGCTTTTGTGCCATTTATTTTGAAACCATATCTTCATAAATGTAGAGTAAATTGTAATTCAATTTATAATACAGTATTTTCATTTCAAAATATTGTTGGGGTATATCGATGCATTGTTATATTACGTTGTAGACACACAGCAAGACTTTGCACTGCTTAATCACCTCCATCCACATTGGCTATTGTCAATTTCGGTATTAGAATCATTAGGCTTCAACATATGCAAGCCAATTTTACATAAAAAAAATAGTCGAAATTTTGATTCGGATACAGAGAATTTGCCACTCAGATATAAGTTTCCCATAAATTGAGATGGTTAAGG
The DNA here is from genome assembly GCA_951216915.1 of Tetheella fluctuosa. Classification (NCBI taxonomy): domain Eukaryota; kingdom Metazoa; phylum Arthropoda; class Insecta; order Lepidoptera; family Drepanidae; genus Tetheella; species Tetheella fluctuosa. The sequence continues at coordinate 5,217,663 of OX578242.1, read as the reverse complement.
CATTGTATAAAAAATGGGCCTATGGATACAAAGGCTTTACAAACATGGAAATCCTATTTCATAGGCCCAATTTTTTTTACAGCAAATTTACAATATATAGTCAACCAAAGAATTTTATTTTTAGTAGACAATCGTTTTTGTGGCGTTTGTAATTACAGCACACAAATATGGTCGATGAATTCGGAGTTTCGAATAAGTTTACCTAATTTTGGAACTATCTTTGGTCAAAGGACAATAGTCTACGGTCGCCATTCTAAACGATAAATGAATAACACTTCATAACCGATGCTGTTTTAGTTGCAGTCTTTAATACGTCTTAGTAAGTCGTGTACAGATTTTCTGTCTCACTACGAATGGAAATTTAAAAACTATTTGATTCAGACCAAGCAGCTCTGAACAACACCGATTGTCACCACAGATGATGAAAAATTTGGAGCTGGGCAGATCGACCAACGTACCACGTAATTTTCAAGCCAATAAATTTTCATAAGAAAATTCTATTGCTTTCATATAATCTTTTTATGTATTTCTAGTTTTCTTGACAATAATGAACTTTTAAGATGCGGTTTCGATGTATCGTCCATATTATTGTTGCTTTTTAATTTGTAATCTACCGTTTTAAATTCAATGTATTTTTCAGTAACGTCACATTGTTTAGAAGTATTTAATTTGAGTTGTCTCAGTCTATTGATTAATAAAGATTGTTTTAAACTCACAACTGCGCTTTCAACATTATCATCGTGTATTTTTGATTCATCAACATTTCCATAACCATCATCTAAACTACTTAAATCAACTAAATCAAAATATTTATCATCAACTCCAGTATTATGTCCAAATTTCACATACCTAAAAGATTCATTAACTTTCATAGTTTTTGTTACATTACTATCAACAGATCTTATATCTATTTCTTTTTTACTACAAACAAATGACTTAGAACAATTACTTTCAGATCTTTCTTCATTATGTAATTTTGATTTTTCTACTACTTTTCTTATATGACCTAACAATGTCTTTCTTGTATTTTCATCATTTAATATGACATTTTTACTATCTTTACTAGAATCTTTCACGTTTTTAATCAAATCAAATCCATTATCTTCACTCTTCACATCTACCCTAACTTTATCAACTAAATTACGTATTCTTTCATTAGAACTAGAAGATACAGGTTTATCGAAAACTTCTACATCAATTCTATTAACTACTTTATCAAACTTATGACTAAAATCTCCGAATTCATCGCCTACATCGCATTTATCCTGCATCGCACTATATTCAGGTAGACTGGAACCCGCCTAGGCAAACAGAGCACCAACATCTGCGTCTATCAACTCACATACAAACTGATCTTGCTCGATCGGCTTTTTAATCCAACTTCCCAGTTTGGCCTTCTCGAAAGCCGATATCAATTTGCGTTTTGCGACCTGTAAAAATCATACTAATGTTATGTTAAGGCATTCGACTGAAAATCAGTTCTGAGGTACCTACCACATGCCTTGGAGTAAAACTGAGTCGTAATCCTTTTCAAAGTTACACATTATTACTGAATTTACTGCGTTCCCGAGGGTTCTTGATTTTTCGAGATAAAAGTAGCCTATGTGCTATTCCAGACTATAATCTATATGTGTGCCAAATTTCATCCAGATCAGTTCAGGCGTTCTGGCTTGATTGAGTAACAAACATCCATCCATCTAAACTTTCACATCCTTATATTATAAATGCGAATGTGAGTTTGTTTGTTTGTTTGTTTCGCGTTCCCGAGGAAAAAAGTAACCCATACCTTGTGCTTTCGGTTGAAGTATTTGTTGCTGAAGCCTATTCAACAGTCACGATATTAAAGTCTCAAGTGATGACCATGGTCACTCATAGTATTTCGGATACATTATTCAATACAGACTACGGAATAAGCAAAAGGTACAAAAACACTGCACAGACCGGGAAACGAACCCAAGAACACCAGTCTCACCAAACCAACATGAAATTACAAATGACTAGGCTATACCCGCGGCTTTACGCGCATGGTTATTTTGTTTTTGACTCGTTACACTACTCCTGAAGCAACCTTTACTCATAGCACAATAATATTTAGCCAGAAATTTTCCTCAAGGAACCATCTGGACAGTGGCATAGCTAGGTGTGGGCAAAGCGGCCCACCACGGCCTCGCACTTACAGGGCCCTCATGCGAGGCCCCGTTGTGGTAACTATGTAAATTCCATGAACGATTGGTACCCTAAACCATCGTTTCTCAACCTGTGGGTCGCGACCCCGAGGGGGGTCGCCATCTCTTCATAAAACCGTAATATAGTGAGGGGTCCAAAGGATATTAACTTAATTTTGCCTATTTGGGGGGTCGCTACACTAAAAAGGTTGAGAAACGATGCCCTAAACGACCATGTTAAGTATAAGCTTTGCTTTTTTATACACAAAAAGTAAAACCAACTTCAAAATGAGTTTGCACTAAAAAGTATAAAATAACTATATTAGAACTCGTTTTGAAGTCGGCGAAAGAATTTGAGTTTCTGGAACACGTGCTTCCCTTTTATCTGACTTCAAAACGAGTTCTATTATAATTATTTTAAAAGATCTATCTCTGGTCGAGAATATCTATCTAGCCTATCAATGATAATATTGAATAAGATATTTCAATCGCGATATTCCTGCTCCTTCTCGTTGAGGAATTCCGTCATATCTTCAAAGTCCATGATCAGATCATGATAAAATTTATATGGGACCACCTCTCAAGTACAACAAACATACAAAAAAAAAGAAGTCGAATTGAGAACCTCCTCCTTTTTTTGAAGTCGGTTAAAAATATGGAAAGATCTCTGCATCGATCTTGGGAATAGGTACTGAAAGAAGAGGGCCTCGCTGATGCGACTTTGCCCACGTCTAGATTAGTCTACGATACGCCACTGAATCTAGGTAGCTGTGTTAATATAAACAAAGTCCATACACAAAGCATACTAACGGATAGACAGATCTTACCTGGTATGTAGGACACATGAGCTTGGCTTCGTTGTACAGTAAATTGTCCAAATCCTCTGGTATAATCATTACTTCTGATTCGGAGATATCCTGAACGAGATGAAACATTTGCGTCTTATTAACATTATAATTGACGCCTCAACGGCATTAACAATTGTGATGGAATTCAGCACGCAAGTAGCCTGTGGCATGGAGAGAATCATGGTACCGGCAGGGCGAAAAGTTGTCATGAACATTAAAAAAAAAAGGAGAGAACTGTATAATGGATATGTAGCGAAATCTATTAACCATGCAAGGAATTTTCACTACCCGTGGATAGATGGCGCCACAAGATTCTACATCGCGCTATCAAAGTTCCCCGAGCACTCGTCATATATACTAGTTACCGACTTGTACAGTTGGACCGCGGTCCACACACACGATGACCTAGCCTGGGGGAAGATCTTACCTTTTCAATGGAGAAGTCTACTTGCTCCTCCATAGATATATTAATGTGTTTATGTTTGTGAGTGTATATGAAACGTGTAATAGGATATTATACCCATTTTTGAAAAGTATCTCAATTCGATTCTAAGGTGCTAATAAACCACAAAAAAAAAAAACATTTTCAATTTTCGCGCGTAATTTGACGAAAACGCTGCCATGTTACTGTTGTCATGACGTCAGTTGGTCATGTAAACAAATGCGCTGATATTGGTGATCAGTTGACACTTTTCTGTTTACATGACCGTATGACATAAAATCATGGCGGCTACTGTTTCGCTTGTTTAAAAATTGATTTAATTATAGAGTAAAACACCCTATTGTGTATGTATGTGTGTCATATTCACCTGCGACAACTCCGGCAGACGTTTGATGAGAAACTGCCACCTCGCGAACATACTCTGCTTACATAACAAAGATGGCTGACCGTTCTCAAGCTTGCCAGTCGTCGCGTTTATTATTTCTGGCATCTATTTACAAGAAAAATAAAAACTATAATATACAAAGTGTTCCTTTTGATATACCATAACTCAAAGGTTATATTTTATAAGTAAAAAAAAACAGGCAGTCATGGGGACTACCGATAGAAGTGAAAACTATTAGCATGAGCATGTCGGTGACGCGAACCTATAAGTTTTTCCCCTCCAAAAACGCTCAACGCGGCTAAAGAAGTTTTCACTTCAACAATACAATAAGTCTTAGAACAAGTGTACCAAAAATTTGTGATGGGCCAAACATGGGTTTCACCGAATAGGACAATACAAGTCTGAACTTGTTCACGTAAAGCGCGTGGATGATCACCGGACCCTGCCGCCCGCTCCACATTGTTGTTATTGCATCATCTAGTAAAGAGTAAAACGTCACCTAGTGCGTTTTTTTTGGTTATTTTTTATTTGAAAAGTATATTTTTATTTTACCCGAATATTCGGTAAACCCACGGAATAGGTAAATAAGGATGGAAAGGTAATGTGGGCGTGGCAAGCGCGCCACAATCCGATGAAGTTATGATTCGAAAATCATAACTTGACTGACCGATTCATTCATTCACCGCGTTTAGTGCGCTTCGTACTACTTCGGAGAACAGAACTCTGCTTTATAATGCCGTGTTGTGCAATCATAAACATGACCAATGACTGTTAAGTTATGTATGTATTGCAAGTATGACATGTCGTGTAAGTGTGTGCAACCGGCGACAGCGGTTCTAGTACAAAAGTTCCTCAAAGGCCTTTCCAACCTTATTTACCTATTCCGTGCTTGCAGGGGTGGAAGTACTCATCAACCGGCGACAGCGGTTCTAGTACAAAAGTTCCTCAAAGGCCTTTCCAACCTTATTTACCTATTCCGTGCTTGCAGGGGTGGAAGTACTCATCAACCGGCGACAGCGGTTCTAGTACAAAAGTTCCTCAAAGGCCTTTCCAACCTTATTTACCTATTCCGTGCTTGCAGGGGTGGAAGTACTCATCAACCGGCGACAGCGGTTCTAGTACAAAAGTTCCTCAAAGGCCTTTCCAACCTTATTTACCTATTCCGTGCTTGCAGGGGTGGAAGTACTCATCAACCGGCGACAGCGGTTCTAGTACAAAAGTTCCTCAAAGGCCTTTCCAACCTTATTTACCTATTCCGTGCTTGCAGGGGTGGAAGTACTCATCAACCGGCGACAGCGGTTCTAGTACAAAAGTTCCTCAAAGGCCTTTCCAACCTTATTTACCTATTCCGTGGGTAAACCTGCCGAATATCGAATATAAAACGGATATTCAATCATGATTAGTTAAAAATGATGACGAATCTTTATTTAGCGACGTTGCCAAACTAACGCAGTAATAAATCAAACTTAATCATTCATATTTAAAGTTAAGAAAATGCGACATTGTCATATGTCACGTAAAGGTTTTATCGCGGAATTGTGCTATTGGCTTCAGTCGCCATTCTATCAAGAAGAAGAAACAAGTCATATGCCAGTTGATTCTCTGACAAGGTCATTAACACGTTGTATGGAACATTTCATCGGAGTTGCCGACGCTGTCGATGGGCAAGGTTCCCAACAGAATGGCAGCGTTCCCTCTTTGTATGGCCAAGTTTATGCGTTGGAGGAAAAATCTCCCCACCCGTCGGTCTCCCGAAGCCACTTTGAGTTTAGGTGATAAAATCAGAGCAATTCGGGGAGCTTCGACCCCCATGGACCCATAATTACCACCGCAAAAGGCATAAACAATTTTTATTTTTACATTGTAGCCTGTACAACCACAATCTCACTATAAATAAATAAATAAATAATAAATATTCTGGGACATTATTCCTCACACACGGCCATCTGACCCCAAAATAAGCAGAGCTTGTACTATGGAAGCCAGATAACTGATATACTACTTTTTCTTTTGTAAATACATACATATATAGATAATTACAACCAGACACAGGACAAACAGACATGTTCATGCACACAAATGTTTGTCCTGAGTGGGAATCGAACCCACGACCTGCGGCGTGATAGATAGGGTATCTTACCAACCACGCCAACCGGCCCGTCACGTCACTATGGTATGTGATAATGTAACCGAAGGTGGTAAGCACACAAAGCGTAGAAGGAACTGGCTTTCAAGTGCAGCTGCCGGAACACCAATAGGTGTTTGACGGGAGACTTTCAACTTGAGGGTGGTAGCCAGCCAGGCGGGTACTACAAAGTACCCTACCACCGTGTTATGGTTTCCTCACGATGTTTTCCTTAACCGTAAGCATATTGTAGCATTTAAACCAACCTTAGAGTATACAATATGCAAGCTATAGAGTAACAGCACAGTCTATGTAACTCTTTCTTACAGTCGGCTAACGGACACGTCTAGACGAGCAATCGTGTGGGGCTTGCGGGGTGAGAGAGGGGCGGTAGCGAGCCCAAGCTGCCATACACTCGCTTGGGACACAATGGAGCAATTACGCGATAGACCACTGGCTGTGGTAACAGTATCGCTCCGGTCCGTTGTGCTGATCGTAAGCAAATGTTTTATATACAGGGTGATTTTCTTATCACTGGCAATACTTGCAGGGGTGGAAGTACTCATCAATGTGAACAACTTTTATTATGGGGCTAACTCTGATATCACGTAAAATAAAACGGTTGCTTCATACATTTTGGTCGAGTAGGTATTGAACTTATGTATCGAACAGCTGATAATTTTTCATGATTTCACAGTTAGTCCCATAATAAAAGTTGTTCATTTTGATGAGTACTTCCACCCCTGCAAGTATTGCCAGTGACTAAAAAATCACCCTGTATACTTAGCTATCGTATAACGCTTTAATAGCGATGTTCCATGCATCTGCACCCGCCCCGCGTCTCCCACAACCCCTTTAGAGAGACCCTTCTGTGTTCATACTCGTGCTTTCGGTTCATAGTTAGTAAGGCGTGCTCTATAGCTTGCTTATGTATACTCTAAGAATTATAACCTTAAATTAAGTTACGAACGTGTAACTGGGGGTAGTGAGTAGGGAGTAGTGGGTACTCACAGGGGTGGTGGAACACCAGCACACGCTGAAGGTGGGCGCGCGCGCGGGCGTCCTGGCCTCGGTGCTGGCGGCGCGCGCCAACATTGGCCGGTGCAGCCGGAACGGAGGCGGGAGACACGATATGTATTTGTCTATGCGACCGCAGATTGCTCTATGGAAGATACCCGATATAATGATGTAAGAATTTTTCAAAATCGAAGGTATCCATGTTTTGTTTTGAATTGCACGTCCTCCTATTTCAATTTTATGTAACACTAGCATCTGCCCCGCGGATTTACCCGCGTTCCCGTGGGATCTTGTTTTTCCGGGATAAAAAGTAGCCTATGTGCTATTCCAGACCAGATCTATATCTGTGCCTTTCATCCAGATCCGTTCCGCCGCTCTGGCGTGATTGAGTTACAAACATCCAACCATCTATCCATCCGAACTTTCGTATTTATATATTAGTCGGATTTATAAAACGAAGGTCCTTTACGCGGCATGGGGCAAGAGTTGACTAGCAGAAATGGTCACGTAAGGAAAAAGCATAAAAAGTAAAACTTTTGATGCTATATAATTATGACGTCATAACTATGTATTCAATACAAAACTCCATATAAACCTATCGTTTTGACATATCATATAAAAGCAAAGGCAGCAACATCCACATTTAGTGAATGGGATGTTACTGTTGCATGTAACTGTTGATTTGATGTGCCAGTCGTCATCTCTATTATTTAATGGATATTCAAGAATTGAAAAAAAAAAACTAACTAACCTAACTGAAGCAATCCTTTCTCAATTCTAGTAACACAATATCAAAACACAAAATTAAAAAAAAATAATGTACTTATTACAAACCGTTCAATTATAATAACCGGTCAGTGGGTAAATGAGGACTGTGTCGCAAAATACCGGTTTTCTATATAAAAACTACTTATATTATGATTTATTTTATTTACAGTGGGGATATGGAATATCGAATGTATGTTTTTTTTTTAACTGTGTATAGATAGGCCTGTGTTTGACCACAATCTCACTATGGTAAGTGATGATGTGGCCGAAGGTGGTAAGCAAAAATCACACTATATACATATAATAAAACTGAATAGAATTGAATTTAAATATTGAATAAAAGTATTAAAAATAGAAAGGGGGTAACTAAAGAAGAGTAATAGAACATAAATCAGCGATTTTTCTTTTCTGTCCGTCTGTCTATCTGTCTGTTTGTTCACACACATCTCCGGAACTACTGAAAAGATTTTCATGTAGTTTTCACAGGTAGATAAACATTAATTTGGAGCAGAATATAGGCTTTGTTTAATTAAAATCGCATGTTGCAAAAAAAGTCATCGTTATTCAAATATTTTTGAAATTTACTTTTATACTGTTTGTTTCATCGAAATTGGCTAACGGGAAAAAGTTATAGAAATTTTATAGACTGCGCGAGGGAATCCGCGGGAAACAGCTAGTGTATAATAAACTCATTGAATAAATCTGTACGGAATGGGAAAGCAATAACTTGTTATCCTTTTCTAACTATAAAATGCCGCAATATAATATGTTGTTCCAAATAACACTCCCCTCTAGTAGTAACCACCCAATTACAGTCATGGAGGGAAACCTACCCAAATATTATCGCATAGAAAACACTCCGTTCAAACTTGCGCGGGCGCACTTACGCGCCATTTTAAAACAGAATTTAAATCTAGAATTCCACTTTCATAAATTATTTTTAAAATTACATTTTCTTAGTTATAATTTATAAATTCCATTTTCGAAATTTATCATTTAATTCTATTTTTTAAATTACATCTTAAACATCATTTTAAACGATTATAATTTATAAATGACTTAATATATTATAACAAAGTAGTGTTTTTTTTTTTTTTTTTTTCGTGTGCTACCAATCATGCAAGCAGCTGTACCTTTAGCGTGCTTCCTGTCTATAATACGTAAGTATTTAATAACGAATTGTATAATTTGTACATATTGCATGAATTACCTTTTATACTGCGAGTATTTTGAAAGGGGCATCCCTCACACACGGCCATCTGACCCCAAACTAAGCAGAGCTTGTGCTATGGAAGCCAGATAACTGATACATAATATACTGATTTTCTTTTGTAAATTTCTTAATAATCCCCCGCGGTTACACCCGCGTTCCCGAGGTAAAAAAGTAGCCCATGTCCTTCTCCATACCATAGGCTATCTGCGTACCAAATTTCATCGCGATCGGTTTAGCTGTTTATGCGTGAAAACGAAACAAACAAACTCACATTCGCATTTATAATATTAGTTGGGATAATTAAAGTTCGAAATTACTTATCCGATCTTAACGTTTTTTTTTTCAAAATGTGTTATTTGTTCTTTTTTTGCAAGATTAACAATTATAACGCGCTTGAAACCGCGTGGAACAGCTTGTATGCTTATATAGATTTACACCCAGACTAAGGACAAACAGACATGTTAATGCACACAAATATCTGTCCTGAGTGTTAATCAAACCCGTGGGAAGTGAATCCGCGGGACGGAAGCTTGTTAAATAAAATAGAAATCGTTCCTAATAAATATTACCATTTACCAGTCCTACAATTTCCCTACTATCAATAATTCAGGGTGTATAATTTAAAACATGTTAATTATTACATAAACCAGTATGGCTCGTGTTACGAAATAATCATTTCTTTGCGCTAAATTCCTAGTAGGTGAAGCGTATCTCTATTACTAAACTATACTATGTGTGGAAAAACTGATATGGGCCGGATTTAGGTGTGGGCGACAGGGCAAAAAAGGGCAAACAACAATCTTACGAAAGATTTGTACGTAAATTCTGTATGTATATTACGTACGTACGTAGAACACGTTTCCGTATATTTATTGTTGTTTATGCAGGTAGTAGAACCCTTAGTGCAGAGTTCGCCCGGGGAAGTACTACCACCATATCTAATTCCGCCGTGAAATAGTAGTGCACTTGTATTACTGTGTTTCGGTTAGGAGGGTATGGGAGCCGGTAAAATTACAGGCACAGGAGACTTAACAACTTCATGTCTCAAGCACTGTCCTGTGTATACAAGACTCTACAAAGATTTGTGCTAAACCATGGAAAGAAATCATCAACAGTCCCATTCAAAAGTAGTACGTTACGTTTTTCAAAATGGCTACTAATTAAAAAATAAAAAACGATTCACAAACAGAAAAGAAAATGGTACTATTCTGTTTTTGCCTATTTATACAAAAATTCCCCTTGTCCTCATTGCCCAACCTACTTGCTACCTAAATACGGCCCTGTTTATACTGCACTACGTAACGTATTAAATTGACTAATTGATTTATCATTACCTAATATTACTGACCGATTAAACAATGTATGTCATATCTATAAATAATTTTGTTGATTGTATTATACCGAATAATAAATCGGAAATAATTATATATAGGTACTAGTGGTCGCCCGTGTTCAAAATTCGACCATAGTAAAGAATGTAAAGAAAATCACTTCACTCATATACGAACTCTTTTCTTTAAGTTTGTCTTTGCCGCGTTATCGACAACGCATAGAGACGTCTGACATTGGTGACATGTAAGTGTATCAAACGCATGGTAGTGTATGTAATGTTTTTTTTTAAATAAAATTAATTTATTTCAAATTTACAAAAGTTCAATACCTACTCTATCAAAATGTATGAAGCAACCATTTTATTTGTGAGTTGGTCCCATAATAAAAGTTGTTCATATTGATGAGTACTTCCACCCCTGCAAGTATTGCCAGTGACTAAAAAGTCACCTGTATAAAAATATTAGCTTTCTGCACTCTTTCTCCATAATTATAAACTTTAACTGTACCAAATTTCATACAACTCCGTCCGCGTAATTGTCGTAAAAAGGGGTACAAATATTTTGGTTCACGTACTAATATCTATTATAAAAATACATAATTCATTCAATTAATATGAATCAAGTAGCAAGTTTTCTTTAGTGTTAATATCAAACTTGTTACTTATTCATGCATTATGCAATAAACGAGTTTCAGTCTCTATATGCATTTAGAAGTGGAAAAGCAAGGAAACTGTCGCCTTTAAACAGAACCAATTAAAGGCTGGTATTGCATAACAACTGGTTTGTGAGAGTTGAATCTATACTAATAATATAAAGCTGAATAGTTTGGTTGTTTGTTTAACTCAGGAACTACTGGTTCGAATTGAAAAATTCTTTTAGTGTTGGATAGCCCATTTATCGAGGAAGGCTATAGGCTACTTTTTATCCTGGGAAAACATAAGATCCCTCGGGAACGCGGGTGTAACCGCGGGGGAGAAGCTAGTAAGAAATATAAATAAACTAGCAGTTCCTGGCGGTTTTACCCAGTCTAAAAAAGTAGCCTATGTCACTCCTTATAACACGAGCTACCTGCCAGTGTAAGTCCCGTTCAAATCGGTCTAGCTGTTTTGGAGATTAACAGGAACAGACAGACAATTTTGTTTTTTTTTATATGTACCTATATACTTACTTTCATATGCATTTAAAAAAGGAAAAAGGCTGTCATTTTGATATTACAAACAGACACTTCAATTTTATTTATTTATATAGATACATAGATAGATATCCTGGGACATTCCTCCAACACGGCTATCTGACCCCAAACTAAGCAGAGCTTGTACTATGGAAGCCAAATAACTGATATACTACATTTTTGTACATACTTATATAGAGAATTACACCCAGACTCAGGACAAACAGATGCCGAAACAAGACGGTAGATATTTGTCGACAGATTTTCAACTTGAGGGCGATAGCCAGCCAGGGGAGTACTACAAGGTACCCTACCACCGTGCAATGGTTTCCTCACGATGTTTTCCTTCACCAAAAACTCAGGTTTCAGAACCCAAGATCTAAAGGGAACCTAGAGGGAACCAAAGCACGGTAGTACCACCCTCAAGTCAGTGCCAGCCCGAGCATTCCTGGCGCTATAGGCGAAAGACTGGAACGGCACCCTTTTAAGAAAATTCGTGACAAAATAAAACAAGAATGTAAAAGATTAACAGCCAATTTTCGAAATACAAAATTATCGAAAAAAAAAATTACGCCCCGCTAATACGTGCGTCCTATGCCCTTGCCCAATTCGCCTGTGTGAACGGGCCGGCCCTGTCTCAAGTTGAAAATTTGTCGTCATACACCTATTGTTTCCTGGCAGCTGTACTTAAGAGTCAGTTCCTTCTAGGCTTTTTTTTTATACCACGTTGTCGGCAAACAAGCATACGGCCCGCCTGATGGTAAGCGGTTACCGCAACACTAGACGTATCACTCGCGCGTTGCCGACCCTTCCCCCCTCCCCGATGAGCTCTGGCGACCTTACTCACGCGCAGGAACACAACTATAAGTTATTTGGCAGCTGTATTCTGTAAGGTGGAGGTACTTCCCCAGTCGAGCTGATCTTAAATGTGCTTTATGTGCTTACCACCTTCTGGCATTAAGATAGTGAGAAAAAAAACCTTCTCAAGAATCGCTCGGTCGCTATCAATGTAAACTAAGCCTAGGTTCATCATGCGGTTACCTATACTTACATGTTCAACCACAGGTGTTACAAACTGCAAAGTTGTGCAATAAACTAAAACCACTTCCTTATCTGGTAATTTGGAATCGTACGAGTGCCGTAAGATATATATTTATTTATCTGTCAATTTGACGGGCCGGTTGGCGTGGTTGGTAAGATACCCTATCTATCATGACGCAGGTCGTGGGTTCGATTCCCACTCAGGACAAACATTTGTGTGCATGAACATGTCTGTTTGTGCTATGTCTGGGTGTAATTATCTATATATGTATGTATTTACAAAAGAAAAGTAGTATATGTAGTATATCAGTTATCTGGCTTCCATAGTTCAAGCTCTGCTTAGTTTGGGGTCAGATGGCCGTGTGTGAGGAATAATGTCCAGAATATTTATTTATTTAATATGACAAAAAAGGAGGTTAAAAATTACCACGTTATTTTAAATTTGTTTGTGAAAATCCACTTTGAAGTCGTTTTTATTTTTTGTTAAAAATTAATTAGGATTCTTTTCTTGTCTGTCTGTTTGTTTATTAGCGCCCATCTCTGGAACTACTGAACGGATTTCCTTATTCATTCATTTTGTTTTATTAGGTTTACCAGTAACGCAATATTTTTTTGTTGTATTTAGAATTGTCTGGACAAGGTTTGTATGAAAAAAATTGTTTGACTGAAATAAATATACCGGGAACGCGGGTAAAGCCACGGGAATCAGCTAGGTTTGAATAATTATATCTATCATTGTAACAACAATATTTACAAATTTGATAAAATTCACCTTAAAAACTTGTTACAGTATAATCGACTCTATGCTATACAACAAACAACTTAAATTCACATAATCGTTACAGGACCGCCAGGAATACAGTATGAAAATGCATTACTTCAAATAGCCCCCGTTGACAAATACAAATGTCCATTTATAAAGGACAGAAATGATATTGGATTTCAGTTATATACCAGGTAATAAATGCAATCAAAGTCAAAGCCATTTCATTCTTTTTAGCCCCTAGAAGGGTACTTATGAACGTCGAAACTACTGAAGTTACCGATTCGGAAGTCGCCTTCAACTGAGAAGAACCGGCGAGAAACTCAGCAAGGTTACATTTTTTATTTATTTACTTTTTTTTTTTATAATCTGACAATGTTGGCTTTTTTCCATGAAATGTTTTACAATTATTAAAGAAATAGGTATAATACGCATTAACACAAAAAAAAATAAAAAAATAACAAGATAAATAAATAAAAAAATAAAAATTTAAAAGCTATTGCAATTGAAAGCTAGTTCCTTATAGGCTGTGTGCTTACCACCTTCGGCCACATCATCATTGTGGTTAGTTTAAAAAACACACTTTTATCACGCACTAAAAAAATCGTATTCTTCTCAGCAAACCCTTGCATCATGAGAGTGCATAAAAAATAACTAGTCCGCCATGTTGGATTTAGAATGACGTCACTTAGCTAACCATGCATTGTCATCCAAACTAAACGTGTATGCAAAATTTCAGCTCAATCGAAAACCGGGAAGTGCGTCAAATTTAACTTCCAAGATTTTTTTACATAGTTACAGATGTTAATAAAGCGTGTAAAAAAATACCAAAACATGATCTAGACTCGTTAAATTCCAGACACAATCCAACAGTATACCAAGAGCTGATGATTAACGATGACGAGAAGCTGTTCTCGTCCAACATCGACTTCCACGATAAAACTGTCGTTTACTTCCACGCGTTCATGGAGCAAACTGAGGATGGCAGCGCAATTATGGTCAGAGAAGGTAAGGTGGCAAAGCTTAAGTTAGCCATGCTCGCATTTTTATATAATAAATCCGAGTTGGTTTTGAAAAGTGTAATTGCTGAGTTTCTTGCCGGCTCTTCTCAGCAAAAGAAACCTTCCGAACCGTGCGTTAGAGTCAGACTATCCATAAGTGCCTGTGAAGGCATGTTTGAATAAATTTTCAAGAGTAACATCAATTACGTTTTCAACCCAAACATAAATGGATATTTATCATAAGACTTTTAAGATAAGAGACATTTTCTTCTAAAATATATAAGTAAAATGAATGCATTTATTTGATCAAAAAGCAGGCAAAGGATCAGCGCCATGCAGCCTAGTTGTAATTTTATTAATTTTTTTATGTTTAAAATCTGTTATAAATTAATTCATAAAAATCTATTAGTTAATCTTAATCTTGATATATATAAATCTCCTGTCACGATGTTTGTCCGCGATGGATTCCTAAACTACTTAACCGATTTTAAATTAAATTGGCACACCGTGAGCAGTCTGGTCCAACTTGAGAGATAGGATAAACGGCTGGACCGATTTGGATGAAATTTTGTGTATGAGTTGGACAGGACAACGTCTGTCGGGACAGCTAGTTTAATATATATATGTTTTTTCTTTTTTTTGTTATATGTATTGTTTGCACATTATTATATTCGTATTGTGTATGTTCTATTTAATATTTGTTGAGGCTGTGTGATTCGGATGGCGAGTTCAAAATAAAATCTTTTTCTTTCTTTATTTTTTTTCATCGTCGCATCGAACTTAACTCTAATACTCAACTCCTATACATTATATAATATAATTCACAGCCTACATGCAACGCGGCGACACCAACATGATCATGGTGGACGCCCATCATTTAGAAGCTGGACCATGGTACTTGACCGCAGCGCAGAACACCTGGTTTATTGGTAACTTCGCCGCGAAGTTCATAGACTATCTCGTCACTAGGTATGACATTTTTCGATCTTATTTCAACGGGTCGTTTGGCGTGGTTGGTAATGCACCGTACCTATCACGCTACAGGTAGAGAGTTCGATTCCCACCCAAGACTTTTATACTTGCTTTCGGTGAAGGAAAACATCCAAAGCACGGTACTTTGTAGTACCCACCTGGCTAGCTACCAAATATGTCGCCATACACCTAGTGGAGTGTTCCGGCAGCTACACTTGAATGCCAATACCATCTAAGCCTGAATGCTATACCACTTTCTACCACATCATTATTTACCGTGAGATTGTGATCAAACGCAAGACTGTTTAATTTATCTATCTTAATATATAAAATTCTTCTGTACGTGTGTTTGTCACCTAACTCCTCCTAAACGTCTAGACTGATTTGGATGAAATCTTGTGTCTATATATGAGTGGGTCCCTGGATGGTTTGAAAATACAATTGGACCCGGTAGATGGCGTCGTAATCGAGTTTGGACAGGACAACGTCTGTCGGGCCCGCTAGTTTAAGTATATATATAGAAAAATAGTAGTATATGTAGTATATCAGTTATCTGGTGTCCATAGTTCAAGCTCTGCTTAGTTTGGGGTCAGATGGCCGTGTGTGACTACTCCAGGGTATTTATTTATTGTTGTTTCTTTATGTTTCAGGGGTCTAAATCTTAACAATACGCATCTAATAGGCCACAGCCTCGGGGCCCATTCGGCTGGTGTAGCCGGCGCGGCCTTGAAATCAGGTAAGTAAAAAAACACGACGATTTATCTTCTAGCTTCCGCCCCGCGGTTTCACCCGCGTTCCCGACGGATCTTATGTTTTCCCAGGATAAAAAGTAGCCTAGTCTTCCTCGATAAATGGGCTATCCAACACTCAATGAATTTTTCAAATCGAACCAGTAGTTCCTGAGATTAGCGCGTTCAATCATACCTCTTAAGCTTTATAATATTACATAGTATATAGATGTAAATATAAAAAAATAACTGACTAACTGACTGACATATCAACGCACAGCCCAAACTCCTAGGACCGTGATTTGCATGTGGGTTTCTTTAACACTGTAGGTGAGCACTAAGAAAGGATTTTTGAAAATTCAACCCCTAAGGGTGTAAAATAGGGGTTTGCGGGGCGGAAGGCTAGTCTATATACATAAAAGAAGAAGTCCTTAATGACTGAAACAGCGAAAGAGAGAAGACGCGCCACTTCTGCACCGCATTCGCAAACTTTATATCATTACGTTTACTATAAATGTAAATTATTTCTGGTAAATCGCATTCGTTTACTATATACAATAATAATTGGCAGCCATCCTAACGCATCAACTCATCAAAGCGGCAAGAACTGACGGATGATCAACGCGGAGTCTAAACAGCTGATCTTAGAAACACGAAATCTGGTACGGTCAGCAACCTAAGTAGCTGAACCGATACAAATTTACAAAACATCTGTACACTAAAACATACATTTTTAAAACACGACTTTACTTTATTTTTCTATATTATGGATACTTATAGTATACAAGTTCATTGTAAATTTGTATCTGTTCAGCTACTTATGTTGCTGACTGTACGTTCCTTTTGCAACGCGATATCAGAGTACATAATGAAAATTGTTCAGTATCTCGAACTTAACGTAATATAGATTTCGAAAATGTTATCTCAAAATATCCATTCAGTATTCAGTATCAAGTGTAAAGAAAGGTCTTTAACTACATTTTTTTTATACTACATTGTCGGCAAACAAGCATACGGCCCGCCTGATGGTAAGCGGTTACCGTAGCCTATGAACGCTTGCAACACCAGGGGTATCACTCGCGCGTTGCCGACCCTTCCCCCCTCCCCGATGAGCTCTGGCGACCTTACTCACGCGCAGGAACACAACTATAAGTTATTTGGCTGCGGTATTCTGTAAGGTGGAGGTACTTCCCCAGTCGAGCTGCTCTCTGAGCGACATATCGTATTAGTACTTAAATAACTTAATGACGTTTTTCAGGCATAGCAAGAGTATTAGTTTAAATTAGTAAATTTAACTGATTATTAAGACCTGCTCGGTTGCGGCAGACAAACCGATTGAGTAGTCTACTGAAAAGGATGGCTCCTATTTTCTCATTTCAAACTTCCATATGGAACGAAGCAGTCGATCGGTACACGATCGCGGCAAATGAATTCTGCTACTAAAAGCATCAGCCTTAATTTAACGAAATAAAATCGTCCTTTCCGATCGGAATGGCAACCGAACTGATTAATAAGTTGATGGCGCACAATAAAACCACATCGTAGGTTATAACTAACTGTTTCTATCCCAGGTCGAGTGTCGAGAATAACAGGACTGGATCCAGCCCTGCCACTGTTCTCCCACCTGCCCTTGGAGCAGCGTCTCGACCGTAGTGACGCACACTTCGTCGATGTCATACACACTGACGCCGGTATTTTTGGTAAGATAAAATTTGGCACACTGATAGAATATAGAAATTTCCTACCTCGGAAATGCGGGTGAAACCGCGGGGGAAAGCTAGTAAAATATATTTATCTTATTGCCCAGGTCACAACCAACTCCTGGGCCACGTTGACTTCTTCCCAAATGGTGGCAAGAGTCCACAGCCCGGCTGCGAGCTGGAGAAGCTCATACCCCAACAGCTTTTGTTATTAAATTGTAAGTACTATATCAGGATATTCGGCAGAACGTGTGCCATATGGCAGAGGCAGGGAGGCAAGTAAGAGATGAGTTACAGCAGCAGCAATTGAGAGCCAGTTCCTTCTAGGCTTTGTATGCTTACCACCTTCGGCCACATCATCACTTACAATAGTGAGATTGTGGTCAAACACAAGCATATATATGTAACCAACAGAATGGATCATCTTCGCTCTAACCCAAGGCTGGTCAACTTTTTACCAGACCGATTTAATAGTCGAGCCAAACGGACGATTCACACATATTCGCCTTTATGTCGAACTTGTACCGGCTAAGGGTCGAACCTCTTCTGACGAGAGATAGAGGAATATTCGATCACAAATCCTCCTCCATTCTCCATGGTGGTCGCCATCACCTACGACCCCATAAACCCCACCCCCCTCCCCAGCAACGTTGAGTTGTGCCCACATCGTCCCAACATCCTCCTCCTTGAGGCTGTTTCTAGGTGCTCTGTGCCCCTCTAGTTTTACAGTTTATAAGACTTCGGTCCTCAACTTAAAGCTTTTTAAACCTCCCCTAACTAACAAAGAAACCTCTAACAGTTTTCTGCAGCCACTGGCGATCTTATCAATACTACACGGAGTCTGTACTCTTCCCAGCGTCGTTCGTAGCAACCTCCTGTCCATCATGGAAACAATATAGGAGTGGTGGTTGTGCTTATGAGCAGCACACGAATATGGGATACGGGGTGGATACCAAGTAAGATCCGTGGGCGAAATTATGTCTTAAATACTTGGATTTTGGGTTGGTTTTTGAGCTTTGGGAAGCAGCACTGTATATAGAAAAAGTCAAGGGCATAAAGACTTTGGTTTTTTTTTTTATATCGCTCTGTAGCAGTGTCACTTAAATACAGGATGATTTTGTTAGTCGTTGGCAATACTTGCAGGGGTGGAAGTACTCATCAATATGAACAACTTTTACTATGTGACTAACTGTGAAAGCACGAAAAAAACATCAGCTGTTCCATACAAAAGTTCAATACATACTCGACCAAAATGTATGAACCAACTGTTTTATTTTACGCGATATCTGAGTTGGTCCCATAGTGAAAGTTGTTCATATTGATGAGTACTTCCACCCCAGCAAGTATTGCCTACGACTAACAAAATCACCCTGTATAATGCACATATAAAGCACAGCTTCTATGCACTGTTACAGGTAATCCATACACACAGACGCACGAATTTTACATATACTATTTAGAATCTATAGATGCTATAGTAAACGTAAAGAATGGAGAGAAAACTGAAGACACTGATTTTGATATAAATGGTATAGTTAAAACAAAAAATGACAGTGATAATAATAGAGTAAAGAAAGATCTGGACGTAAATACGCTTGTATTGGATAATAAAGATATTCATCATGAAGATAATGTGAAGAATTCAAAAATAGAACAACCCAATGATACCAACATAAAATTACAACAGACTGAAACAATTGAAAGTAACAAACATGAATCTAAACTTATAGAACAACAACTAAAACCAACAAATAAAGATGTAAAACATAGTAATCTACTGAAAGTTTTAATTATGAATGATAAATCAGTTATTAGTGATCAAGGAACCTATGATAATAAACATGAATCATTATCAGAAGACTTAGGATTTGATGATGATTTAGAAGAACCTAAAACACTACAAGATTCTATAACTATACCCAACGAAGGTATACTACAAGAACAAGAAATCGATCAAAAACTAGAAATTCAAGAACTTAACCAAAGAAGATCCGAAAAACAACATAAAAGACAGAAGCGTTTCATACAATACTTTAAAAGGGATAACGAAGACGACAATTTCTTATTTAAAATGCTAGATTTTCTATTAAAAAACCGTAGAAATGTCTTACCAGTATTTACAGTAATGCGAGAAATTAATACTTTAGTAAAAAATGGTAATGGAGAGTTAAATCACGTGTCAAAAGAGAGGAACAATTACATAGGCGGTTCTGCACCATTACTGCCTGCAATTAATTATTCTTTGGAATTGGGTAGTGAGTCGAAAGCTGTGACGTTTTTGAAGAGACTATTTGGTTTGGCACCTAAAGGTGGTAGATTGACTGTTAATAGTAACTAGATTGGAAATTGTATGTTATTTTAAAGGAATAAGGTGTCTTTTACTGTGATTCGTCTATATGTATTGATGTCTCTAGAATCTTTTAAAAGAGTTATACTCCCACTACCTTCTGCTACGCGATTTCACCCGCATTCCCGAGAGATCTTATTTTTTCCCGGGATAAAAAATGTATGTTCTTCCAGGGTATGATCTATCAATGGGCCAAGTTTCATCCAAATCCATTCAGACGTTTATGTGTAATTGAGTCACAAACATTCAAACAAACTTTCACATTTATATCTCCCCTGTATTTTAAAATTAAACATAAAGTATATCTGTCTCACATTTACATGACTAAAATGATAATTGCAAAAGGGGTAGCTGATAATAATTGTGCTATTCCAGACTATAATCTATCTTTGTGCCAAATTTCATCCAGATCTGTTGAGCCGTGATTGAGTAACAAACATCCATCCATCCAAACTTTCTCATTTATAATATTAGTAGGAAATAGGACGAAGGATAGTAGGATGTAGGATTATTAGTAGGATAGTAGGATGTACAGAAGAATGAAGATAAGTGATAAAATTTATTTTGTTTCTGATTCAGAGCCCGGGGATCATTTTTCCTAATCACACATCGCCAATCACCGTACTCCATAGAATAAACGTATTTATATAAATAATATTATTTCTGTTAGTTTATAAATAGTTAAATTAATGCAATAGGGTATTTGACTGACATATCAAATCAGCAACTTTTTATGAAATGTCAAAACGATAGGTTTATATGGAGTTTTGTATGAAATACAAGCATGTGACGTCATAATTATATAGCATACTCTTTATGGTTAGATTGGTCATTAAAAATCATAAGGATAAATTTAATAAAATAATCGTGATTTCGCCACTTTTTTTAGATGTTTTATATATTGGTTAGTGTTGGATAATTTATTTTGAATACAGGCAAATACCCTATTGGACAGGCCGCGACAAATTAGAACATGATGCTTTATACAACGAAATACAGTCTGATTTTAATTGTTAACTAATGTTTCGGGGTTATAATACAAATCCTATAATGAGATTGAGCTTTCGGTGAAGGAAAACATAGTGAGGAAACCATAGCACGGTGGTAGGGTACTTTGTAGTACCAGCCTAACTAGCTACCAAGTGCGTTGAAAATCTGTTGCCAAACACCTGTGTATTCCGGCAGCTGCATTTAAAAGCCAGTTCCTACTAGGCTTTGTGTGCTTACCACCTTCGGCCACATCATCACATACCATAGTGAGATTGTGGTCAAACACAAGCCTATACAAAGTAAAAAAGAGAACGCTGGAAAAATCAGCTGTTCCTTGAATTTTGAATGAGTAGGTATTGAAAAGAAATTATTCCCAAAATAAAACTCAAAAAGTTATGCTAAACCTTATCTATCACGCCGCAGGTCGTGGGTTCGATACCCACTCAGGACAGACATTTTTGTGCATGAACATGTCTGTTTGTCCTGAGTATGGGTGTAATTATCTATATAAGTATGTCTTTACAATAGTAAAGTAGTATATGTAGTATATCAAGTTATCTGGCTTCGATAGTACAAGCTCTGCTTAGTTTGGGGTCAGATAGCCGCGTGTGAGGAATAAAAAAAATAAAAAATAAATTACCTGTATAACAAGTGTGTGGCACGCCATATTGTTTAAAAGCGCTTGCGCATAATTTTCGCATAGAATATTCCCTTTACATATCAATAAGTTTGTAGATTAAAATTAAATTAATTACTTATAATTCTTGTTTTATTCACCTTTACCTACGCCCGCGGTTACACCCGCGATCCCTTATTTTACTCCCATAGGGATGAAATTTTCAAAAATCCTTTCTTAGCGGATGCCTACATCATAATAGCCAATTTTGTAATGTAAGCCAAATTTTAGCCCGATCCAGTGGTTTGAGCTGTGGGTTGATAGATCAGTCAGTCAGTCACGTGTTCCTTTTAGATATACAGAAGAAGAAGAAGATTTTAACACAAGCTTTTCGACCGCGGCTTCGCTCGCTTTACTTTATAAAATATTTTTTCTTCCTTTCACCAGATTACAATGAAATAAAGTTAATTCGAAGCGCCAAGGCAAACCGCAATATCCTGTGAAACTCCATGACAATCCGTACAATGGTTTCGAAGATAAGAAAAAAACCGTCAGGATTTAAGAGAAAAAAATATTAGTCAATCTATACTAATATTATAAAACTGAAGAGTTTGTATGTTTGGTTGAACGCGCTAAACTCAGGAACTACTGGTTCGAATTGAAAAATTCAAATGTTGGATAGTCCATTTATCAAGGAAGGCTACTTTTTATCCCGGGAAAACATAAGATGCCTCGAGTACAGGGGTGAACCCCGGGGCGGAAGCTAGTATTAAATATTTTCTATGCCCGGGATACTCCTAAAAGAAAAAAAACCGCAAAAGTATAATTTTACATCCATTCACCGATAAATCTCACTAAATAAATATCCCCCCCCCCCCCCCCCCCCTTAGAAAGTAAACTAACCTGTACATATGGTGATGATGCAGCAAGGAGCCGAGGACGAGTGACGTGAGGTAGACGGGCCGCAGCAGACGGGACAGCAGGGCGCCTTGCATGCCCACAACACACCAACGAGCCACTTTGTCTGAACACGACATTGTTAGGAGACGCTCGCCCTAAAACAAAGACAAAACATACTATAGAATCACAAAGTCGTCAAAGCCATTTATTCAGTTTAGGCCCTAGGAGGGCACTTATGAAGGTCGAATTTACTGAAGCTACCACCGTCTATGTAACTCTTACAGTCGGCCAACGGACACGTCTAGATAGAGCAATCTGCCATACACTCGCTTGGGGCATTTGGGATGTTGACTGACATTCAAATCAGCAACTTTTTATGAAATGTCAAAACGATAGATTTATATGGAGTTTTGTATTAAATACAAGCATGTGACGTCATAATTATATAGCATCAAAAGCTTTACTCAAATATATATATAAAGGATAAATTTAATAAAATAATAGTGATTCCCCCTTTTTTTTAGATGTTTTATACATTGGTTAGTGTTGGATAATTTATTTTGAATACAGGCAAATACCCTATTCTTGAATGTCCATTACAAAAAATCAGACAGAGAGATAGAAAGTCGCATGGAGGGGGCATAGCTGGTAGACATCGCTTTTCCGTTACGTTACCTTTTCTGCCAGTCAACTCTTACCTGCGTAAAGGAACTTGGTTCCAAAAATAAATAAAAAAAACTGACCTGCAGTACTCCATCCCAAGTCTGCATTATATTATTGCAATTCTTGACCGGTATGGTTCCTTCACCAGACTCGATCTTCGTTCTCAGTTGACCGCGGGCGAGTCTACCAACAAATAAATATAAGAAATATTATAAGAAACTAGAAACTTTGATAGCGCGATCAATGGTTAGCGAATAATTACAAAAACTGAACATTTTATACAAATATTTAATCAAACATTGGGCCAACATTTGATCAAACATTGGTTCTACTTTAGATAAAAAATTGGTCCAACATTTGATCAAACATTGGTCTCACATTTGTTCAAACATTGGTCCAACATTTGATCAATCATTGGTCGAGCCCACCAGCACCGACCTGTTGGGATGCCTGTCCGGCTCGAGCTGGTGGTTCTCGTGGGGGCTGAAGATCCGTCCGTCGCCGCAGGGCGCGGTGCTCACGTACAGGTGCAGCTGGCGCGACGGCTTCAGCTGGTAGCCGCCGCGCCCGCCCACCACTGGCTCCACGTCGCTCTCTGGAATCGGCTGGGTTGGGTCTGGTGGGAGATGGGGACAAAAATTGTTATACTGGGTGATTTTTTAGTCGCTGGCAATACTTGCAGGGGTGGAAGTACTCATCAATATGAACAACTTTCACTATGGGACCAACTCTGATATCACGTAAAATAAAACATTTGCTTCATACATTTTGATCGAGTAACTATAGAACTTATGTATGGAACAGCTGTTTT
Organism: Tetheella fluctuosa; assembly: GCA_951216915.1. NCBI lineage: Eukaryota > Metazoa > Arthropoda > Insecta > Lepidoptera > Drepanidae > Tetheella > Tetheella fluctuosa. The sequence goes on along the minus strand of OX578242.1, from coordinate 5,193,666 downwards.
TTTTCGCGATTTCACAGTTGGTCCTATAGTAATAGTTGTTTATATTGATGAGTACTTCCACCCCTGCAAGTATTGCCAGCGACAAAAATATCACAGGAGAAAGGAGTTGATTCACTGCACAGTTACCACCAACAAGTTAGACACCAACGAAATGCAAATATAAAGCAATCAAACCACAGGTCGTGGGTTCGATTCCCACTCAGGACAGACATTTGTGTGCATGAACATGTCTGTTTGTCCTTAAGGTCCAGTCTCCCTAAAATCAGTGTTCTTGCGGAATTTATCAAAAAAGAAATATTTTTTTTTAGTCATCAGAAAAGCAATAAATGAAATATATTTTACGTTATTTTAATGTGTGAGATTTCCAATACATATTTTATTTTTTAATTTGACGCCACTTTTATTAGCTTTGTCAGGCTTTAAACATACCTCTATTTACGTTCCACGCGTAGAGGGTCTCATTCATGCACACGCCACGAAAAAAATGTAACAAAAACATGAAATATAGTCAGATTACATTTGTCGGCAAATCCTCTACAATAATCTTATCTAGTTACTTTTTTCAAAATCGTCTCTATTTCTTATTTAAACTGCTTTAAAAAGTTGTAAATTTCTGAATTCGACCCTTTCAACATATATTACAAAGTTTAGAGAAATCACACTTTAACCATTCCGAAATCAACTACTTATCTGTCGAATAAAAAAATATATGCATTCAAAAAATCATTTTAAATAAATTTACCGAAACTAAACAAATAAAACATAAAACGCACCAAAAATCTATTCAGTTCGCTGGGAATTGCCAGCGTTCGTTGTGTATATTTCATTTATTGCTTTTCTGATGACTAAAAAAAATTATTTCTTTTTTGATAAATTCCGCAAAAACACTGATTTGAGGGAGACTGGCCTTAATCTGGGTGTAATTATCTATATATAAATATATACTGGGTGATTTTGTTATCACTGGCAATACTTGCAAGGGTGGAAGTACTCATCAAAATGAACAACTTTTATAATGGGACTAACTGTGAAATCATGAAAAAATTATCAGCTGTTCCATACAAAAGTTCAATACCTACTCGACCAAAATGTATGAAGCAACCGTATTATTTTACGCGATATCAGAGTTAGCCCTATAATAAAAGTTGTTCACATTGATGAGTACTTCCACCCCTGCAAGTATTGCCAGTGATAACAAAATCATCCTGTATATATATATACACACAAAAGAAAAGTGGTATTATGTAGTATATCAGTTATCTGGCTTCCATAGTACAAGCTCTGCTTAGTTTGGGGTCAGATGGCTGTGTGTGAGGAATGTCCCAGAATATTTATTATTATTATAAATACGATACTTTTAAGCAGGGAAAACATAAGATCCCTCGGAAACGTGGGTGAAACCGCGGGGCGACAGCTAGTTAATAATAATATTACCTCTTTGTGATGCATATTGTAATAATTGAGCATATAGATGTCGCTGTAAGCATCTCCTCGCCGCCACCTGTAAAGAAAAACATATTTTTTTTATTATTTATAGATCTGTATTAGACTACAATCTCACTATGGTAAGTGATGATGTGGCCGAATGTGGTAAGCACACACAGTCTAGAAGGAACTGGCTCTCAAGTGCAGATGCCAAAGCGGTAGGTGTTTGGCGATAGATTTTGAATTTGAGGGTATCCAAAGTAAATATAGGGTACTTTGGAACCCTGGGAAAATATAAGACAACTCAGGAACGCGGGTGAAACCGCATGGCAGAAGCTATCAAACATTTCGGCTTCGGCTTCGGTCGGACACTACATTACACCATTAATAATTATCTATACAGAATGATTTTTTTGCCACTGGCAATACTTGCAGGGGTGGAAGTACTCATCAATATAAAAAACTTTTATCATCACTGAGATCACAAAAAAATTTGCAGCAGTTTCATACAAAAGTTCTATACCTACTCCACCAAAATGTATGAAGCAACCATTTTATTTTATGCTATATCAGAGTTGGTCCCGTAATAAAAGTTGTTCATATCGATGAGTACTTCAACCCCTGCAAGTATTGCCAGTGACAAAAAAAACATCCTGTATAAAATACCTCAGCGTGACAATCGTTGACAGACCTCCCTCGGACGGACATGTGCTCGCCAGATACGCATTTCGTTCCAGTTGTTACTGCTATCACCTGAAAAAGAAAAAAACAAAATGGCGACTCATCATGCCAAAATCTTCACCACTACCCACCTGTGTACTTGGTTATAACAACCATGGGACAGAAGCTTGTATAGTTTAATATTGAAAATGAAAGGCTGAACGTATTCGTAAGTCTATGTATAAAGATTTAACTTTTATTCCTTTTGTCAAAAGGCAGACAAAGGCTCAGAGCCATTCAGCCTAGTCGTATTTTTTTATTATTATTTATTTATGTAAAAAAATCTATCATTGTGTCTTTATTCTGTTTTTTGTATTAGTTCATAATATCTTCTTTTTTTATGTGTTGATGCATATTTCGTGTTGAAATTTTGTTGAAGCTGTGTCCGTTGGATGCGTGCATAAAATAAAAAAAAACTTTCTTTCTTTCTTTCTATTTGAATGAAACTTGACACATAGATAGATCATATACGGGATTAACATATATCTTATTCTGCGTATATATTTTTTGTTAACTATTATTATTAGCTCAGAGGTAGTGACGTCGGACGCCGCGGCGAAGGTCGTGGGTTCGAATCCTACAATGAGCTTGAGCTTTCGGTGAAGGAAAAGTGAGGAAACCATAGCACGGTGGTAGGGTACTTTGTAGTACCCGTCTGGCTGACTACCACCCTCAAGTTGAAAATCTGTCCCCAAAACACCTATTGGTGTGTTCCGGCAGCTGCACTTGAGAGCCAGTTCCTTCTAGGCTTTGTGTGCTTACCACCTTCGGCCACATCATCACTTACCATAGTGAGATTTTTGTTAAACACAAGCCTATACAAAAGTAAAAAAAATAAAAAATACGTGTGGCACTCGGGGACTGCCGCGGTAAAGCTATTGCATAGCATTTTTTATCAACTTATGCAATTATAATTTTTTTTTTGTTTAGGCAGTTTTTTCTTTGATATTAATAGATACCTATACACCTATATACCTTTCTCACAAACAGCATATGTGTGTGGGAGGTGTTAGGTTTTTTCGTTACGAAAAAATTTCTTGATTCGGTCGCCGCGCTCAAACCCCGAAGCAATACAATAGCTTAACAAACCCCGAAGCCCGCGATAAAAGCTATACAATAGCTTAAAAAACATAGCTAGTAAAAATAAAAAATAATTATAGTTTAAAAATAACTTGAGACATCCGCCATATTAAATTTAGTGTGACGCCATTTTTTTTCTTCTTTTTAGCAAACCCTTTCAACTGATACCCATATCTTGGGAGTGCATAAAAATTAATAGTCCGCCATCTTTCGGAGGCCGCCATATTGGATTTAGAATGACGTCACTTCGCTAACCATGCATTGTCATCCAAACTAAACATGTATGCAAAATTTCAGCACAATCCGAAACCCGGAAGTGGGTCAAATTTAACTTGCAAGATTTTTTTTACAAAGTTACAGTTATAGGTGAAACTAATAAAAGTGGGTTGACTCACTCGTGCATTTTCCGTCCTATTATTTGTGGTGATGACGATACCGGCCAACACTTTACGCTTCGAGTGTACGATGTCATTTTTCATTACTTCGTTGAATTTCTCATTTACTAACCTGTTGACAAAATAATAAAATTATTATTATTACATTTTAGGGACAGCCTGTATGTTATATACAGGTTGTGGAAGAATTCAAATATCACCCCCATGTAATATGCTATAGCAAATTATTATATCTATACTATACTAATATAACAAAGGAATAGAGCTTTTTGTTTGTTTGTTTCAAGGCGCTTATCTCTGGAACTGGAAGCCAAATTCTTCTACTTCGTTATATCTATTTTTTATCCTAGGGAAGCGGGTGAAACCGCGGGATACAGCTAGTATTTTATTACAAATTGACTGAAATATGATGATTGTTGAAGATATTCCTCACACACGGCCATCTGACCCCAAACTAAGCAGAGCTTGTACTATGGAAGCCAGATAACTGATATACTACTTTTCTTTTGTAAATACATACATATATAGATAATTACACCAAGACTCAGGACAAACAGAAAAGATAATTAACTATCAACATGACTGTGACTCACTTGGCGACATGGTCGGCGAGTGTCTGCGGCAGGTAGTTGGTGTCTGTGTCGGGGACGGTCGGCGGCGGCTCGGCCTTGCCCTCGTCGAGGACAGCCAGCGCCGACCGGGCCGCAGCTAGCTTGGCTAACTTTTTACTGGAACCTAGAAATATGATAATGGTTGTTTTTTTTTTCTTGTTGTACTTTTTTATGTTTATTATATTGTTAAATATTTGAAGCAAAAATGGGCCAACATGGTCACGACTGTCCAAAAAAATTATATCTATACTAATATTATAAACCTGTAGAGGTTTTTTGATTGTTTGAACGCGCTAATCTCAGGAACTACTGATTCGAATTGAAAAAATATTTTTGTGTTGGATAGCCTATTTATTGAGGAAGGCTATAGGCTACTTTTTATCCCGGGAAAACATAAGATCCCACGGGAACGCGGGTGAAACCGCAGGGCGGAAGCTAGTAAATATATAAAAAATGTAACCTTGCAGGTTCTTGCCGGTTCTTCTCAGTTGAAGGCGACTTCCGAACCGGTGGTAACTCTCTCCTAAGGCCTTTAGAGGCATGTAGCGACATCTATCTCCTATTCGCTACTCGTGGATAGATGGCGCCACAAGATTCTACATCGCACTATCAAAGTTCCCCGAGCACTCGTCATATATACTAGTTACCGACATGTACAGTTGGACCGCGGTCCACACACACGATGACCTAGCCTGGGGGAAGATCTACCATTTTCAATTGAGGAGTCAATCACCTTGCTACTCCGTAAGGATTATGCAATGTACTCACCATAACCTTCGTACTTCTGATCTTTGATGTGGCAGAAGACCTTGAATCTCATACTGTGGCTCAACTGCATGGGCACTGTGGGCAAGAGTGGATATTAGTTGAATTATGGAGGATTTGGAACGAAATTCCTGGTGGGAGTTGTCTGGCAGAGATGGTCAGATAAGGAAAAAGCGTTATATAAATAATAAATATTCTGGGACATTATTCCTCACACACGGCCATCTGACCCCAAACTAAGCAGAGCTTGTACTATGGAAGCCAGATAACTGATATACTACATATACTACTTTTCTTTTGTAAATACATACATATATAGATAATTACACCCAGACACAGGACAAACAGACATGTTCACGCACACAAATGTTTGTCCTGAGTGGGAATCGAACCCACGACCAGCGGCGTGATAGATAGGGTATCTTACCAACCACGCCAACCGGCCAATATGAATTGTATAAAAGCTGCCCTAGCACATCCTTCTTGAAGAACTCCATGCTGTACTCCTCTGTGAAACCATGAACCAATGTTTGAAACCGCACCATGCGGGTATCTAGGGTTAAATTAGAGGTCATATTTCTCGATAAGAGGTCAATAGGGTATTTGCCTGTATTCAAAATAAATTATCCAACACTAACCAATGTATAAAACATCTAAAAAAAGGGGCGAAATCACGATTATTTTATTATTTATCCTTATTATGATTTTTAATGACCAATCTAACCATAAAGAGTATGCTATATAATTATGACGTCACATGCTTGTATTTCATACAAAACTCCATATAAACCTAACGTTTTGATATTTCATAAAAAGTTGCTGATTTGATATGTCAGTCAACATCCCAATTGTCCCCTATAGGCTTTTTTTTATATCATAGGGTTGACAAGCAGGCAGGTTGTCCACCTGATGGTAAGTGGCTACCGTCGCCTATGGCCACTAGCAATACCAGTGGGACAATGTGTTGTCGACCTTTATAATGCATAGAAGGCATTTCAAATGCAGCTGCCGGAACACACCAATAGGTGTTTGGCGACAGATTTGGGGTATGTTCCGATACACACTGGGAGCACTGTTCAGTGCTCTTACTGGAGAGAAATTCGTTCCGTTATGGACTGACAGTATACTGCCGCAGTATCCTAGGGAAACATAATGACGTCATAAACGCCGCCATTTTTGTACTGTGAGCACTGGCGTTTTTGAGGTAAGGTGCTCTCAGTGCTTTGATCACGTGATCAACAGCGTCCAGGATGACAGTAGGATATATACATGGATGACAGACAGTATACTGGAGTGCGTTCCGTTTTAAGCAGTACCCAGTATAGCTAACTATAAAGGAACGGCTTCTCAGTATACTACATTGACGTCACACCTTACAGTGCTCGCAGTGTATATCGGAACATACCCTTCAACTTGAGGGTGGCAGCCAGCCAGACGGGTACTACAAAGTATCCTACCATCGTGCAAAACCTGTAACCAAGGTCAACTTACCCTGAGCAGAGTCAAGCGGTGATCCATCCCCAAAGGTGCAGAGGAATGTGAGCCCCGGGTAGTTCTCGTACAGAATGTTTATTGGGCTCTTATTGGCGGCCGGGACCACGCTGGCCCCAAACAGGGCCGTCGATGGGGACTGCTGTAGAGGAGTTGGAGGGGTGTTCGCTGTAAGAAATAATAATTATATAAGTAACTAAATTCCACCCCGCGGTTTCACCCGCATTCTGAGAGATCTTATGTTTCTCGGGATAAAAAAAATCTTATAAGTTAATCCAGAATATTTTCTATCTGTGCTGTGTGCCAATTTTAATGAAAATCCATTTAGTAGTTTTTAAATGAAAGAGTAACAAACATCCATCAAATCATCTTCATAAACTTTCACATCTGTAATAATACTAGTTGTCCCACGCGGTTTCGTCCGCGTACCTGAGAAAAAACAAGTACCCCATGTCCTTTTCCGTACCATAAGCTATCTGCATACCAAATTCATCGCGATCTGTACAGCAGTTTAGGTGTGAAAAGGTATCAATCAAACAAATTCACATTCGCATTTATAATATAAGTTAGGATAATAAAGGAGAAGTGGTTTGTTTGTTTAAAGGCGCTAATCAATGGGACTACCAGTCGGATTTGAATTATTCTTTTTGCATTTGATAGCCCATGTCTTAAGGAAGATTATAGGCTATTTTTTATCCCGGGAATACGGTTGAAACCGCGGTTACCAGGTAGTTTATAATATTATAGTAGTATTTACCTCGGCTTGTTACTGCAACAACGTCAGGTTTGGGCAACACAACAGCAGGCTTCACCTTCGCTTCCAAACATTGGAAATCAGATACTGAAACAAAAATTACATCTGGTAGCGACATCTATTGCCCACACAAAAGGAACTTTCACTACCCGTGGATAGATGGCGCCACAAGATTCTGCATCGCGCTATCGAATTTTCCTAAAAATAAATCTATATAAGCGTGTAAAAATTAACAGTTATCTTTCCCAGTCTCGTCCCGATTAAGCGGCCCGAGCTGCATATTAGCAATCCGACCGATCCCCAAATATTATATTTTATTTGCATGCTAAGTCCTCCCTCATTCCCCAGGCAACGTCCTGAGCCGAGGTCGAGCCCCACAGGGGGCACCCTCAGGCTACTGTTGCCCTAAATTTATGTAGTTTTAAGCAGCGGTTGAGAGCCCTCAGCGCTCGCCGCAAAGTCCGGGTAACGGTGGAAGAAGGTCCCCTGGACCCACCAACTTTCTGTTCCAGTCCAAAAAAAAAAAAAAAAACAGTTATCTATCTAGTTAGTAAACAGTGCTTAGTTTGGATCAAATTGAGTTGAGATACTTTTCAAAAATGTGTGTAATATTAGAAATACTGCATTTATAGTACGGTCACTCACCAGGGTACTTCATTCCCTCATCGCTGGTGAAGTCCTGGTTCTGACTTGGTGCAGGCAGGACTCTTCCAGCGCGGGCCAGGAGAGCGGCGAGACAGGCTCGAGCTGCCGACGCGCGGGCATCGCGCTTGCTATGGCCCCAACCTTCAAAAGTCATGTCTGCCACCTGTGGGGAAATGTCATTGTCAATTTATGCATAGAAATTAAATTGGCGCTTGAATCTTCAAGGTCACGATAATTGTCGACAGTCAGCATTTTTTAAACCAAAAGTTTTTTTTTAAATTGGGCATGAATGGCCAAATTCGAAAGAATAGGGTATAGCGACCTTTCCCCTAGTTTACCATTTAATATTACTGATACATTATCATACAAGATGTTTTTTAAAATATAAGTTTTTATCAAAATTGTCTTTGAGACTGAACATTTTTTGCTATGCCCTATACTTTCGTTATTGGCCATCCATGCCTCGTTGGAACATTCCCCCTGTATATGATACTCTTCATATATGACTGTAGACGGTAGACCTAGAGATTTTAAATCTATACTAATATTATAAAAAGGAAAGATTTGTATGTAATTATGTTTGTAACAAATTGGCTCAAAAAGTACTGGACCCATTTTAAAAATTCTTTCACCGTTAGAAAGCTACATCTTCACCGAGTAATATAGGCTATATTTTATCCCGGGAATGGAGGTGAAACCGCGCAGAAATGCTAGTTTAGAATAAAATATATAAGGAAAGGGCTAAAATTTGGCAAACAGATAGCTATTATGATGTAGGCATCCGCTAAGAAAGGATTTTTGAAAATTCCATCCCTAAGCGGGTAAGCGGGGCGGAAAGCTAGTCAGAATAAACAAAAAAAACAATACTTACCATCACTTTAACAACAAATGTAGGTGTATGCGCCTTTCCGTAATGGTACAGATCTTTAAAACTAAACTTTGCACCTAACTTGTTTGAAATCTCATTCAATATTGATATTGGACTCTTTGTATGCCAGTTTGACTCTATTAGTTCTTGTATATCATCCATCATAACCTTATTGTGCCGTTCTGGTATTATTCAGAGAGAATATTTGTGGTTAAATTACAAGGTCAGTGATGATCCGGTTAGGTGGTATGCACATAAAGCCTAGAAAGGAATTGGCAGTTTAAGTACAGCTGCCGGAACACACCGGAAGGTATTTGGTAATAGATTTTTAACTTGAGTGTGGTATGCAAGCTGGGTACAGCATAGTACCCTACCACATTGCTATGTTTTCCTTTACCAAAAGCTCAAACTCTCTTCACTACAGCTATAGGTACCCTACTAACTAATTACTATAGGGTATATGGATTAAGAAAATCTAAGAAAACTGTTTTGCACATCAATAAAAATAAGGATTTTTATTTTTGTTATGTTTTGTATTAGTCAATAAGACGCGTTGCAAATTCAAATTATTATCAAAGTATATTCTTGGTTTTGTAAAACTTTATGAAATCAATAAGAATTTACACATAGAATACTCTGTTGTATAAACAAACACCACATGGCAGAAAATAACGAAAAAAATCATAGAAAAAATATAGATAAATAAATAAATAAGTATATATTGGGACACTATTCCTCACACACGGCCATCTGACAATAAATAAATAATTATACTTTTATCGCGTAACTACCACGTTACCTACCTACTTCTACCAAACTTACTAAACATGACAACTAAACTTTGCTAAGTAAAATTTGGACAAACTTTATCAAAACTGATTAAAATAAGATAATTATCAACACAGAACACATTTACTGTAGCATTTACTGATAGAAATTCGATAAAAACAATCAAAAAACTTTTATATTCGTTTTTATTTTATTTTACACGCACACATAAACAAGCAAAGCCGAGAAAGAAATTAAAAAAATTATACCAAATCTTACATAATTTTACGAAACAATGTTTTTTATAATGAAAAAGAGCAAAAAATAAACAATAACTTGAAATTAACACAACACACACAGACAAAATATAAATAGACCACAGATAAAAAATAATAATAACGTTTCGTTTCAATCGACTAAAGCCGTTATTACACTATTCAATTTGTAGAAACTCTAATTAGGAAATCGGAAGATATTCCGATTTAGTGCGATTGAAAGGTCCCAAGCACTACTTACAATTTAAAGTTTCTACAAATTGAATAGTGTAATAACCGATTAACAACTTTGTATGACCTTTGTTCCACTATTAAGGAATTTGTAATTTGAATTAATTGTAAAGTTTATACTTTTATATTCAACTATATAGCACGTCACTGTTAACAGACAGAACGACTATAATATTATAGAATATAACCTTATGAGTGAAAGGTTCCGTTCATTACTTAAAGTACTGTCATTGATTACGAATTTGTTAATTACATTTTTGTTATCTGTACGCAAGAATGAAGATAAATATTTCCCAGGATTTCATCGTCTGAGTAATGAAATAAATTATCTACATACCTATATATTTTGTTAATTACAAATAAGTAGGTAGTTGTTATGAAATAATAATATTATTTCATTTAAATACACGCAATCCAAATTGGCCGGACAGAAGTTAGTCACGAGTGGTAGTGTCAGATATATACTGGGTGATTTTTTAGTCACTGGCAATACTTGCAAAGGTGGAAGTACTCATCAAAATGAACAACTTTAATTATGGGACTAACTGTGAAATCATGAAAATATTATCAGCTGTTCCATACAAAAGTTCAATACCTACTCGACCAAAATGTATGAAGCAACCGTATTATTTTACGCGATATCAGAGTTAGCCCCTATAATAAAAGTTTTTCACATTGATGAGTACTTCCACCCCTGCAAGTATTGCCAGTGATAACAAAATCACCCTGTATATATTTTTATTACCACTATCTCACTATTGTAAGTGATGATGTAGCCGAAGGTGGTAACCACACAAAGCCTAGAAAGAACTGGCTCTCAAGTGCAGCTGTTGGAACACAACGGTAGGTGTTTAGCGATAGATTATCAACTTGAGGGTAACCAGCCAAACTATACTATAGTATATAGTACTCTACCACTGTGCTATGATTTCCTCACGATGTTTTCCTTCGCCGAAAGCTCAAGCTTATTGTTGGGATTCGAACCCACGACCTTCGCCGCGGCATCCGATGGCCTTTACAACATACATTATTGCATACTTTTTACTAATTTCTTAGCGACTGTACAATGCGCGAAATATTTGGAGAGCCTAACTTCAGGTCGGATATGTTTTGTAATTAGGAAATCCGGATCTAAATAAAATTTTAAATATGTTTGTGTGGATGTTTGTTACTCAACGCCGAAATGGGTGATCAAATTAAGATGAAACTGACTAGAGATCATATTGTGGGAAAAAATGGTATACTTTTTATCCTAAAAAAAAAAAACTACAATCTTCGGACTCGCGGATAACCGCGGGGTAGAAGCTGGTTAGGAGAACAAGATACATAAAAAAAATTACATGGAACGAAAATTACTTGAAAGTTCTTTCATAAATTTAGGGGCATGGCAGTAACAAGTGCCAAGTCCCAAGTTAAATACGTTTTGCAATCTTCTAAATCTATACTAATATTATAAAGAGATAAAGTTTGTGAGTTGAAGGGGGTAATCTCAGGAACTACTGGTTCGAATTGAAAAATTATTATAGTGTTGGGTAGTCCATTTATTGAGGAAGGATATAGGCTTCTTTTTATACCGGGAAAATATAAGATCCCTATAATATTAATAACTAGCTTCCACCCCCCCACTTTCACCCGCGTTCCCGAGGGATCTTATGTTTTCCCGAGATAAAAAGAAGCCTATGTGTTAAACCAGAGTGTCAGCTACCTCCATATCAAATTTCATATATTGGTGCTGGTAGCTGTTGGAGCGTGAAGAAGTAACAAACATACAAACACACACACTCACAAACTCTTTAGCATTTATAATATTAAGTGTGAAGGTATACATACATTTTTAACTAATACACTACATATTGTAACTGTTTTTTTTTAATATCACAATGATTGCAAATACATTACTGTTATACTCCTCCAGCGTGCTGACCATTTGGTTTGCAGCAAATTTCCCGATCAAATATCAACTTTACTACCCTAAAAATAAAACTAACAGCAGCATTGCATCTAAAGACAGCACAACCTTAAATCAACTTTAGCATATAAAGGCGCATAGCGAAACTGAGCGGATCCACATACAAAATGCGAGGCCGCGAGTCGACACATTTTGTAGGTATTTCGAATTTGTGTTAAAGTGAAGAAATAACAAAACAAAATAAAATCGTGGTGTGATAGATTATAGTATGGCCACAGTTTATGTAACTCTTACAGTCAGCCAACGGACACATCTAGACAGAGCAATCGTGCGGGGCTTGCGGGGTGAGAGAGGGGCGGTAGCGAGCCCAAGCTGCTATACACTCGCTTCAAACGCGATAGACCACTGTATGTTTACGCTGTAGTATGACTATCATTGTAATATATTTTTCTTCTCAAAATACTGTTTATTATAGCCATACAACGCGATAAAATTCCGAAAAAAGTGTAACTTTGCGTTTTTTTTTCATCGCGCAAAATTATTTCAATTGGGATGTTGACTGACATTCAAATCAGCAACTTTTTATGAAATGTCAAAACGATAGGTTTATATGGAGTTTTGTATCAAATACAAGCACGTGACGTCATAATTATATAGCATCAAAACTTACTCTTTATGGTTAGATTGGTCATTAAAAATCATAAAAAGAATAAATTAAAATAATCGTGATTTTTCGTATTTTTTTAAGGTTTTATTACATTGGTTAGTGTTTGATAATTTATTTTGAATACAGGCAAATACCCTATTTGAAGCCCGCTGCAACTTAGGATATATATTGTCAACTGTTATACATTTTTTTTTCGAACTAAAACTATTTCATTTTCTTTACTTACATACAACTGAATCAAAGAAACTCATGTTTGGTCTCACAAATCCATAATAATAACTCACCGTCACAGCTACGTTGAAGCTGGGGCAGTGAGCTGGTCCACCTTGCCTCACTACTGTATACATCACTTTCACTCCAAGCTCATTGAGGGCTGATACTGGGGACTTGCCGCCGGATTCGACAGCGTCTGCGGCATTCGCGAGCGCCTATCAAGGTTTTAAGTATGTCATGAGATTCCACTTTTGGACATATTATCTTTATACCACTAGGGCGGCACACAAGCATACGGCCCACCTGTAGGTAAGCGGTTACCGTAGCCTATTGACGCTTGCAACACCCTGCAAAATCTCTTCACACCTTTCTTGAAGAACCCCATGCTCTACTCCGGGAAAACCACGGCGGGGAGCTAGTTCCACAACTTGAACGTCTGTGGTAGAATGCTCCTTTGAAACCGCACTGTACTAGACCAGTTTGGGTCCAATGTGTGTGGATGAGCTCCCCGTCGATGGCGAGAGGTTTGCACGGTGGTAGGGTACATTATATTACCCGCCTGGCTACCACCTTCAAGTTGAAAATCTACCGCCAAACACCTACCTTTGTTCCGGCAGCTACACTTGACAGCCAGTTCTTTCTGGATTTTATGAAAAGACATCGACATTTTTTTGAGATCCTTCTTCCAAGTTATGCATTAAAAATCTAAAGGAACTTGGGTCTCGAGTGCAGTTGCCGTAACACAGCAATAAAAGCATGGCGACAGATTTTCAACATGAGGTTGGTAGCCAGCCAGGCAGATATTGGGTACAATGGACCCTATCACCCACATTACAGTTTCATCACGAAAGTCTAAAAATGCCTTACCGTAGCCCATGAACGCTTGCAACAGACGTATCACACGCGCGTTGCATGAGCTATGGCGACCTTACTCACGCGCAGGAACACAACATTTATTTGGCTGCGGTATTCTGTAAGGTGGAGGTACTTCCCCAGTCGAGCTGCTCTTTGAGCGACATATCGCTATGCTCTACCTCTCTTAAAAACTGAAAGAACCAACTCGCTGCAGGATTCAAGCTTAGATCTACCACGACAAATAACAAAACTAAATTTAAGTGATTACAAATACCTGTAGATTCCACTTGAAACCAGCGCCAAGTTGTATTGTAGGTGCTGCCCGTTTTGCTGGCGGCTCGCCATCTATTTAACAATACAATAAAATATATATTTAACGCAAAATTCTGGGGTAATATGAATAAACCGGAAAATACAAGCAAAAGATTTTCTACCTTCAGAGAGAAAGGTATTTTTTTTTAACTTTGTATAGGATTGTGTTTGACCACAATCTCACTATGGTAAGTGATGATGTGGCCGAAGGTGGTAAGAATACAAAGCCTACAAGAATTATTATTATACAAACAAATACGACAATTATATTCTCATGTAAAATTCAAATATTATAAATGTGAAAGTTTGTATGTATATTTGTGACTCAATCACACATAAACGTCTGAATGGATTTGAATGAAACTTGACGCATAGATAGATCATACCCTGGAATAACATATAGGATACTTTTTATCTCGGGAAAACATAAGATCTCTCGGGAACGTGGGTGAATCCGTAAGGCAGAAGCTAGATGAGACGTTTAGCTTTGCCAAGCACAAAATAGTTTTAGTAGTATCACAGTCTATGTAACTCTTACAGTCGGCCAACGGACACGTCTAGACAGAGCAATCGTGCGGGGCTTGCGGGGTGAGAGAGGGGCGGTAGCGAGCCCAAGCTGTCATACACTCGTTTGGGACACAATGCAGCAATTATGAATGCCTAAAGCCAAAGCGGCATTTCACGTGACTTCAAACGCGATAGACCACTGTTTAGTATTTACGTTCATAAGTGCCCTTCTAGGGCCTAAACTGAATAAATGGCTTTGACTTACTACCTAAAGTAAAGCACGTGTTGTAAAATTATTAAATTACCATCCACAATCAACTGCGTGTCTTCAACTTCGCACATTTGATTGAATATGTTGAAAGGAATCAAAAATATAACACTAAACACTTGATAATCGAATTATTACACAAAGAAATTAATATTTTACAATTACTTTCATCAAATAACAAATTTTATGCTAAGGAAAACACACTAACCGCTGTGTTTTTACTTCAACAAAATTACTATAGATAAAAATATCTACCCTCTTTTTCTTTTATATTAACACCCACACAGTTTTAAGCAAAACAATTATTTAAATGGGATGTCGTTTATCTGTCACTCTTTTGTATATATAAAAAAAAAATACGTATGGCATTCGGGGACTGCCGCGGTAAAGCTATTGCATAGCATTTTTTAAAAAACTTATGCAATTATAATAATTTATTTATTTTTTATACGCAGTTTTTTTTCTTTGATATTAATAGATACCTATACACTTATATACCTTCTCACAAACAGCATACACACACATATGTGTGTGGGAGGTGTTAGGTTTATTCGTTACGGTTTTTTTTTTATAAAAATTTCTTGATTCGGTCTCCAACCCCGAAGCCCGCGATAGAAGCTATACAATAGCTTAACATGCGAGGCAGTCTTTGGGGACTGCCGATAGAAGTGAAAACAACTTGTGAAGTATACATATAGCTTTTGAAAAGCGTGCGGTAACGATAACGCGAGTTCCATGATTTTTGTCCACCCAAAAAGTGCTCAACGCGCCTAAAGAAGTTTTCACTTCAAAAACAGCTTCCGTATATTTCTGTTCGCAAATCTCGAAAAGAAATCAATGGATGAACTTGAAATTACACGTTTCATTTCTATATAAGAGTGTTTTTAAATACTTTTTATGCCTAAGTTACAAGAAAATCCGAGCGTTTCGTTAGCTAGTTGTTCCCAAAAATGATAACACTTAGCAGTTTGATATAAAATGGATTACTACATATTGTAATTTTGTGCACGTATATTTTTGTTCTTTTCTGTGAAACTGGATAAAGAAATGTTTGACTGATGCTTAAACTTTAACGTTCTTTGTTCCGTACAGAGATAAGAAACTGTGAGCTCATGTAAATACTATATCTATGCATGCCTCCATACACATGTTATCTGTATATACAGGTGATTTTTTAGTCACTGGCCATACTTGCAGGGGTGGAAGTACTCATCAATATGAACAACTTTTATTACGGGACCAACTCTGATAGCATAAAATAAAATGGTTGCTTCATACATTTTGGTGGAGTAGGTATTGAACTCGCGAGATCACAAAAAATTATCAGCTGTCCATACAAAAGTTCAATACCTACTCGACCAAAATGTATGAAGGAACCATTTTATTTTTTGCGATATCAGAGTTGGTCCCATAATAAAAGTTGTTCATATTGATGAGTACTTCAACCCCTGCAAGTATGGCCAGTGACTAAAAAGTCATCCTGTATAAAAGGAAAAGGTGACTGACTGATCTATCAACGCACAGCTCAAACCACTGGACGGATCGGGCTAAAATTTGGCATACAGATAGCTATTATGATGTAGGCATCCGCTAAGAAAGGATTTTTGAAAATTCCACCCCTAAGGGGGTAAAATAGGGGTTCGCGGGTGAAACCGCCGGGCGGTAAGCTAGTTTTTGTATAAAGTTTTACATTAAAACTGTAACTGTGCAGCTTTCGTTAGTCACAGCGAAATGAAACAATCTAAAACCTTTCTCAAGAAACCCCCTATTCATAGTAGTTTTCGATTTATAGGTACACTAACAGACACGGACAGAGAGACGATACATTTAGTAATATTTAAGAATAAGGATATTTTCAAGTACCTACTTACTGTTTTAACCGTTTCAAGTCGATCAAACTAAGCGGTAATGACGACGGTGCCGCGAGTCATGGATTCGAAACCTACAATAAGCTCAGAAAAGCGGACCAAAAAGTAGTAAATAATAATAATAACGTTAGGCGGCTGGATCAAGGGTCAAATTCAGAAGGCATTGCTCCTGGAGACGGCACGCATAGTGAGGAAGTTCCTCCCTCTGGAGCCTTGACCACCGGGTAACTTGGACCCAGTTCTCGATACCGGTGGGGAACTGTATTTTTATATATTTTTAAATGTATTTTTTTATAACTTATATTTAAAAATATAATTTATAGATAATGTATAATAATAATAAATTTTGTCATCAACAATACATGTACATTTCATATTTACATGACATACTTTTACAGCGTTACACCTGATATAGTCACCCATTTTTACTCAAAATACCCATCTAAAACTATGTTGTATACACATCAAACGCAATGCTACGAATATGAAAAAATTATGTGCTTAGTGTTAGATTTATAAAAAAGAAAAGTACTTACATTTATTACCCATGTATGGCCTCTTCTTTAGAATCACCTCAGCGGGCATCACAGAGTTAGCGACGCGGTCGGTTGTAGAAGATATATCGCCGCTAGATGCCTATACAATATAATACTATGAGACAGACAGACAGAGATACAGATATACCGAATGAATGAATGTATGGCTCAGCATAACGAACCGAGATACGTTTCGAAAATCTCAAATATCCATCCAGTGTTTGGATACCAGTATTTGGAATATTATAAAGCTGAAGAGTTTGTTTGTTTGTTTGAACGCGCTAATCTCAGGTACTACTGGTTCAATTTGAAAAATTCTTTCAGTGTTGGATAGCCCATTTTATCCCGGGAAAACACAAGATCCCTCGGGAACGCGGGTGAAACCGCGGGGCGGAAGCTAGTTAGATCTATAAAGCTGTGAGATTTTAACTGACCATATACCAGCATTATTAGTTAAGTATTGTGTAAGGTATTAATAGGACACCCTGAACTCAAATTTAAAAAAACATGCTGTATAAACCATGAACCTCTAGGTAGTATTAAAAAAATTATGAGCATGAGTTTATTTATAAGTTTTTAGTTTTTAAGGCGATGGTAGCTCAGTGGTGGTGACGTCGGACGCCGTGGCGAAGGTCGTGAGTTCGAATCGTACAATGAGCTTCAGCTTTCGATGAAGGAAAACATCGTGAGGAAACCATAGCACGGTGGTAGGGTACTGTGTAGTAACCGCCTGGCTGGCTACCAAGTTGAAAATCTGTCGCCAAACACCTATTGGTGTGTTCCGGCAGCTGCATTGAGAGCCAGTTCCTTCTAGGCTTTGTGTGCTTACTACCTTCGGCACATCATCACTTACTATAGTGAGATTGTGGTCAAACACAAGCCTATAGAAAGAAAAAAAAAGTGGAAGGAACACATTACAAAATATTTCAAAAACTCACTTTGTACAGAACTTGACCTATTTTTAACATTTATGTTTTTAGTGGGTTAAAATAAAAGTAAATATTATACTATATTAACTGTGATGGTGACAGATTACCAACCGGCGTAGTACGGTTTAGTACCCTGTAAAAGCTCAAGCTCTTCGTAAGATTCGAACCCACTACCTTCACATTATTAACACAGTCTATGTAACTCTTAGTCGGCCAACGGACATGTCTAGGCAGAGCAATCGTGCAGGGCTTGCGGGGTGAGAGAGGGGCGGTAGCAAGCCCATGCTGTCATACACTCGCTTGGGACACAATGGAGCAATTATGAATGCCTATACAAAGCGGCATTTCACATGACTTCAAACGCGATAGACCACTGTATGTAATTACGCTGTGGTATTAATATGAAAGTTCTTAGATAATATGATCGCCACACCTCATTAAGGTTCTGCAATATATTAAAATGTCTATGATATGCAGATTTCTTGTGAAATTTACCAAATAGTTATATAGTGTATGATTGTGACATTTCATGATTAGCATTATTAAAGATTATTAAAAGATTTATATGACTCACCAAGTATCCAAAATTATCTGAAAGAAAAAAAAAGGAATATAAAATCAATTTATTGCCAGTGCATCCCTACTTGCTTTGATATTTTCTTGTTATTAGACAAACAACATTTGGCTGAAAAAACAAAACAATATGGAAGGTGTAACACAATAATACAAATATATACTATATCATCTATACTAATATTAAAAAGCTGAAGAGTTTGTTTGTTTGAATGCGCTAATCTCAGGAACAATTCGATTTCTCGAAAAATTCTTTCAGTGTTGGATAGCCCATTTAACAAAGAAAACTATAGACTTTATTCTGGGAAAACACAAGATCCCTCAGGAACGCGGGTGAGACCGCAGGGTGGAAGCTAGTGCATAGATATATTAAAAGAGGTAAGTACCTAAGATAGTCCAGACATGAGATGACAGAAATAGAAAAGGCTGGACATAGGGAAGAGTTCAACATCTGGGCCTGTCTGTGACAAAGATTTCTAGAGACAGACAGCTTGGACAGTTAAATTAAATATAATTTCTTGTATTGAAGAATACAACCTGTTTAATTCAATCAGTCACATGATATTATTGGATAATCCTCAAATATCTGAAAACTTGCAACTAACTAAACTAAATTAATGTGTAAATTTGCTCACAGCACATCCTTGAAGGGGCCGCTATTTAAAACTACTGGCCAAATAAATAGATAATAGGAGCAGAGATACCGGCAGTTGATTGAATTGTTCCACTTTCGATGTGTAAGGAACAGACTATTTCTCTGGTGTCTATGTCCAAAATTTCAATTCTTAATAAATCTATCGTAAACTGAATAGATCTTACCGTGTTTTGAAAAATCCGTGTAATTATTATCCATATCCAATAGATCCAATCGATATATAACACCGTTATTTTGGTGCGGCGTTTTTGCGTATAGTTCGAAGAGTATTTATTAAACGTTCTTGAGCTAAGTTCCCATCCAAAATTATCCAAATTGTGATTGTCACTATTATTTCAGTCAATTTTTAATCAAAGTAAATTCATTTTCGGGAATTTTCAGGGTCTTTTTTACTAATTTATTTCATTCAATCAGAATTCATTCATGTGATGTGACATGTGTGGTGCATGTGTGTGTTGACAGTAGTGATGTTGTGATAGTCGATTATCAATACTCGGTTGGCCTCAAAATTTTTGTACCGATTACCATGTAAATACGTTTCCGTGTGTGAGGACGTCTCAGGAATATTATATTATACTAGCTGTCCCCTGCAGTCTCACCCATGTAGCGGTATAAAAAATAGCCTACGACCTATTCTCAGACCCGCCGAATATACACAAAAAAAACATAAAAATCAGTCGAGTCGTTTCGGAGGAGTTTGTAGACAACACTGTGACACGAGAAATTTATATATTAGATTAGATTATAATTAATAATCATCAATATGTACAGCTCAATATATTTTTGTTTACTTACAGTATTGACTAACCACATACAGCAGATTATAATAAAGACTCACATATTATTCTATGTTGGAGTGACAGAAAGGAATTGAGATAGAAGAAAATCCGTTGCCGGGCTGTCCAATTTAGTTTGACCTAACGCGTGACGGCATTGCCAGATTATCGCCTTTTTGAACTTATATCGACCTTTCGTCGAAAATAAAGTATAAGGTACTGGCTAATCGCAGGCACGATGCAGCTATAAACAACAGATAATTGGAAAGTCAATATTAATTAACATAAGGATAGACCCTTTCCTCTTTTTCCCTATAGAGATTTATTTAAGTGCCCTACTTACCCAATCGTTAGATTATACTTATTTTCCCACAGTCAACGACAGCGTTGTCAGATTTTTTGAAGTGAAAACTTCTTTAGCCGCGTTGAGCGTTTTTGGAGAGGAAAAAGTTATAGGTTCGCGTCACCGACATGCTCATGCTGATAGTATTTGAAGTGAAAACTTCTTTAGCCACGTTGAGCGTTTTTGGAGGGGAAAAACTTATAGGTTCGCGTCACCGACATGCTCATGCTAATAGTTTTCACTTCTATCGGCAGTCCCCATGATTGCCTGTTTTTTGCCCCAAAGAAAATGTATTTCAATAAAAATATGATATTTCAAATCAGATTTACCCTATCGTTAAATAATTGAGTCCTATTCGTCTTCTGAATAAAAAAAAGCCTTTTGTCCCGCGCCGGACATTTAATTTTGATTTAAAAATCGGGACGTCCCGCTGGTCAACGACCACATTTAGCTCAAATTATCATTCACCAAAAGCAGTTTATTTTTTTCGTGTTATTATTGCGTTCTTAATTTGGTAAAAATTCTGCGTTTATAGCTGACAGATTTCGATTGGTTGTGAGATCGATATCCAAAATTTCTATATGTATGTGTTCATGATATCGATGTTTGACATAATGCAATATCGATGCTCATCGAACATCACATGAATTCCCTCCCTCCCTAGCCTTACCTAAGAAGTACATACATACAAGTAAACAGAATAGAATTTTGTGAAATTGAATATTCTCAAATTATTTATAAAAATTAACTTAAATAATGATTTTAGCTGCCTTATTACTAATTAATTTATTACTCACGGCTGCTAAAGTGAATTTAGAGTCCGGCTTCTGTGATAAAGAAACAAAGTCATGTGAAAACTATGATAACTTACGCGATTCAAAACTTTTATTTTATGATGTAAATCCAGCTGAAGGATTTAATTTACGAAGGGATGTGTACATGAGGTTTGCTATAATGGTATCGGAGCTAATTAAGACCGGAAAAAAGACGAACTGGTTGCTTGTTTTGCCGCCTTGGCATAACCTCTATCACTGGAGAATAGAGACGAATAAACGTAAACCCAAGCCATGGGGAATGTTTTTCGACATTGAATCTTTTAAGGTTTTCGCTCCAGTGGTCGAACTATATGAAATATTTAGTAAAACCCAGTCAAAAATATTAGAAATTGATACTTTGTATGTTCTTCAAAATTACGACAATCCTTTCGAAAATGGCGAATTCAAAGATAAATGGGAAGTAAGTAGCGCTGAATGTGACTATAATGGACAGTTTTGGGGTTACAACAATGTGACAGCCAAAGAAATTATCTGTATCAAGTTTCAAGGTAAAATTTCCATGTTGAATGAATTGATACAATTACATCCTACAGATAAAAGAGTAATGTTCTCTCATGGAGAGATACCTCTTCATGATAAATATGGTATGAAGACATATTGGGACTGTCGGAAAAGCATGAAATTTAATAACAAACTTGAAAAAATAGCTTTGTCATACATAAAAGAAAACTTGAACTGCATATACGATAAATGTGATTATATGGGCATACATTGGAGGAGACAAGACTTTGCTCGTGGCAGGAGTAAAGATGTACCATCTATAAAAGGAACGGCAAAACAGATTGATGAAGCTGTAAAGAAAAATATGCCTAAAATCAACAATATATTTATTGCTTCCGATGCATCTCAATCAGAATTGAAACAGTTAGAAACTGAATTGAAAGTTCTTAATTATAAGGTACACTTTTATTTGCCAAGTGAACAAGTTATAGATGAGCACAAAGATGGTGGAATAGCTATTATTGAGCAAATTATTTGTGCGCGCAGTGCATACTTCATTGGTACACATGAAAGTACATTTACATATAGAATACAAGAAGAGAGGGAGATATTAGGTTTTGATAGTCAAACAACATTTAACAGGCTGTGTCCTGATACGGGACGGTGCGAAAGTCCTTCAAAATGGACTATCGTCAATTAATTTTTATACATAATATGTAATTGATTGATGTGGAAATCACACTTACAATTAGTAAGTTTACAGAAATTATGAATGTGCCATTAATTTATCATAACCAAAGAATAAACCATAATAATAATTATAACATATAATGCATTTTAATTAAATAAAAGAGGAAGTGTTTAAACCTTGCACTTTTATTCAATTTAATTGAAGTCTTCAAACTGATAAACGAAAAAATTACTTTCATTCATTAAACATTGAACTAACGTCCAATCAAATAAATGATAGCTCCTAACACCACTCAATCGTTTTGCCAAACAAACCCATCGCACACTGAATTTGAAAGTGTGTTGAATCTATACATAGGCATGGCGTTCCACTAATTCAGTGTTATAATGGTGCACATATTAATTCAAAATATTGACAAATATGTTCACTCTGCACAGGCATCCTTTAGTAGTTTGTGCTAGTTCTCCAGCTCCAAAGACAGCAATTTCTCCATCAGAATTTCTTTTACTTTATCAGTATTAATTTCTTTTATAATTTTATCACTGACATATTCTTTTAACTCTATCCAAATAGTTTCTAATGGGTTTAAATCTGGACTGTGAGATGGCAATTGTAAAACTTTATGCCCATTCTCAAGCATTGCTTTATCTATGTTGTATATCAAACATTTAGTTTTGTTGTATGGCTCTGTACCTTTGCCTGCCTTTTTGGCGAATCGAATAACAACAACAACAATCTTTTTAATTAATTTGTAGATTTGTATTTTTGATGTGTTATGATCAACTTCTATGTTTTGAACAGGAATAAGTTGGTATTAATTCTTTAGAACCATTATAAAACTTTTTTTTTTGTTTTCCCTTTTTTCCCTATTCTCTTCATTGTTTCAAATCAATAAATTATGTCTGATATCCAAATATAACATAGGTCAAAGCCAACCTAGTATACATATATATTTAAGGCGACGCCTTGAAGATTTTGGTTGCAAGGATTCCGATTTTTCTCAACAATGACTGAAGCGAACGAACTGAAATTTATTGTAAGAATTCATCATGTCTTTGACTTTATTTTGTACGTTGCATAACACGATTGGTTAACTTTTATAACACAAAATAATTAATCAAAAAGACCTCTTTAAAATAAGAGAATCCGGCATTGAGGATCGATTTGAGGTTCCAAAATTTCTACATATATTTATTGAAACTGATACTATAAATTGTACTTAGGTTTTATGAAATATATTTGTAGTTTTTAGATTAAACAATAAAAACCATTTTGTCGCATACGCCCGTTCCGTTTACGCGGGTTTTCTATGAGGTCGCTATAGTAGGGAGCGGGACGCAGCACGTTGAATTTCAGATTTTTAAGCTTAACGCGGCATCACCATAAGTCAAGTCAGTCGGGTTTTAGTAAATTGGTGTCTATTTTACAAAAAAAATTCGTGGACTATTTGAGACAACATGAAAAGTTACGATACACGCATTCATTATTTCACTTCACTCGTACACTTGTATTGATCTTGTAGCGACATCTATCAAGACTTCCGCTATCCGTGGACAGATGGCGCAACAATATTCTACATCGCACTGACAAAGTTCTCTGTCAACTTTGCATATATACAAGATTCCCACAACTACAGTTGGTTAGCGGTTGAGAGCCCTCAGCGCTCACCGCAAAAGTCCGCGTAACGGTGGAAGAAGGTCCCCCACCACCTTCCTGTTCCAGTCCAAAAAAAAAAAAAAAAAAAAAAAAAAAAAAAAAAAAAAAAAAAAAAAAAAAAAAAAACTACAGTTGGACCGCGGTCCCCAGGCACGATGACCCAGCCTGGCGGAAGATCTTCCCTTTTCAATGGGGGAGTCTACCACCTTGACCCTCCTTAATCTTTATTGGACAAAACGCTACCAATATCATTAAATAAAACTCAAAATACACTGATTTCATGAAAATAAAATGAAAACGCAACGTCACATTGCAAATTCCCGCCAAAAAAAATGGCAACAAATAAAACAATCATGTAGGGAAAGGAAAGGATTGGATGCACGATCTGACCGATTCATTCGATCGATACTTTACATTAGTGAATATCTAACCGACACCGACACACGATTTTCAGCTGAAATCGTAACCGAATAATCGGCATAAATTCTAGTTTCAGCCGAAATCGTATACGAAACTAAAATGTATGTACCTAGTCGAACAAAATTCTGAATTTTATCCTGAAATCTAATTATTTTCCTAGCTGCGTAACAGGTTAATCGATTAGATTGAAATTATTTACTAACTTATAATAATGAATAAGTTGTTCTTGTAGGTTTCCATTTACATATTTACAAACAGAAAAAAGATAAGGTCTATGATGTAGTGTGCTATAATCTATCTCCAACCGAGCGATCACGTCCGAAGTGAATACTCATCCAAGCGAGTCAGCTCGCTCGTTTGCCTGTAGCATCACTAATCTATTCGTAATCCGGGGTGCGTTCAGTAACAACACACCGGGTGTGAAAGTTACCGTGTGACTTTCGTCCCATCATCGCCCGACGTTATTGAACGGCAATTGTCAATTGATCACACGGGCGTACACTCCGAGTTACTGAACGCTAAAAAATTCTCGTCGGGCGATCACACCGTGTAGTTACTGAACGCAGCTGTGCTTCCTTTCCATTTCAACCGTGATCCAAACCTATCTATTAAGGGCGTCACACACGTCGAAGATACTTTAATATTTTATCTTAAGATCATGAGATAGCATTATACTACTATGAAAAGAGAAGCAACGACCTACCTAACCTACCTTCACTCTCCTTCTCTTTCACTGGTATAGCACTGTCTCATATATCTTAAGATAAAATATTATAGTATCTTCACCGTGTGTGACGTCCTTTACTACTTACTATAATTTGTGATCCGAACTACAGAACAAACCAAGAGAAATAGTTTCGAATTTTTCTTCGAAATACCTGTGTTGCGGTGCTTTATGCTCTTATTGCCCTAATAACATTTTAAATAAAACGCGTACATGGGCTTGTTTTAGGGCTTTTAATATTATCGAGGACTATCCCGTCTTATACTAGGGGTAGTTTTTTTGAGGACTTTATAACCAGTGAATTTAGCGATGCAAAGCCGTAAAATTACGCCGGTAACATACGGTAATCAATGATATCTTACCGTAACTTACGGTACGAAAAACGATGCAACGTTGCCGCTCCTCGCAAGTGGTCGCGGTCGTCTATTTCACTTCAATTATCTATTTCACTACGGGGCACTTCGATACAAACTAAAAGACTTGTAGGTGTACGCTCGCAGCGGCTTTCTACCGAGTGTCGGCATTCTTTAAAATTCATTCTTGAATTATTTAAACGAATCGCATCGACTTTAACTTCGATGACTACCTACACTAATCGGCAACGTCACGTGATTATTTTGCAACTATACGCGTGCGGGATTTAAAAGAAAACAAAATTTAAACTGTCATAACTCGATGGTAAGTGTACGGTAATCTTTATATCCTGGCAACACTGCTAAGACAGACTGACTGACATTGACATTTCTAAAGTAAAAAAAAGTTATCCTTATGCTTTTACTACAGAAATAAAATTGTAGAATTTCATAGAAAAACAATTAATTACATCTCGAACTCACTAAAATGGAGCTAAACGATGTGATTGTTAACCAACCCGTCGTTATAGACAACGTAAATACTTATTTTTCTTTATAAAAAAACATTTTTTAGTCTCGTTGGCACTCCTATGTATAAAAATCCAAAAATGTAACAAATCGATTTCGAAACTCACTAAAAATGGGTCAGGTGTCTTTTATATGTTTTGTTGCTGTTTATAATGTTTTTGTGTATTTTAAAATGAATAGTATTTCAATATGAGTCATGAATTGACGTCAACCACCATTACATTACCATAAAATAAAAATCTTTTTTTTCCGGTGCCGGCGTTACTCAGGGCTCCGGGGTGATCAAAGCTGGCTTTGCTGGTGATCAGATACCAAAATGCAGATTTCCGAACTAGTGAGTATTTGAAAAATATATGCAATGTATAACATCACTATTTATTAAAAAGAGTTGAAATTAATTACTAAAATATATGAGACAGCTGGATATAATATAAAATAATGCAGCTGTGGAAGTACAATAAAACAGTTGCTTCATACATTTTGGTTGAGTAGGTATTGAACTTTTGTATGGAACAGCTGATATTTTTATCGTGATTTCACAGTTGGTCCCATAATAAAAGTTGTTC
Source organism: Tetheella fluctuosa (assembly GCA_951216915.1). Lineage (NCBI taxonomy): Eukaryota > Metazoa > Arthropoda > Insecta > Lepidoptera > Drepanidae > Tetheella > Tetheella fluctuosa. The sequence goes on along the minus strand of OX578242.1, from coordinate 5,167,012 downwards.
ATATTGATGAGTACTTCCACCCCTGCAAGTATTGCCAATGTAAATAATCACCTGTATATTATAAATAATTCACCTAAATATGTACATTATTTTATCCAACTTGGAAATGGAAGGTTCTCCATCTCCTCTGTATATTTTACTATGGATAGACTTGTTTCACATACACTTGACATGGTGAATGGTCTAACAACCGCAATAGCAACATAGAGAGCATAGCAATATGTTGCTCAAAGAGCAGCTCGACTGGGGAAGTACCTCCACCTTACAGAATACTGCAGCCAAATAACTTATAGTTGTGTTCCTGCATGTGAGTAATATTGCCAGAGCTCATGGGGGAGGGGGGAAGAGTCGGCAACTGCTTACCATCAGGCGGGCCATATGCTTATTTGCGTACAATGTGGTATAAAAAAAGAGCAAGTGTTGCTGCCCAAAGCTGGTAAGCACACAAAGCCTATAAGAAAACTGGCTCTCTTATGCAGCTGCCGGAGCACATGGGTAGATGCTTGCTGATAGATATTAAATATATATTTTTCACCGAACGCTCAAGCTTATTGTAAGCAGAGATGTGACTTATTTAAGATACAAGTATCTGAAATACAGATACAACATACGAATGTGTATTTTCATCTCGTAAATTAATTTTTTATCTTGTATTTAAATACTTTTTTTTGGTATCTTAGTATTTTGTAAATACTTTGATTGCTAAGATACTTTTGGTAATAGTTATCTATAATATTTTACAAATATAATAGTTATCTATAATATTTTACAAATATAACACCTGTTTGTCAAGTTCCTACTAGAGTTAAAAGCTGTTTGGCCGGATACGGAATCCGAATATCCAACTAACACTGAAGCCGGATTTACAGCCGAAAACTTTTGAAAATTTAAAATGTTTTCTAACAAAAGTATTTTATGTTTAAAAAGTATTTGAAAGATACGTATTTCGTATCTATTATGTCAGATACCATTCCAGAAAGTATTTTATATCAGGTATCTGAAATACTTAATTGAAGAGTATCTTGCATTTTGTATTCCAGATACTTTGTATAGGGTATCTTGTACATCTCAGATTGTAAGATTTGAACTCACAACCTTTGCCACGGTATTTGACATCACCTCTACCTAAGATCTCTCTCTATCTAAGATGATACTTACTTATTATTATAAATGTGAAAGTGAGTTTTTTTGTTACCTTTTCACACCTAAACCGCTGAACCGATCGCGTTGAAATTTGGCATGGGCTACTTGTTTCCTCCGGAACGCAGATAAAACCTGGGGACAGCTAGTATGTATATGCGTGATGTTTGTGATTCAATCACCCATAAAGATATATACATACCCTGGAATAACATATAGGGTACTTTTTATCCTACAAACATCAGATGAAACAGTGGAGCAAAAGCTAGTCATGTATAAACTTCAACTGATAACATACCCAATTATTCTTATAATCACCCTCATTTTTATAAAATCTACAGTATTGGTCGACCAAAACACATACGGGTAATGGCCGGGGCGTTAGAAGGCGAGTTATTCGTTGGCCCTCGCGCTGAGGAGCACAGAGGACTGCTCAGCATAAAGTACCCAATGGAACATGGCGTTGTCACTGATTGGAATGACATGGAACGGGTTTGGAACTATATTTATAGTAAGGTTAGTCTTTGAGTTAGATAATAGCACAGTTTTACAATCCAAACAGTTAGGAATTGAATGTACTTGCGTAGAGCGTAGGTGGGGATCTCGCGGGGAAGTGGACGGCGCGGATCTGGCCCCCAATCGCGCTTAGTTTGCGCACTCAAATGCTGAGGGTAGACGCTAACGTGTAAACTACACAATGGATGTGGTTCCTCAACTGTATGCATTGTAAATCTGTGATAATACTATCCGACTCATATTATAAACGTGAATGTTGGTAACCCAGGTTGGTAATGGCTGCATACCTTATACATCTTAGCCTGGAATAATATATAGGATACTTTAATAGAGGTTTGCAACACAGTTCAGTTCTGGCAATTTTCATTGCTGACGGAAGCCACTTACCATACACTGTCTGCCTCCTTGTCAGCTGACATAAAAACCTTGCCTCCACAGGACCAGCTGTCAACATTCTCAGAGGAGCACCCGGTCCTCCTAACAGAAGCACCTCTCAACCCTCGACGCAACCGTGAGAAAGCTGCTGAAGTTTTCTTTGAAACGTTCAACGTACCAGCTCTGTTCCTGTCAATGCAGGCTGTGCTTAGTTTGTGAGTATTCTTCAGATAAAGCAGCTCGGTACAGTTCTGTACTGTCTTGCATCTCCTTCTCACTTATGACTGTAATGAGCGAAAATTAGACAAAAGCTCTAGGAAAACAAAGAAAGGGGAGATACTGTAATAGTTCGAATACCGCGGCAAATTTTGTGTGAAGGAAAACATCTTGAGAAAATCGAAGCACGATGGTATGGTACTTTGTATTACCCACCTGGCTGGCTACCACCCTCATGTTGAGAAACTGTCGCCAAGTAGACATACCTACTGGTGTGTTCCGACGGTTGTTTTTGAGAGCCAGTTGCCTTTTGCCTTTGTTAAGGCAATCCCCTGGTAATGCTAATGTCTATAATATTGAACAGGTGCTGCTTGTGGGGGCTGGTCTGCTTAAATTTGCTGTCTATTTATTAACTATGTCACTCATCATTTTGTTTTTTTTTTTGTTATAACACACATATATTGTCAGTGAGACTAGATAAATAATTTAATGTAATAAATCTGAGTTGGTTTTGAAAAGAGTGATTGCTGAGTTTCTTGCCGGCTCTTCTCAGTAAAAGCAACCTTCCGAACCGAGCGTTAGAGTCAGACTATTCATAAGTGCTTGTGAAGGCCTATTTGAATAAAAAATATTTTAATTTTCATTTTCATTATAGGCATAAAAGAAAAACTCAGTTAATCTTATTTCTCCTACAGATACGCTACAGGGCGCACGACTGGAGTTGTTTTGGACTCCGGCGATGGGGTCACACACGCCGTCCCCATATACGAAGGCTTTGCGATGCCGCACAGCATCATGAGGGTAGATGTGGCTGGACGTGACGTCACTAGGTATCTTAGGTAAGTGGGCGAGTCTAATATTGGTGGGTAAGTCTATTTTATTAGGAGGAGGATGGATGAAATAACAGTTTAACAATGTTGTAAAACAAATATTTTATAGAACAATAAAATCATATTGCTGAAATAGACAACGATTGATGAGATAAAGATGGATTAGAGTTATGTTTTCTGCCGCCATTTTTTTTTTCAAAAGACATTATATTAAAATATTAAGGGTGTTTGTGCACTACAAGGAATTTTACTGTCCGGCAGTCCGATTTTTTACTGATATTTTATTAGTATAGATTTTTCTACTAAAATCGGACTGCCGGACAGTAAAATTCCTTGTAGTGCACAAACGCCCTAACTCCGCAATGTTCTTTTAGGTTTTTTTTTTGCATGTTCTGATCAATATTTTTGGATATATCAAAAACTTTTCGGATATTTACTTACAGGTACAAACACGAAAGTCGGTTCTTAATTTTGGAATATTAGAGTTGCAGAAAATTCACGTCTCGACAGTTATACTGCATTTTTTTTGTTCATATTTTAAAACGAACGGAATTGCATGTTTCTTTTTTCCGATATTTCAAATTAATAGTAGAATACTTTTTGTAAATTTCAAAACGCTTCAGATATGTTTAGTATTTTTTTTTTATAATACGTTGTAGGCCTTTATCTTTTTCGGATATCCCGCGGATATTACTCTGATTTATTCGCTAATATTCGGATATTGGTCTGCCTCAGGTTGCTCCTTCGCAAGGAAGGCGTGAACTTGCGCACTACAGCCGAGCTAGAGATAGTGAAGGCGATCAAGGAGCGCGCCTGCTACCTGTCTCCCAATCCGCTCAAAGAAGAGACAATAGAGACTGAGAGAGCGCAGTATACACTGCCTGATGGGACGCAGTTTGAAGTATGATGATTTTTATACAAACTCTCAGGGTTGAATGTACTCATTGATACAAACAATTTTGACTAGAGACAAACAATGAAAGACATTTTAGTTAAGTAGGTATTGAACTTTTGCATGGAACAACTGGTAATTTTTTACCGTGCTTTCAAAGTTAGTTTCATAGTAAAAGGTAAATGTTGTTTGTACTAATGAGTAGGTAGCGACATCTATCAAGACTTCCGCGGATAGATGTCCCAACAAGATTCTACTTCGCGCTAACAAAGTTCTCTGTCTACTTAGCATATATTCAAGATTCCAACATCTACAGTTGGACCTCGGTCCCCAGGCACTGTGACCTAGCCTGGTGGAAGATCTTCCCTTTTCAATGGAGGAGAACCTTGCTCCTCCATAAGTAATTTCAACCTGGAAAGTTAACCTGTCTAATTAAAAATAGCCCTTTATATTAAGTTTTTTTTTTTATGGAATTCGACTAGCTCTAGCTCTGTTTTTTTTTTTTTTTTTAGATCAGACCAGCGAGGTTCAGAGCTCCTGAAGTCCTCTTCAGACCAGACCTTATTGGTGAAGAGTGTGAAGGTAAAATTATTTGTTAACATATAAAGTAAATAAGAAATATGGTACTTACTAATCTTCTTAATATATATAAATCTCCTGTCACGATGTTTGTCCGCGATGGATTCCTAAACTACTTAACCGATTTTAAATTAAATTGGCACACCGTGAGCAGTCTGGTCCAACTTGAGACATAGGATATACGGCTGGACCGATTTGGATGAAATTTTGTGTATGAGTTGGACTGGACAATGTCTGTTGGGACAGCTAGTGTTTTATAAATACGAAAGTGAGTATATTGTATCTTTGCCACATTACCATTATTATATAGTATAGATTCTCTGTTGAAAATGACCTGTGCCTTCTCAGGTTATACCTCACACCAATTGCCAATCATCTCGTCTCGTATATAAAAATCAATGTTTTTTTATTTGTTTGTCCTTTATGCGTTCCTAAACCGATAAACCGACCGCGATCGCATTTGATACGCAGATACCACAGGGTATGGAAAAGGACATAGGCTACATTTTTTCACGGGAACGCTAGTATATCAATAAAAAACAAAGTTAACTTAACCGGTGGTTACTTCAGTAGCTTCGACCTTCATAAACTTTGACCTTTTCAATCTACAGGCCTCCACGAAGTCCTAATGTTCGCCATACAGAAGTCGGATATGGATCTTCGAAAAGTCCTATATCAGAATATAGTGCTCAGCGGTGGATCAACGTTGTTCCGCGGCTTTGGAGACAGACTCTTGGCTGAGATCAGACGGTTGGCGCCCAAGGATATGAAAATTAGGGTAGGTTGAATATGTACTTGCGGATATTTTTTCGGATATTATGCTGTCATTTTACGGATTTTCAGAATATTTTTCGGATATGTCGCTGATATTTTTCGGATACTTTGGATATGCAGCAAATGTAATAATATAAATAATTTGTTCGAGATGAAATTTAGGAGTCATAAAATAAATGTCTTGGGAGGTCTGTTCAAAAAACACGACCGAAATTAAAAAAATATATTTTTTCGAATGTCTTATAAAATTCCTTTTGTACACAGATCTCAGCCCCTCAAGAGCGCCTTTACTCCACATGGATAGGGGGTTCGATTCTCGCCTCGCTCGACACATTCCGTAAAATGTGGGTATCCAAGAAAGAATACGATGAAGAAGGTCACAGGGCTGTCCATAGGAAGACATTTTAAATTATAGTTTTTTTTTTTATTGTAATTGAAACTTTTTATGTGAAATAGTTTTTTTTTTGTCTAGGATTTATGTAGGTAAGTACATAAATCCTTCCCTTTATTACACTGTGATTGTGGTCAAACGCAAGTAAAAAAAGGATATCACATAAAAAGCTTTATATTGGTTGAAGATTCGGTGTTCTGTTGCGGTCAGTTTGTTGAATTGGGTATTTTGTTGATTGACTATTGTTACAGTTATTTGAAATGCCTCTTATTTTTTTCTCGATTGTCAAAAACCTTTATGGGCTAACTCACCAATCATCGCAATCGGTTGAATGGTATAGGAACTTATACGTTACAAAAAAACATATAAGTCTATATTATAATTTTGCTCTCTACTTTTCTCGAGTATTACTTTCCGCTACTTTAGAATTGCATGAGTCAAAGAAACACTTTTTTATCATCGCTAGAAATTTTGTAAGATGTCTAATTCAACAATCTAACTGCAACATAGCCGTTAAGATCATGTTGTCACTTTAAGTCATTGCATTTAGTATAAACACTAAAATATTAATTTATACTTGTCTGTCTGTTCATTTGCATTGTGTAATTATACATTAAGAAATAAATAAAAAAAAACTATGGTAAGAAGTTAGGATACTTTGTACCCGCTTGTCTGGCAAACAAACACTCAAGTTGAAGTGTCGCCCGCCAAGCACTTGAGAGCTTCCCTTTAGGCGTGAAAGGAATAAAATCTTTACTCAGACTATATAAATATATAAAAAGCAGAAATAAATGAGATAAGCATTTTACGTTGTGAGATGTCGAAAAACTTTGAAGTTTCTACATAATTAATCCAAATGGAACTCCCATTTGGATTAATTATTTTGGATTAATTCGTTTGTTTACTGTCTTCAAGGCACAATAGTCCAATTTTGATAAATATAGGATTTTTATACTGGGAATGCGAGAGAAATTAACAGGTACGGCTTGTAACATTATTTTTTAACAAAATGCAGCTTAAAACGTATATAAAAGTAGTACACTTTGTTTAAGAATAGATAAAAAATAATCAGAGAAAATATTTGTTGAATTTATGTCGCTCGGTGAGATTTTGTTTCGGATATTTTGTGTAACATCTGTTTTTTATATTTTTATTTTTTATACCACATTGTCGGCAAACATGCATACGGCCCGCCTGATGGTAAGCGGTTACCGTAGCCTATGAACGCTTGCAACACCAGGGGTATCACTCGCGCGTTGCCGACCCTTTCCCTCTCCCCAATGAGCTCTGGCGACCTTACTCACGCGCAGGAACAACTATAAGTTATTTCGTTGCGGTATTCTGTAAGGTGGCGGTACTTCCCCAGTCGAGCTGGGCTCTTTGAGCGACATATCGATATCGCTATGCTCTACCTCTCTTAATAGATAGGTAGGTTTGATAGGTATATATATATATACAACTATCAAAATGGCCTTAACGTGTAATAAGTTTTTAATGTTATTTTGGTAACATTCGAATGTCATTAAATCAAAAATAAAAGTTATACCAAATATCCGAAACTTTTACGGATATTTAAATGAACATCCCTAGTGCTAGACTAATCATGGGTTGTGTGCATTCATTTATTTAGGCCCTTAAATATTATTAGTTTATAAGTGAGCATGAAATAAAAGTATTTAAAGACATTCTTTCTGTATTTAAAAATAAATTATTTTTTCTCGATTATATCATTGTTTTCTTTTATACAATTTGTCACAAAAAAAAAAACAACAGTGTACATATTTTTCAGGGCTAATTTAAATATCGAATAAATCATTTTGCTGTTTTTTCTACATCCGTATAGAAACGCGGGCAAAACTGTCAAAAGCTAGTACAAACCTAATTTGTATATAATTTTGTTTTTATCATGAACTTTACTTTGAGTTCACAGTTTTATAGATTACGGAAAACATTACATCATTTTGTTAAAACATCTATTAATAAAGATAAAGCGATAACCTCTCTCTTTAGATAATCTATAAACACTTCAGGTTCCTGAGCCAAAGGGAGCGGCTGTGTGTAGAAAAAAAAAGATTTAATTAAAAATGTCGCGTGTTCCGTTTGTCAAGTTGAATAATGGAAAAACTATTCCCGCCCTAGGATTAGGAACATGGAAGGTAAAGGCACACAACCTTTTTATTGTTTAATTAATTTGATTTGCAATTTACTTGAATTTATTAGCAAACAAATTGTTTACTAATAAATTCGATTAAATAAAATAAATCTAATAGTCAGAGAACGGGTGTTTGTGCACTACAAGGAATTTTAACGTCCGGCAGTCCGATTTTAGTAAAAAATCTATCTAAATAAAAAAAATATTTTCAGTAAAAAATCGGACTGCCGGCTGGTAAAATAACGGATGTACAATATTTTAGTTTGAATTCAACTCGTTTGTGTGGAAGAGTAGACTATGTAGGTACTACTTTTTGTTAATAAGAAATTGCTACACCCACAGTACATTTATATTTCAGCATTTTTTTAAAATGAAATTCAAGCATACCCGCATAGTACATTTACACACCTAGGGAGGTAAAATAAGAAATAAATCAGTTTACATGTAGGTAATTATCCACGTTATTATCCAACGAGGCGAAGCCGAGGTTGACTAACATGTGATCATAGGCTTTCTTTTTTACTGCCCGTGGTGCCCGTAGTGTCAATACCTACTATTTTTTTTGCTCGACGACGGTGGAAAAGGGCAACAGACTTCGGTTGCTGCTTTCCTCCCGGCGAGCAGTTTTAAAAAATATTAAAGTTCGTCCATTCTATTTTTGAAACTGATGAATTGCGTTTGTAGCTGTGAGATGTTTGCAAAGTAGCATTTATTCCTTATTTCTGATTAAAATTAAAACCAGAGGATGGAGTGGGCTAGTGCCAGCTGTGCCATGCTACAAAAGACCTGTAGGGTGTTATAGACCTGCGTGGCACGTAGTGATTTATTAAACTATGACCGGGCCTCTTTAGAAGTTAGGTCCAAATTAATAATCGCAAATCGTCCACACATTTGCAATAATATCAAATATTTTTTTCTGCCCGACAAGGCGACGACGACGGCCGAATGTTTAGTTTGCCGGATATTATTACTTCCCAGAAATTGATTCTTATTAGGAACACTATCGGATAGTGTAATAATATAGTATGTGTTTATTTATTTCAAAATCAACGGGTTCGATTCTTGGCTAGGAATATTGATTTTTCAAAAATCTAATGATGCAGTTTTAGTTTTCATCAAAATCAGGCTCGAGACCCCTTTGAGCATTTTTCGCTATTCCTTAAGTTTAGGATTTGGCCATTCACGCCCACTTAAAAAAATTACCTGTAGGTATACATATATACCGTACTAGTAAAGTGGAAAATAATTTGTCATTTTGTTGATATTTCGCAGGCGGCGGCCGGCCGGCCTATTTGCGAATTCATTCATTCATTCATTCATTGTCCTCCCTCATGTATGTATACATAGTATGTACTATCTATGTCCTGTCACGTCATATTGTAAACAAAACAAAATCGAATAAAGTATAGATTTTCATGAGTTTGCTGCCAATATTTTATCTTGCATTGAAAAGGCCTTGAAGAAATAAATCAGTATTCGGTCAGAGAGTAGTTTTTCCTCATAATGGCTTCTAAAATGATAAAAGTTAAGTTCTACAATGGCATTGAATGCCCCATCCTGGGACTTGGCACTTGGAAGGTAACACAAATCAAATTCAATCAGCAAGCATGAGTTATATATAGGTAGATTTTAGATTACAGAGCATCTCTTGTAAGAATCTATTTGACAAGTTACTGATTAATTTTATCATAACAAACTTGTTAATACTACTTGAAGCTTTTATCGGGGAGTTTAAACTGTCCGTTATATTTTTTCCACACTTCAAATACAAGGTTGAACAAGCTTATCTATTGACTAAGGCTGTTGTAGGTACATTTTAGGTTAAGCGGTTATTACACTACCCTATTTGTAGGAAATAGGAAGGTGTATTCGTATTTAGATTCCGATTTAGTGCGATTGGAAGGTCCCAACCGCACTACTCCCTAAATAGATTATAGTTTAGAGTTTCCCTAAATAGAGTAGTGTAATAACCGCTTTTTGTATAATTGGGTTACTGCAGCACATATACAGGTTGATTCCATAGCCTCCAAAAGCTGGTAGTTTAGGTTGTGATTCTATATATTTTTTTCTACTTTATGGGGCTGTTACATGGTTATCTTGTTGTTTTGATAACAGTAATTGCTGAGTTTCTTGCCGGCTCTTCTCAGTAAAAGCAACCTTCCCAACTGTATGTTAGAGTCTGACTATTCACAAGTGCCTGTGAAGGCCTATTTGAATTAATAAATTATTTCATTTCATATCAACTAGCCACCCACCAAGGGCAAATAGAGGGCATGGAGTTGATGTTTTAATGCTTCAAGCAATTTGACAACTTAGATCTACGTGGTTGGATAGAGATTGTCAACATCCTCTATTTTCCCTGGTTAGTGGCTTGTATGTAAAATATATATTTTGGGTGTCAAAATTAATGTAAGTACTGTAATGTACATGTGTAAGGGTTTCTTCACGTAGGGTGTGAAGAGATTTTTGCAGGGTCGATGATGTGCGAGAGATTCCCTGATGTTACAAGCGTAAATAGGCTACAGTCACCGCTTACCATCAGGTGGGCCGTATGCTTGTTTGTCACCTAAGTTGTATAAAAAAAACATAATTTTTGAGCCCAAAACGAGCATTAACATTATTATTCTACATCATAAATGGTTTTAGTGAACAGTTATTTCATTTTGGATCAGTTCATCTACTTATAATGCTAACCATATTTAGAATTCATTGCCAACTGGCTTCCAATTTTTTAATTTACCATCGCAACTTCAATACGGACTTATCATAAACTGGCGGATGTCACATGTTATCTACCACTTATCAGCAATAAATTATTATCTAATACACTAACTGTGCGTAAATATGTGATAAATATCAAATAACATATATTTCAAGTATCAACTATATGATAAAAACTAGCTTTTTGCCCACGGCTTCACTCGTGCAGACTATATACAAATTTCTATAACTTTTTTCCCTTATAGATAACTTTCAAAAAGTATAAAAGTAAATTCTAAAAATCTTTAAATGGCAATAACTTTGTTTTGCAATATCCAATTTTAATGAAACAAAGCCAAATTAATCTCTGTCTACCTGTGAAAACTACATGAAAATCCGTTCAGTAGTTCTGGAGATGTGCATTAACAAACAAATATATACAGACAAAAAATAATTGTAACAATCACTGGTTTATGTTCTATTACTCTTCTTTAGTTACCCCCATTCTATTCTTATTACATTTCTTCAAAGTACAATATACAGATTAGGGATGTTACGAATATTTGCATTCGCATTCGCTTATGCGAATGATTCGCATCATTTTAAACATTCGCATTGACATTCGCATGCGAATGTTTTGCGAATGCGAATGTGTGCAGGTCGTGTCGTGTCTTGCCCGACGGCCGCGCGGTTGGTCGATCCTCGCACGCGCAGAAGGCATCACGTGTTTAATTCGACCATTAGAAAGCGTTTATTTCTCGCTGCTTGCTTTGTTAGTTTGGCTTTTTTTTGTGTTAGTTGTCTTGTCAGTCAGTTGTAAATAATCATTACGTAAATAAATTAGTCACTTCCGAGTGAGCAATTTTTCAGTGTAGCTGGCCTTATATACGAGCCCCTTAGAAATCGCCTCATGGGCGAGAAAAGGCGGCAATTATCTTTCCTGAAATATAATATGGCTCTTTTGAACTTTTACTATTAGATATAATTACTGTATAGGTATAATGCTGGTTTACTGTTCTTATATTTTTTAATATTCCTATTATAAGTAATAAAAATAACGAAAAGTTGATTTAAGTTTTTTTTAAAGTTATTCTTAAATTTTCGCATTCGCACATTCGCACCCTAAACATTCGCATTCGCGAATGTGAAAAATGTGTCATTCGTAAAATCCCTAATACAGACACAGATTGTACTGTTTTATTATATGTGGGTATATAGATATAATGTAGAAGAAATGTTTCAAGTATAGTGGTATATTTGGGGCCCCATGGCTTAATTGATTATGGGAACTGAAATAGCTATGTAAAATAATTTTAAATATTGTCGGCTAGCAAATAACACCGCATAAGTCGAAAGTTGCCGATTTTGACATAATATTTATTTATTTATATATAGATAATTCCAGATTCGGGACAATTGGACGGGAATCGGACCCATAACCTGTAGTGTGATAGGTAGGGTATCTTATCAACCACGCCAATCAGCCGCCAGGGAGCTACCAGCCCACCATTTATAAATGTTTATCAATTCTCTTCTTTTCAGTCAAAACCCGGTGAAGTAACTCAAGCTGTTAAAGATGCTATCGACATTGGCTACAGACATATTGATTGCGCGTTTGTTTATGGCAATGAGAAGGAGGTTGGTGATGCTATAACCTCTAAAATCAAGGAGGGTGTAGTTAAACGGTGAGTGAAAATCTTGTGGGGTTTGGGGGCACCCCAGATGATTTTGATAAGAGATGTTAACTTAAAAAGTGTATGATGGGTGATAGTATCTGCGAATGGTGTGATGAAAGACGTAGGTTCGAAATTTGAAAATGTTTACCTGCTTAGCTTCTAAATCTGCCAATCAGTCATCACTGTATTCTGATAGCTGGACTTGAGAGCCAGATCCTTAGCTGTGATCACTAATCATATTGCGTAATTTCAAAATTAAACAGCATCGCAGGTTAGATAAAAATATATGTTTGGGGTTTGTAACACCCCAATCGCATCTCGCCATATTACGTCGAAAGGCGTTGGTAAAATCTAGGTCGAGCTGAGCTATCATCCTTACCTTCGGTAAATAGTGGAACAATTGAAGAGGCCTAACAGCCAATTCTATAATGATTCAACTTTACCTAAACTGAATAATTTTCTGTCTTTCTGATGTACTTTGGCACTAAAGGTGAGTTAAATCCCTATAGGAGAAGTTGTACGAGTCCCTGTACTCATTCTACCTCTCCCTATCTCTTTGGCATGAAGATATTTATTAATAAACCTTTCAGGGAAGATCTATTTGTCACCTCTAAGATATGGAACACATTCCACCGTCCCGATCTAGTGCGGGACGCTCTCCAGACCAGTTTGAAGAACCTCAACCTCACTTACTTGGACCTGTACCTTATACATTGGCCTCAGGCTTACAAGGTTAGTGAATTTTCCAATTTATCTCTTTGCGTATCTCCCAAATAGGTATTTTATTTATTTAAAGAGATAAAAAAGAATTATAATTTTCTTTAGTTTTTATTAACAACACTATCGGGTGGTGTAATAATACAGTGTGTGATTTTAGTTTCAAAATCAACGAGTTCGATTCCGGGCTGCGTTAATTTAAAAAAAATCCAATGATGCAGTTTTCATTTTCATCAAAATTGGGCCCGCCCACTCTTTTGAGTATTTTTCATTATTCCTTTTAGTTTCGTATTTGGCCATTTGAAAAAAAAACCATCCTATTTCACCTTTTTACCTCTTCAGGAAGACTGCGAGCTCTTCCCAGTAGATGAATCAGGCAAAATCCAGTACTCTGAAGTAGACTACATAGACACGTGGAAGGCTCTGGAGCTCCTAGTAGGCGAGGGTCTGGTAAAGAGTATCGGCACATCCAATTTCAACGCGAAACAAGTCGCGCGTCTTTTGGAACACGCAACCATCAAGCCTGTTATTAATCAGGTAAGTTTTAACGCCATATGATACAATAGGGTTTACACCCATTTTTGAAAAGTGTCTCAATTCGTTCCTAAGGTGCTAATATTCCAAAAAAAAAACACATTTTTTTTATTCAATCGATAAGTGCCGTAAAAATGCATTTAAATTTTACATTTTCTATTTTCGCGCATAATTTGATAAAAACGCTGGACGCCATGTTACTCTATGGTCATGACGTCATTTTTTTCTTGTAATTACAAATTGTAGAACTTGTTGTACCAATGCGCTGATATGTAGACCACATTGGAGTTATAAATTTTTATAAATTAAAAATGAGCTATTATCCTTTTTATTGGTGTGCTGTTCCTGAATGTATAGTGTAAAAATTATAATAATAATACTTCAGTTGACACTTTTTAGTTTACTTCCAGCACCGTATGACGTCATAATAATGGCGGATACTGTTTCGCTTGTTTAGAAACAGATAAAAGAAACTGAAACGAATTTTAAAATTAATTAAGTTATTTTATGAACTAAAGCTAACATTTTCCGACTGCTTATTGCCTAAGCTATCTAAATTGTATATTTTTAGATATTTTCTCATATAGAGTAAAATACCCTATTGGGGTGATTTTCACCCCATGTCTTGGGGTGGCCGTGATATCGGAATTTAGTCTCTCACAGTAAGCTATACAAAGGACATGTTTCTCAATCTTATTGATCGAAATCAATCAAATTGCTATATTTACATACCCATTTTTTATCCATAAACAAATACTCTCTATCAACCACAGGTAGAATGCCACCCGTATTTAAACCAGAAGCGCCTTAAAGCTGTTTGCGAAGCACAAAACATCAAGATCACTGCGTATTCCCCACTCGGGTCTCCTGACAGGCCGTGGGCGAAGCCTGACGACCCTCAGTTGATGGAGGACCCCAAGCTGAAAGCTATAGCTAGCCGGCTGGGGAAGACTGTCGCTCAAGTGCTCATCAGGTGAGGTCACTTTAAGATAGTTGAATTTTAAGGACCTCGATAAGTGGTTTTAGAGTAAGAATGTCTTATTTGTATTTGGTCCGATATCTGGTTAACGCAAACCAAATAAAATGTTAAGAAAGTGGGGTCTTTTTAACCCCAACGCTTTTAAACGGCATCTTTTGGAAAAAATAACCGGGGGAAATCCCTAAAATCAAAGATTTGATCGGTAAAATTTTTTACAGGTATCAAATCGACTGTGGCAACATTGTGATACCGAAATCTGTGACCAAGTCCCGCATAGCTAGCAACTTCGATGTCCTAGACTTCAAGCTCGCCAAGGAAGACCTGGATCTGATCGACAGCTTCAACTGCAACGGCAGGATGGTGCCTATGACCGCGTAAGTTTATTTTTTTGTAGCGACATCTATCGATAACACTAGGTAAGGAATCCTTATATACTAGGATATATTGGCATATCTTCGAAATCGATCTTAGATTCGTCATGGTGAAATACTTTTAGTATGAATAAAGCTGAAATCGCGAAAAAAAATCTTCTTTCACACATGCAAGTATGACCTTTTGTATGAATAGTTAGAATTGTGTGTGACGATGTAAGGTGTAATTTTTAGTTTTTTAAGTTGTTTATCTTCTGTATATATAAAATGGTAAACTGACTGATATATCAACTGATTGGATGATATATCAACGCATAGCCCAAACCGCAGGACCTATAGACTTGAAATTTTGCACATAGATACCTTATACAGTGTAGGCATCCACTAAGGATTTTTGAAAATATAAACCCTAAGATGGTAAAATAGGGAAACCGCGGGGCGGAAGGCTAGTGAAGTAACAAATGCTATTTATATTATTTTTTTTCCACCATGACGCCCTAAATTTACTACGAGGGAAACCTAACGGCTACTTATAAATTAAATTTTCGACTGACACTTTATATAATTGTTGATGTATCGTTCACAGGTCCCTCGGCCACAAATTTCATCCATTCGAAAACGACGAATTTTAATAACACGAGTTAACTATACTTGTGAATATTGCCTTGTTATAGTTAATATATAATAAATATATTTATATTTAAGCATTAAAGATATATTTAAAAAAATATATATTTTATTTATTATGTATACCATGTCTGGGGTGTTTAAAACCCCAAAGAAGAGCTGTATTTAAGTTTTATGTATTCATTACTATATTTAAATATATATTTTGTATGAAATACTGTAATTTTAAAACTGTCCGCTAGAGGCGCTGCTCGAATAGAAGGGGTTGAATAGCGAGCCTCGATAACGTAACCGTAGTAAACTCATGGTGGTGTACTGAAGTTTCTTGTATTTATTAATGAACATTCTAGAATTCGACCATATTTACATTAAGAAAATTTATTAGGATTTCGGGTAAATATAAATTACCTATGGTAGAGTATTTTCAGTCAAAAACATTTAACTTATCGGGGACATCCCCATGCTCCGATAGACAGTCTAGTTGTCGCGTATCTGTGCGTGTGCACTGGAGCAATATTAAACCATGCCATAACAAACACTGATTCTTCTTTCTTATATCTTCTTGTTTATACTTATTATATTCCTAAATAAATTGTTTAACATTTGAAGGGGAAAAAGCCAATGTAGTCAAAATGTAACCTTGCTGAGTTTCTTGCCGGTTCTTTTCAGTTGAAGGTGTCTCCCGAACCGGTGGTAACTTCTGTAGCAATGACGTTCATAAGTGCCCTCCTAAGGGTCTAAATAAATGACTGGCTAACTACAACCAAATCTCCCAAAATTTTCTATTATAATCGCGCACCTTACTAATTAAAGGAATTTAGCGTTCTTAGACGGTGACTTGACTTTTTGTCGGAGTACTTAGCCCTACTAACCAACACACACATCTTAAAAAGTTAATACCAACTATTTAATTTCGTCCCTGGGGTCATAATATTTAAGTCGATTGTTGGGGTATCTCAGTACCCCAAAAAGAAAACACAAAATACTTTCATAGGCCTCCATTTTCTTTTTATTTGAATATTAATATTACACTAATAAATAAAACAGTAGAAATGTATGAATAAAAAATTTAAAAACAATCATTACACATCTTATAAATATTGATAAGAAAAATCGTATTGTAAAGTTTGTAATGTACATAAGTAACAAATAACATAGGCTATGGCAATAGCAACGCAAAAACTCAACATTTAAGTAAAATTCTAGCTTATTGACCACACTTTAGAGGAAACCGCCCGATATCAAAAATTATTGTTAGTAATTTAATGCATTTTATTGTGAGTTTTTGCGTTATTGCTTCCATAAAAGTACTGCTACACGCACATTTGCGAACAGTTCTTACACTAAATGCATATAAAACAAATATCTACATTTTATTTCATTAAAAAACTACAGTTACAATGTTTTTTAGCCATAAGACGGCATTTTTTTATGACATATCGTAAAAGCGTCTATTATCTATTCAGTTCTTGTTACATTTGATTCGATCAACAAGATTGGTAGAAAATAAAGAAAAAAAACTGTTGCTATAAAAAATGTTTCATATTAAAACTAGGAATACCTACATAAAATGCAAAAAAAACGATGGGGTGCTTAATTAAAGACCCCACCAGGTGACGAGTCATCGGGGTATTGAGAACCTATGTGATGTTGATAATATGAAAAATAAAACTGGGTTTTAGAACCCATAAATTCGTTCATTTGGGGTATTAAAGACCCCATTTGGGTTTCATTCACATTTTTAATGCTGATTAATATTCCTGTTGTGTTAGGTACCCCTATAATCTTAAAGATATGTTTACACAATAGATATATCAGTTTCACGATGTAGTGCAACAACTGTCTTATAACGCAATATAATCATTTTGATGAAATATACAACGATTGTTGAGATACATACGGATTAAAAATCTGTCCGCCATTGCGCCTTTACAATAAAAAAAAAAACAACAAAGCGTTCGATAATTTTAAATCAAAGACCGTTTCGATTTAAAATAAAGAATTAAATATGAAGCACGTCGTCCGATATATTTCGACTACAATTATTTAATAAATATTACAATAATTAATTTTTATTTATTTTTATTATATTAATAAAATGACAGGACGCCTAGTATACAAAGGGGTAAGATTAATTTATTACCAATAAAAACGCCTAAGAGAATATATTATATATTACATATACATAGCCCGTTTTCGTCGCGTTCACAAAAAGTTCCATCTCCAATTTGAGCATTCCAAAAATATATTATTGCTATCCACTATTTGTAGTCCGTTTTTCGGTTGAAAAATTGAGATTTGAGATAAGCCTTTGATACAGTTACTCGTGTTTATGTGAATACAAAATTGTATGAACTTTATGTAATTAAAAAAAAATAATCCCCACTAAATAAATGCCCTTGGCATATTAAAATATAAAATTCCCGTGTCACGATGTTGTTCCGCGATTAACTTCGAAAATACTTATCCGATTTTAACGATAAAAAAGATAGGATAGTTTTTATACCGATTTTTTTTTTATACCGGGTGAAAACTTAAATCTCATTTTTTCAACCATCTTAACTTTTTTTTTAAATAAATAGTCAATCACAACACTTCACTAGTATGCTCGACGCATCTGTGATACAAACGAGCCGTTACCACGGAACAGTTCCATTTACTTTTTATTCCCCTTTTAACCTCTTGCTGAATTCCTCCTGTTGTAATTCGCGCCATTCCTTCTTTGCCTTCATACGTTTTAATTGTCCATCCCTGGAAGAGAAGATTAATTAAAAAAAAAAGCCGGCCAAGTGCGAGTCAGACTCGCGCACGAAGGGTTCCGTACCATACCTATAAAAGCGGCAAAAAATCATGGGAGCCCCCCTTAAATATTTATTTTATTCAGTTTTTTCGTATTTGTTGTTATAGCGGCAACAGAAATACATTATCTGTGATGACAAATTTCAACTGTCTAACTATCACGGTTCTTGAGATACAGCCTGGTGACAGACAGACAGACGGACGGACAGCGGAGTCTTAGTAATAGGGTCCCGTGTTTTACCCTTGGGGTACGGAACACTAAAAAATTACACCAGTTATCCCCCCTCTTGAAACGAGTCAGTGTGAATTGTATAAAAGTATTTATTCTTGAAGTGTAAACTTCTTTTAGCGCGGTACAGCAATATACTGGGTGATTTTGTTATCACTGGCAATACTTGCAAGGGTGGAAGTACTCATTAAAATGAACAACTTTTATAATGGGACTAACTGTGAAATCATGAAAAAAATATCAGCTGTTACATACAAAAGTTCAATACCTACTCGACCAAAATGTATGAAGCAACCGTATTATTTTACGCGATAACAGAGTTAGCCCTATAATAAAAGTTGTTCACATTGATGAGTACTTCCACCCCTGCAAGTATTGCCAGTGATAACAAAATCACCCTGTATATATAGATTGAGCCAATATCCAAAGGGCCTATGTCCAGCAGTGGACGTCAAGTGGCTGAGATGATGATGATGAAAATTGATGTGTAGATACCATATATGACAGTAGCTCTAAAAACGGTTTTTGTAGGTTGGATCCGTTTTGCATAAATACGTTCATTCATTTACGTGTTTGGTGCTGCCAGTAATATATTTTTTTTTTTGTATAGGCTTGTGTTAGACCACAATCTCACTATGGTAAGTGATGATGTGGCCGAAGGTGGTAAGCACACAAAGACTAGAAGGAACTGGCTCTCAAGTGCAGCTGCCGGAACACACCAATAGGTGTTTGGCGACAGATTTTCAACTTGAGGGTGGTAGCCAGCCAGGCGGGTACTACAAAGTACCCTACCACCGTGCTATGGTTTCCTTACGATGTTTTCCTTCACCGAAAGCTCAAGCTCATTGTAGGATTCGAATCCACGACCCTCGCCACCTCTGGAATCGCGACACCGTTGAGACGCGACACCGTTATGATGAGACGCAGTTTGACGTTCAATCTCAATATCAAACAGAATCTCTCAAAAAAAAAAAGTTTTCACTTCTGTCAGCACTCCCGGAGTGCAATATTTTTTAATACGTGAGTGTATGGTTATTGCAATTTTATAAAGGAGATTCAAGAATTAAAATAAAACAAAAAAAAAAAAAATAATAATGAACCTTCCAGGCGCTACGTGCCCTGTCAATACTTGCAGGGGTGGAAGTACTCATCAATATAAACAACTTTTATTATGGGACTAACTGTAAAATCACAAGAAAAATATCAGCTGTTCCATATGAAAGTTCAATACCTACTCGACAAAAATGTATGAAGCAACCGTTTTATTTTACGCGATATCTGAATTGCCAGTGACAAAAAAATCACCCTGTACATTGTTCTTTGTGAATTTGTTGGGTCCAATAAATATGTTATTCTTACTTACCACATTAAATCTACAAGGCCACCTCGCCTAGCGACAACAGCTTTCACTCTATTAGCGAAGTCGACGGCGGTCTCGTGTTGGTGACGGTGCATTGCCGGTAAATACCATACGTCGCATACGATGGCCCACGAGGACATCATATTGAGGAGATAATGTAACATACCGTAACGGGAACTGTTCCAGAACGCATCGCCGAAACGTGGGTCGTATCTATAAATAAATAAATAATAAATATCCTTTGACATACCTCACACACGGCCATCTGACCCCAAACTAAGCAGAGCTTGTACTATGGAAGCCAGATAACTGATATACTAATATACATATATAGATAATTACACCCAGACTCAGGACAAACAGACATGTTCATGCACAAAAATGTCTGTCCTGAATGGGAATCGAACCCACGCCAACCGGCTATGAGGAGATACATACAAATTAATAAAATTAAAGTGTAATGTATTTATAGCTTTTTACTAAATGTATAATCATGACCTAATGGGGTCCTCATGTAGAATCTTTGACTGGTAAATTAAGTTCTGCTGCATTTGCTGTTAGAAAAATCAGACAGTTGACGAATGTCGAGACGGCCAAATTAGTTTATTTTGCATATTTTCATAGTTTTTTATCTTATAGCGTTTTACTGTGGGGAGCTGCAGCAGATATAGAATCTATATTTATATTATAAAAAAAAGCAATTCGTGCCATTTATAATATGGGTCCTCGTGAATCGTTAAGGGAATTATTTAAAGATATAAACGTTATGACTTTACCTTCACTATACATATATGAAAATATAATGTTCATACGTAAAAATATAGAATTGTTTAAATCAAAAATGGAGGTACATAATATCAATACAAGACAAAAAGATAAATTAGTTGTTCCGTATTTTAGATTAGCCAAAGTTAAAATGTCATTTCTTGGAAGTAGTGTACGCTTTTATAATAAATTACCTCTCTCAGTTACCAAGATGACTGATTTCAAATTCAAATCTCACATTAAGAAAGTTTTGAAAGAAAAAGCCTATTACAAGGTAGCTCATTACATTGAAGATAAAGATGTCTGGAAATAGCTGCACTCTGCACAAGTGCACCTTGTTCATACTTATAAAGTAGCCAGTACTTAGTATTTTAGAGATACTATATTTTTTTTTATTTTTTTTTTATAAATTTGAAATTGTTCAGGTTATTATTTTTTATTTATTTTTCTTGTTGTTTTTTTTTTCATCTTTTGTGTTTATGTGTATTATATTTCTTTAAAAATTGTTAAAAATTTAATGGAAAAAAAGCCAACATTGTCAGATTGTCCAAAAAAAAAAACAAAATATATAAAAAATGTAACCTTGCTGAGTTTCTTGCCGGTTCTTCTCAATTGAAGGCGACTTCCGAATCGGTGGTAACTTCAGTAGTTTCGACGTTCATAAGTGCCCTTCTAGGGCCTTGACTGAATAAATGGCTTTGACTTTGACTGTACATATTACAAAAAACTTTTTTTTTTTAATTTTGGCAATCCGTTTGTTCTGGCTAATCTCCGAAACGACCCTAGAATAGCATATACTGGGTGATTTTGTTATCACTGGCAATACTTGCAAGGGTGGAAGTACTCATCAAAATGAACAACTTTTATTATGGGACTAACTGTGAAATCATGAATAAATTATCAGCTGTTCCATACAAAAGTTCAATATCTACTCGACCAAAATGTATGAAGCAACCATATTATTTTACTCGATATCAGAGTTAGCCCTATAATAAAAGTTGTTCACATTGATGAGTTCCACCCCTGCAAGTATTGCCAGTGATAACAAAATCACCCTGTATAATACTTTTTATCCCTGAAACTAGTATATACTCACTTAATAGCAACCGGGTAAATGGTGCCACCGACTTCAAAGGAACCCTTCTTGAACTGCATCACGGACGTATTATTTATGCACGTGCCCTCCGGGAATATAAGGATCGGTGGATTATCTGGTACCGATATATGTTCCTTTAGTCTGTGGAGGAAAATAGTGCCAATTGCATATAATAAAACAGTAGAATCAGGTGTGTCTGTACATTGAAGAATAGTAATAAAAATAAGAAGAGTAATAGAACATGATCCATTTTTAAAATTCTTTTCTCTCTGGAACTACTGAACGGAGATTAATTTGGAACAGAATATAGGCTTTGTTTAATTAAATAGAGATTAATTTGGAACAGAATATAAGGCTTTGTTTTATTAAATAGAGATTAATTTGGAACAGAATATAGGCTTTGTTTTATTAAATAGAGATTAATTTGGAACAGATTATAGGCTTTGTTTTATTAAATAGAGATTAATTTGGAACAGATTATAGGCTTTGTTTTATTAAACAGAAATTAATTTGGAACAGAATATAGGCTTTGTTTAATTAAATAGATATTAATTTGGAACAGAATATAGGCTTTGTTTATTAAATAGAGATTAATTTGGAACAGAATATAGGCTTTGTTTAATTAAATAGAGATAAATTTGGAACATAATATAGGCTTTGTTTTATTATACAGAGATTAATTTGGAACAGATTATAGGCTTTGTTTTATTAAATAGAGATTAATTTGGAACAGATTATAGGCTTTGTTTTATTAAATAGAGATTAATTTGGAACAGATTATAGGCTTTGTTTTATTAAACAGAAATTAATTTGGAACAGAATATAGGCTTTGTTTAATTAAATAGATATTAATTTGGAACAGAATATAGGCTTTGTTTATTAAATAGAGATTAATTTGGAACAGAATATAGGCTTTGTTTAATTAAATAGAGATAAATTTGGAACATAATATAGGCTTTGTTTTATTATACAGAGATTAATTTGGAACAGATTATAGGCTTTGTTTTATTAAATAGAGATTAATTTGGAACAGATTATAGGCTTTGTTTTATTAAATAGAGATTAATTTGGAACAGATTATAGGCTTTGTTTTATTAAACAGAAATTAATTTGGAACAGAATATAGGCTTTGTTTAATTAAATAGATATTAATTTGGAACAGAATATAGGCTTTGTCTATTAAATAGAGATTAATTTGGAACAGAATATAGGCTTTGTTTAATTAAATAGAGATAAATTTGGAACATAATATAGGCTTTGTTTTATTATACAGAAATTAATTTGGAACAGAATAAAAGCTTCGTTTAATTAAATTAAGATTAATTTGGAACAGAATATAGGCTTTGTTTCACTAAAATCGGATGTTGCAAAAAAGTTAACATCATTTAAAGATTATTGTAATTAGAAAGTTAAATAGCAAATAATAACAAAAAAAATCTAAATATATTAAAAATGTAACCTTGCTGAGTTTCTTGCCGGTTCTTGTCAATTGAAGGCGACTTCCGAATCGGAGGTAACTTCTGTAGTTTCAACGGTCATAATTGCCCTCCTAGGGCCTGATCTGAATAAATGGCTTTGACTTTGACTTTAAACGGATTTACACAAGTTTGATCACAGAGGTTTGATAGCCTAATTCTTGAGGAAGGTTCTAGGCTAAGTTGAACCCGCGGGGAACATCTAGTTACATATAAAACAGAAGGATATAACAAACGTACCTTTTGGCTACAGCATGCCTATCTTTCACCTCCGACCTCTCGAACCAAATATGGGGCGAAGCCCTAGCTAAGGCGCGTTGTAAGAGCCCTAGGAATCCTACATGCCTTTGTCCAATCTGAAATTAGTTTTGAATAATTATAATTGAAATCCTACTATCCTACTAATATTATTAAAATTTGTGAGGATGGATTCACACAAAAACAACTGAACGGATTTTGATTAAATTTGGCACATAGATAGAATATATTCTGGATTAAAATATAGGATACTTTTTATCCTGAGAAAACATAAGATCCCTCGGGAACGCGGAGGAAACTGGGGGGCAGAAACTGGTAAGAAATCTTATTTTCTCTCGCTTCTTTTCGCCCCTAAAACTACTCTCAGATGTTCTCTCAGTGATGATTTACTCAAGTGTAACACAACATCCCCTCTATGTACTTACCCGCGCCCACCCCCCTTGATTTATTAATTCTATTTACTTATTGTTCAATTTGGACAGTCTACTTGGGGGCCATCTATAAATTACGTCACACGTTAAGGGGAGGGGGTCAAGGAAGTGTGACATTGTGTGAAAAGGGGTGGGACGAGTCATAAGCTTTGTCACGTCTCATGTCAAAATATAACGAGTGATTTGCTCGGATTTTATCATCCAAACTCATCGAGGCTTCGGGAGACCGACGGGCTGGGAGCTTTTTCCGCCAACGCATAAGCTTGGCCATCAAAAAAGGCAACGCTGCCAGCCTGTTGGGAACCTTGCCTATCGACAGCAGCGAGGGCTTTGAGGATGTTTTCTATATATCATAGTTTGTATTTTATACTTTGATTGTAAATACTTGAGGTATTAAAAATATCTACATAATCAAAGTCGGGTTATTTACACCATTTATAAATCATGAAAGGCTGGACCGATTTTTATCAATTTGATTTTTTGGATTTGTCTCCGTCTCCAATAGCAGATTAACTATTAAAACATCGGAAAAAAAAACGCGGGGACCGTTAGTTTTTAATAAAAATAATTTTACTAGCATTTATTTACTTATAACTGCTGTTTTTAACAGACTTTAAAAAAAGGAAGTTATAATTGAATTAAAGTACTAGATATAAAAATTAGAAAATATGTGACGTCACAACAGAAGAGAGGGGAAGACGGGGGGGGGGGGAGTAAAAAAGATTCGTGTGACGTAATGTCAGTGAGTCTAAGTTTGTTTCGAAAAGAGTAATTGCCGAGTTTCTTGCCGGCTCTTCTCAGCAAAAAAAACCTTCCGAATCATGTGTTAGAGTCAGTTTTCATAAATGCTTGGGAATTGATTATTTTTTAAACTGTACCATTGTATCTCGCATTCATAAGCTCCCAAACAAACATTACCGCGATATATTTAAAAGCATTTTTATTATACAATTTACCCAATTAAACTAAACTATATATCCAATATTTGTCATTTGACAATCATGCAAATGATTCCCATTTTTTTTTTATCTCTTATTCAGACCCATTCGGTTGCCATTCCGATCGAAAAGGATGATTTTATTTCGATAAATTTAGGCTGATGCTGTGTTAGTCGCAGAATTAATTTGCCGCGATCGTGTACCGATAGACTGATTCATTCCAAATGGAAGTCTTAAGTGAGGAAATAGGAGGCATCGTATTCAGTAGACTATTCAATCGGTTTGTTTACCCGATCGGGACCGCAACCGAGCAGCAGGCTTACTATGTCCTAGTGAAATACGAGGCTAAAAGATACACGCATTCATTTCACTTCACTCGTGCACTTAGATTGATCTTCATTGGACAAAACGACACCTAAATATCAGTGGCGTTAAAAAAAAAAAATGAAAACGTCACTGCAAGTTCCCGCCAAAAAGTCATTATTTTTTTTTGCACTGGCTGTTCGGTGAAGGAAATATTGTGAGGAAACATTCATTCACGAGTGACAGTCTATGGGACTTTAAAATATTATTAGATATTGATTTACATGAAAATTAAAACGTATTTAACTATGTATTAACTATTAAGACATTGCATTGTCGTTAAAAGAATAATTCCAAAATATAAATTAATAGTGACGTGTATTTTTGACATAATGCTTAATTTATCGATGAATTTTACTACCAATTTGTCATTAAATTATCGATAAAAATTGTGTAAGTCGATAAAATAACTATCGATAAATATCACAATAATGACATCATTTAAAAACCGATAAATAATTCAACCTATACAATAAAATTGAAATATTCGTCAAACAGATAAATAATACGTTAGTTTACTAAGTTAGCACAAATAAAAAAAAACATCGATAAACTTTACTCACCAACGAATAACAATTGTCGCACATCAGCACCAAAGCATCGATAGGACTAGTGTGGTTCGCCACGCATATACCACCTCGTGGTTTATTATGCCCGTCGTGGTACGTGATCACCGCCGACATACAACGCGACAAAAAGTTGAAGCACGTCAGAGAGATTGTGTAGTTAACTCTCTGTTTAAACGGACCGTCTGGCAGCGTGCCAATGCATGCTGTGCACAATATCAGCCACCATACCTAATGGATGAGGTGCCGGTGAGATTTTATAGTATTTTTCGTTGATTTAGTGTAGATATAAAAGATAGGTTTTGTTGAAAAGATTAGCATTTTTTGGCTCCTGTCTTTATTATTTCAGATAATAATAAGAAGATAATCTAGTAAAAATGTGCACAAATCCCGATATTTTAGTCATAGAACTGCCATAGCCAGCAATTAAGTGTTTTTTTTTTTACATAATTCGTTTTCTTCTGATAATTGGATGATTATAAATTTAAAAGCTGCGTATTCAACTTATAGACTTATTTTTTGTTGTAACTTTGTAATTTGTCAAAAAATAACCCATTATTATATCGACACGAAATCTATCGACAACGAGACAACACTATAAAATTTCGGACACTTATAAATGAGATTATTTTTGATGCAAAATTCAACCTTAATATTATTAGTAATGAGGTTAAAAATATTGAATTGAACATCAAAAATATCACCTTAATAAATGGGAAAGACACCACAATGAACACATAAAAAGGACATAACGAAAAATATACCATAGACATCACAAACCCTTGAGAAAAAAAGAAAAAAATACTACCAAAGAGAAACAAGTGTTCACGCTGAGTACGCCAACATCGAACGGGCTCGTGTGGTTGGCAACACAGAAACCTTGGGACTTTGGCATGTACTGCGTGTCGTGAAATGTAGTAACACAGCAATAACTCCTCATAAAAACTCTCATTGATAATTTGTAGGCTACATTTCCAAGATAGCGCTGTATTTTACTCGGTGGTAGGAGACCCACAAACATAGTTGTTGTTAACATAGTCATCAACTAGTATTGCCAGTTTATTTGGTAGAAAATGGTAGGAATTTTTAAATTTGTTTTTGTGTTGCCAGTTGAGATTTTCCAATTGTGAGTGTTAGATAAGGATTAGGAAGGGAGAAACAAAAAAAAGAAAATTAGTAGAAATACAGGACACATTAGAAGGATCATCCATATAGTACGTGACACTTTCTACTGTCAATATTATTAGACAGACGTAGTATATAGACAATCATTAATGATAAAATATAAACTTAAAATTAGATACAAAAAAAGGAAAAAATAAATAGTTAAGGAATTGTTAGAAAAATAATAGGATATACAAGTATTGAGTGAAATAAAAGAAGTACACGAGGCAAATACATCATTTATAGGTACTAATATGTTTTCATGTTTGTTTGAACGCTCTAATATCTGGAACTACCAGTCGGAATTGAAAAAATATTTATGCATTTGATAGCCCAATTCTTGAGGAAAGTTCACTAAATTATATTACTTGCTTTTCCCCGCGTTTTCACCCGAATTCCCGGGATAAAAAATAGCCTATGACCTTCCTCAAGAATTGGGCTATCAAATTCAAAAATATTTTTTCAAATCCGACTGATAGTTCCAGAGATTAGCGCCTTTAAACAAACAAAAAAACTCTTTATTCTATTAGTATAGATTTGCCTCGTGCAGTGTATAACATTATTAACATTAGTCCAAATCATATGTACCGAGAAACAGGTATCAAATAGCATTTTTTTTTTATTACGTTTCTTTTTACCTTTACATTCACGTCGCAGCTATTAATGACCTTATACAGGATGGATATTTCTAGATGTCATATTTTCGACTAGTTGTTCGGCATGACAACTTTTACTATGGGACCAACTCCGTATTTGGGAAAAAAAAAGATCGATCAAGCTTAACCTTATTTTCGCCATTTCAGAGTTGGTCTCATAGTAAAAGTTTTTCAGCATGAATGAAGAACCTAGCATAGGTTTGTAAAATATACCATTTTAGAAATATCCAACAGTTTAAATATGTATATTTTTCTACTATGTATAGGCCTATAATAGGGTATTTGCCTGTATTCAAAATAAATTATCAAACACTAACCAGTGTATAAAACATCTAAAAAAAAAGGGGCGAAACCGCGATTATTTTATTAAATTTATCCATTTTATGATTTTTAATGACCAATCTAACCATAAAAAGTAAAACTTTTGATGCTATATAATTATGACGTCATAACTATGTATTTAATACAAAACTCTATATAAACCTATCGTTTTGACATATCAAGTCGGCTACTTTTTTCTAAATGTCAAAACGAATTGAGTTTTGAATACAGGCAACATCCCTATTAGGCAAAAACCACCTGATGTATTCCTGCGGCTGCACTTTCCCAGTTTCCTCTAGGCTTTATGTGCTTACCAACTTCGGCCACATCACCACTTACCATGGTAAGATTGTGGTCAAACAAGCCCAATCACAGTAAAAAAAAAAAACAGTTCAAGTATTTTTTCAATACAAAAAAACTACTATATTGTTATAAACCTCATCTCAAGGTATTTCTTAGACAATATTTATTAAAAAAAAATGTATGATTATTTTTTCATGACTATTGACGTTTCTAAATAGTAACTTAGTATATTTTATTATACCTACAGGTGTAGAACATGTTATCGAAACCGAAAAGTACTATTCCAATGAATCATCATTTTTTTAAAATAATATATACGGAATAATTTATTTGAAGCGAAGTTTTCGGCTTGGATTCGGCAAAAAAATTTGAACATCCTATATCGTCGGCGGGCTATGAAATCCTCGCAAGTGCATTGCTCCAAATTTTACAGGGGAAAGGAAAAAACAATATCCACGTTTTTTTTTTTCACTATTTAAGTGATTTAAACCGCCGCAAATCACAAATGTCTTTCCCGAGGTTCTCATTTACTTCAATAGATGGCGCAGCAAAAATCAAAGTGTGTTTCGGTTCCACGACATCAAGGGTGGATTTAGGAGGTGGCACAGGGGCACGTGCCTCCCCAGACGGTTGTGGAGTTTCCATCACAGTACATACTTATAGGCATATCTAATTATCAGAGTTGTTTCGCAGCAGGATGACAGAAGAGCGTTTGAATGGACTGACTTTAAATGCATATAAATAAATATTCTGGGACATTATTCCTCACACACGGCCATCTGACCCCAAACTAAGCAGAGCTTGTACTATGGAAGCCAGATAACTGATATACTACATATACTACTTTTCTTTTGTAAATACGTTTATGTACGGTATGTTTTATGGGTGTAATTATCTAATTACACCCAGACTCAGGACAAACAGACATGTTCATGCACACAAATGTTTGTCCTGAGTGGGAATCGAACCCACGACCTGCGTCGTGATAGATAGGGAATCTTACCAACCACGCCAACTGGCCCGTCAAGACATTGCTGAAGTGCTGGACATGTTTAGCAAGAATCATAAAAGAAAACTGTCTTTATTAAACAAGTAATTTTTCACGGTTACTGTTGATTATTTTTGCCCGTGTGCCTTTTGTGCCCCTCCCAAAAAAAAATCCTGGATCCGCCCTTGCATGCTATTACGACCTTTCATTACGAAAAACCACAAAAACAGTTTTTACTAAAGCTATTTACGAGATTTTCACAGCCCGCAGACGATA
This sequence comes from Tetheella fluctuosa, assembly GCA_951216915.1. Taxonomy (NCBI): domain Eukaryota; kingdom Metazoa; phylum Arthropoda; class Insecta; order Lepidoptera; family Drepanidae; genus Tetheella; species Tetheella fluctuosa. The sequence goes on along the minus strand of OX578242.1, from coordinate 5,137,555 downwards.
TAATAAGTTACTCAGGGTGTTTTTTTTTTCCACTGGCAATACTTGCAGGGGTGGAAGTACTCATCAATGTGAACAACTTTTACTATGGGGCTAACTCTAATATCGCGTAAAATAAAACAGTAGCTTCATACATTTTGGTCGAGTAGGTATCGAACTTTTGTATGGAACAGATGATATTTTTCTCATGATTTCACAGTTAATCCCATAATAAAAGTTGTTCATATTGATGAGTACTTCCACCCCTGCAAGTATTGCCAGTGACAAAAAAATCACCCTGTATAACAAATCAAATAGATTATGATAACTTACCCCAATGAAGAAAATAAGTATTCTAAGCGGCAGTAGGAAGAAATATCTAACAATGAAACCCATCACCCATATGATGGTCAAACGCCATGACAAAAATTCGTACTGTCTGAAAAAAAAAAAAAAACTCAATTTAATTCTAGTATCCTAACTAATATTATAAATGCGAAAGTGAGTTTGTTTGTTTGTTACCTTTTCACGCTTAAACCGGTGAACCAATCGCGATGAAAATTGGTCGCAGATAGCCTATGGTATGGAGGACATGGGCTCTTTTTTTTTCTCGGGAACGCGGGTGAATCCACGTTTGACAGCTAGTCCTACTTCCTAATCCTAACTAATAATATAAATGCGAAAGTGAGTATGTTTGTTTGTTACCTTTTCACGCTTAAACCGGTGAACCGATCGCGATGAAATTTGGTATGCAGATATCCCGGGAAAACATAAGATACCCGGGGAACGCGGGTGTAACCGCGGGGCTGAAGCTAGAAAAATAATATAATCAAGTTAGTAGGTAAATACATGACGAGGTACCTATTAGTCCTTGTAAGTAGGTTCCAACTCCTCAACTCCTCAGCTTCAAAGACGGAGGTGACCTGGTCCTCGATGATGGACTCCATACCTGCCTTCACCAGGTCCAGACAGTGGGACAGATGGAATTCCAGGTTCACCTGGAGGATATTTTATTTATTTAAAGCACATAAAGTCTAGAGGTAACTGGCTTCCGAGATAAAATGAATAAGGACAAAATGGCGGGCCGTATGCTCGTTTACCGCCTTAGTGTTATAAAAAAACCGGCCAAATGCGAGTCGGACTCGCGCACGAATGGTTCCGTACCATTATCGATAAAAACGGCAAAAAAAATCATGTCTGTTGTATGGGAGCCCCCCTTGAATTATTCTTCAGTATTTGTTGTTATAGCGGCAACAGAAATACATCATCTGTGAAAATTTCAACTGTCTAACTATCACGGTTCTTGAGATACAGCCTGGTGACAGACGGACAGACAGACGGACGGACAGCGGAGTCTTAGTAATAGGGTCCCGTTTTTACCCTTTGGATACGGAACCCTTAAAAGTGCAGCTGTCGGAACACACCGGTAGCGACAGATTTTCATCTTGAGTAGCTACCCAGACGGGTACTAATATGTCGGGCTGGTTGGCGTGGTTGGTAAGAAACCCTATCTATCACGCCTGAGTCTGGGTGTAATTATCTATATAAGTATATATTTACAAAAGAAAAGTAGTATATCAGTTATCTTGCTTCCATAGCACAAGCTCTGCTTAGTTTGGAGTCAGATTAGTATCCCAGAATATTTATATTTAATTTTATATACAGGGTGACTTTTTCTCATCAATATGAACAACTTTTACTATTATAAATGCGATAGTTTGTGAGTATATGGATGTATGTTTGTTACTCTTTCACGCAAAAACTGCTGAATGGATTTGGATGAAATTTGGCACAAAGATAGATTATACTCTGGAATAACATATAGGCTACTTTTTATTCCGGGGAAATATAAGATCCCACGGGAACGCGGGTGGAACCGCGGGGCGGAAGCTAGACGTACATCCGTTAACGCCGGTATGCGGCAACGCGACACTTTGTTTTTTTTTCTTACTTTGTATAGGCTTGTGTTTGACCACAATCTCACTATGGTAGGTGATCATGTGGCCGAAGGTGGTAAGCACACAAAGCCTAGAAGGATCTGGCTCTCAAGTGCAGCTGCCGGAACACACCAATAGGTGTTTGGCGTCAGATTTTCAACTTGAGGGTGGTAGCCAGTCAGGCGGGTACTACAAAGTACCCTACCACCGTGCTATAGTTTCCTCACGATGTTTTCCTTCACCGAAAGCTCAAGCTCATTGTAGGATTCGAACCCACGACCTTCGCCGCGGCGTCCGACGTCACTACCACTGAGCTATCATCGCCTTTAAACTGATAGAAAAGAAAGAAAGAAACACATTTACACTGAAGTCAAGTCTGGATAATTAGCCACATTTTAACGTGCCGTTTGCAGAGCGCTTATAACCTATCTATACCTTTTTTACTTATAACACCATTGTCGTCAGCCAACTGACATAAAGCACTCACCTCTCCCTTCTCCTGGTCAGGTTTGTGTCCATTCTGCACGCGCTCCTGGCTGCTGCTCCTCGTGTAGTTGAGCTCCGGCCACGGTCCGAGGATCTCGTCGCGCTCTATCACCATGGTCTTTGTACCTACATGTCATATTGTCATTGTTAATTTGACGGGCCGGTTGGCGTGGTTGGTAAGATACCCTATCTATCACGCCGCAAGTCGTGGGTTCGATTCCCAATCAGGACAAACATTTGTGTGCATGAACATGTCTGTTTGTGCTGTGTCTGGTTGTAATTATCTATATATGTATGTATTTACAAAAGAAAAGTAGTATATGTAGTATATCAGTTATCTGGCTTCCATAGTACAAGCTCTGCTTAGTTTGGGGTCAGATGGCCGTGTGTGAGGAATAATGTCCCAGAATATTTATTTATTAAACCCAAATTATTTTTTTACTAAAAATAAAACCGACTTCAAAGTGGGCGAAAGAATTTGAGATTTTGGAACACGTGCTCCCCTTTCGCTGACTTCAAAACGAGTTCTAACATCATTATATTTTTTTTTTTTGTGAAAACCCATTTCGATGTCGGTTTTATTGTTTTCTTTATGTGTAGCTACTTATTTTCATTTCTTTTCCCATTCACATTCAGACACAATGTAAATTGTTACTGAATAAATACTTAAATAAAAATATTTTCCTTTTTGTTAAAAAATAATTTTATTTTTCCATTTTTTTAGTTTCTTATGATGGTGTACACATCTGTTTACCCCCTAAAACCGTACAGGCGTGATGTTATGTTATGGAATGGTGAGAACAATACATAGACATACGATCTCAGCGATCGCCGGTCATTTGCCGTTTGTTATTGAAGAGTTCCATTGTCTATCTCCGAAGATCTTCATCAGATCCTAATATATTATATACTAAAACTTTCCCTGACAAAATATGCATTTAATAACGAAAACTCCATCCAAATCGGATGAGTAGTTTTTAAGAAAATCGCGGACATACTAACATACAAACGGGTCGAATATATCTTCTTTTTTCGTATTTTTCATTAAGATTATACGATTTTCTAAGTCTTTTCTTTTTTACAATCTCACTATGGTAACTGATGATGTGGCCGAAGGTGGTAAGCACACAAAGCCTAGAAGGAACTGACTCTCACTTGGTAGCCAGCCAGGCGTGTACTACAAAGTACCCTACCACCGTGCTATGGTTTCCTCACGATGTTTTCCTTCACCGAAAGCTCAAGCTCATTGTAGGCTCGAGCCCACGACCTTCCCCGCGGCATCTGACGTCATACTAAGTATTCTTGGTTAATATAGAAGCCATTCAGTACCGTACATACTTTTTTGCGAAATAACGTAGAAAATTACACATAATGTAAGTCCTTGAGAGCTATTATCTTTATACAGTTACGTAAATCAATCTTCTTCTGTATATATAAAAGGAAAAGGTGACTGACTGACTGATCTATCAACGCACAGCTCAAACCACTGGACGGATCGGGCTAAAATTTGGCATACAGATAGCTATTATGATGTAGGCATCCGCTAAGAAAGGATTTTTGAAAATTCCACCCCTAAAGGGGTAAAATAGGGGTTCGCAGGTGAAATCGCGGGACGGTAAGCTCGTTTATTATGATGATACTTTCCGCCCCGCAGTTTCACCCGCGTTCCCGAGCGATCTTATGTTTTCCCGTGATAAAAAGTATCCTGTATGTTATTCCAGGGTATGATCCATCTACGTGCCAAGTTTCATCCAAATCCATTCAGCCGTTTATGCGTGATAGAGTAACAAACATCCATACCTCCAAACTCGCGATTATAAAAAAGTAGCCCATGTCCTTCTCCATACCATAGGCTATCCGCGTACCAATTTTCATCGCGATCGGTTCAGCGGTTTAGGTGTGAAAAGGTACCAAACAAACTCACATTGAAATGTATAATATTACATAGGTAAGTAGTCATTATAGGCCTTCACAAGCAGTTATGAATAGTCTGACTCTAACGCTCGGTTCGGAAGGTTGCTTTTGCTGAGAAGAGCCGGCAAGAAACTCAGCAATTACAGTTTTCAAAATCAAATTATTATTTATTTATCTAGTCTCACTGACAATATTTGTGTGTTATAGGGAAAAAAATAAGGAAAATCTGTTTGTCCTTCACATTATATTTTGTACGGGTATAGCTGAGGGAGAACATTGGCTACTTATCATCACGGGAAAGCGGGTGAAACCGCGGGGAACACCTAGCTAGTATATTTATATCTAACTAGTGGGCCCGACAGACGTTGTCCTGTCCAAACTCGATTACGACGCCATCTACCGGGTCCAATTATATTTTAAAACCATCCAGGGACCCACTCATATATACACAAAAAAATTCATCAAAATTGGTCCAGTCGTTTAGGAGGAGTTCAGTCACATACACACGCACACAAGAAATATATATATTATTAAGATATATAAAATTCTCGTGTCACAGTGTTTGTCTGCAAACTCCTCCGAAACGGCTCGACCGATTCTTATGATTTTTTTTGTGTATATTCGGTAGGTCTGAGAATAGGTCGATGGCTATTTATTATACCGCTACGCGGGTGAAACCGCGGGGGATATCTAGTATAAATATTAATTATTTTTACGTCAATGCTATCATACGTCGTAATATATCTGTTACTTTATGAATAAGTTTTTTTTAATATAAATTCTGTTTACAGCTGTAAAGGTCAGAGAACTACGGGCAAGGTTGAAATAATATTTAAACGTCTTTGTTAAAAGAACAGTCGTAGAATATGAGGTGTTATTGTGTGTGTTTAAGTGAAATTTTGTAGTTTTTAAAAATTCAAATCTAAATTATGCAATGTTTCCGTGGCGTCTGGAGTGTTTAAATTTTTTTTTCATAGTCAAAGTCAAGACTATACCCAAGGAGGGCACTTATGAACGTCGAAGCTACTGAAGTTACCACCGGTTCGGAAGTCAGATGAGCTGGTGAGAAGAACCGGCAAGACTCAACAAGGTTACATTTATATGTATTCAAAATTATTTTGGACAGTCTTAATATGTTGGTTTGTTTTTCCATCAAAAATTACAATATAATAAAAAATGTATAGTAAATCTTATCTTCCATTATTTTGAACGAATCTCGCTTACTTTATACATACATACATATAATTAGTTTATATGTTGAATAACTGATTATTATTCGGTTTTTTGTGATTTTTGTCAAAATTTACAAAAAACAATAAAAACTCTTTGTAGAAAAAACTATATTCGATTTTTAAAAATGACGCATGGGACATTTAAAAAATCTATGGTGTGGGTTTTGTAGAGCGTCATCTCTCTCTAATCTCATGAATCATTAGTACTTACGATGAGCCCTATTGCTTTGTAATTGAGTTCATTTTTATATTACGGTGACTTCTATTACACGTATTTTTTCTCGCGTTTACACTGAACGTCACTATTTTTATTGAGATTTTCATACAAAAATACCACACGTTACCGGTGGATTTTCCAAAAAAAAAAACATAACTTGTCCTCACAATTACGAACACAAAAAACGGGCAAATTGGTCGAGCCGTTCTCAAGTGATACTTTACCCACTTAGGGATTGAATTTTCAATTTTTTTTCCTTAGAGCTCATCTACAGTGTCAGAGAAACCCACATGCAACGGTCCCAGCCCCAGGAGTTAAGGCTGTGCGTTGATATGTCAGTCAGTCAGCTATTTATATTTTCGTGACTTAGCTGATGATAATCGCTCACCATTAGATCCATTCTCCTTGATGATGGCCGAAGGTGGTTTGTCGTGAGGAACAGGTGGATCCTCATCTTCATCTGAACTGTCGCTGCGTATAATTTTCTTTGCAACTTCAATATGTTGGCGGCCATACTGAAATGATAAGCACGCAAGCACTTTAAATGTATGTAATCGTGCCTACTTTGTACTACATAAAGTGTATTTTTAGGGTTCCGTAGCCAAATGGCAAAAAACGGCACCCTTATAGATTCGTCATGTTTGTCTGTCTGTCTGTCTGTCCGTCCGTATGTCACAGCCACTTTTTTCCGAAACTATAAGAGCTATACTGTTGAAACTTGGTAAGTAGATGTATTCTGTGAACCGCATTAAGATTTTCACACAAAAACAGAAAAAAAAAACAAAAAATTTAGGGGGTTCCCCATACTTAGAACTGAAACTCAAATATTTTTTTTTCATCCAACCCATAAGTGTGGGGTGTCTATGGATAGGTCTTTAAAAATGATATGGGGGTTTCTAACATCATTTGTTTCTAGTTCTCTGAATAGTTTGCGCGAGAGACACATCCAAAGTGGTAAAATGTGTCCCCCCCCTGTAACTTCTAAAATAAGAGAATGATAAAACTAATAAAAATATATGATGTACATTACCATGCAAACTTCCACCGAAAATTGGTTTGAACGAGATCTAGTAAGTAGTTTTTTTTTTAATACGTCATAAATCGTAAACCGCAATTTACCTTTCATTCAATCAACTCAAATATAAAAAATCGGCAAAAAGCAATGTCTTACAGCACAAATAAAGGAAAAATTCTAAAAAAATTAAAAAGTTGAAAATTCCCCATACATACGCCAATTAATAAAGACCTCTGATTTGTAACGGCGCTCATACAATTTAGAGGTCTAGCTTAATTGGCACCAACCTCAAATAAGGTAAATAAATAAAATTGTGCATTTCCCTTGATGGACGAACAATGGACGAAGTTTGTACGGAACCCTCGGTGCGCGAGTCCGACAGTGCGTTGAAATTTCGCGTAACGTCACTTGTATGTAAAAATTGTACATACAAGTGACATCGCAAGCCTCCACTCCTGAACTTTGGTGTGTACATTTGTATTGATTTAATGAAACTGTAATTTTATATTGATTTGATAAACGAAAAAATACGTGTATAACATTTTTTGATAATCTAACTGACGGACTAATTAGAACTAACTTTTTTTTTTACTCAGTCCTATCGCCTGTTCCAGTGTTCCCCAATTAGTGGTACGCGTACCCCCCTGGGGTACTCGAAGTTGCATCAAGGGATACGGGCGGCAATCTCTTGACTAAGATAAAAACAAATGCCCAAATACTTATATTTTTAATCGATCAGTGTAAATATGCACCTTGACTCAACTCGAAGATGACTCGAGACTGAAGCTGACCAAATAGCAAACAGATTTTTCAGAGTTATGCAAAGAAAATCGTGCACATTCGTCACATTCAATAAATTTTCACCGTCATTAGGTGTCAAAAATACTGATATAATTTTTTTGTTAACAATCCTGCAATTAGGGGTACGCGAGTTTGAGGTCTATCTTGAAGTGGTACGCAGGAAAAACTAATTGGGAACCAAAGGCCTATCCTTTTTTTTTTTTTTTTTTATTGACTAAAAACCTGGGGTGTTCCTACATGTCACTGCCGGCTGGGTATACGGGGGCGCCGAAGCATTCGTCCGCGTACCCAGCAGCGACGGCCTGGTGGGAGGCCTCCTCTTCTTCAACGACATCATCGCCGACGTCGTCGTTGTTGACGGTGGGGACCGGAGCTCTTGTCTCCACCGTCTCGTCTTGGGTAGCGTGCGGGAACACACGCGCATCTACCCGAGCCCGATTGTGACGGGCGGCAGACTCCCCCGAGTCCACCGCCCCAGGGCTCAAGTGGGGTGGGAGAAGGTGGCGAGCAAAAGCCACCCTTCGGCGCCCCGTTCTCCTGCGGCGGATAGCCAGGGTGGTAGTTTCCTCCCTGATGCTTTCCGCTGCCTCCTTTGCGAGCATAACGCGCTCGCAAAAGGGGTGGAGTGCGCCCCACGACCTCTCACTGCTGACGACAGCGCTTATCACGCTCGGCAGCGAGAGGTCATTCCCCACTTCGGCGCAGAGCTCGCTGCGCTCACTTGCCCAGGCCGGGCACATCTCCAGCGTGTGCTGGGCCTCTTCCTCGAGGCATCCGTCACAGTGGTGGCACTCGGCGGTCGGTTCCCTCCCGGCTATATGCCACAGATACCTCCCGAAACAACCGTGTCCCGAGAGGATCTGTGTCAACCGGAAGGTTAACACGCCGTGCCTCCGCTCCAGCCACTCCTCCAACACTGGACGGATGGCCTCAATGGTCCGCAGACCCGCACTAGGGTGCTCCAGCCTAGACTTCCACTCCTGGATAGCGAGCGCGCGCAGCTGCGCTCTGCGCCCTTCCACCTCACGCGGTGCCGGCCTCTGGCCCTGGGCCAGCGCCTCCTCGCGCCAGAAGTATACTGACGCGAGGGCTCTCGCCTCGAGGTCCCAAGGCAAGGAACCCGCCAGCACACACGCCGCTTCGGTGGAGATCGTGCGATATCCCCGGATCGCCCTGATCGCTACCACCCTCTGCGGCCTTCGCAGTCACAGGCCTATCCTAATCCAACTATATCTCATCAATCGTTGCATATTTCATTAATGTGATTGTATTGCGTTATGAGATAATTGTAGTACTACATTAAGGAAGTGATATTTCGAAATAGGATGTCTATAGTTATAAGCAAAGAAAATAATCTATTTCCTCTACATTTTTTTTAAAGCGGCATGTTTTTAAAGGCATGTACAACCTCTTTCAAGGTGTACAAGTTAGTTATAGTTAAATATAAGTTCTTTTTACCATAAATAGCTTAATACATTATTTTTTTTTTCTTAATTATATATAGGCTATTTCTGAACGAGTTTTGACCTCCGATCAAAGATCACCTTAGATAGTAGATTGATTTGATTATATTCAAACACAAGACAAAATACGTAATTTGTATTTTTTTTTTAAATAAGAGAAAATACAACACCAGAGAAGTCTAAGATAAAGTTCTTTTTTTTTCTTTTGTTTACATATACAAAACAAAGCTTCAAAACAATTAAAACCAATGGCTTTTTGCAATAAGGCAAAAGAAAAAACACGCGACTAATCATCAACGATAATAAATTAATCCAATGTAAGCGATAATATTTATCTATATACGTTGGATTAATTGATATTATTTATTGATATAAAAATTGCACAAACATGTTGTTATGGAGAAAAGTAGGCGTGGATACCAAAAAGCACGTTTCATTTGGTGCTAAAAGGTTGTCAAAGACAATGCTATTTATTCAATTTAGGCTCTAGGAGGGCATTTCTTAAGGTCGAAGCTACTGATGACACCGGTTCAGAAGTCAGCCTTCAAGTGAGTAGAACCGACAAAAAACGGCACGGTTTGTTTGTCTGACTGTTTGTTTGCAACGTATGCGTTCCTATATCATTCATCCGTATGCGTTGAAATACTGGTAAGTTGCGCACAAGCCCACGTTAGTTTCTAACAAAAAATAAAGAGGCATTGCAACTTCAACGCACGCCGGCAATTAGCTAGTTTGTTATAAACTAGCTTCCGCCCCGCGGTTTCACCCGCGTTCCCGAGAGATCTTATATTTTCCCGGGATAAAAAGTATCCTATACTTATGTTAATCTAGAATATATTGTGCCAAATTTCATCCAAATTTGTTCAGTAGTTTTTGCGTGAAAGAGTAAGGAACAGTAGAGTCACAAACTTTCGCATTTATAATATTAGTAGGATATAGTAGGATAGTTTTAGATTTTTTTTTTCATTTTTGTGTTTATGCGTATTATATTTCTTTGATAATTGTAAAACATTTAATGAAAAAAAAAAGCCAAAATTGTCAGATTGTCCAAAAAAAAAAATCAAAAAACTAAATATATGAAAAATGTAACCTTGCTGAGTTTCTTGCCGGTTCTTCTCAGTTGAAGGCGACTTCCGAATCGATGGTAACTTCAGTAGTTTCGACGTTCATAAGTGCCCTCTTAGGGCCTAAACTGAATAAATGGCTTTGACATTGAGTCATAATCAGCGCCATCTATGAAACCGATGACCCCGACCTTCGTCCATAACGCATGTCACGAGCGGCGCCCGCGCAGCGCTTGTCCTAGCCTCTAGCCGTTTAACCTTTGCCCAGCTGATAAACGCATCGTTATGACATTTGGACCTTATTTTGCTTGTTATTGAGCTTAGAAAACTAATACATACATACAATTGAGTTATTATACAACGCTTGTCTTCATTAGACGCTTCTATAACAACCGATTTTAATTATCTATACAAATAAATAAAATTGAAGTGTATGTTTGTAATGTCAAAAAGTACAGTTTTTTACTAAATGCATATGAAAGTATGCTGTACTTATAACAAAAAAAAAAACAAGTTTTAATTTTTTAGTTTATCTATCTGTTTGTTCCGGCTAATCTCCGAAACGGCTGGACCGATTTTGACAGGACTTTAACTGGCAGATAGCTGATTTTATAAGAAATAACTTAGGCTACTTTTATTATACCGGGAACGCGGGTGAAACCGCGGGGAATACCTAGTACTAAATAAAAATACTTGTTTGCATTATATACCCTGTATATGGGTTTAATTTTGATCGAGCAAAGTTGACACTGTGACGTCATGACGCTTGTTGAACTTTTGACATTGACGTTTGCGTAAAGCGGGGGCTCTTATATTTTAACTAGCTTCCCCCCGGCGGTTTCACCCGCGTTTTCAATTCGAACCAGTAGTTCTGAGATTAGCGCGTTCAACCAAACAAACAAACAAACTCGTATAATATTAGTATAGATAGATTGGCTACAGCCGCCATATACCTACGTTCAGTCAAAAAATGTATCGGGAATGGATGATTTGTTAATGGTTCTAAATTCAATTTCTTGTTTTTTTTTTTGTTAGATAATAAATATTTGGGACATTATTCCTCACACACGGCCATCTGACCCCAAACTAAGCAGAGCTTGTACTATGGAAGCCAGATAACTGATATACTACATATACTACTTTTCTTTTGTAAATACATACATATATAGATAATTACACAACTGTTTTGCATTTTGGCGCGGAGTTTGAGTTGCATCTGTTATACAGTGCTGTTTGTAGTTAGATCATATCTAGTGTGTATTGTGAATTTCAAAATGGACAAAAACATCAAACAAAGTGTTTGTATTAAATTAATTAATAAATATTTTCATCGCCAATGGAATGGTGTTCGCAGCCCCTGAAAATGTTACAGAAGGCTTACGGTGAATCGAATGCGCGGTGGTGAATCGACTTTATCAAAAACACTTGCTTATGAGTGTTAAAAAGCGCGGTCGAGATGTGATGGAAGATTTGCCTCGCTCTGGTAAGCCATCAACGTCTTCAACTGAAGTTAACATCGCAAAAGTGAAAATCCTCATTCAAGTTTGAGAGAGATGGCCGCCGAACTTTCTGTGCCTCACGAATCGATCCGTACCATTTTCCAGTCCATTCCCAAAACACTTGAATTTTCTCCAAAAACTCAATCGCATAAGAGAAGCTGAATTCACATTCACGAAACGCATTGTTACTGGTGACGAGACGTGGGTTGACTAGTTTGACATGCAAACTAGTCAACAAGCTTCGGAGTGGCACCTTCCAACTGAACCGAAACCGAAAAAACCACGCCAAAGTGATCGAAAGTCATGTTGACCGTCTTTGACTATCGCGGTGTTGTGCACTCGGAATTCTTGTCGGAAGGTCAAACGGTAAATAAGGAATATTATTTGAGCGTTATGCGACTTTTAAGAGAGCAAATTTGACGAAAAAGGCCAATTTTTGGAAAGAAAATTCTTGGATTTTGCACCACGATAATGCGCCTTCGCACAAGGCCATCATATTGAACGAATTTTTGACCAAAGACTCAACAATTGCCATCGAGCAACCACCTTATTCACCAGATATAAATATGGCTTCAGTCGACTTCTTTCATTTTCCTAAACTCAAAATACCAATTCGTGGCACCCGTTTTCATTCGGTAGAAGACATAAAGGAGAATTCGCGACGAGAACTGAACTCAATTCCGGAAAAAATGTTTTGATGATTAGCTAGTCAATGATAAATTTAAAAAAATAGTTCCATGGCATATTAGCTCTGTGAGTGAGGTAATGCGCGCAGTTTTGTTGAGTCATCGAGTTCGAAATATCTGTGGGCCTGTCAAATTACGTCATCGCTCGAAAACATTACTTGCCATGCAAGAACAAAACCTGGAGTTAAATGCGAGTCTTTTACCACAATCTCAACATGTCATGTGGCTGAAGGTGGTAAGCCGACGAAAACTTGAATACTCTCTCAATTACTCCCCCTTATTCAGACCCATTCGGTTGCCATTCCGATCGGAAAGGACGATTTTATTTCGTTAAATGCTGCCAATGCAATGTTAATAGGAGCCATCCTATTCAGTAGAGTACTCAATCGGTTCGTCTACCGAACAGGTGTGAATAAGGGGGATTATCATGCTTAATTTGAAATTTGTCAGGGGTGGATCCAGGTGCTTTTGAGGGGGGGCTTGAGCACCTTAGCCCCCTCCTGGATCCGCTACAGCACCGTGCTAAAGTTTCGTCACGATGTTTTCCTTCACCGAAAGCGTGATTATTTTTCCATTGCTTATTTAATCACCTATAATTATGTTATTTATGAATACCTATATATACTTATCAATTTATTGTCAACGATAAGCATCGATATTTTTAAGTTTACATTACACACAATAATCAACAACTGCCATGATAAGGTTTTATAGAAATAAGATGGACAGTAATTTTACAGAGGGATAAAAACCATCCTATATGTTAGTCTAGAATATATTCCATATATGTGTGCCAAATATCATCCATTTCCCTTCAGCCGTTACGGAGTTGAGTGGTAACAAACATCTACACATCCACACATTCAAACTTTCACATCTATCTTTTATTTTAGCTATATTGTAAAATTTCGGGAAAAATAATAGTAAATATAGCATTTTTGTATGAAATTAAAACACCATCATTTTTGCGTTAGATATTGCCAGTATATTATGCAGGTGAATCCGCGGGGGACAGGACAGTTTATCATATTAGTCGGATAGATCCTAAGGGGCACATATGAAGGACTTTACTGAAGTTACCACCGATTCGGACGAAGTCGGCCACCAACTGAGAAGAACCGGTAAGAAACTTAGCGAGGTTGACTTTTTGATTATATTTTTATTTCACGCTGAGCTATTTTTGCTTCTATGTGTAACTTCAGTCGGGTGACTTGGGGACAAATCGTCTACGACACGTGTCTCCAGAGATATGGCAAGACGTCGCACGATTCGAAAACTAGTCGATGGATTAACTTGATATTTTTACACAACGTTGCATTTCTATATAAGAGTGTTTTTATCATGGACCTCGAAAAAAAGGCGGACAGATGGCCGCTAAGAAACTATTGAAGAACTGTTATGTATGTGTGCATAGCGGGCTGCGCCCCGCACCCCCCTTGTGTATGTTATGCAATAAACCGATCAGTGCGCTACGAGCCGTTGTCCTTTTCACTTGTTTCCCGCCCGTATCCGCATACCTAACAGTGGCGACTCGGTTTACCCGCGATTTTAAAGTACCTACAGGTATTCGACCTTAGCTAAAATGTCTAGTGCACAGTTTGGAATATTAAATAGTTTTGACCACAACTTACATACGTGGAAAACTCACAAAAGCCGCATTACACAATATTTTGTGGCAAACGACATTAATGAGTCGACGGATTCCCAGGGCAAGAAAAGGAAGGCAATATTGCTTAGTGCACTCGCTGAAGGCACATATCAACTAGCTGCAGACCTAGCTCTGCCTAAGGATATTGGAGATGTGCCGTATGAAGATATCCTTGTACTTCTAGACAGCCATTTTACTCCAAAGCGCGTCGGGTTTGGCGAACGTCACAATTTCTACGCGGCCACACAACAGCCAGGCGAGTCTCACACACAATGGGCCGCTAAATTACGCGGATTGACGGCGCATTGTGATTTTTCAAACCTGGAAGAGACACTTCGTGACAAGTTCATCATGGGGATGCGACCAGGACGCGAGAAGGAAAAGCTCTACGCACAAGACCTTACTGGCCTTACCTTGGTCAAGGCCGTAGAGCTAGCAGAGAACCTATGTTGGGCGCGCGCCGCCGCCGCCGCCAGCGCGACCGCCGGAGCCGGCGGGGTCAACGCACTCGTCCCAGCGTCCGACAATAATCAGCTTTACACAATTTCCAAAAACGGAAAAAGTGGTAGTGTGAAAAAAGTGAAGTGCAGTGTATGTGGTTATACGAATCACAAATCTTCAGAATGTAAATTCGCAAATTATGTGTGTAAAAAGTGTCACGTTAAAGGCCATTTACGTAAAATGTGTTCGAAAGTGAATTACGTAGATGGGGATGTCGGTGATAAGGGTGAGGATGATGATGATGATGACGGTAAGCTTTTTTATATCCGTTCATTCAGAGGAAATCCAATGGTGGAAACGATATTTATTAACAATTTGCCGTTTAAATTCCAAATAGACAGCGGTTCTGCAGTTACTGTGATATCGGAAAGTTATTACAAAACTCATTTTAGGGATTTGCCATTAACAATCACTAGAAAACAGCTGATGACGTATAACGGCCGAAATATTGTGTGTGTAGGTACAATCCGTTTACCTGTCTCGTACACGGGACAAACGCACGAACTCGACTTGTACGTGGTCCGCGACGGGGGCCCCCCTCTCTTAGGCAGAGATTTTATATCTAAGTTTAATCTACAGTTGATGCCAGTTAACTTTTGTCAAGAATCGGATTTATGCATTAAACAGTTTCAGCAAAAATATCCGGAACTATTCTCGGATAAGCTAGGAGCTTTTAACAAATATAAAATTAAATTAGTGTTGAAAAATAATGTGAACCCGGTTTTTTTTAAAGCGCGTCCTGTAGCATTCGCGTTAAGGGACAAGGTTGAAAAAGAGATTGATAGGTTGGTCAGTTTAGGTATTCTTGAACCGCTCGAGTACTCCGAATATGCATCGCCGATAGTGCCCGTTTTGAAAAGAAATGGGTCTGTAAGGCTGTGTGCAGACTACTCTGTTAGTCTGAATAAACAGTTACTTGTGGAACAATATCCACTTCCCACAATTAATGAATTATTTTCGAAACTTCATGGGGGCCAGCAATTTAGTAAGTTAGATTTGTCTATGGCATATAATCAATTCTTATTAGATGAGGATTCACAACTTTTAACATGCATAAATACGCACCGCGGCCTATATAAGTACACTCGCCTAGTATTTGGTTTAGCTAGTGCGCCTGCTATTTTCCAGCGAGCCATTGAGTGTATTTTGTCAGGTATGGAAGGGGTCCTGTGTCTACTGGACGATATTTTAGTGACAGGGAAAAACAGGGCGGAACATATGGATAGGTTGAATGCCGTACTAGAGCGCTTGCAAAACGCAGGGTTGACATTACAGAAAGAAAAGTGTGAATTTTTTAAAGACGAAATTAGCTACCTTGGTTATGTCATAACAAAAGAGGGGTTAAAAAAGGCACCGGAAAAAATTAAAGCAATGGTAGAGGCTCCCACACCTACCAGTGTTAATCAGCTGCAGTCATTTTTAGGGTTGGTTAATTACTATCGAAATTTTGTGCCCCGAACATCCACTGTTCTCAGCCCCTTGTATGAGCTATTAAAAAAAAACAGTAAATGGAACTGGACAAAGGAGCATGAAATAGCTTTTAATAAAATTAAAGAGATGTTAACTTCCGACCAAGTTTTAACCCATTTTGACCAAAATGCTAAACTGATTTTAACGGTAGATGCTTCCCCGAGTGGGTTAGGGGCAATTTTGTCGCAAATAGGTACAGACGGCGTTGAAAAACCTATATCTTTCGCGTCGCGAACTTTGAATGCCGCAGAAAAACGGTATGCTCAAATTCAGAAAGAGGCAACCGCTATCGTTTACGGTGTGCGACGTTTCCACCAGTATTTGTACGGCAGATCAGAACCGTTCCTACTGCGTACGGACCATAAACCTTTAATTTCCATTTTTGGCCCGTATAAAGGAATACCAGAAGTGTCCGCCAATAGGTTACAACGGTACGCTTTATTCCTTAGTGGCTATAACTACACGATCGAATACATTCGCAGCGCCGATAATAGTGCAGACTATCTATCTCGCGCGAGCTTACCACCCCCGGCCGGGCCCGCGCTCGCGAACAGCGAGTGCACGTGTACCGAACAGTGCCGCGACACCGAGATAACTTGCGATCGCGCTACTTACGTTTGTTTCGTTTGGGATGGTAGCATGCCAGTGACTTTGTCTAATTTGCGCGAGGAGACAAGTAAGGATATAGTATTGAATCGAGTAGTTAAATATATATTAAACGGCTGGCCAACTAAAATAGATGACATTAGATTAAAGCCTTTTCATCTTTGTAGATCACAGTTATCGGTCGAAAATGGTTGTATTATGAGAGGTCACAAGGTAGTAATTCCTGAAAGTTTATACCAAACAGTCTTGAAAGAGCTACATTCTTCACACTTAGGTATAGTAAAAACGAAAGCTGAAGCGCGATCGAGGTTTTGGTTTCCAGGAATAGACCAAGCGCTTGAGAGAATGATAGGTTCGTGTGAAGTATGTATCCAGCTGCGCCCTTCACCTCCGCGCGCTCCTCTCTCATGCTGGGAATTCCCACCTTGCCCATTCGATAGGATACACATTGATTTTCTGGGACCAATTAAAGGGTGTATGTATTTAGTGGTGGTAGATGCGCATACTAAATGGGTAGAAGTGTATAATATGATTAATAACACCACGTCTAGTGCAGTAATTGAAAAACTGTGTGATTATATGTCTAGGTTCGGGGTACCTAAAACGCTAGCGAGTGATAATGGCACAGCTTTTTGTTCACAAGAATTTGTTCATTTTTGCGCATCCAACGGAATAGCACATGTTACATCGCCTGTATACCACCCAGCCAGCAATGGCCAGGCCGAAAGCTTGGTAAAGGTTGTAAAGAGAGGGATAAAGTCTTGTATTCTATCGTGTCTGACGGCAAAAGATTCTGAGACGTCAATGAAAGGCGAGGATTAACGACAGACTGGTTTAATCAATATTTCTTAATCCTACCCGCCACCATATGATTCTAATATTAACAATAGTACGTTACACTTCTCCCCGCTAAGATAACAATATAAATTTAATACATGGAAGTCTTAAACAAAGCCATCACTATTCTATTAAATGTAAGAATGTTTGCTTAGCCCGATTGAGCGCACGCAGCGCTCGCGCGGTCACGTCAGGCGGTGGTGACGTTGCGGACGGCCCAGCCCCAAGTCCGGGCCGCGGGGATGGCCGGTCGGACCGAACCGACGGCGGCTGTTCCGCTCGCGCCTCCTCATCACCGCTAGACGCGTCCTCAAAAGTATCCCCTTCGTCCGCTTTATTGATCCCCTGTTCACCGGGTAGGAGACCCGTGTTCTCGGTTACGGAAACTCCACTCATTCGAGATAATGAGTATCTATTTTTATTCCTAGTCGGAATTATTTGGTCGGCATGCCTACGCCACTCTGTCCCATTACCCATATTAAGTTTATATGAGACAGGCCCCGTTTTCTTAACCACAGTGGCTTCGGTCCACTTATCCCCCCTCGCCGTGTAATCGCGAGCTAGTACTTCGTCCCCTACGTGGAAGTCCCTATCGGTGCCTGAAGCCCGCGCGACCTGTTGCTCTTGCTTATTGCGTACTGCGGCTGCCCTGTCTGGTCGTAGCGCGTCTAGTCGGCTGCGTAACCGTCGCCCCTGCAATGCCACCGCTGGTGAAACCCCTGTGGTCGCGTGCTCACAATTTCTATATTGGAAAAGGAATTTACTCAGTCCTGTATTTACGCTATCGCCCTCATACAGTGCTCGTTTGATTGCTTTCTTTACAGTTTTTACGGCATTTTCCGCTGCGCCGTTTGCCTGGGGTCTATAAGGGGCCGAAGTGGTATGTTTTATACAGTTATTTTCGCAATATATCTTAAATTCTTGAGACGAGAATGGCGGACCGTTATCGGTCACGAGCTGCGAAGGCAAACCAAAACGAGCAAAAATACTTCTAAAAACTGAAATAGTTAAGTTGGCATTCGTACCCCGCATCGGTATGGCCTCGATCCATTTTGAGTGTGCATCTACCATGATCAAATATCGTGTGCCACCACAATCAGCAAAATCTGCGTGAATGCGCTGCCACGGATGCAGCGGGAACTCCCATGGGTGCAGCTGTGCCCGCGGCGGCGCGTCGCGAACGGTGCGGCACGCAGCGCAAGACCTACACACGTCTTCTATGTCACGATCTAAATTCGCCCAGTAAATATAATTTCGCGATAAACTTTTCATTTTATTCATGCCTAAGTGGCCTTCATGAATTTCATCCAATATTTTTTTTTGCAAGATATGAGGAACTACTATTCTGTATTTATAAATGACACAGCCCTGATCGATCACGAAATCATTTTTCCTAACAAAATAGGGTTTTTCCGCCTCGCAGCTCGGGGCCGACGGCCAACCAAAGAGAACGTAACCTTTAATTTTACACAACAAGGCGTCGCGTTCTGTCTCTTTCGCAATATTTTTATAACAAACAGGCAAGACCTCATCGACTAGGTTTAAATAATCTATAGTGTCTGCGAAGCGACCCTCGCGAGGTAAGGGTAACCGCGACAAAGCATCGGCCGGACCGTTGTCCGCCGATCGAACGAATTCAATAGCAAAATCATATGCGGCCAGACGCGCCGCCCATCTTTGTAAACGGCTGGCTGCAGTTTGTGGGATTCCCCCTTTTTCCCCAAAAATATAAGTTAGCGGTTGGTGGTCGGTGCGTAACGTGAACCGTCTTCCAAACAAATATTGGTGATGTTTTGTGACACCGAACAGTATAGCAAGCGCCTCTTTATCCAGCTGACTGTAATTTCGCTCGGCTGCGTTCAGCGTGCGCGAAACGCAGCTGATCGGCCGCTCGCTACCGTCTAGGTACCTGTGCGCTAGCACTGCACCCAGCCCGTACGCGCTACTGTCCACTGATAACACAAGCTCGCGCCCTTCTTCGTAGTGCGCTAATACCCGTTCGCTCAAGAGAGATCGCTTCGCTTCTATAAAGGCTTGTTCACACTTAGAGTTCCATTTCCAGCCCACCTCCTTTTTTAACAAGTTATGCAAGGGTTGTAATAATGTACTTAAATTAGGGATAAAACGTCCGTAATAGTTAAGCATCCCTAGAAAACTTTTAAGTTGAGTTATATTTTCAGGTCTTGGTGCGCTGGAAATAGCCTCAATTTTTTTTGGATCTGGTCGTAAACCATCCTTGTTAATAATGAAGCCAAGATATTTAACACTGTCCTGCAAGAACTGACATTTACTTAGCTTTACAGTAAGCCCCATTTTGCGTAACCTTTCGAGTACAGCTCTCAAATTTTTTGTATGACACGACCGAGACGTGCCCGTAACACAAATATCGTCTAAAAATACAACGCACCCTGGCACCCCACGCAAAGTCTCCTCCATCAACTTTTGGAATTTTTCAGGTATGCACGATAAACCGTAGGGAGTACGTCGATACGCAAATGTACCCATGTGAGTAGTAATAGCAGTATATGCTTGTGAGTCTTCTGAAAGAAGGCATTGTTCGTAAGCATGTCTCAAATCAATTTTGGTAAATTTCTCCCCCCCGCTAAGGATGGCAAACAACTCCTCAATACGTGGCAACGGATAGTAATCCCTTTTAAGCTTAGGATTAATTGTGATCTTATAATCACCGCAAATACGTATGTCACCATTTTCTTTAACAACCGGCACTATTGGAGTTCCATAGTCTGAGTAATCTACGCGATAGATGGAGCCGTCCGCTTCGAGGCGTGCTAGCTCGCGCTCGACTCGTGCGCGCAGTGCCAGCGGCATCGGTCTCGCGCGTACGTACACCGGTTCCATATTTGACAGCTGTAACCGAATAGGACGTTTACACGTACCTAGTTTATCGCAAAAAACTTCTGGAAATTCTTTACACAGTTGATTCACGAATTCATCATCAATGATTTCATTGAGGTTTATTTGCGTTATTTTCAAAGCTTGTAGCCATTCTCGACCTAATAAGGGACGCGAGCCACCTTTTATCACATAAAGTCGTAAAGATTTTCCTTCAATGTCGCCTAAACGAGCATCTACCTCAATGTAACCGAGTGATTCAATCCGTGAACCTGAATAACAACGTAAGACTAAATTATCTATTAAAATCTTTTTATGTAAAAACAAGCTTCGGTACATTTCGTCACTTATAGCTGAAATACGACTACCGGTGTCTATTTCACATTCGATAGTATTGTCATCAATCGATAATCTAATAAAGTAAGGTTTGTTACCTCGTGCTGCCACTTCAATGTTGAACATACCATCATCCGATTCGTCGCTCACATAATTATGACCGCCACCGCCGCGCACTTGTTTACACATAACCTTTAGGTGCCCTTTTAGACCGCACTCATCACAGTTATAATTTTTGAATCGACACCTCTCCGCTACATGCGCCTTGCCGCAACGCCAGCACGGCCGAGTGCACGAGCCCGCAGCTGCAAGCACGTCGCGGCTCGCGCCGGCGCCGCCACCTGCGCCGCCGCTTGCGCCCGCGCCGCCTGCGCCGCGCGCGCGTGGCGGTCGCGGCCGCGGCCCGGCTCGCCCACTACGCGCGTAGTGCAGCCCGTCGCCCGCGTCGCCGCCCGCCGCTCCCGATGAGTCCGCCGTCGTCGCCGTGGAGCCGCTCACCTCGGCATGCTTCTCCGCAGCCTCTAGAGCCAGTGCTAGCTCCACCGCCTCTTTGTATTCAATTTTCTTCTCCGCAAAAATCCTCGATCGCATAGCATCATTCGTCAGACCTGACACAAATTGGTCGCGCAGGTTCTCTTCCAGGGTGGAACATGAGTTGCCCTTTCCAAAATTACACGTGGCGGCGAGATGCTTTAGCGCCTGTAAGTACGCCGTAAGGGACTCGCCGGCGCGCTGCCGGCGCAATCTAAACACGTGGCGCTCAGCAATCTCCGAACGTTGTGGTTCTAAGTGTTCCGTCACAAGTTTCACTAATTCATCGTACGTTTTATTTTCCGGAAAACTGGGAGAACACAAATCGCACATTGACGCATATGTTTCTTCCCCCACGACTGTTATTAACATAGACACCTTCAACGTGTCATCAATGTCATTTAGTTTAATGTATTGATTTACGCGACGAATATACGCCGGCCATTGCTTAGAACATAAATTGAACGGTTCTATTTTACCGATGGGCATTTTAAAAATCACAAAATTTGTTTTTGACCGAGTACTTTAAATCAAATTGCACCAGAAATGCTTAAAAATCCCGTCCTCAGCGCCAGTGAGACGTCAATGAAAGGCGAGGATTAACGACAGACTGGTTTAATCAATATTTCTTAATCCTACCCGCCACCATATGATTCTAATATTAACAATAGTACGTTACAGATTCTAAAAGTAAATTACTTAAATATCTCATGGATTATCGTAACTCTGTTCATACCACCACTGGGTTTTCGCCGGCACAAATGGTATTTGGTCGAAAATTGAGATCACGATTAGATTTACTTAATCCAAAACAATCATCACCCTCATCACCGGCTATTTCAAATTATGTCAAAAATAAACAGTGTATGCAAACTAACCTAAAAGGGAGAAATAAAACAAAGATATTTAGGAAAAATGACCTTGTATTGTATAAAAAGTTTTCTAACAAAAATAATTATACATGGTGTAAAGGGATCATTATTAAGAGAATAGGGAAGGTTTTATACTTAGTAAGAGATAACAGTAGCTTAGAGTCTTTTAAAAGACACAGAAATCAGTTAGTCGTTTATAAAGGGACAAGTAACGATAACAATAATTGTAATAATGAACAAAGTTCAGTCACACACTTACCTGAGTTCTCTACATCCGAGTCGTTGCGGTCCTCGCCGCCGTCGCTGCTGCCACCGCCGCTGCTGCCGCCGCCGCCACCTCCGTCGCCGATACAACCGCCATCTCCATCGCCGCCGCCACCTCCAGCACTTGTCTTACCTTCTACATGTCCGAGTACTCCTCCAGATCAGTTGGCACATTCATCATATGTTGAATCTTGTGGTGTCCCCAGAGAGAGCAGGGTAGAATTGTGTGAGCCAAATCAAGATGGCGATTTGGATGCTGTAAGTGCTCCAGCTCCAGCTACTCGATCAGAGGAAGGCGAGAGTGAAACCCAGGCAATAGATCAGGTTGTTACTCCGAAAGTAGCACCAATGAGATCGTTACGTAAACGTCCCAATATTAATTATAAACAATATTTTTAGATTTGCTTTGTTTTTGTTAAAGGATTGTTTAACTAGAGGGAGGAGATGTTATGTATGTGTGCATAGCGGGCTGCGCCCCGCACCCCCCTTGTGTATGTTATGCAATAAACCGATCAGTGCGCTACGAGCCGTTGTCCTTTTCACTTGTTTCCCGCCCGTATCCGCATACCTAACAAGAACCAAAATGGCGGCGACGTAACTGTGTGTGTGTGTGGTTCGGAGCGTAATGGCGGGCGGCCGGCTTAGTGTGGTGTGAATGTGTGCGTGCCGGACGTGGCGAGCTGGCTTACTGTGGGTGTTTTAGTAATTATTTTATGAGGTGGCGTCCGCCTTTTTTCTAGATCCATGGTTTTAATATACTTTTTTATCCCTAAGTTCCCACGGGAACGGGAAATTCTAAGGATTCGCCATTCAGCGAAGCGTGACCGGGTTTAGCTATTATTTATTATATAAGCGGCAGCCAACAGCACTACCGCCTCGTGCAACAGGATGAAATCAACTACATAAAGTGGACGAAAAAGTGAGACAAGATGGCGACGTCATCGGGCAACTTCGGGCGATATCTCTGTAGACACGTGTCGTGGGCGATTGGTCCTTAAGTGCATTCGCGATTTTTAACACTGAATAACACCAGATAATTCTCCATAAATCAACAGTCAGTTCAGGCATTGTTCACTGCTCACTCTGTGATCAAATGACATAACATTACACGTGTAACACGATCCGAAATCGAGTTTATGTATTTGGAAAAAAAGGTATATAATCCACTGTTAAATCAAATGGATTTTTATACAGGATTGGAGTTAAGACAGTACCTTGCTAATTTCTACATATCCCCTTAGGGTTTACAATAAATAGAAATTTTGTAAATATACCCTAAAGTAAGTTTAACATTTTTAATCAGTATCAAAACTACCTTGTTATATAGCCTATAGACGCTCATAACACCACGGGCAAAGAAAATACAATACGAGTTGCCAACCTTGAGACATGAAGTTGTTAAGTCTCCTGTGCCTGTAATTTCACCGGCTCCCATACCCTCCTAACCGAAACACAGTAATACAAGTGCACTTCTATTTCACGGAGGAATTAGATTCCCCGGGCGAACTCTGCACTAAGAGTTCTACTACCTACAATTACTATGATCTTTTTAAGGCGATGATAGCTCAGTGGTAATGACGTCGGACGTCGCGGCGAAGGTCGTGGGTTCGAATCCTACAATGAGCTTGAGCTTTCGGTGAAGGAAAACATCGTGAGGAAACCATAGCACGGTGGTAGGGTACTTTGTAGTACTCGCCTGGCTGGCTACCACCCTCAAGTTAAAAATCTGTCGCCAAACACCTATTGGTGTGTTCCGGCAGCTGCACATGAAAGCCAGTTCCCGGGAACCCGGGTGAAACCGCGGGCAACAGCTAGTTTTGTATAAAAGTGTTACATGAAATTTTGTTGAAAAATGTTAAATAACCTTAACTGTTAAAAAAAAAAACAAAATACTCTGTAAAAAGTTATGCGTCGTCTTGAGAACCTCCTCCGTTTTTTCGTCCGTTAAAAACAGTTCCACATTTTATAATGATAGTTCATTGTGGCACTCGAACCATTGATTTTAGCCACACGGTATTCACCGTCACCACTAAAAGCTATTCCCCCTTATTCAGGCCCCCTAAAAAGGCCGCTCAAGCAATATTGCTAATGCAATTCTATTTTCTAATTCTCGGCAGATCCTACTTAATTCAAATTCGAAAATCATTTATTCAGTTTAGGCCCCAATAAGGCACTTATGAACGTTACAATTGATTCTACCACCGGTTCGGAATACACTTGGACTGAGAAGACTCCGGCAAGAAACTCAGGAAAGGACATTTTTTTTCATAGATCTTTGTTCTTTTTTATTTAATTTATGTAACTATTTAATTACAAATAACAAAGTTTATAAAATTATAATGAAATAGTTTGTGTAGCGAACATTTCATTTAAATGCATTCTTGTCTTCTACAAAATCGAAATTTTATAGTACCCCTTTTTACATAACTTTTGTTTAACAAATTTTTTAAATCGATACACAGATAGCTCTTGAATTTCTTTGGGTACTTTGTTATAGAAACGTATACATTGCCCCTTGAATGAGTCCCTCACTTTGCTGAGCCGAGTTACAGGTACAGCAAGTTTGTGCTTATTTCTAGTGTTCAAGCTATGAGTCGCTGTTCTTAGGAAAATTTTGTATATTTTTCCGAACATAATTAAAATTTTCATAAATGTACTGTGACGACACAGTCATAATGTCTCTTCTGCAGAATGAAAATTCTATTGATGTCGGCACCACAGCCCCAAAGGAGGATGCCGTAAGACATCAATATGTTTTATGTAAATTAATCACATATATACAATTCAATTGATTTGATGTATCTGCCGAAAATACGGAAAAATGAATCGCTCTAACAATATTTCTCGAGCTTCTTTTTTAGACCCCAGGTTACCATTCCAATCGGAAAGGACGATTTTACTCCATTTAGGCTGATGCGGTGTTAGTCACAGAATTCATTTGCCGCGATCGTGTAGTGTACTGATCTACTGCCTCGACCCAAATGAAAGTCTGAAATGAGAAAATAGGAGCCAACCTATTCAGTAGACTACTCAATCGGCTTGACTACCCGATCGGGACCGTAACCGAGCAGGTCTGAATAAGAGGGATTATCGCCTTAAAGCTATCGTTTAAAAACATTTTATTTCTTCTCCACACTGAATGTAACAAAATCTATACTAATATTATAAAGCTGAAAAGTTTGTTTGTTTGAACGCGCTGATCTCAGGAACTACTGGTTCGATTTGAAAAATTCTTTCGTGTGTTAGATAGCCCATTTATCGAGGAAGACTATAGGCTACTTTTTATCCCGGGAAAACACAAGATCCCTCGGGAACGGGTGAAACCGCGGGGCGGAAACTAGTATTAAATAATGTTATAAGTCCTGACTGACTGTCTGACAGTAGATAATCAACACCGTCTAAACCACTAGTCCTAGAAACACGAAATTTTGAGGGTATGTTCCTGTAACGAAAGGTGTGTCCTAAGAAAGTCCGAAAATCATCCCCAAAGGAAATCAAATAGCGGGTGAAACCGCATGAAAAGCTAGTTATCTATAAGATCGCATAATATAGGTAGCAGTAACACAGAGGTCATGTAATTAAGATTATATACTCCGATAATATTAATCAAAGCTATTAATGGAAATATTCTAATCAAATATTTAATAGGATAGGAATATTTTTATCATATTATATCACTTTGTACCCTTAGTTTGTGTATGTCTATAATCCTACAGTACACATCCATGTCTGTTGGTAAGCTTATAGAAGCAGATCTCAAGTGCCGCTACTGGGATATAGCAGCGGCAGATTGATAACTTAAGAGTGGTAACAAGACAGGCTATGAAATGAAATGTTTTGAATTGTGTTCGGGCGGTGGCTTTTAATAATTAATTTCTTTTAGGTTTTGTGAGCTTAACACCTTCAACGGAAAAAATAAGGTTTAACACGAGGGTGGTAGATTGGTAGTCAGTCAGTCAGGTACTGCAAAGTACCCTATCACTGTACTATAGTCCCGATTTCGATGATATCGTCCCGCGTCTTTTATTTCCTGCAGTCTTTTTGATGAACTAAATTGGACTGAAATCCGCCCGTCTCTGATAGATCCGATTGTTCCGATTTTTTTTTCCCCAAAGGTGGCAACCCAGCCGATAACCTTCCCGCCATTTGATGTCAGAAACACTGAGCTATCATTGCTTCTAATGCTAAAGATTTTGTTAATTAATATTTTTCTTTAACAAAAACTGAGGCTGTAGGATTCATTAATCTTTGTCAGTGTTTCCAAAAAAACTGAGCTGAACTTTTAAAAAAGTAAATTATATTTCAACTGTAGGTACCTTTCAAATAACATAGTTAAACATAACAATCAAATATATAATAACATTCAAGGGTAGAAAAAAAATGAAAAAATAATTAGGCAATTTTTGGCTAAGATGTAGGTATGTAAAGTATGATGAGATTATAAGTGTATTTGAAGTGTAAACTTCTTTTAGAGCGATAGATGAGGTAAAACCTCTGGACTCGCGACACCGTTACGAGCGAGACGCAGTTTGACGTTCAATCTAGCGATGTGTCCCTCACTCGTGAGTTGCCTCGTTTGAGGCCCTCGTGATAACAAACTGTGTCGACCACCGTACACTGCTACTAAAGCTAGACTATTACGGAATTCGTGGAACTGCTTATGATCTTGTTCTATCTTATTTATCTAATCGTCAACAAAAGGTAGGGATTAGTAGTACAACATCTGAGGGCTCTTTAATCGAAATGGGGGTACCCCAGGGCTCAATACTAGGACCATTTTTGTTTTTAGTTTATTTAAATGATTTACCATCTATTGTAAATGGCCTCTCAGATATAGTCTTGTTTGCTGACGATACTTCGTTGATTTTTAAAGTTGATAGAAAAGACAAAGATCTTATAAGAGTAAATGATACCTTGTCAATAGTCTCCAAATGGTTTACTGCAAACAATTTGTTACTCAACTCTAAGAAGACTAAATGTTTAAGATTCTCTCTACCCAATGTAGCACAAGTAGATAGTCAAGTAATAATAGATAGCAGTAATTTGGACATGGTTAATAAAACTGTATTCTTAGGTTTAACATTAGATAATAAATTACAATGGGGTCCTCATATAGATTCTTTGGCAGGTAAATTAAGTTCTGCTGTATTTGCTGTAAGAAAAATTAAACAATTGACGAATGTCGAGACGGCTAAACTAGTATATTTTGCTTACTTTCACAGTCTGTTATCATACGGTATTTTATTATGGGGAGCAGCAGCCGATATTGAAACTATTTTTATACTACAAAAAAGGGCAATTCGTGCAATTTATAGTATGGGTCCTCGGGACTCATTAAAGCATTTATTTAAAGAAATAAATATAATGACTTTGATTTTCTTTTTGATTTAATTGTATATTGTATTGTACATTTTGCTGTTATTGAAAAAATATAGCCAATAGTCAGATTATAAAAAAAAAGGAAAAATATATATAAAAAATGTAACCTTGCTGAGTTTCTTGCCGGTTCTTCTCAGTTGAAGGCTGATTTCCGAATCGGTGGTAGCTTCAGTAAATTCGACCTTCATAAGTGCCCTCCTAGGGCCTAAACTGAATAAATGGCTTTGACTTTGACTTTGACTTTGACAAATTGAAACAGTTCCTCAAATTTTAAATATGAACCACCTCACTCTTTCTTCGCTCCTCGCTCACACACGATTGCGAGTCGGTCGCGGTGGCGAGGATGCGAGTGCGAACTAACCGAACGAAATGAATGAATACGCTAATATTATTATTTCCGTGATCATTATTCGGTTAGATTATGAGCTTTAGTGAGTTTACATTTAAGTTTTGTAATCAACTGTCATCGTTTTGGCGCTCAAACATCATAAGCGAAAGAAAATGAGGTGTGAGAGAGATGTGAATATGTCCAGAGCTCGCGCATGGGCGCCTCATTCGCGTTGAATGAGGTGGCGGCGTTTCAAGCAATTCCTCACCTCAAATGAGGGGTCCCTCAAGAGTATCTCACGAAGTAAAATGAGTACTCCCTCATTCTCATTTAAAATTGTCGAGTTACCCATAACTAGTTCAATCTCAACTCAAACTCTCAAAAAAATATTTAAAAAAAAAATCACTTCTTCCCAGAGTGCTTTTTTTTATAATGAATTAAAAATAGTGAGATTGTGGTAAAACACAAACAGCATCTCCATTTAAAACAAAAAAAATGGCGCCAATATACATCAACAATAAATGTGATAAAAAAATCACATGTAAAATCATATTAACAGGTAAAGAAACAAGTTTTAAAAAGTTTCATTCAATTGTCAACAAAACAACAGACACATGCATAATTAATTATAATATTATGTTATTGTTGAAAATATTATTCAAGATTCAAATCAATGCTAATTATATTTTAATTTAATGTAATTTATTATTTATAAAATTTTGGAATTTGGTCACACCAAAGTGAAAATAATTTTATCAATCAAAATTTTAAAAAAAGTATACATTAATAAATTTGGCATAGGGTTGTGAATTTCAGTAAAACAATGTTTTTATTATTTCCACAGACTATTAAATTTTTCCAATATTTTTTATAAATAAAATATATTATTCTCCTGTGCTCATACTCATCTTCCATTGGATAATTTTGTATGTAATGTTGGAAGGGATTTTTCAGTTTGAATAAAACTCTTAATTCTGCTTTGTCATTTTGTTTATCAAGGTTTCACAATACTAATGGTTCTTATAGCTTGGAGCATATGGAATCATTAGAACATAGATCCTACGAAAATAATGATGAAAGGTAAGCTAAAATAGCATCAAAGCGGGTTTATACTTAGGAAGGTGTTTAATAATTATTACCTCATCAAACGGAAGTTATTACCATAGGTATATATTTATCTGTTTATCACAACCTCCGAATTGACTAAGTACCTGTTGTCATTCGAGAAAACTCATGTGCATAGGATATCGACAAAAAAAGTGATTTAGTATGTAGGCTGTCAGACATAACCTAACAGCATTTTACCGATTTATATGGTACTCGGACAGCACTCCAAAGGAAATTGATCGAAAATATTGTATGGAAGATTGCGTCGTAGAGCAAAATACCTATGTTTCCTCGTAAAACGTAATATTTAAAAATAAATGTATTTTTTTATAGTAAGCAAAGGACTCACCTCGAAAAGCTTCAATAATATGTTGACGTACAGCTTTCTCACACCCAGAGACTTGCCGATAGAAGCCAAGAATATCACACACAGAATTAAAAGAAGGAACGGCGTGTAAAGTATTGACATTGCAACGGACACAAACGACATAATCAACGCCATTTTGACGACTGACTGATTGATTGATTTGATTGATGATTAGTTTTTTGCTGAATGAATAACAGGCAACAGCCGGATGACTGATTCATTCATTCCGCGGCTCGTCTTATTTGACATCTGATTATTTTGTTGCTAGCGTAAAATAACTTAGTTTCAATTTACGCAGATTACTAACTTCCGCACTCGGAGACGTCAATTAAGTTTAATGATCGATTATATCTATACCTGTCTCTTTTTATAGCTATTAAATAAACAAAGATGGACATACTTTAATCAGATATTAAATTCTAATTGACGTCTCTGAATACGGCAGTAAGTCAAATACGAATCTAAGTAGTCGTCTTGATTGAACAGAAAAAATAATTATAACTTTACTGAATTACGTTCTTAATTTTCGTAATTTCTTCATTTTAGTTCTGAATAATGTACTTAATAAAAATGTACTGTTTCATGTTTTTTTAATAATAGTTCAACTTTTTGTTTTTGTGTTTGGCAACACACGAACGAATTATAACCTCTACGGAAAAAAGGGAACCTTGGGATTTTTTAATAAATCCTATTTGGATTTTTCTGATCCCCAAAATTAAATAAATCAAAATGTCTGAGCTTCCCTACGGAGCCCCAGTGCGTGTGTCACCACTTATCAGGGTAAATATTACTTTATTTATTTAGATAATAGAAATCATAGTCGATATGAAATTATGTAACAGTGTTTTTGAATGTTATGTTTCATGTTCAAAAAGCTTTTAATTATAATATATAAGTCTATTATAATGGCTAAAAAGTATTTTCTGGTATAATTTAGCCTGCAAGTTATTTTATTATATTTTTTGGCATATTATCCTAACCTCCTTAGATAAAAAAATACTCAGCTCAAAAAAAAAGAATAAAATAAAAAAAACAAATTCTTAATTCAAATTGGAGAACAAAAACGGAGCGATAATTTAAATTAGGTACCGTACTAATGAATCAAATTTCTCATTTTTTTCATCTGTTTTAATAATTATTACAATCATATAAATTAACTTCACCTAGCTTAGTTCACCTGTCAGTACATGTAGAAATCTTGCAACAGAAATTAAACTAGTTTCACCCATTTGAGATAAAAGTTTGCACACATTAAATTGACACTGGTGACAATACAATAAAGTATAAGTATATACTCCATAAAGGTTATTTTTTAAATTATTGAGAGTAGTCTTAGGGGATTTTTCAACATTTATTTTGTGGTATAAAGACGCTCATCATCTAAATACACACATACTCCCCAGTTTTTAGCACAAGGGGACACTTTATGGGAGCCTCTGCTACTAATAATATAGCTTTCCACCAATTTGTCAAGTTCTTAACTGAGCTGATTAACCGAGAAACAAAACATGTTTTCATATGCATTTTTTTTTAGTGCAAATTAAGAACAATTCTTTTAAACATTCCAGTTTGGCCGCTGGTCGTTCCTATCAGTTGGTATCCTCTACGGAGCTTTCCACCAGAACAGGTTGTCCAAGAAGGAGGCTGCCTTCCGTGAGGTTGAAGCCAAGGAAAAAGTCATCAGAGATGCCAAGCTGAAGGAAGAGAAAGCAAAAGCGGCTGCTGGTATGAATCTAATTTAAAATGTTGACAGACCGGTTGGTATGGTATGCTTAGGACCACTGTCGTAACTAGGGTGGTGCCAGCTTGGAGGGGCACAGAATTGACCAGACCCGGACCAAGTTAGTTCATACGTGTTAGGCGCATATAGAGAAGCTCACTCCGGGCACATAAAAGGTTAATTACGGCACTGCTCAGGACAAGCATTTGTGTTCATGAACTTGGCTGGGTATTAGTTATCTGGTTTCCAGAGTAACCAGTCTGATCTCAAACTCTTTCCTTCTTCTTTCGTCTTTCCTTTGCAAGGTAAAAAAGCAACATACCAACTGAGGCTAACATCATTATACGACCTGGGAATGGCTAGTTTTTTTTTGTCAATGTGTTAGTTTTCTTTTTACATTAACATGGTAACAGAGATAAATTAAGTATAATGCATTGTTATAATGATAGATTATCTCTACACCTATCCCTTTCCATCGCTATTCTATTAAAAAAGATGGAGATACACTATTGAAAATAACTTTGGTAATCAATTCTGGACATTATGTCCTCTATGTAAGGACTGGTTTTCTCAACTTAGCCAACTAACTTATAGCAGAATACTAATTTATTTTTATATATTTTCAGCCGAAATCAAATCATTAGAAGATATGGTCGCCCCCAAGAAGTAAGCTAGAAGAACACCAATCTAGCTTTAAGGATATAGTAAACGCAGCCATCTTTGAGAAGTGTTGCCAGTGCAAGAAAATGCGAAAATTTTGAACTGGCAATTTTATTCCATCATATTATTTAAAGTTGTATTTAATGAAATATAGGTGATTGTACAAAATTTAATATATTTTTTTCTTTACTTTGCTATGAGTCTGATAGACCATTATTCACTAGCCGTCGACGCGACTTCACCCGCGTTTCCTGGAATGAAAGTATTTTACGTCAATATCAGGGGTCCAGCTAGGAACTGCCAATTTTTGTCAAAATCATTTTATTAATTTAGTTAAGCCATGAAAACGGAACAGCCGGACTCACTTACGCTTGTTTACCAATAGAAGGACCACAAACCATGGCCGCCACCGCGCCGTTCGCATCCCTTTCTTCCCGTACGTTCGAGTACTGTACCCTCTGACTGTAAAGAATTGACGTAAATAAACGCTATCACGTTTGCGTTTACTAAAAAAAAATATGAGAGAAATTAGTTCCATGAGTATTCCGCGAGAGGCGCTGTGCCGATTCCTATAGAAAAATGTCGTAAACGCTAACGTGTCGTGTAGTAAGCGTTTACTAACTAAAGTCAATTGTTTACACACATGTATAGACGGAAGATCAACTACATTCATGCTCAGGGTAGTGTTACGTAGTACTATTAGGTATTCTATGGTGTATTGTCTAGTGTATTAAATTTGAAAACAGCGCCATCTAGCGGTAAACTTTTGCACTGTTTAAAAATTGTTGAGGTGTAACAATCAAACTCAAAAATATTCTACGCTCTTTCTCGAAACTAGTGCCACAAGTAAATACTTCTCGGTGGTCAAAAGTGGAACTAACGATGTGATTTAACTATATTTCATTGCAATAAAATAAATTCGATGACGTCACCAGGGTTTTGATTGTTTTAAACTTCTATCATTGAAACGCATACAAACAACTTTTACCATCTAAAAAACTCTGAATGCGCGAAATAAAAATCTGCTGTTTCATTACAAAAGTTCCACTCAATAAAAATATATGGAAAGACTGATTTCAAGCGTACGTATCATAATAAAAAAAAACCCGGCCAAGTGCGAGTCGGACTCGGGCGCCGAGGGTTCCGTAAAAACTTCGTCCATCGTTCGTCCATCACGGGAAATGCACAATTTTATTTATTTACTTTATTTGAGGTTGGCGCCAATTAAGCTGGGCCTCTAAATTGTATCAGCCCCATACAACTCAGAGGTCTTTATTAATTGGCGTAACTATGTATGCATGGTGGGGACACCCTTTAATTTTTTTATTTTTTGGAATTTTACCTTTATTTGTGCTGTAAGACCTTGCTTTTTGCCAAATTTCGTGATTCTAGGTCAACGGGAACTACCACAAAACAAATAAAAGGGCAAAAAAACGCGTTTGTGGTATGGGAGCCCCCCTTAAATATTGATTTTATTTTGTTTTTAGTATTTGTTGTTATAGTGGCAACAGAAATACATAATTAGTGAAAAAAAAATAGATAAACTTTGGTAGCTTTGGTATAAACAAATCAAATTCTTATTAAAAGTAAAGTATTTACTTTAGCAGTTTACGTACTGGGTCCGGTGACCGGGCCCGGTTTGCAAACTCTACTAAAAACATAGTCGGTGCTGCTAAATTGTCAAACTTTTGACATAAAATGTATTATTTCATATTACATGCATGCATGTAATTAACCTGTTTATTTTCAGTATTCAGCGCAAGGTAATGAGATGTCTAAAAAACTTTAACAAATCTAATAGAGCTAAATGAATAAATTATCAAATCTCCACCACTGTACCAACATTGGATACTTGGCTTTTTACCAAAATTCCTTGAAATGTCACTCGCTGCCATATTTCTTATAGTTTGCATTGGACATATATCCAAACATACTTTCTCCTGGATAAAAAAAAAAAACGAAATTCAAATATTTTAAAAAATGCGTGCTTTGAAACTAGAACTACTTATTGATTCAGTTAATTTGTTTGAAAAGATGAGTTGGCAGGCCACAGGAATATAGCACTCAGCGTTATATTAGATAGACTACTTATTTGTTTTCTTTGGCATTCATTGGCAAATGGGCTACTTGTAGAAGATGATTAATCATCAATAAAGGATAGTTTCCGTTTATCCTAATGAAACTTTTCACTAATTCATCTGATGAAATGGTGATACAAGTTGCTTATTTTTCCGTTATTTCGGTATAGACTGTAAATAATTTTATTTCATTACTATGATCTATGAAAGTAGTAGGTATAAAAGTGATTCATGTTGATAAACATGACAAGGGAATACACCTTTCAATTTTATGATAGACAAGTTAGGACCAGACTTTGTTTGCTACTGTGAAATAAACAAAAACTTTAGTAAAAATATGTAGGTAATAGGTATGTCAGTATATTTCGAAATATAAAATTGGTAACAGGTAATAGGTATCTACTTAAAAAAGGTTTAACAGCGTTTACTAAATATGCCTAAGAACCTCAAGGATTTGTATGTTCATTGATTATGAAAAATATCGTGTGGTCCCTTGGCTTGGACGAATTATGTAATATCGAAGTGTAGTGAAAAATAACTCAAATATTTTGGTGAAGTGTCTCCGTAAATTAGCCAACTAGGCTTAGAAGTGGATCCTAACAATGTGCCTACCCATTGTTAGGATCCACTTCTAAGCCACCTACTGTAAGGCACCTACTGTCACCTACTGTAAGTTTAAGTATTTATGTGTACTGTGATAATAATGTGTTCCCTTATCATCTCTCGAGCACACTTTTGCGTATATATGCACTCTTACGCAGAAGTGTGCATAACAAACATGCTATTCAATATCACAGTGATTTAATTGTCCTATAACTATATATCATCATTATGGGGGCCTTTCATTTATCCAGTCTTGGATGTAGGCCTCTTCCCTTTTCCTCCACTCCTGGCGATCTTGTGTCCGACGCATCCAGTCATGACCTGCGTGTCGCCTGACGTCATCCACCCAGTGTTGCGGTGGTCGTCCTCGCCCTCGGGTGTTAGCTCGAGGTCTCCACTCTAGGAGCCTCCTTGTCTCCTCAATGTGTCCCACCCACCTCCACATATTTCGGGCTATGATGGATATCACGTCACTCACTTTTGTCTTACTTCGGATCCATTCATTGCGTTTACGGTCGCGAAGTGTGATTCCGAGCTTTGCTCTTTCCATACCTCTCTGCGCGACTCTGAATTTCTATGTAAGAACACTGCGTGGAAAACTACCACTACACCTCAAAGTAAAAGTCTTCGAGCAGTGTGTCATGCCTGTTCTTACATAACTATATATACTTCAAATCAAATATTTAATTTTTATATATTACAAAAGAATTAATTGTGCAAGTACTAGAAAAAAAAACATAATAGGGAATAAATAGAATTATAACTAAAAAAAAGTTGAAAAAAAAAACGAATTACCTACACATTATATAAATATAAACAATTACAACTAAAAAGGAAGAAAGAGTGTTTGTTGGTTTATTCTTTTTTACCAAGGAACGGAAAGTGATATAGGCTACTTTGTATCCTAGGAACGCAGGTGAAATCGCGAGGCGTAGGTAGTATACTATAAACGAGTCATAAAAACAGTCGATTTTTGTTTATGGCACTCACATCACAACGAACATGTTTATAATCTATATATTTTGCCGCGCATTTTACGATCTGTCAAATGCTATTTTTTGGCGCCTAACCGCAAATATCTACGTTCGACTTTCAACTAACGTCAAAGCATTAAAAGCGGTTTCATTTGGAACTCGCATCCGATTAGTAAACTGTATTGAAGTTTTAATAGGCCGTGGATATACGATTATTGGCGTTTGCTATTCTGGAAGGCGGGGAATGAAAATAAATATCGTTTAGCGAAAAAAACAAGATCGTATAACTTGCCATCCGTAAAGAACAAAGGAAAATAGTTTTCTTGCAAGTTTAAGGGGCCCCAAGCTATTGTGTTATAGGTATTGATTTCTCTAGAATAAAATAAATCACCTCATAAAGGAACATTCATGGACTGGCTAGGAATAATAATGAGTGAAGTCTCAATGGCTACCACAAAAAAAAACAGTTAGGTAACATCCCGTTAAAAAAAAAGAAAATCATCAACTTTTCAAAAAAATATTTTTATCTCGGCGAAGCATCGTTTATTGACGCACACGAAGACTCGCTAGCTAATACCCCACGCCCCTTCAATATATTCCTAAAAATAGCCGCGTCTTGCAGTCTGTGAAATGTTTTCCAGTCGTCTGGAATCGGTCATAGTGATTTGACAGATTATATTTTTAATAGCTTTCCCGCGCTTTTAAACGTCACTCAATTAATATTCGGATATACATCCCATATTGTCTTTGATAATAGTGTATTTATTTGATTTAAAAAAACTTTCGTTTTGCGTTTGAACTTTTGGATTTTAATTTAATATGGCGTCACATAAAGTGATTGGGATAAGACTGTCAGTGTTATTATTTGTAATTTACTTGTGTGTAGAGGGCAGCGCTAAATTATCGGAAGAAAATAAAACAAATGAAAACCATTCGGCTGAAGTTAAAAGTCCGAAGAAGGTAAAGTATTTTTTTTAATATTGTTTTTTTTTTAGTTATCATGCACTTAGGTAACCGGCAACAGCCAAAGCAATTGACGTATTTTTATAAGCATGTAATAAATAAAATATTAATCATTATAAATACTACAACACAAAAACAACCCTAACTATAATTTTTATTTACATATTTACAATTAAAGTAAAAAATACAAACTATGATATATAGAAAACGTCCTCAAAGCCCCCGCTGCTGTCGACAGGCAAGGTTCCCAACAGGCTGGCAGCGTTCCCTTTTTGGATGGCCAAGCTTATGCGTTGGCGGAAAAAGCTCCCAGCCCGTCGGTCTCCCGAAGCCTCGATGAGCTTGGATGATAAAATCCGAGCAAATCGGCGAGCCTCGAACCCCCATGGACCCATGGTTTCAACTGCGAATGGCATAAACGAAAAATTAGAACCAAGACAAGCGTATTTTTTAAATTTGGATAACTAACTAAACTACATATTAATAACGTAACGTGTCTTTGCCTACTTTTCGTATCGACAGATTTTCAACTTGAGGATGGAAGCAAGCCAGGCGGTTACTACAACAAAGTAATCCACTTCAGCTTATTAATTCGTTGAACTATGGATACCTACTATGGATTTTATCAAATACTAGCCCTCTACTCGGCCCGCGGTTTCGACCACGTACCCCTATTTTACCCCCTTAGGGGTTGAAATTATTCCTTAGTGGATGTCTACACTGTATAATATTACATATGTGCAAAATTTCAAGTCTCTAGGTCCAGCGGTTTGGGCTGTGTGACAGTCAGTCAGTTTACTATTTTATATTTCCTAAAGATTTATAAAACAAGCAATATTACGAACCGTGAGTTAGGTTAGAGTCCGACAATTAATAAAATATTTATATTAATTACCTACTATATACCTATTCCCATTTCCCAAATAGCGCCATTTTTAAATTACCCGAAATCGATTATATATCTCAGACTGACGCGTTAAACGGATTCAAAAACAAACAAAAATAAACAGTCCATTTTATTTCTCATCTGGCAAAAAGAGAGAAGACAGATCTGAAAAAAAGTAACAACGATTTTAAAAGTAAACAAACTTCAAAATGCTATAAACTGTAAATAAAGGTTATTCTTGAAATAGCGTGGTTGAGTTGGCTCACAAAATGTGCAATAGCGTATACTCGGTTTTTTTTTTTTTTTACTTTGTATAGGCTTGTGTTTGACCACAATCTAACTATGGTAGGTGATGATGTGGCCGAAGGTGGTAAGCACACAAAGCCTAGAAGGATCTGGCTCTCAAGTGCAGCTGCCGGAACACACCAATAGGTGCCAGCCAGGCGGGTACTACAAAGTACCCTACCACCGTGCTATGGTTTCCTCACGATGTTTTCCTTCACCGAAAGCTCAAGCTCATTGTAGGATTCGAACCCACGACCTTCGCCGCGGCGTCCGACATCACTACCACTGAGCTATCATCGCCTTAACTTTTGTGAACAAAGTGGTATTTTAACCCTAACAAAGGACTAGGTGCTTGCAGAAAATGTGAGTCAAGTAAAATTTTATTCTATTCTATAAATTAATGAATTCTTACAAGCTAAAGTAAAATTAAAAACTAAACTACTTATAAAAAAAAAACATGCTGACCGGAAGTGTGCCTTAAAGGCTGGCAGCTTTGCCACACTGAATGGCAATGCCAATTCTTTGAGCAAAATGTAAAATGTAAAGCTGTTTCTGTAAAATATAATTTAGGGAAATGCATGCCCGGATGCTATTAATTATTTTGCATGCCAGGCCTTGGCTGAATGTGATATCTATTTATTACATTCTGTCTTTGTCACCATTTTTACCATGTTTTTGCATATAAACTTATTATTATTCCATTTATTAAAATATTTCCTATAAATTACATTTTTAAATATAAGTTATAAAAAAATACATTCAAAATTATTAAAAACAGTTCCCCACCACTATTGGGAACAGGGTCCTAGTTACTGGTGGTCAAGGCTCCAGAGAGAGGAACCTCACTATGCGTGCCGTCTCCAGGAGCACTGCCTTCTGAATTTGGCCCTTAATCCAGCCGCCTAACGCGAGCCTCTTGAGGTGTTTATCGAGGCACTTCGCCATAAGGCCATGGGCTGAAACGATTATCGGTGCAATGGTTGCCAAATTAATATTCCACATGTCGACAACCTCGTGTGCCAGATCAAGATATTTGCTTTCTTTATCTTTCTCCGACTTCAATTATTATTATTATTTTAGAAGCCAGCCCCCTTGAAACGAGAAACCATAAGTAGAAAAGAGAGCTCTGTGAAAGAGCGATAAGCCACTGGTCTCCATAGCCCCAGAGTTTCAACCCCAAACTCCAAAAATGTGTTAGTACTCTGCATACTTGTGATGTTTAAAAGCTAAGTTAAATTCATAGGTATTTTTTTAATAGAATAGAAAACGCTTATTCACTACAATACATAAATGAACGACCTATGACTAAGCATTTAATTATGTCTAAAACTGCGTAAAAGGTCTTACCTAAACAAACATGGCGGAGTTTTATTTATAAACACTGAACTTCAGAGGATAAAACGAGATATATTAGAGTTGATTTATTTAACTTTTAATTACCGATGCTATCGGTTCGGTTCCAGACAAACAAACAGACAGATATAGAGACTCACTTTCGAAGGACTATTCAGTAAGGATTTTACATGGAAAGTTTTTGCAGAAAATGCGTGATCCATGGCTTCATTACCGGGCTATTGACCATCAAGAAATCGGCGGTGGCATGACAAGACGGCGGGAAAATTTCTACCCAAAAGTCGTCGACATATCAAACCGTTGGCAACCCAACAAAATGTACCATTTATAAACGTAGCGTTGCGCAGTAAGCAACAGAGAGGTACTTGCTTCCAGAGTCTGTCTCTTATAGAAGATTCTCTGTCTCCTAGACAATCTAGAGACTTTAAAGGCCATTGTGAAAAGGCTTATTTTGGGCTAGCGTACTCCATTTATCTGCGAGTTACAGTCTTTTTGGCCAAAGGATCTTTATTTCCTCTAACGACGTAACCAACTGCCCTCAAGCCTTGAGGATTTCTGAAGAAAACTCAGTGGTAGAATCACAATGAGCTTGAGCTTTCTGTGAAGGAGAACATCATGAGGAAACCATAGTATGGTGGCAGGGTACTTTGTAGTACCTAGCTCGCTGCCTACCAGTCTCAAGTTTGAAAATCTGTCATCAAACACTTACGGGGTGTGTTTCGTCAGTTGCAATTGAGAGCCGGTTTCTTCTAGGCTTTGTGTGCTTACCACCTTCGGCTACATCATCACTTACCATAGTGAGATACATACATAATCATAACGACAGTGGTGGCGTAAAGGCGGGGGGGAGATGGGGGGGGGTCAGCCCCGGGTGCTTAGCACCAAGGGGTGACACTGACAACGTGGTGGCAACTCAATCCCACGGACTACCTTGGAGCTTCTGAAATTCATTGTAAAATGGGACTGTTCTGAGTCTGTTCCGACTCTAGAGCTGTGTCTAAGATTTTCTTTGAACTATTTGTGTTTCGGTGGCTTCTTGTGAAAGAAGTTTCTCAAAATTATAGTTGATAAAATCTCACATTCGCAGTACGCAAGCTTACCAACCTTAGTTACCAACACACAATGTGTAAGCATTTCAAAACCGTTTGTTACATAACGCATAGCTAAATATTCTAGAATTTTATAATCACTATTGTCGTCATTTCGCACATAAAAATAACGTTAGAGACAGCTATTTCTAACACTATGTAATAAAAAGTGTCACAAATATAATATTTTTCTGTGTTTTTCTTAGACTTTTTTAGTGGCCATTAACTTCCCAGTCTTCCGCGCCGTGATGTTTTTAGGTTTATGAGTTACTGAGCCAAAACACTTGTTGTAATTGTAAAGTACTTTTAAATTGCGCGGTTTCACCCGCGTTCCCGAGGGATTTGTGTTTTCCCGGGATAAAAAGTAGCCTATAGCCTTCCTCGATAAATGGGCTATCCAACATTGAAATATTTTTTCAAATTGAACCAGTAGTTCCTGAGATTAACGCGTTCAAACAAACAAACAAACTCTTCGTGATCAAAGAGCTGGCTTTTATTTTTGACAAATAATTAGCATTGCCATCCAACGTGGCAATGCTGCCAGCCATTTGGGCACTTTTCCTGTTGACATTGATGCGGGTGATTTTTTTGATGCCATGTAAGCCCCCTTTTTTGTTTTTTCTTTAAAGGAATTTTATGATTTGGTTCGGAAGCCTTCAACTGTGAAAAGCCGGCAAGAAACTCAGCTAGGTTAATTATTTTATAACACATTTGCTCGTAATGGGTCTCTTATTTTACCAATTTCAATATCGTATTGTATCTCATTACGTACTTGTGCTTTATTGTAATGTAAAACGCACGAGTTTCTTTTTAATAAGGTAAAACGCACGGTTTATCAAGATCGTAAATAAATAATATGCTAGCATTAAAAAAATAGTTTTTTTAAAATCTTTTTGTTAGATATTTCAGATTTTAGTACTTGCCTGATTAATTTTAAAAATTTTGGCACCTCTCAAAATTTATTGCCCTAGGCCCGGGCCTCACGGGCCTATGCCTAAATCCGCCACTGTATCTCTATAATCTCTAAGTAGTAAAAAAAGTCGCAATCTACCTATGTCTGTTTCTCCGCTTACTTCTTCAAAACTACTAAAGGAATTTTGATACGGTTTTCACTAATAGAAAGAGCGATAAAATATAAAGGTTTGTGTGTATAAATTGCACCCGTGCGAAGTCGGGGCGGATCGCTAGTTTCTCTATAATTCGCGATCTAATACAGGCTAACTGATTAAGAGTACTAGTTACACGTGTCGCTTGGTCCAAGAATACCTATATCCACTCTGCATTCTTCTTTATCGTGTAGGTAATCCGTTTTTTCGCGAAAGCCTAAGACACGCTACACGCTATGATGTGCCGTAACTAGGGCGGTGACAGTGGTGCCGAGGTACAGGGCGTAATCCCTGGAGGGGCGCAGAATTGATCAGACCCGGACCAAGTTTTGGGTCATGCGTGTTAGTTAGGCGCAGAATATAAAAGCTCGCAGTGGGCGCAAAAAGAATCCAAAGTTACGGCACTGCATGCCGTTAAGATAGCCCATATCCGGACGTGCTAAAAAAAATTTCAAAGTGTGACAGGAGAGATACGCTCATGTCAAAATGGCAATCATAGCTTTCAGTGAGTTTGGACACTTTATGGAAGATCTAGAGACTGAGTACCTACCTATATTTATGCCGCACATCGTGTCGTAATCAAAACTTTACGCAAATAAAACAAACGGATTGCGTTTACCGATTGTAAGACATCCTTAAATACTTACCATAAGCTAAATGTTATTAACTGTATTTCTTTCCCATTGGACTTATGATAATAAAAATCATCTTTCAAATCAAACACACGTGTATCTGCGACTTTTTCATGAAAATAGTAAAATCACTAAAATACTTTATTCCCACGCAAACGCGTATATCAAAAATATATTTAGTATCCACATTCGTGAGTCATGAGCGCTGGAATATATAACTACTTGAGAATTACTCGACTGCTCTGCAAATCATGTTTGGCAGACATTACAGAATTTATTGACTATGTTATTGATAAAGTATTATCAATATTATGTTGTTTTACGGTTCTACGTTCAAGAAAATCTGTTTTAAAGCTGCAGCGTTAGGTAGTCAATGTAGTTAAACGTTTGGCTAAAGTTCAATAATAGAATTTAAATAAAGAATGAACTTTTTTTCGTAATTTACTAACTTTGTCTATGCTCCTTTTTTTAAGTAAGTAGGTACCTGTGGTCAGTAATGTCAAATGTCAAAAATCACAATGGCGGGTTATTCTTAAACGATTTAATCCAACTGTATCGCGGCAATCGGAGAATATTTCAGCAATGTTATTGTTTTGCGCTACATGACAGTTGTTTTACAACATTATTGAGCTGATATTTTAAACTCTTGACTTCGTGACGACAAGCAAACTGTATGAATGCCATCCTGGCTAAAAAAAGCCATCTATAAATCGATCGATCAACAAACCCGATATACCCGATCCCGTGGGTGGACTTACGTTATAAACTTGACCTGTTTACGATATTAACAGATCTAAATGTGTTATAAAGGTTGTATACAAATCCACCGCACCGATAACCGTGCTCCGATAATATCGAACACCTCTTCTTTGGCAACCGTCCAGTTATAAATAATTTATTAATATTAACACTTTTGATCGTAATTGTAGGGTTGCCATAATTCTAAGACGGTTTAAAAAATATTTTGATACAAAGAAAATCATCTTCAAAATATAATATCATCAACTTTTTTTCTTTTGAGTCATTAGATGTTATTTGTAGCCGAAGGTGCTAAGCACATAGAGCCTAGGTGTGTAGTGGCTCAGGTTTTCTACTTGAGGGTGCTGAAAAACCAATTTTAAAAAATACGCTTGTATTGGTCCGATATTTTTTTATACTACATAGGTGGCAAACAAGCAAACGGCCCACCTGATGGTAAGCGGCTACCGTTAGCCTATAGACGTTCATAACACCACCGGAAAAGAAAATACAATATTATATTTTCCCTGCCAGGGGAAAATATAATATTGTATTACGCGTTGCCAACCTTGAGACATGAAGTTGTTAAGTCTCCTGTGCTTGTAATTTCACCGGCTCCCATACCCTCTAAACCGAAACACAGTAATACAAGTGCACTACTATTTCACGGCGGAATTAGATATGGTAGTAAGACTTCCCCGGGCGAACTCTGCACTAAAAGTTCTACTACCTTCAAATTATTTGTTCATGCCGTTCTCGGTAGAAACCTTGGGTCCGTGGGCGTTCTAGGCTCGGGTTTTATCATCCAAGCTCATTGAGGCTTCGGGAGACCGACGGGCTGGGAGCTTTTTCAAACTTCAAACTTCCCACCGAGAGCAGCGGGAGCTTTGAGCAGCTTCTTTCTTTTCTTTTTTTGAGCTTTTCTATTATATTTAAAAAATAATTATTTTCCTATATCATAGTAATTTTAGGTGCAACCCTAGTAATGGTTTTTTTGAATCACAAATGACGCACTGTATAATTTCGTTCCATTTATTTTATTATCGCATAATGATTAAGTGACAGATGCGTTTGATTATAGTTTTTTTTGTCCTCATTTCCAACAAACAGTCCTGAAATAAACGTAATATATTTTTGACCTTTATTTCAATATAATGTCTTTTGTCCGTTTGTGGACTCTATGAAGGCCCACACATTTTTGATTTTCTAAAGTACAGCTGCCGGAACACACCGTAGTTTGTTTGTTTTTGTTTTGAAGGTTGTCAGACAGGCGGGTAAATTATAAAAAAAAAAATACGAACCTTATGTATGATAAAAATTAGTTTTTGTTAAATATACAAGTTTTTTTTGGTCACTGTAGTACTTGCAAATTTTC
Source organism: Tetheella fluctuosa (assembly GCA_951216915.1). Classification (NCBI taxonomy): domain Eukaryota; kingdom Metazoa; phylum Arthropoda; class Insecta; order Lepidoptera; family Drepanidae; genus Tetheella; species Tetheella fluctuosa. The sequence continues at coordinate 5,093,705 of OX578242.1, read as the reverse complement.
CAATATACTAATGTATACCTAATATCAAGTCAATCCGACCACAACTGGAAGTGGGTGAATTTGACATGCAAGATTCCACCTTAACAAACATAGTTACATCCATACATACATTGCAAGTTAAATAAAAGCTTAATTATTATAATATAATCTATACTAATATTATAAAGCTGAAGAGTTTATTTGTTTGTTTGTTTGAACGCGCTAATCTCAGGAACTAAGTACTGGTTCGATTTGAAAATTTCTTTCAGTGTTGGATAGCCCATTTATCGAGGAAGGCTATAGGCTACTTTATATCCCGGAAAAACACAAGATCCCTCGGGTGAAACCGCGGGGCGGAAGCTAGTGAATAAATAAAAGCTTGTAAAAAGAAGATTCCAAAACTTGCACCTGTTCACAAGTACGTCCTCCTCGGATATAACGTTCATTGACAGTTCCTCACGCAATAAAACCATAAAATAAAAGGCGCACAAAAATGTGTCATCGCTCACTCTTTCCGTCGTGATATCTTAGATATCGCTAGGTTGAACAAGATTCCAATTAGCTGGACCGTTACCGTGGCAAGAACTATATAATTTGTAAAAAAAAAAAAGGTTTTTAAATGTGTTCCAAATTTGAGATTACATTACCAGCAACATATTAAAAACATGTTATTTTATAAACACACCATTAAAATAAAATAACAATAAAAATTGCAGTTTTTGGTCATTGACCACTGTCGTAATTTTTATTCACCAACATAGGTGGGTGAATTTCCCGGGATAATTTTGCGTGGCATCGATGAAATCGGTACTAAAAATCATAGTTATTATGCTCTAACATTGTTTTCTGTTTAGGTGAAATAGTAATATATGTGTAGCACTAAATATATTATTAAATAGGAATATAGGTACTCCAAAAAAATTAATTAAACCTCGAAATCTTTCATTGCCGTGTTTGTCCACACGTCACCTATTGTGTCGTGATACCTCATTGATAGAAACTTATTGGTTCTGTATATTAAAACCTAGTTTTATTTGATTCGTGAATAGCTAAAGTATTATTCAAATATTTAAACAATACAACGAATGGTTAATAAAAAATCATTTGTCCCAGAATTACCTTTCATTGCCGTGTCCTAAACATGTTTAAGGATATTGTTTTGTCTAACGACTTGCATCCCTCCTATGCGCTAAACGTTGCATATTAGTGCCGCCTAAGTGATCGACGTGGAAGGATGCACACACGTGCTTGCGTTTTGGCGCCATAAATGAAAGTATTCCATTTTTTTTGTTACTGGACATTTTTTCTTTCTTCGCCGTGGATAGGTATAACTTCTATTTGAATAAGTTTGTACTCTTGATTAAACATTTCATAGAACGCCATTTCTCTCGTTTATTTGTGAAGTGTTTATTACTTCGAATAGTTAAAAAGATTTTTTGTTATTTTATATTTTTGCCTTGATTTTCATCACCGTGCTTTCATTGCCATGGTTTCCGTGGTCAAAATTTGCTATGGCAATGAAAAAAAAGACAGAAATGAAAATTTAGTTTCATTGCCGTGGCCAGGTTTTTCATTTCCGTGACTTATGTTTTCATCGCCATGGTATGATTAGGCAAAGTATTTCATTCTCTTGGCACAGTTTTTTCATTGCCGTGGACGTATGTTTCATTGCCGTGCACGCATGTTTCATCGCCGTGACACGTAATTTTTAAAATTGTATATCTCGTTAGTTTTTTTAGTTATCTGATAGATATTAAGCACGTATATTTCCACGGAAATGAAGATTTTAATGGACCTGTTGAAATTCACCCAGGTAGACCGTACGAAGAAATGTAATGTATCAGTTATCTGGCTTCCATAGTACAAGCTCTGCTTAGTTTGGGCCTTGGGGTCAGATGGCCACGTGTGAGGAATAATGTCCCAGAATATTGATTTATTTAAATCATTTAGCAATAAATGTAATAGAATATCATATTTTTGCCGTGGACTCGTGGTTACAATGATATATTATAATAAAATCATTGCGAGGGTTATAATTTTTTTTCATTGTAACGAATCAAACTTTTTAGAGTAAGTACTTAATTTTTTTTTGTACAAATCCTGCCATTACTTTTTAATTTTCTGCCATTTAATAAAAACATTTCGTTTTCAAATTATTCCCAATTCGTTCCAAAATTAGTCAACTGTTGACTACACATTTTTGTTTATTAACCCTAGGACCTTGACTGACATGCACGCTCAGAGCGCTCGTGGGCGGCACGGGCGCCTATTTTAAACAATTGTATGAGTATTGTTTGTTTTGCGAATAAAACTTGCAACGCTACTCGTAACATATTGCAATTAGAAACACTTCAGGGCAGTTCAGTGATAAAAATAAACTTACACTTCCATAATATTTAGCAAGAGAGTCACTAAAATTATAAATGTGAAATCGTTCTGTCGTTCCCTTTTGTTACGTTTTCCCCCGCAGTTTCACCCGTGTTCCCGAGGAAAAAATGTAAAAAAGGAAAAAATGGGTAGCCCATGTCCTTCTCCATATCATAGGCTCATCATCATCATCATAAAACCCACTTCTGTGTGAGTAGGTGTGGTTTCCGTACTTAGTCCTTGGATTGGACCATTGTACGTGCATATTTATAGGCTATTTGCGTACCAAATTTCATCGCGATCGGTTCAGCGGTTTAGGCGTGAAAAGGTAACAAGCAAACACACATTCGCATTTATAATATTATATTAGACTAGCTGTCCCCCGCGGTTGCACTCGCGCAGCGGTTTAAAAAATAGATGTTGGCCGATTCTCAGACCTACCCGATATGTGCACAAAATGTCATAAAAATCGGTCGAGCCGTTTCAGAGGAGTATGGTAACTAACATTGTGACACGTGAATTTCATACAGGGTGATTTTGTTATCACTGGCAATACTTGCAGGGGTGGAAGTACTCATCAATGTGAACGACTTTTATTATAGGGCTAACTCTGATATCGAGTAAAGTAATACGGTTGCTTCATACATTTTGGTCGAGTAGGTATTGAACTTTTGTATGGAACAGCTGATAATTTTTTCATGATTTCACAGTTAGTCCTATAATAAAAGTTGTTCATTTTGATGAGTACTTCCACCCTTGCAAGTATTGCCAGTGATAACAAAATCACCTGTATATTAGATTAAAGTTAGGATTAGGTAGTTAGGAAGTTAGGATTGAGCTAACTGATTCGATTGTATTCTTCGTTTTAGGGTTCCGTTCCCGAAGGGTCCAAACACACTATTGCTGTCACTTACGTGTCCGTCTGTGCGTCTTCTGTCACAAATTTATACGAAGATTTTTTTAACTTCCCATTGACATAAAAACTAGAGGTGGTAATGTTTAGTATCACGTAGTATATTTTACTAACAAATACCAAAATATTGATAAATCAATTGTTTTTTTCTTTGAAATTTACATACCTAAGTACCTACATGTTTGTATGGTACCCTCGGTGCACGAGTCCGACTCGCACTTGGCCGGTTTTATTTTTTAAACATGAAAGTCTTATAAAATTAATATAAAATCTGTTTGGTCAGTAGGCACATTTATTATTACCTAAAAACACATAAATTAATTTAAGAGAAGCAAAGCATATAAATAATTAAGTTAATAAATTATTACCTTGGCTCATATTCATACTGCGTAATAAAAAAAAATATAGCCAAAACTGGTGAAAGTTTTTCTTATTTAATTTTTTTTTTTTAACTATAAGGCATATCGGAACATATAAAAAATTGCTACTGAAAATAAAAGTGAAACACGAATAAGGAGATCAATCACAAATACTTAGTTTTTAGAGTTGCAAATCGATTACTAGTCTAAAGTACAAACAAATATTTGTTTTTTTTTTACAGATGAACGATGGCGCGGCTCTCATGTTCGCTGATGAATTCAAACAAACATTGGAGAGATATTTATTTGGTATATGCCCGCAGAGTTACAAGGTAACTACTATTAAATAGTATTTATTTCTGTTAGTTTAATAGCTGAGTGAACCTGGCTGTTGATGCAAATATAAACTTTTAACGAGTATTTACTTTGGCGTATGTTGGTTAGGTTATTCAGTAAAAAGTATACCGAGTAACTGGGGGAATGGAATCTTGTTTCTTTTTTTTAGTATGGATGAGCTATTGACTTTGAGAAAATATCACTGACGGGCCGGTTGGCGTGGTTGGTAAGATACCTTAACACGCCACAAGTCGTAGGTTCAATTCCCACTCAGGACAGACATTTATGTGCATAAACATGTCTGCCGGTGTTTTAAAAATAAACCTGTATAAGTATATTTTTTTACCTTATATACGCTTGTGTTTGACCACAATCTCACTATGGTAAGTAAGTGATGATGTGGCCGAAGGTGGTAAGCACAGAAAGCCTAGAAGGAACTGGCTGTCAAGTGCAGCTGCCGGAACACACCAATAGGTGTTTGGCGACAGATTTTCTACATGAGGGTGGTAGCCAGCCAGGCGAGTACTACAAAGTACCCACTGAGCTATAGCCTTAGTCTTGTCTTGACGATGACTTGTCTTCTTTCCCTCCTCCAAATGAAAATGACGATAATGGATGACTATGTTCAGTAGTTGGTTTTCTCGACAAGATAAACGAAGTAATATTTTCACATAGTCTCGTTGGTTGCAGATGCCTCTGGGCAATAAGAGCAAGAACACAACCACACCGACTTGTGACTTGGACGCGGACCAAGAGGACTTGGCCGGCAGGTGAGTGAATCAATTTATATTAAGTATTATTCAATATCTCAGATGGAGAAAATGTTGAATTGGAATTATACTGGAATTGGATTTTGACGCTTTAAGTACCTAGTATGTTGTTCATTGCCAAATTCTGATCATCACCTCTGAGTGAACGATTGTTGGCATTAAAATTAAAGTGGAGTGATTTGAAAATAATTTATGGTTATGATCTTTCATGACTGGAATCAATAAAATTGAAAGCGATTCTTTACCGTAATATCGTGAATCTTTCATACCTAACCATAATGTTCTAAGTTTCTCACACTTTGCAGTGATTGATGTTTTTTTTTGTTCATACTTCCTAACCAAAATATAAATAGGAAATAATTTGAGATTTTTTTCGGTAAATGCTTATTTATAATCACTTAAAACTGCTTATAATATGTAACAATTATTGTAGGCTAGCAACCCTGGCCCTGCGCGCGCACGCGGCGGCGCGGCTGGAGTGCGCGCGCCTCGGCGCGGCGCTCGCCAACACGCTCGGCGACCTCGCGAGGACCGCTTCCAACAGACAAGTCATGTCTGCCGGTAAAATTATTATCTAAACTCTGGCAAACGAAAGCGTGACCTGAGAAAACTAATTAGAAGACTATTAGGAAAAACAAAATAATGACAACTGTAAACAAAAACTTTGACGAAAATTATTGTTGCCATATTAAAACTTTTAAAAAGGTCAAGGTCACGCTTTCGTCTGCCGGACTACATTAATTCAACATCATCTTTATATTACAACTAGCTTCCACCGCACGATTTCACGAGCGATCCCGAGGGATCTAATGTTTTTCGGGAAAAAAAATACTTTTAAGTTATTCCAAGGCTGATCTGTCCATGTGCCCAAGTCTCATGAAAACTCGTTCAGCCATAACGGTCCTAGGTGGTGACAAACTACACTCCTTCTGACATTAGTAAGAAGTAAAATATTCTGCCTATACGCCATAGGAAAATGGGGATAGTACATATTGTTTTCTTAAATAGATAAAACTCTTGTGTTTTGCTTAACCTCATCGTTGAAAAGCCCATAAGCCTACACAAACCCTAGAAGAAAAGTGGCTCTCAATTGCACCTATAAGCTTTTTGCTTGACAGGTCCAAACACTCATGCAGTGTGCGACAGCGACAGACGCGCTCGACTAAAATTATAATTATTATTTTTTGCTCGTCTAAAGTTTTATACAGTTCACTATCTATTTATTTGCTCTCTAACTAGGGCCAAAATATTTGGTCCTCCGAATCGGAGTCGTAACATTTCTCACTGCCAAAATTTATTAATATGTTTTCTTACGTCTTAAAGTTAAATGGGTACTTAGCTGGTCTAGAACCTTAGACTCTAGAAGTTAGACCAAATAAAGTTTGAAAAAATAACAAGTCCCTTTTACCAACAGCAGCCAATGAAGCAAACAAGAAACGAAAACTATCCAAGAGTCAAAAAGCTAAGATTCAAGCGAAACAACGAACGGCGCTTGCTGTTAAAAAGAAGGCCGCCGCCGTCGCCGCCGCCGCAGCGGCCAAGACAGCGTCTTAAATATACTCCTAATAATCTGTGTTAATAAAAGATTTTATGAGACACTTTTATGAGTGTTTCAATGTAATTTATTAGTAATTTAGTAAGTTAAAATAGTATTGTTTTGAATTTGTAATGATTTAGATTAATACCGACTTTAGGGTTACTAATTGACGTTATTATAATTTGAAACTTAAAATAAACAAGATAGAGTATTATTTATTTGCATATTTTTATCTGTTGCAAGTTTTTTTGATGTTATTAAATTTTAATTGATGGATTTACATGATGATACTCGTACGGGTAACTGATAACCATTATGTTCATTGTCTTCTTTATGCATCTGTCTAATTAGCACATTTTCGATCCCTATTGCTTCGTTAAGATTTAGTAAATATATTAACAGGCTAAGATAATCTAATAAAATAATCCGATAAGCTTTCCGGAACTTATCAGTAACCTTTGAAACTGATAAAGTAATAAAAAAATTACTAAATAATACGTGGATATTGGTAATTTAATATTTATTGTTTTATGGTTTAATTTTATTGATAGAAAGCTAGGTATATTGTATTTGTTTAGAAGATTGAATGTAAGTCTCTGCAAGATATTTAAGAATAATTACACAATAAGAAATGAAATTATATATCAATGTAAAATCATTTATATTATAAGCCTTTAGAATATTTTAATACGTTGTCTTGTATTAATATAGCCTTATGTATGTACTTTTATTAATATATTTGTTTAATTTATTTATTTACAACTAAATACAAAATGTAAGTACATATTTTAAAATAAAATAATTACAACAAAAAAAAACGTGGAATTATATTTTTTTATATGTAGTTTTGACGTCCCATTCGCGAGGTTAGGAGATTTAACTTGCGATAGAGTATTTTTTTTTACGGTGAGAAAACGTCCTTGGTGATCAAGACGTAGTGAATTAGAAATATTTACTTCGTTCTTCGTTTTTGAATAGAAATAATAGAATGTACTTTTAAATCCTCAAAATACAAGGTACAACATTTTTTACTTTTCAGCATGTGCTGATGGCGCTAACGCTTTACGATTCGCTTGTGTTTTATCTTCTATTCTATAGATAGAAAAAACTAGTGGCGTCATCTCGTATCAATAGGGAAAACTACATTCGAGTCTTACTTGTTTTTATCAATCTTAGAAATACTGCTACTTCAATAACAAGTTATTAACATGGCAACATTGGCACGATATGTCAAGTAATGTAATGTCAATGTCAACATAATCAACGTCAAATAGCCATTTTGTTTTGATACCTATGTTTTCAAATAAAAAGTTAAGGAAAACGCAAAAATAAATCAATCTGTAAAGCAGTTACAAGTAAAAGAGACATAAATAACATATTGAAATTGAACAAGACCTCGTCTAAAGATCTCGCATTTTAGGAGTAAAGTGTAATAATTATCTTCTAAAATAAAGTACTTACACAGCATTGAAATCAAGACGTAATTTCCAAGGTAATTTTTTAGGGTTCCGTACCCGAAGGGTAAAAATGGGACCTTATTACTAAGACTTCGCTGTCTGTCCGTCCGTCTGTCTGTCTCCAGGCTGTATCTCAAGAACCGTTATAGCTAGACAGTTGAAATTTTCACAAATTATGTATTTCTGTTGCCGCTATAACAACAAATACATACAACACACGCGATTTTTTTTATTTTATTATTTGTTTCATGGTAGTTCCCGTTGAACTAGAATCACGAAATTTGGCAAAAAGCAAGGTCTTGTGCTGTAAGACCTTGCTTTTTATAAAATTTTATAAAAGGAAAATTCCAAAATATAAGAGTTGAAAATTAAAGGGTGTCCCCATGCATACATAGTTACGCCAATTAATAACCTCTGAGTTGTCTGAGTTGTTGGGCGCTGATACAATTTAGAGGTCTAGCTTAATTGGCACCAACCTCAAATAAGGAAAATAAATAAAATTGTGCATTTCGCGGGATGGACGAACGATGGACGACATTTGTACGGAACCCTCGGTGCACGAGTCCGACTCGCACTTGGCCGGTTTTTTACTTTCAAACTTCCCCTAAGACTACTCTCTGACCAACCTAATAAATATAAATATCCCAAGACATCCCTCACACACGGCCATCTGATCCCAAACTAAGCAGAGCTTGTACTGTGATAACCAGATAACTGATTTTTTTTATACATCAATATTGCTTACTGGGAATCATACCAACAACCTGTAGGTATTACATATTAAATTAATCTTTTAAATATACTCCACTGGGACATTGACATTTGTCAGGAGTGGACCCAGGTGCTTTTGGGGGAATATACAGTATCTTTGCTCTTTAACTGCACTGCTACTTTTCTTTATAAATAAGCATGCATATAAGTACTTTAAAAATTAAAATACTTTTGGATAAATTTGATGGGCTAAGTGGCTTTATTTGATTGATACCTTATGCTTTTGCAAATAATGTCCAAATTTTCTTCCAAAAACAGTTTATTGAACCCAGTTACCCGTTTATACATTTCATTATGTAAGAAATCTCAAATGTTTTAAAAGTGAAAACTTCTTTAGCCACGTTGAGCGTTTTTGGAGGGGAAAAAGTTATAGGTTCGCGTCACCGACATGCTCATGCTGATAGTATTTGAAGTGAAAACTTCTTTAGCCACGTTGAGCGTTTTTGGAGGGGAAAAACTTATAGGTTCGCGTCACCGACATGCTCATGCTAATAGTTTTCACTTCTATCGGCAGTCCCCATGATTGCCTGTTTTTTTTTTACAGTTCCAAAATGGAAACAGAATCGGAAATGTTACATGCTAAAAAAGTTATTTCAAATACAGTTGACATTGATTTATGCGGACAAAATATAATGTTAGTGAATCTGTTGAACGACCATGATTATGCGTAAGTTTTACTTTACTCATTACATTTTTTAATTGATCTGTCTTCTTAAAACATAAATGTTTAGATTTTGTCATTCATTTCATAAAAAAAAAAAAATTGCGATGGGCCGAACATTCGTTTTATATTCGATATTTGGCATATTCGGCAGATTTACCGATTCCTATTCGGCCGAATATTCGGCTAAATCACCGAGAAAGTATTTTTCCGCAAATCGTACATTTCACTTTACTACGGTCTTCTTCACATTCCCGAAAACAAGTCCATATACTCGATACTCATTTTTAGGCACTCAATTATAAAACCAAGCAAAATAAACTATTCAAATATACTTTTCAAATTAAAAATAACCAAATTTAAAACAACGCGTTTTACTCTTTACTAGATGATGCAATAACAACAATGTGGAGCGGGCGGCAGGGTCCGGTGCCCATCCGCGCGCTTTACGTGAACAAGTTCAGACCTGTATTGTTTACCTGAGGGAATAAATTATGCCAAACATTCGGCCGAATGTTCGTATTCGGTGAAACCTATGTTCGGCCCATCCCTAATTTAAATGAGTAAGATGAGATAAGCCCCCTTATTCAGACCTGGTTGGTTGCGGTCCCGATTTGGTAGACAACCAAACTGATTGAATACTCTATTGAATAGGATGGCCCTTTTTATTTATTTATACCTAATTTTATTGTTTTTCAGACATAAAAACGACTCCCTATTACCTGTATATAAAATTCTACCAAAAAAGCAAATAAATAAACTACCAAAAAAACAGAAAATAACTAGTATTAAAGCAATACACAACTGTAAAATATGCGGTTACAACACTATGAACAAAGAAATTATGACAAAGCACATGAAATTACATGAAACAATCAAACCTGGTACGAAATACATACCGTGTGGACATTGTGCAGTGAAAAAAATACCAGAAGGCTACATACAATGTCCGAATTGCAGTTTCTTCTCAAAAAGTAAAACAAATCTCAAAATCCACATGCGGATACATGCAAACGGGACTCCATATAAATGCACAGAGTGTACGTTCAGCGGTAAAGATTTGAAAGAGTTAATCAAACACTATAATGAAGTTAAAGATTTATCGTGTGATGATTGTTCATATGTTACACATGATACGGAGAAGATGTCACGGCATAAAATGAATCATGATAAATTGTTGATCTGTGAAATATGCGGTATGTCATATGTTTATAATCACTTGTTGAGGCATCATATGAAATGTCATCCTATAAAACTTGATTAATTATATTGTGTACTAATGAAAGTCTAATTTTTCAATGAGCTTGAGTTTTCGGTGTGAAAAAACCACATCACAGTCTATGTAACTTACAGTCGGCCAACGGATACGTCTAGGTAGACAGAGCAATCGTGCGGGGCTTGCGGGGTGATAGAGGGGCGGTAGAGAGCCCAAGCTGCCTATACAAAGCGGCATTTCGCGTGACTTCAATCGCGATAGACCACTGTATGTTTTGTACGCTGTGGTAGTAGGGTACTTTGTAGTACTCGCCAGACTAGCCAGTTCGTTCCAGGTCTCGGTTACCACTTTAGGGGAACAGCTAGTAAGTTAGTAAAGTAAAAATAAATATTATATTAAAATTTATATCAGTCAGTTTACCATTTTATACAAGGCGGAGAAAACGGTCGGTCATTAAATGAACAAATTAAAAAAAAACAAAAGGCATTTTTTTTTTTTCATTTAATGACCGACCGTTTTCTAGTAAGTCCGATCGTAGGTCAATTTTTGGTCGAAACCGAAACCGAAGGCTTAAAAACTATAAGAAATTGGTGGTAACTTCAGTAGTTTTGACGTACCTACCTTTTGATGTACATCCTAACTAATATTATAAATGCGAAAGTGAGTTTGTTTGTTACCTTTTCACGCCTAACCCGCTGAACCGATCGCGATGAAATTTGGTATGCAGATAGCCAATGGTATGGAGAAGGACATAGGCTACTTTTTATCCCGGGAAAACATAAGATCCACGGGGAACGCGGGTGAAACCGCGGGGCTGAAGCTAGTAAGTTATATTCTTTCCTCTATGTAAGTGCCCTACTAGGGCTTAAACTGAAAAAATGGCTTTGATTTTGAAATTCAGTTCATGATTGGCTAACATTTAAGCCGTGCCGCCCTCTCGCTCATTCGTAACAGTTCGTTCAATTTTGACGCTTGCAAAATACCTTCGGCTTCGGCCAAAACTTCGGCCCATTTTGGCCGAAGGTGTTTTTTTATGCCGAAAGTGGCCGAAGCCGAATCTTCGGTCGGACAGTAATTATGTGATAAATAAAATATAAGATTTACATTTATATTTAATTGTTCCTTTAGTTAAATCGTATGTTAAGCAAATATTGTGTAGGTACAGTCAGCGGCAAAAGTAGCTTGGCATTTTAGTACCCTTTCATAATAATCTATTGACATTTTCTTGACAGTTTGTATCAAAATTATGAATTGTGTAATGTGACACGGTACTAATGTACCAAGATACCTTTGCCGCCATATTTTTTTTCAGTCAGAAAAGCAATAAATGAATAACGTAAAATATATTTCATTTATTGCTTATCTGATAACTAAAAAAAATATTTCTTTTCTGATAAATTCCAAGCCCTTATGTGTTCTTTATATCAATATGTTTTATTTTTGAAATAAATTAGAAAAAATAAAAATTGTTTTATTGTTTAATCAAATTACATAGTCTCATAATGCAGCCCTGTTTTCTAAACTAGCGCGAGCTCAGTGTCAGAAGTCAGTAAATCCTAACTTATATTATAAATGCGAAAGTGAGTTTGTTTGTTTGTTACCTTTTCACGCTTATACCGGTGAACCGATCGCGATGAAATTTGGTTAAATAGCCTATGGTACGGAGAAGAACATAGGCTACTTTTTATCCCGAGAAACCATAAGATTCCTGGGGAACGCGGGTTAAACCGCGGGGCGGAAGCTAGTGTTATTTAAATGTAGAAATTAATTCGTTTTTCACTTATTCTTTGTCTCATATATTTGAAGTTCTAACATTAAACTGAGGTTTTTTTACACTACACTTAAATAAAATTGAAGTGTCTGTTTGTAATGTCAAAATAAGTTTTTTTTTCTAAATGCATATGAAAGTATATACTACTTATAACAAAAGTACAATTTTAATTATTTTTTCCTGTCCGTCTGAGCGTTCGGGCTAATCTCAGAAACGGCTGGACCGATTTTGACGGGAATTTCTCTGACAGATAACTAATGTTATAAGGAGTAAACTTAGGCTATACTGGTTGGTATATAGGCATAGGATTAGAAACCGAATGCGCGCCGATCATTTGGGTCAGAAATGCGTATACGTGCACACTATAATTGCGTCTGTGTATGTGTATGTCACAGTTACGCACACAGTAAATTTTCTGCTTATATTCCGAGCAAGCGTTGTTTAAAAACCTACTTTCTATAGGTAATAATTCTTTTGTTAAGGCTCCAGTCTCCCTAAAATCATTTATAAATTAGTTTCAGTAAATTTATTTCAAATGATTTTTTGAATGCATATATTTTTTATTCGACAGATAAGTAGTTGCTTTCGGAGTGGTTAAAGTGTGATTTCTCTAAACCATTACTTTGGAATAGAATATATGTTGCAAGGGTCAAATTCAGAAATTTATAACTTTTTAAAGCAGTTTAAATAAGAAATTGAGACGATTTTGAAAAAAAGTAACTAGATTAGATTATTGTAGAGGATTTGCCGACAAATGTAATCTGAATACATTTCTTGTTTTTGTTATATGCATGCATGAGACCCTCTACGCGTGGAACGTAAATAGAGGTATGTTTAAAGCCTCACAAAGCTAATAAAAGTGGCGTCAAATTAAAAAATAAAATATGTATTGGAAACTTCAAATCTCACACTTTAAAATAACGTAAAATATATTTCATTTATTGCTTTTATAATGACTAAGAAACAATATTTATTTTCTGATAAATTCCGCAAGAACACTGATTTTAGGGAGACTGGAGCCTTAAAGGCATTTTTTTTCCGGGAACGCGGGTGAAACCGCGGGGTACAGCAAGTAAATAAATAAAACTAAATTCTATATAAAATGCAGTATTTATTTACAACATACTTGTACAAAAATTTTATCAATATTCTTAAATATATAAATGTCTTAAACCATACAATATAAAAACTATTGGAGTATTTTATTAGTCTTGTGAAAAATATCACGCTACCGTTTAAAGGGGTGGGCAGAGGTTACAATGTCAATTTGATCTTTCAAGGTCATACCTAGGGTTGTCAACCATTAATAATATTTTATTTATTTCACCTCACAATGACAAGACTTGGTACAAAAAATTTTAATAGGTAATATATATTTTTAGTTTTACAATTTACAGTCTAGTGCAGGGGTAACCAATTAGTTTTATCAGGGGTACGTTTTACTTTATTGAACTTCAACTGTTAAGTAATGTGAGTCAAATCTTGTAACTGCATTTTAAACCGCTTCTACACAGCCGATTGAGTTGAAATTTAGCACACACACTCTCGATACTGGACAATACAATCTAGTAACCTCAAAAATATTTTTTTTAAAATATAATCTATAGTTGACATCCCTAGACTTACCTTGTATTCTACATATAACATTGACATTATTATAAAGAGAATTTTATAAACAAACATCAATTTATAAATACAGGCACAATATGTACTAACCATATATTTAGTATATACCTATCGTATAGATTAATATTTTTTTTTTGTGATGTGGCCGAAGGTGGTAAGCACACAAAGCCTAGAATGAACTGGCTCTGTGCAACTTCCGGAACACCAGTGGTGTTTTTCAGATTTTCAACTTGAGGGTGGTAGCCAGCCATGCGGGTACTACAAAGTACCCTACCATTCGATATCCTCATTTATATATAATTTACAAAGAACTGTATAGAATTGATAAACAATTTCAACTAAAACAGAAATTTAGCTTTTAAAATATATCATTAATGATCAATTAATTTGCTATGTACAGTCAGCAACGTAACTAAAACTGTCCATTATGTAGAAATGTATTGTATATAAGGTCCTAATAAATGAAGTACGGTCCTTTTGAGGGATGATAGTATAGGTCATAAGTATTCCGAAAATTATTAAAAAATATATTCGGACGTAATTTTAATGAAAAAAAACGATTAAGTACTTCTTTTATTAGGACCTTATATAAGAAAGATCATTGATGTAAGTTGATTTTTCGACGTTCCATAGTTTGTCACATTCAACAAAATAATTCAGTTTTTTAAGTATCCGCTTCAGCTGCACACGATTTCATATAAACCAGAGATACCATTATGTGTAATAAATATTTATAGGGTATGTTCCGATATACACTGCTAGCACTGTAAGGTGTGACGTCAATTTAGTATACTGAGAAGCCGTTCCTTTATAGTTAGCTATACTGGGTACTGTTTAAAACGGAACGCAGTCCAGTATACTGTCTGTCATCCATGTATATATCCTACTATCATTCTGGACGCTGTTGATCACGTGATCAAAGCACTGAGAGCACCTTACCTCAAAAACGCCAGTGCTCACAGTACAAAAATGGCGGCGTTTATGACGTCATTCCCTAGGATACTGCGGCAGTATACTGTCAGTCCATAACGGAACGTGTGTATATCCCAGTTTATATCGGAACATACCCATAGTGAGTCAACTCTATTGTGACGAAAATGACAGTAGCGGGTAGCGGCGCACTCCGCTGGGGCAGGGGGGGGGGGACTCCCCTCTCTTTTATAAAGCACACACAAAAGTTGCTCTATAATTGACCCACTATATTTATCACGCATACAGACAGACTCATGATAAATATATGACTTTACTATAACATAACAATATAATTATAAAAACTGAAAATAATTTAATTTGTTCATGATTTAATTTATTTTCAATCAAAATTATTTATTAATTGATCACATAAGTATACATTCAAACTTCCTCCTTGTTACAACAAGACCTGACATTAAATAAGAAGCCTTAAACAAAAGACATAAAGTTAATTATCCAGTATTCTGTGTAATTTCAATAAGCTTATAATTTGATATTAAACATAGCTTCAGTGTAAAATCCCTTAAAGGACATTACTCCAGCTTCCCCATACAACGATAGGACCATAGTCCACAATACGGGCCCAAAAATTATTAAAATAGCTGCAACATAATGTTTCTACTTTAAAAGCTGCCTTAAAATTATTATTTACATTTAATGCTACCCGTTTTAATAGATCGACGCAATTGATAGGGTGTAAGAACCATACAAGGGGTGTAAGAACCATACAATTGGTGTAAGAACCATACAATTGGTGTAAGAACCATACAATTGGTGTAAGAACTATACAGCCATGTTCTTATATACATTTTGGTCATGTAGGTATTGTACAGTCACGAGCATATATATGTATACACTTAGTAAAATTCTAAAGCGTATTTTTTGTGAATTAACCATAGCAACTTTGAGATAACACCTATATCATAATAGTGTTGGTTCGATAATACTATGTTCGTAATATCATAAAATTTCAATGAGTACTATCAGAGAAAATCAAGTGTCAAAAAAATTAATTGAGTATATATTTATGCTCGTGACTGTACTGTCTGACAAACCCTTAGAGTACCTTTTTCAATGCGTCGATAATGTAATGCAATTTCAAGACTCCAGGTTTATAATATTAAAAATTCGTATACATGATCATTTCAGTCGATTTACAACCCTATGTAAGTTGTAATAAGTGCTAAGTGGCTTGACTTTAGCAACAGAATTTTACCAATTACAATTTTACATTCATACATTGCTTGTTACAAGAAAATAAATAAAAATGGGTTTTTAATGTCTTCCTTTGTTAGGAAGACTCCGCCACTATTTTCTGGGTTTTGACGATTATTTTTAAATCATTTATTCAGTTACAAAAACAACTTTATTTATAAGACAATATGCTTCAATTATTCACGCCTTTTACCATCCGATCTTTACGCTATACACGCGATTATCAGTGGATTATATGCCTTATGTATATAGACTTTAACTCCAATTTAGCTCAAGTTACATATGATGGCAAATAATTGACCGGAACCAAAATATACTATAGTTCTTTTGTTATAAAGTCATATGATCTACTGTAATATTATTTAGTCTCAAGATAAGATTGTTTTAATTGAAAATAAACCTAATATTATAGAGCTAGGATTCAAAATTAAAAAAATTAATAAGGCAGCCTTTAGGTATAAGGTATCTATGTATGTTAAAAACAAACCCCGGAGTCTTAAAGAGCTAAAAACTAAAAAAAAAATTAATACTGTAAAAATTTGGTATCGATTTAATTTACGATACTTAGTACAGCTAATTCTAGTAAATGCATTGCGTTTAGTATATAATTATAAAAATATTGGGGTATATACTATTTTGTACATTGCTTTTATAGGTATAAGCTATTTGTTACACTATATTAGACCTAAATGTGATAGTATATAAGGCTGGGTTTGCAATTAAACGGAGCGGGGTCGACAAACACTACCTTTTTACATAAAAAAGAATAACTGACTGACTGATATATCAACGCACACCCCCAAACTCCTAGGGCTAGGACCGTGAAAATTTACATGTGGGTTACTTTGACCCTAAGGGGGTAAAATAGGGGTTCGCGGGTGAAACTACGGGACGGAAGTCTAGTTATATACATATGGCTTTATTTATTGTTGATATTGTTAGGGTATTTGACTGACACATCAAATTAGCAACTTTTTATGAAATGTCAAAACGATAGGTTTATATGGAGTTTTGTATGAAATACAAGCATGTGACGTCATAATTATATAGCATACTCTTTATGGTTAGATTGGTCATTAAAAATTATAATAAGGATAAATTTAATAAAATAATCGTGGTTTCCCATTTTTTTTAGATGTTTTATACATTGGTTAGTGTTGGATAATTTATTTTGAACACAGGCAAATACCCTATTGCGATTACTTATATTTCTTCCAAGATGGCGGTGTACTCGTCATCTATACTAATTTTGTGCTAATCTCTGGAACAACCAGTCGGAATCGAAAAATTATTTTTGCATTTGATAGCCCAATTCTTGAGGAAGGTTATAGGCTACTTTTTATTCCGGGAATACGGGTGAAACCGCGGGGAACAGCTGGTATTTAATAAACCATATGCTTCAAGCCAAGAACATTGGCCCTGTGAATATATCTTATAATAACTATAGGTATTAAAAAGGACAAAACTGATTGATAGGCAAAACCAAGCTTCTTCTAGGGGTGTATATAAAAGGATTTTCTAACATTTTAGGGTTTGAATTCTTGTATACGGTTTAAAAACAACGTGATAATCGACCGTCATATCCACCTTGGGGAGCGTTCAAGTATTACGTAACGAATTTGGGGGGAGGGGGGAGTCTTGTAAAACGTTACGATGCGTTACAGGGAAGGTAGGGAGGGTTTGAACTACGCGTTACGTAACATTGATTTCTTCAGAACGGTCTTTCACGCATTTTTTTAAACATAATTATTATTTTTCGGTAAAAATGGTCACTTGGTGGTTACGTAACGTTTTACTAGTGGGGAGAGGGGGTACAGAAAAAACGTTACGGCGCGTTACGTGGGGGGAGGGGGTTTCAAATATCTCCAAAAATTGCGTTACGTAATACTTGAACGCTCCCTTGTATACAGAAACAAAAAAAACCCGACACCAACTACTAATCGGGTTTTTTATTCTAACATCCCATAAGCTTGTGTTTGACCATAATCTCACTATGGTTAGTGATGATGTGGCCGAAGATGGTAAGCACACAAAGCTTAGAAGGAACTGGCTCTAAAATGCATCTGTCGGGACACACCGGTGATGGACAGATTAAAAATATGTTTTTTTATATATATAAAGTCAATGACCTTTTGTCTACAACCAATTAATAATCACGGTGTATCAGAGATAGAGAAAAAAACTAATATCATATTCCCCCTTATTCAGACCTGCTCGGTTGCGGTCCCGATCGGGTAGACGAACCGATTGAGTAGTCTAATTAATAGGATGGCTCCTATTTTTAACCGACTCATTTCAGACTTCCATTTGGAATGAGACAGTCGATCGGTACACGATCGCGACTGTAAATTTTGCGACTGACACAGCAGACTGGGTCTGAATAAGGGGGATTAACCTCTCTTTTTCACCTCTTTATAAAAAGACTACCCACTTTATCAAGTTACCCTAAAACTATTTGACTTATAAACTGACTGACTGATCTTTATTTTTTTAAGTCTCCAATATAATGACCCCATTTATGATAATGAGATCGCTTAAAACATGATTGTGATACTTAAATAAATAATATAATGAAAACACGAATATTATGTCCCCAAAATTACAGACCCCATAAAGACCATGTTTAATAAAGTGGACTATTTCTGTTCACTTCACTTTCTTGCTTATATGCTGATGTATTTATTTACACAATTCCGCCAGTGTCAGGGTGTTTGAAGATAAACGATGTAGATTGGTAATCAAAAAATAATAGTAAGCGCGGTAAGAGAACTGTCGCGACAAGTGGTCAACAAATGTCAAACTCATCTGTCATCTGTGACATCTGTCATGTGTCACCTGTGACATCTGTGTTGTCAAAAAAATAATAAGCACAATGGCGCCTTCAATACCTCCGATGGCATATTAAGAACTATACATTTTTATTTTTATTTCTATTTGGCTTTACTGACACACATAGCTTCATAGATTCCTGATGTACCGGTGACATATGCAACAAAGTTAGGGTATAGACCCAATAATGATGGAGCTATGGTGGCGGATCCAGGATTTTGGTTTGAGAGGGGCTAGACTCAGATGCTTTGGGAGGGGGAGGGGGGTTTGGTCCTTAGTTCTGGTACTGGAGCCGTAAGCAACATATAAGAATTGAAAATGACCCCACATATAAAGTTTATTGGAGTTGACTTCGACTTTAATCCATACCTATCAATAAAGGCACGGTAATAATATTGCTTCCTATTAATATATCAGTTGCTTATAAATGCATTAGTTCCCTATAATACTACATGTGACATACATACGACTTAACCTAAAACTAATAAATTAAATAATAATACTTATTAAAATATTATGCATTCTATTGAGAAATTGTACTGGCCTCGTGAATTATTTTTTGCTATGGCAACACTACTAAAATAAAATATGTTTCTATTTTTTTCTCTACTATGGTAAGTGATGATATGGCCGAAGGTAGTAAGCAAGGGTACTAACTCTCAAGACCAGCTACTGGATCCCACCAGAAGTGTCTAGAAGAGTTCTATTTTAAAACATACATATACTGTTCACCAGCAAATCTTCCTCAAGAACAGCTCTTCAACTACTAAAATTTATTTTGGTGACCTTTTTTACCCAACCTTCTTGTCATACAAAACGCCACACTGGAGTTCGCGCCAACAAAGAAGTCCCGAAAACCCACCTCTATCGCAAGAAATAAGATAATCCCTCTTATTCAGACCTGCTCGGTTGTGGTCCCGATAGGATAGACAAACCGATTGAGTAGTCTACCGAATAGGATGGCTCCTATTTTCTCATTTCAGACTTCCATATGGAATGCGGCAGTCGATCGGTACACGATCGCGGCAAATGAATTTTGCGACTAACACAGCATTGATCTAAATTGAACGAAATAAAATCGTCTTTTCCGATCGGAATGGCAACCGAATGGGTCTGAATAAGGGGGAAAATAAGAATATAATTAAATCCACGGGACTTCTTTGTTGGCGCGAACTCTACGGCAAGAAATTAATTAGAAGTCAAAACTCCATTAACATTCGTGTAGCACATATTCTTATTGCGAATAGACATAAATCTCATAATATCTTAATTTTAATTTAATAGCTGCCATTTATAAGTGTTGCCATATAAGCCTATAAACATTAACTGGATTAATGAATACACCAAAAGTTTACATTTTAAAATAAAATAAAAATATCACTTACATAATCTGGATAAAAGTCTTTTGGCCTTCAAAATACTGGGTGTTGCCAGCGTCATACTTAAAATAACCTACTACAACTACTGGAATAATAGCTAGCACACAATTAAAGTTGCCAACGTTATAAATTGAGTTTTTGACTGTCACTATATTTTATACAAACCTTAGTTAAGTTATGATTTTTGTAAAGAACTTTTGATTTCTCACAAAATACTCTCCCTTATCCTACATATAAGCGTAACTCCATACACGAACATGCCTTTTTATTTTAAAAATATACGTCAATATTAAGGCTACATTATCAAGGCATGATCAAAAATGACAGTTAAAAACCCAAATAAAAGCTACCAAATCCTACCAAAATCTACCAAAATGGCTACTTTCCTACCATTAGCTGTTCGGCATACTGTCACCCCAGGTGCCGAACCAGTTGTAGTTATACATTGCTGCGTATGGGTGTTTCCGTTTCTTGTGTAGCCTGAGGGACTCTTCTGATGCATACCAATATTGGGGGAACTTTTCAAAAGGGTACTTTTCAGCTTCTTTTACGAAGGGCTCGGGGGGATCCGAGGTCTCGGGGGCTGTGGACGAGATATTTATTCTGTTTTTTTTTTTTTAAAAAGAGGACTTGATAAAAGTGTACTGTAAAAAGAGTTTCTTGCCGGAGTCTTCTCAGTCCAAGTGTATTCCGAACCGGCGGTAGAATCAATTGTAACGTTCATAAGTGCCTTATTAGGGCCTAAACTGAATAAATGAGTTTGAGATTGTAGAAAAGACAAGAAAAAAAACATACAGTCGAATTGAGTACCTCCTCCTTTTTTGAAGTCGGTAAAAAATATAGCCAGAATTCAGTCTACACACAAAAGGTGGGAAGTATCTCGTAAAACGAAATAGAACTAGCTTCCACCCCTCGGTTTTACCCGCATTACCGAAGGATCTAATAATATTATACCAGGATGAAATGTACTCACATGCGGCAGGTAAACAATAGAGACAGAATATCCTGTGTCTCCTTCCCTCGTGTGATTCGACATGTTTTTTGTGATGTTTGCGTCTCGTCGACACGTGGGGGCAGCACGGGCACGGGATGGCCAAGTCTTTGGGCACGGAACCGTGGCGTTCCGCTGCGTGGGTCAGTAGGGTTGATGCTACCCGATAACCCTGTGGGAAAAAAAAATGATTGTCATACCATAGGTTGTAGGTTCGATACCCGTTGCATGAATATGGCTGTTTTTTTTGTGTAGATTTAAGTATATACAATCAAATGTGTATGGTAATGTATGTGTACAAAAGATAAAATTATCAAAATCGAACCGCAACCTTGTAAATAAAAAAAAACACTTATTTTTTATTTATGTAATAATATTTTAAAAAAAACTTTTAACAATTTAAATACTTACCTTGAAACAATGTTCACATCTGTATGGGAAGTTCTTCCACTTGGGGTTCTTCTTTCTGCTGAACACCATCCGATATGGTTCAGCCGGAAACCAGTCTTCAGGATCTAGCAGTAGCTCCACCAATTCCACACCTGAAAGATGATGAAGCAAATCTATACATATAACTTGAGAACCTCCTCCTTTTTTGAAGTAGGTTAAAAAATCGGAATGGTAGAACTAAAGAAGAGTTATAGAACATAAACCAGCGATTTTTAGAATCCTTTTCTGTCTGTCTGTTTGTTCACGCACATCCCCGGAACTACTGCTCGAATTTTCATGTAATTTTGTCAAATAGACAGAGATTAATTTGGAGCAGAATTTATAAGCTTTGTTTCAATAAAATCGGATGTTGCAAAAAAAAGTATCGTCATTTGAAGATTTTTGGAATTTACCTTTTTACTTTTAGCGGTGTGTGTGTACAGTCAGCGTCAAAAGTAGATTGGCACTTTAGTACCATTTCAAATAATCTTTTGGCCGAAGGTAGTTGTTTTGGCGGAAGGTGGTTTTTATGGCTGAAAAAAACGATCCACCATCCACCATCCATCTTTGGCTGAAGGCAGATTTTTAGCTAAAGGTGTTTTTTTGTCTGAAGGTTTCGCCGATGGTACTTTTTTTGGCCGAAACTTCGACTGGACACTACTAAACAGCAAAAATAAAACTCTTACCTTCAGGAACCTTGATCTGTGGTAGAATAGTGAACTGTATAGGAGGTGGTAGCGCCGGGGAGGCGACGTTGACGCTCGTCAGTGTTGTGTTGCTGGCGGCCAGTAGACTCGTCAGTATAGTGTTCTGTGCCTGGAACGTTGGGTATTACATCACCATCACTATACAATAACATCTTGGTGTATATATCTTAATGTCGTGTTAGGTTTGTCTAATCGGTGTATATTTCTAGTTGGTATATTTTCGAAATTTATGGGTTTATGCAACTGTGAAATCGCGAAAATACTTTATAAAACTTTGCATAGAAAATTTTCTCGCTTGTTCGATCAAAGAGTGTGAAAGAAAAAAATTTTTTTTTCGCCTACCAAAATATATTTTTTTTTTCTTGTCTGTCTGTTTGAACACGCTAATCTTCGAAACTACTGAATGGATTTTCATAGATTAATGTGGCTTGGCGCTTCAAATAGGCTTTATTTCTAGCTAGTAGGAAATAAAATTTACCCAATACTAACCTGCAAAATAGTTCCATTCGTAAAACTCTGGGACAAGTCTGCTTTAGGCTTCCTCTTATACCCTTTAGGGGGGCCTCTCTTCTTCGCTACCTCTCCATTCTTCTTATACCTTACAATTTCACCTGTCTCAACCTTCAGCGGAGCCTGCACCGGTGTTATTGTTAACTTAGCGGGCAATGAATACCGACTATGGAGATTTTTCACTACATTATTCTGTATACCGTTTTGTATGTTTGTAGTGAACGCTAAGGGATTGGCTAAATTCAATGGGTTGTTAACAAACTTTGGTAACGCAGACGTTGTTGGAAATATTGAGAGGGATTTCGGAGTGTTGAACGCTGGTATTTGATACACTTTAAGATCAAATGGGTTTGTGAATGTCTTGAGACGTTTTGCGCTCGGTTCATCATCACTGGATTCGGACTGTGTTGCTGATAGCGGGTCTTTGTCGTTTGAGAATGGGTCTGAGTGGTCTGTTTCTTGGATGCAGAACATCTGGAAAGGATATTCAATTGAGTAAATATCTCCGGACACAGTCATCTAATCCCAAACTAAGCAGAGCTTGGACTATGGAAACCAGATAACTGATATACTACCCAGTCAGTACTATTGAATATTAAAGAACTGTTGTATGTCTTTTTTTTACCCAACTTTGGCGAAGCAAAAAAAGTAAGGTTATTAACTAAGGTTGAAAACATAGAGGTAGAGCATAGCGATATGTCGCTCAAAGAGCAGCTCGAGTGGGGAAGTACCTCCACCTTACAGAATACCGCAGCCAAATAACTTATAGCTGTGTTCCTGCACGTGAGTAAGGTCGCCAGAGCTCATCGGGGAGGGGGGAAGGTTCGGCAACGGAGTGATACCCATGTTGTTGCAAGCGTTCATAGGCTTGCTTGTTTGCCGACTATGTTGTATGAAAAAAAACAAGCATACAGTCTGATGGTAAGCGGTTACCATAGCCTATCGACAATTGCAATACCAGGGGTACTTGACATCACATCATTCTTAAAGACTCCCATGATGTACTACCCTCTTTCGCAGTAGACCCTCTGGACCTGTGTTAATGACCTCTGTGGCAATATAATACTTTACGATGAAATTCTTAGATATAAGAAAACCAACCTCTTTTTACAAACAAACTATTCTATTGATTTAAATCTTTTTTTTAAAACCTTTAGTAAACCAGTGTCTGTGAGCTCACAACAAATAGGTTCAGGAGTGTACATGACCATACTAATAAAAATAAAACAAACCAATTAAAATTCCATATTGCATTGTACATTTTGTCGTTTTCCAAAAAATATAGCCTGTAACCTTACTGAGTTTCTTGACGGTTCTTCTTTGAAATCAGTCTGAGTTTCTTGACTTTGAAATCAAATGTAAGTGAAAGTTTCTATATGAAATGTTATTTCTATCATATTGATGAATCATAGTTTTCTAGAGTATAATTGTGTTTTTTTTTGACACACAATTCATGGAATTCTTTTTTTTTGTCATAGTTTTGGGATGAGAGCAAAGGGGTTAAGCTTACAGCTTCAATATTGATGATTAAAACACTGATTGAGTACATTAGATGTAATATTGAAAATTATCTTGAAAGCTTTGGTTAAAAACTAAAGTTACAAAATAAAGATCCTCATGTTTCTGCCCTGTTCCTTATTATTTGGGGTACTAACGATAGAAGTTAAAATATATACCCTAAAGTTAAATACACAAGCGAAAAGAAGCGGTACGAAGATAATTGGGTTCATTTCCAAAGTAGGTATTTACAATTTCTACACAATTATTTTCCGAACATACTAAACATCGATTTATAGAAAATAGATTGTAATTACAATCAAAATAATGTAAAATTACGTCGTACAGGCACAAAATGGCGTGTTTATTCATAAATGTACGAAACAATACGACGGATCTCATGATATAACTGCACATGCCACAAAAAGTTACGCGTATCTATACTTTGCTCTAATTATATCAAATAATACCATTGTTTTGAATGAATAGCTTACCTTTCTAGAGTTTTCTCTGCAGGTATCGTCACGTGTAATACAAAACAGTCACATTAATAAAACTTTAACTATAATTATAAGGTTTCTTTAGTAAAATAAAAGCCAAACATGAAATAAAAGGTTAGGTACTCATTTTAATAATAACAAGTTACTAACTAAATAGTGATGTGAAAGAGTTTGAAATCGAATCGATAGTACTTTGATTTAATTGGTTAGTGTATCGGATAGAATGTGACTTTTGTTGTTATTTTTTAATTGTAATGGGCTCGGATTGTTTCATTGGATTTCCAGATTAAACTGATTAGAGTATAATTTTATATTGACTTGATATAATCATCATTCTTTCTTTATTTTAGTTATCCACACTAGGTAGGTATCAATAATCTTTTAAGGCTAAGATACTTCAGTGCCAGTGACTTTGAATGCCGTGAGAAATATGCTCATACAATGAGCATGAGCCTTCCTTCAGTGAAGGAAACCATAGCAGTGTTAAGGTACCTTGTAGTAGGTGTGACTATCAGGACTATCAGACTATCAGGCACTACCTTGAACTACCCTCCCACTTATTTGTGAAGCACTTATTGGTGTGTTCCGGCAGTTGGACTTGAGAGCCTGATGCCTTCTAGGCTTTATAAAGGTCGGCAACAATCCCACTGGTATTGCTAATGTAACGATTATGGTAGCCACTTACCATCAGGTGGACCACCGGCCTGCTTGCCAATCTTCCGACATAAAAAAAATCTTTTATCTTCTAGCCTTTATGTATTTACGATAGGTCATATAGTTTTTCACTTAATAAAATACTCCAAGACACACAAAGAATCATAAAACACACAGCTCACTTTGACCAGTTTTCATCTCGGTCTCTAATATTCTGAGATCGAGATAAATCGAGAATAAACCAAATAAATCACCATTAACATATTTATTACAGAAACTAATGTTTATCGATTACTATACTATCGTATTAAAATCATCATCAATCGATACTTGTCGTTATTATAAACATCACTACAGTCTACTTTGAATGCATTCGATACTTACAAAAGTTAAATTAAACCAAATAAATTAAAACCTTCCTACAACAACATAAAGTGTAAATCACTTTTGCATCTTATTTGTCATGCTAATTTACCATAGACAAAATGGTAGCGTCATGTTTGACGTTTTAGATGAAATAAGACCACAGAGGCACAGACTACGAAAAAGCTATTTATTTTCTTTTTGATAAAATAAATAAATACAGATAGTAAATACTTTCTAATAGTACAAAAGTAAATTCCGAAAATCTTTAAATTACGATAGGTAACTCTTTGTTTTGCAAAATTTATTGCAGTAGTTCCGGAGATATGCGCAAACAAATAAATAGACAGACAGATAGATAGAAAAGTATTGTGCTGGTTTATGTTTTATTTCTTATTTCGTTATGTACCCCCTTTCTATTTTTATTAGGTACTTTTCTTCAATGTAGGTACAGACAGACACACCGGATTCTACAGTTTTATTATTATCCTCTAACTGGGGCGATGCGATTGACAACCTACCTATTGATTCCTTAGTATCGATACTACCTCACACTCGTACTAATTACAGTTGTGCAAATTTTACAGGAGAGCAATTTTTATGTTTGTACGTGAATATGTTATCAATGGTGGGGAAAAAAATCTATTTATGACTTTGTATCATAGAATAGGTCTTTGAGATTATATTATGTCAAATATTTATTTACAACTAGCTGTCCCCCGCGGTTTCACTCGCGTAGCGGTTTAAAAAATAGATGTTGACCGATTCTCAGACCTACCCGATATGCACACAAAATTTCATAAAAATCGGTCGAGCCGTTTCGGAGGAGTAGGTATGGTAACTAACATTGTGACACGAGAATTTTATTTATAAGAAGACTAGCTGTCCCCCGCGGTTTCACTTACGTAGCGGTTTAAAAAATAGATAGTAGCCGATTCTCAGACCTACCCGATATGCACACAAAACTACATAAAAATCGGTCGAGCCGTTTCGGAGGAGTATGGTAACTAACATTGTGACACGAGAATTTTATATACACTTCTCATCAAAAAAATCGAAACACCTCTGAAGTTTGGTTTTGAATGAGTTTTATGTTTTTTTTTTTACATTAAACAAAAAAAGTAATAAAGCCAATTAATTGCAGATATTATAAGGTATCGTTTAACGAATATTAAAATTTAAAATTAAAATTAAGTTTGTTTAAATATCGTGTTTTTTAAACAGGTAGGTATGTGTTTTTAAAAATGAAACATAAAATTCATTTAAAACCAAACTTCAGAGGTGTTGTTGCAGTACCGTTTCGATTTTTCCTGAAGAGAAGTGTACAAGATTATAAAGTCTTTATACTGAAAATTGATGTTTAAGTAGCCCGCCCGCCCCCTCAATTAATACAAGTGTGCACGTCAAAAGTCAACATTAAATCACTTAAAATAATGGATTTTAGTATAATATTACACGCATCCGTCGCAGTTAGTATTATGGTGTCATTGTTTTTAATAGAAGGAGAAGGCTTTACAGATTTCTGAGAAGAGCAAACGACGCAGAATTTCATTTAATATATGGCAATAAAAAAAAATGTTTTTTTTTGTAATTAGTAGATACGACTGTAAACTAAGGTATCGAAATGATCGTGCGAGTTCAGGTTTAATACACTGGCCCGTACTATGGGCATTATTATTCTGTGCTATAGGGATCACAGCTATTGTTAGTATTTTCAGTTTCTCTTTACAGTGCCACAAACTTATTTGACCCGGTGGCCAGGGGCGCCACTATCGAAAATGATCCCTACATTTGACGTTTTAGAGCTGTCATTGTCAAATGAGTGTCATTAGTTCCAGTTTTGGCCACCGGGTCAGATAAGTTTGTACACAGGGGATGGCACGCTAGTGTTGTACCTCTAAAAAAATTATTTTTCCTCTCTATCTATGATTATATCTCTCTATACTCTGAAGGTAGGCTAGACTCTAGTCTACCTTCAGTTCAGAGTGGTAAACTTTTAGAGAGTTGCAGAGATTTAAAACGTTAGATGCGCCCTTGCCATACATAAGGCGCACGAAAACATAAGAGTACCTTTTTGTCACTTGTAGAAAGCAGTGAAAGAAAGGTGCACGTTGCGTGCAATCACAAAACCTGTGACCGTTTTTGCAAGCGGATGGGCACATGATTTAAATCTTGACGCGGTGATAAAATTGTACCTATGAGCAAGTATAGAGCATTGGCTTTTCGGTACCGAAAACATTCTTAAAATGTTCGTCATTTGTAATGTTTAAATGCAAAAATAATCTTGTGTATTAATTTTATATATTACCTACACAGATCTATTGCTATACGCTACAGGTGAAAACCATAAAATTACCCTACATCTCTTCTTCTTGATTGAGTGGCGACTGTAGCCAATAATGTGCGGTTATAATTGACGTAATAAACGCTTCTTGCTTTAAATAATCCAGGATTACATTGTGTGGAAATCTACATGCCACAGAACTCAAACAAAACCTTCCGAGGATTGCCAATTCGTATTGGGCCGGCGTGGGGTAGAGCCCCAGCAATGGGAACTTTGTTATGAGCGGGTGAATAAAATATAAAAACAACAAATTGTTCGATAACCATTTTTATTCGAAAACTTAATCTAAATTCCAACATTACAAAGACTGCGTTTATTTTTTTATTTCAAAATAATCAAAAAAAGAATGAAAAATAAATAACTAACGACTAGATGACAACGCTGTACATTACAATGAGTCCAAGATCGAAAAAAAAAAACTTAAAAATGTAGTTTAATTTATAAGAAAAAAAGTCAATATCACATACTTTGTCTTTGATTTGATGCATGACTGATTAACGTTATACTTATGTTATTTTCGGTGGTAAAAAAATTTATCGGTTTTATATCGTCGCTTTTAAAAAGAAGAATTTTTTTTTTACTACAAAATAAATCAATTCAACAATAAACGGACGTTTCATTTTTCTTTTAATATTTAATTTTCAGTCACACATCAATAAATCAAAAACTTTTATACGATTATTATTTACATAGTGTTTTTTAAGAAATACTTATTATTTTAAAGATTTGGCTTTAAATATTTAACAAATGAAACTGATCCGACTGTTTTGGTATAAAATTGTATTTTAAACTGTCTTACGATATAAATAAATAGTATTATGTTCACTAAACAATAATGTTGTACGTATGACGTCATCTTTGAAAGTTCCGGACAATGCAGCAATGTGACCACAACAAAATATCATAGACAATATAACCACTGATGAATTAGCCTTATTTAAATGACATTTTCGCTCCTTTTTTCCGTGTTCCTTTTTCAAAATAAAACTAAATAATATAATTTTGAAAACCGAACACAACTGACAGATGACGTCCCCAACATAGCGTATTCAAAGAGTAACTAATCGATTACAATACAATATATTTTAAGATATGTTACACGACAAAATAAAATAAAAAAAAACTGGCTGCAAAGTTTGGTTTCAAACATAATTGGTAATCATTATATTATGACAAAGGTATGAATTAAACTTATTGTTATGTATACAGAAATTATTATGAGCATACCTCATGAATTAATAAAGTACCTGGGCGACCGACCTGTTCTCGGGTGTAAATAGAGAAAACAAATTTTGCCAGATATGAGACCTAGCTAGATCGATTTTTCACCCCCGTAAACTCCCACATTGAAATCGTTAGAGCCGTTTTCGAGAACGTAAATACGAATATTGCGTATTTGATAGAATAAACGTATATTATAATTATGTATACAGAATGCTTCAAAAGGTAAAATTTAATATGTTATACTGTGTTCACAAGGTACTCTATTTTCTTTGATAAGAATCTCGCATTTGTAAAGTATGTAAGAAAAGAATGCGAAAAATTGAGCATAGTAGGAATGGATAGTAGTGATAGTCAAGTGTAAAGTCATCACAATACTATTGTCTCTCTCACACACAATATACTGTCTCTGTCACACTCAACGACGTGAGAAAAGTTAAGTATTATGATAAGTTTACTAATGAAAAATAGCGAATACTTCATTATTAATATTTTTAAAGCTTTCCAACTATACTATTGTCGTTACTTGAAAAAAAAAAGAAATAAAAT
This sequence comes from Tetheella fluctuosa, assembly GCA_951216915.1. Taxonomy (NCBI): domain Eukaryota; kingdom Metazoa; phylum Arthropoda; class Insecta; order Lepidoptera; family Drepanidae; genus Tetheella; species Tetheella fluctuosa. Next base: position 5,063,782 of record OX578242.1, on the reverse strand, counting down.
GTCGCCGCAAGATTTTTCTACCATCGATACATAATAATTTAGCACTAGCAACACAGTATGGTAGCTTTACAAATCTACCGGCTGATTCCCGCTAAATTATCGATCAATTACACCATTTTATGTTAAATCTCGCGGGACATTTTAGCATTAGCTAGGCAAGTGGTCGTACGACAAATATTAAGTATGACAAGAAATAATTGTCGTACGAAAATGCATTAATTTATCAGACAAAATTGTAGTAGGAACTCCCCTCCACTTAAATGGTAACACTTTAAAATAGTAGAAAAATTAAAATCATATGATATTTTTTTACTATTATTAAATGCTTTATAATCTATCACCGATTATTTTAATGCCATGGACGTACAGATATCGTTTGCAGCCTACTAAGAGCCTAGATGGTGCCAGCAGCAGATTTGGGGGTCCCATATTACCTCGCTGCTAAGAAAAAATATCAATAATAATATAAAGAACTGCTCATTGAATGTTTTGTCCAACATTAGACGTCCCGCGTCCAAAATGACCCCCCAAACTATAGGTTCTAAATCCGCTCCTGGCCTAACGGACCCTAAAACCATCTAGGTAGGACTATATAGCTTAGTATAACGCCTAGCATACTAAAATAGTTATACATATATCATAGCCTCGATAAAATGAGGTTTTTAAACGTCAAAAGTCACAAATATTGCTCCTTAAATTGCCGGGCAACATTGCCGAAATTCGAGTACTTGAATTCTTCTGTCAAATTTTCCCGCCCTCGTTTGGTCGGCCATCTTGTAAATGTCAAACGAGAAATAAATTATACCGATAACTAATAAAATTAATGTCATATATTATTGATGTCTACAAATTATATATTACTTATTCTCCAATAATAGGGTCACGTGATCTATTTACATATTTTTGGAATAAAATTTGGCTTGCGGACGCCATCTTTAGACGCATCAAGACTTGTAGGTGCGGATGACGTCTTTGATTTGGGCTCTACAGAGAGGGCATTGACCTCCTCCTTTACCCCGCCATTGCTGTACGGCACATCGGTAGCACATGCACATATGGCCACACATGTACAGCACACTGTCTATGGGATTTTCGTAGCAGATAGTGCATTCTGTGCCGGTGAGTGTACCCTCAGGATGGACTGCGTATAACCCCTGATGATGAGGTGGCTGTCGACTTGTTGATGGTCCATTAGGGATCCTTTCAGGGATTCTGACTGGTTCAACATGTCCATTCGGAATCCGCACTTGTTCATTAGAATTGTTCTGGCTTGTCGATGAACATTGAGCGTCGTCGGTTCGCGGACGTTGGTACTGCATTTGTGAGCAGGATGATTGCTGAGTCGTAATTGGCTGTAGGCCCGCTAGGCATAGCTGCGATGAAGCTTGGATTGGCTGGAAAGATAGAAAAGAGATACATTAGGATGTGCTATTGGAAAACCTAAGTTACATTCATAACAAAGAGAAAGAAGATTATCAATGTAATTGACTAAAAATGAAATCAAAAGTACCAGGACCCATAAAACACAAAGATTTCAACTCACCTCAATATAATGCGCACTGGCCAGTGTCAATCCCTGCTGATGATTGGCCGCATTCTGTCCGTTCTGTGGGGGCAGAGTGACAACCAACACCGTGCCATTTGTCCCGGACGCTAATGGCGTAGAACCGGTCAACACCCTCAGTTGCTGTGGAGGAGTCTGCGCTGGCTGGACAGTTTGGGAAGTAAGCATTCTAACTTTCTGTGTCGCGCCATAAATATCCACAAACGCCCACAGTCTCAACGTATGGTCTACATGCATAACCGTTATTGGATTAGATCCATTTCGGCTGACGCGTACTTCTCCGTCCACGGTCAAGGTCACGGCCAGTTCATCTCCTCTACGTAGACCATTTGCGGCATCTCTCCGTACCACCCAATACTCAGGGCGGTCTAACAACTGTTCGGCGTCATCAGGCAAGTCGCAGGGTCTGAGCGTAGCCGGATCGCATGACGTCAGGCCAATAGCCAAGCTTCCAGCGTAAGCTGATTCTGTTGCCAAAATTTGGACGACAATCGTTTGTCCTGGGCGCATAGGACGCGCTGTGAAGACGTATCCTTGGCAAAATTCTGCCTCAATTCTAGCTGCGACGCCTCTGTCATTTATAAACTGTACGTTTCTCCCTTTTGTTCTATGAAGGCTTAATGGGACTAGAGGATTCTGGTATCTTGGAGGAGGTAATGACTCTTCAACGGACAAAGACCTCATGCTACCAACCAAGCGATCTTCTTCAACAGGACTATGGCGTATCAATAGATTTGGAGCTCTTGGATCTACAAATTGAACAGCTGTGCAGTTCCCATACACATCTACTAACGCCCAGAGCGGATTTCTAGTATCAACTCCTGAAAAGAACAGTCCCTTGTCTTCGCCATTGATACCGAAGTGAACATCACCAGCCGAATTTACGTAGTAATACAAAATGTTGTCTTTTTCGCAAAATCTTTCGCCAAGAGCCTTTGCCCAGTTGCCGGGTTTGTTGGTCAAGTCTGGGCAGGCGTATTTGGGCAGAGAGTGGGCTAAGGTTGCTGGGTCGTGAGTGGTAAAACCGAAGCGGATGACGCCGCTCCAGCTGCTCGATATCTCGACGAATCGGATGTATACCTGAAAGGACAAGAGATTTGAAGGTTAGGTTAAGTGTGTATTATAAGCCCAAATTATTTTGGCTGGTGTTACTTTGTCATTGATGTGTTAGTTGTTAGATAGAGCTAAATAAACCAAGGCAGTAGAAATAACATTATCATTCCTTTTTCCTTTACAGCCTTTATATGTCCCACTGCTGAGCACAGGCCTCCTTTCACGTATAAGGGTGAAAGGGAATGAGCAAATACTAACCATTAAAAATCCCGGGCAGTTTAAAAGTTTAGTTTCGAGGGGACCAGATGCTTTTCATTCGGAAATTGATGAAATCTACACGCCCGAAAAGTCAAATTCAAAGATATTAAAGTCTAAACCACTCTGCCAAACGTTAAGAAACAAACTTGCCCCAGCATTGGGCATATGACATGTTAATAAAGTAAATTCGTACCTTCTCATTAACCCTGACAGGCCTGGCGCTAAAAGCGACTCCTTTACAAAAGGACTCTACCCTCCTGGCTATGGAACCATCTCTGGAGACCCTGACGTTCTCCCCGTGAATGTTGTGGAAACCCAGCGGTGGGAGGTTGTTGGGGGTACCGCCCGTGCAGGAGGTCCGGGGTGCTGTAACAAGGGAAAACGGGCTATTAGCTTTCGTATTTACGGTCTACATTTCTTTGAAATTTAAATCTTATAAGTGTTGCATTGATTTTCGAATAAATCTTTTTTATATTATTAAATACTAGCTTTCGCCCCGCGGTTTCACCCACGGTCCCGAGGGATATGTTTTCCCGGGATAAAAAGTATCCTATGTTTTAATCCGGAATATATTCTATCTGTGTGCCAAATTTCATCCAAATCCTTTCAGTAGTTTTTGTGTGAAAGAATAACAAACATTCAGACATTTCTAACTTTCACATTTATAATATTAGTAGGATAAGAAATATTACTAATGCAATTTTAAGATTACTAAAGTGTTTATATATAAACTGACATATCTTAAATTTTAACATTATATACCCCCGAAAACTTATCATAAAGACACCCCTCGGTTTCAACCGACCCCTCAAGATGGCGCGCGCCACCTGCGCGGCGGCAGATGCGCGCGCAGCTTGCCCGCGCGCATTCAACATGGCGGCGTAATGTCAAATGTTATTGTTGACCTTTGATGCTGTTAGTCGTGTAATTAAAAAAGTTTAATAGGCATAGTATGTAACTGTCGATAAATACGAACTACATTTATATATTTATTGGTGACTATAATCTATCTCTGTGCCAAATTTCATCCAAATCCAAATCTATCCATCCATACTTTCGCATTTATAATATTAGTAGGGTAATGTATCCTGCAAGAGCGAGCTACACCAAAACATTGTCGTCATTTAAATATTCATTTATATTATAGTACGCCTTCTGTACAACATAAATAAATAATAAATAAATAAATAAATATTCTGGGACATTCCTCACACACGGCCATCTGACCCCAAACTAAGCAGAGCTTGTACTATGGAAGCCACATAACTGATATACTACATATACTACTTTTCTTTTGTAAATACATACATATATAGATAATTACACCCAGACACAGGACAAACAGACATGTTCATGCACACAAATGTTTGTCCTGAATGGGAATCGAACCCACGACCTGCGGCGTGATAGATAGGGTATCTTACCAACCACGCCAACCGGCCCGTCAACATGTATGTAAAGGCAAATTTAAATTAAATTAAATTTAAAAATACTAGGTATTTGTCATTTGAGCAAAATGCTATCATATATTTACTTGAAGCTGTCAACTCTATAGTTAAAACGACACTCAATACCACTTCCTCAACTATTCAGCTCATTACCCACAGAGGAAGTGAGGACACGTGCGCTAACAATGACGGAGTCACGGTCGGAGGGTTACTGGTACTCATAAATTTTAGGGTAGTTGTAAGAGGTTTTAGATAGATTTATCAATTGATTAATAGTTTTGCTACGTTATTACTGTTAAACTGTAGGTGGACATTTTGAAATGTCAAATTTTTGACACCTAAGTTGGTTTGTCTAGTAATCAAATTTGAGTTTTCGAATACCATGAACGATACGATTTTGATGAAAATTGTCAGAGACGTGGCTCCAGGAGTTGGAAATAGGAATTAGATAAGCAGATCCTTCATCAATAAAAAAAAATGTAGGTAATCTATAGAATCTTAGAGCATTCAGTGTAAAAAAAAAAAACAAAACGCGTTGTATGTAGACTTTATAATTCGAAGTCTTGTCTTTCTCTTTGGCAAGCATGCAGACGGTTCACCTGATGGTAAGTTACCACCGACGCCTCAAAGCCTCGAAGTCTACTAAATTGCGGACAATTCCAATTTATCTCCATACCTAACTACATCAATCTAAATATAACACTTATCAGGGCAGAAAGCCAGGTGTTCAAACTCAATTGAAAAAAAAAATAGTCGAGGGTGTTCGCCATTTTGATTTCCGAGGGGGAGATCTGACATCCGCCGGAAGCGTAGATCGAATCTTATTCCTCTAAAATAATGATTTTAGGGTAAGTGAATCGGATGTACTTTCTTGGGTTTTGTAAATCGGAAATTGACAAAACAATTGTATTGTATTTTGATATTACTACGAAGGCTGAATTCCGAACCGGTGGTAACTTCAGTAAATTAGACCTTCATAAGTGCCCTCCTAGGGCCTTAAACTGAATAAATGGCATGAGTTTGACTTTGAAATGATATTCAAAAGTACTAAAACTTGATGATTGATTAATTTCTGAACGAAATCTAGGCGTGGAATACGGTATTTTTTGATTGATTTTTGTGGAATCTTCCAACTGAATTTTAAATGAGTTCCACACAACACACTGAGCTGAAATTTTGCATACACCATTGATGCTGAAGTATTTTTTTGTTTTTACTATCTACCTCAAAGTCACCTTTGCCATCTTTTCTAATAAAGGTACGTGAATATTGAATAAAGGACATTAAACATCCCTCTCCCTTGTTGTCAAATGAGGGTGACGCAAAAACAAATTAGTTCCGGACGTTCGACGCTGCTATTTCTATTAATTTCGGCCACGTGTCTTTGGTATATTTAGAAAAGCAAAGCGTTCTAAGTTTAAACTTAAGAGTGTAAAAAAAAACTGTTATGTCTGAAGTAACAACTCGAACTTCAAAAATTTTGTAGCGTATGTTTTGACACAAACAATAAATAGTTTTTCTATACAGCCATTTATTGAATTTAGAACATAATGAATTTCAAAAGTACTGAAGTTACCATCGGTTCGGAAATCAGCCTTCATCAAGGAATCTAATATTTGTTAAGCTTACTCCAAATCATGAAACGCAAAGTCAATAAGCTGAACATTTCCTAAGTAACCAAAACTTCAAAGTAAATCTATTCGGTGTTGCTACTAGGAAATAAAATATCCCCAACGAAGCTGTTACAATTATTAATAGTCAACAAATAAATTACATTACACGAACTTTAATCGATGCTTGCAAAATGTCACGATTTGCGTCACAAAGTCTTCCTGGTGCAACACCGTGTTTAAAGTTAGATCTTGTTGACGTCAATAATGATCTACTCTTAGAATAGATCCTCATTTATGCCTGTTGCATAGTCTGTTGCGTGGACTTTAATTCGGGCGCAGGATTTCGACACTATTCAATTGTTGCGCATGCATCTGATTGAAAATTTAAAGATGGCTTCTTTGATCGAATAAAGTTGAATGAATGGGCCTATAGTAAAGTTGTTCAGTGACTAAGCTGAAATAGGTTTTGAAAAGAAATCATCTCAAAATATTCACCCGGTATATGCCCAACTCTTTAATACATGTATCAGGAATCTGGTTTATAAAGTTATCTGTTTATTTCTTTCATGTTAACAATTTCTCTTTGTGAGTCACTAAAAGCTGCCCCTAAGACGCATTTTCTTATACAAAGAAGATATTTTTGTGCGATTTATTTTCTTTCAACCTTCAAAGAAGTACGTATTTAATATTTCAGTATTTTTATCACAAAAGAATTGCATCTCCATTGCGCAATACAATGCCAATGAGGGTAAATCGTGCCCCAAATACCTATATAAGCCACCCCCGCATATTAAAGCCCTATGGGGCTTATGGGCATCAACCCCTATACATACATCTGCGTTAATGTGTCAAATATCTCAAGGGTATACCCTTAATAAAATGCCTATTGTTGCTCGCGAGGGTAGAAGCTCTTTTGTATTTCTGTTGTCCTGGTACCTAAGGATCTTAGAATGTTTTGTTTATACGAAATGCGGGCTTCTTGACTGACTGTAAGATTGTAAGACAAAGTAGATTTATAGGGATTTCGAACTCTCTCATTTCATAACCGCCTGGTACATTAAATGCTTTAAAAGCTAACGAATCCTTTGATTTCTAAATATGTCTTAACAGTTTATGCTGTCCTGGTACTTATTTTATATAACACAAAATTATTTCATCATAAGGTACTAGGAAATCATATTCCAAAGGAATGTCTCAGTTTACTCTTACGCACTCGATTAAATCATCCGTTCAGGTGTTTGCAAATAAACAAATAACATGCGCTAACAATTCAATCACATCAGAATCGTCTCTTACGTCATCATAATTGTCAGTAGGAAGTGCACTTCGTCATCAGTAAAATGAAACATCCTGATTAGACTAAATTATAGATACGTCAGTCATTTGTATTATGCAATGACGGTCATTCATTACATAAAATTATTAACTATCTCGATACTGATAAAAGGGCCGGGGCTATGGATATAGTTTGGCTAGAAGATGTTGCTTGCATAAACCTTAAAGGGCAAGAGATTCCTCACGAAACCACGCCTCTCATTTTGGGATCAGAATTTGAAGTCCAGATTGTAAAGCAAGAAAACCAGACAAGAAATAAGCATCGGAAAACTCATAGGAAAATAAATTGTTTAGGGCGTTTAACGCTGCAAAACTATGCGAAGTATTTCGATTATCATTCCTTTAGTAGCTCACCTGACCAGATTGAATCGAAATAATGAGGCACGTGCGATAATATTGTATAAAATCATTTATAAAACATCTATAAAAAGTTGATTTATTAATAAATCTTGCTTTTGTTTCTACATAACATACGGTTCAGTGAACTTCTACGGGCGGACGCTCCTGTTGTAGTTATGGTTTTGCTCTTTTTAATAAAAGAACATTTTTTGTTTATTGTGTTAGGCAGCAGTGTAGAGAAACAAGGCTGTATGTAATGTAACGGTTCATCTGTTTAAAAATCGAATCATCGAAATATGTTTTTAAAAGCAGGAACTCTTTGATTACAGAGGCTCATGATAATGTCAACTGTCATGTTAACTACATGACAGTGCAAGGACTAGGTACTTCTATCTAACGTTTAATCCAACTGCATCTCAGCAATCACCGTATATATCAGGAATATGTTTGTATTGCGCAATTAGATAGTTGCTGTAATAAATTATGAAATGGAATAAACTGAGTGATGAAAAAAAAAATTGATGGGAAGTATAATTTAAATCAATTTTCCAATGGTAGAACGTATGAACACCCCTCAGTAATTAATGTAAATATCAGATTTCCTCTGTTTGTAAGGAACGACAGGATGCGCCGGAGCATCGGCGCGTATCACCGCTCGTCACGATGCGCGATTGGTCGACGCAATCGGTGGAACCAGTAACTTTGATATAAATGCATTGTAGAATGTATCTACTGGTTTGTTTATGAGGGGACGATAATTTTATGCAGTGGATAACAATGATTATAATGTTATTTAAATCTATTTCTTTCTTTCTTTTTCTTTTCTTTCTTTATTTACTATTAAAATATTAGAACTAAGTAAATTAATAATAGGCATAACACAAAGACAACAAAGAACAAAATTAATACTAAATTTAAAAAAAAAAATGATCTAACTTAATCAGCTTAAATGTAAACAACCATTTGACACTGTGTCAATAGTCAATTAAAAACGCAAAAAGCACTAAAATCTCATTTAACATTAAAAGTTAACAACCTAAACAATAAATACAGTGTAAACAAACCGATTTTCATTCAATTTTAATCCAGACCACGCACAATATAACATTAAAGTCCAGGCGTACCTCAGGGATCTATCTTATACCCCACACTTTTCCCTCTAGAGGGTGAATTCGATTTACTTTTAATAAGGGCCGCAGATGGCGTCCTAAACGCAAGCTATTCCCCGCTTCGATGGTTTTATAGGTTAACGCAATTTGCGTTACGCGCCCTTGAGTTATTAGATCTTTCATCATCTTGGTTTAATCCAATAGTTATTCTTTCATCTCTTGTTATGTTTTATTAAGATAAAATTCAATCGAACTTTTTTATCGGCGCCTTTTTAAACGCGCATGTTCTCAATTCAAAACTAAATAAAACGTAAAAATTTTACAATTCAAATATGGAACGGAATTTAAAATATAGAATCCAAAATTATTGGCGTGTGTGGAAGGACTGAATCAACGATAAAGTACTTTAGTGCTTATTAGATACAGATGGGGGGAGAAATATTGGTCTCCCTTGCACCTAGCAACACCACGTTCAGGAACGTAGAACGGTCATGGACCTATTCGGAAACCGTGACGAATTAACTGACAGACGTAAAAACGCAACTATAGCGTTCTAAATATAATTACCGCGCTCCGCTTTTTGTTAATATTCAATTATGACATTAGATTCGGTTTATGGGTGATCCACATTGAATTGTTGCAAAGAATTTTAGTTTCATCATGTCGAGTATCTACAATTAAACTAGAACTCATCCTAATTGTAATATATAATATAACTAGCTGATCCCCGCGGTTTCACCCACGTTCCCGGTGTAATTATTTTTTCATACAAACCATCCTTGAACTCCAACGAACATTTAAAAAAAAAAATTGGCCAAATTGGTCCAGGCGTTGTTGAGTTATGCGCTTACCAACACATTTTGCGATTCATTTTTATATTATAGATACAAACTGTACGTCTGTTTGTAATCAATTGTTTAAGTGGTCACGGAAATAACGTCACATTGCTTAGCAATGACAAGAAAGTGGTCAATAATTTCGTAGTGAATAAGCAAGTAATGTATTTGAATGAAAAAATAATTGAAATCTAACTATGTGGAGATAACTCTTCAACAGGACTTTCACTGAAGTTAAGAAATTGTATAGAGATGAGCAGTAATGGATTTAGTCGAAATTATATACGCCTTATTTAAATATTTAAAGCCTTAAAATGAAACAAAAGAGCTTAAAGAGACAATGATACAAAGAGATACTAATTCAAGAATAAAGTGACTCATTCACTAATCCCAAATTTGAATTGTAAACTTAACTCCACGCGTTTAAGGTTTATAATTGTATAACGTAACAAATAAAAGCATTTGAAGTTCGAAACGGGGTTTCGAAACATCGTACTTGACTTGGAATGGAGTGGACTTACAATTTTAAATTTAGAATTGGGCGTATGATTTGCAATAGAAGATATTTTATTTTTGCCGACTTGATACATATAGACTTTTAAAATTCCTTTTTTAAATTGAATGCGTGTTCTAAATCTTTTTTATGTATGGTCTAAAACTTATCTATACTAATAAAGAAGCTTTCTGATATATAAATTCAAGCAATAATATACTTTATATTAATATTAATAAGAATAAAGGTGTACACGATTGCAGTCATGTATGACGTTCTAAAAAATCATGGCGCGTGACAAAGCGAGCACGCGAGCACGCAACTTACGTTATTATAGTGGAAAATGAGTGAAAGAGAAAGGTATATACCCTGCAATTATAAGAAATAAAGGTATGAACAAAAAAATAGTAATTTTCGAGAGTAAAATACTAGTGTTGTCAGAGTCTTAGAGGCAGAATATCATCGATATAAACATACGCTAACAAATAAATATATTTTTCTAGCCAACCCACATGAAGATAGAAAATAAATTTTCCAAATACACAAATACCCCAATGCAAGGGGCCAAATCCCCGTGTTACAACGCCATGTGCTAACGACAGTTGTGACGGAATTAGTGCATTCTCTATGGTCATGCCCGTATTTACTCCCCCGCGTCACTATTGTTCTTATTTTAAAAATGGCCGCCCTCCCCGTCTTGCGATATTTTTGGAGGGAACTTTTGCTTTTGTAATGGCATTTGAATAATCCTTTTAATTCTGATGGATCTAGTGCCACACAAATATTGTTAAGTCTATGCTAAATTACCTAGACACATCGTTTTCAATTAGTCCTTAGAATTTTAGGAACATTTCCGCAGAGTACATCAATCAGTTGACATTGACAAAGATACAAAAAATATATTCAATTCAAATTCAAAAATCATTTATTCAGTTTAGGCCCTAATAAGGCACTTATGAACGTTACAAATGATTCTACCACAATCAACAAGATCTGCTTATTAAGAAAGACGTAAAACCTTCTTGCACTTAAGTTGATGAAATCATTGGATAATGCATAATAGAGTGATAGATAACCACACAAATCTTATACTTATTTAAATACTAATGCTCTCCCACGCAGGATATCATAATCACCTACGTTAATAGCTGAAAGTCCCTTACGATATCAAGTATCGAGTCGCGTTGTACATCCGTCGGCTCCACCCGTCCTGTCTGCGGTTGACGGTAACCGCAGGGTTTTTATTTACAAACATGTTGGGAAAGTTGGAGCTCCTACGCTTTATGTAGAATTTAAAGATTCACCCTTAATTTTAAGCGGTTTCATTTGAGGTAAGAATTGATAATCTAGGGTATTACTGAGAGACCCTCCAGAAATAATCGTGGATAATGATGAGGATGAAGATGTAGAACAACGATAGATCAATGATCAGTGAGTAAAATTGGAACAACTAAGTGAGAGTGATCAAATACAAAGCTGTTCTTTTGACTAAAGAAGATATAATAAAACTGGAACGTTTAGCGAATTGCTCGGAAAATGTACCATAAATTCTTAGATAAACATATTTGAAAAAAAGCCCACTTATAATCTGGGTTTATAAAAAGAGAATTGCGAACAATCGTAAGGTCACGATTATGAAACGATGGTCTAATACTATTATCAAACGTTTACGTGGATGATATGGTTGTGGCAACAGGCAAAACTAATTTGGATCGAAGGCACGTAGAAAGAGTCAAATAGCACCATATGGAATGCGGATAAAACCGCGGGAAAAGAGCTAACATTAACAATCTCCACATCATGATTAGCCCACAACGCCCTAAAACTTAACAAAGGCGGAGCTTCGAGTAAAAGCTAATGAACGAAACGTGATACATTCATTATATTAAATGATGCAAGGTATAAATTTAAAAAGAAAACGTTCCGTCCGTCTATGATTATCTACGTATCGACGATCGTTAGGCGTGGGAAGTGCGTACGCGCAGCGGGATTAACATTTTTCATTCATTCATATATTATTAAGTGTGTGACTCTTAGCTTTAAGTGTCATACCAACCAATACCTTCCCATAGATGGTGAGATTTACTTTTTACTGAGGCTTGACCACAATTTAACTGGAAAGCAATGTACTATACTCAAGAACACCTGTTAAAACACTGGTACAAGCTTGATTGTCGTCAGAGTTTGAACTTGAAGGTGAAAATTCACCATACATCATTTATTTACCGAAATATTAACACAGGCAGTTCTGAGCAAAGGTAAATGTTAAAAGTGAAAACATGGTTAAAAGTGAGCTAATTAGGGCAATTCCCTCATCTTCAAACATGACTTTTGTTTAGAAGATTATGCTATAATATACTGGGTGATTTTTTAGTCACTGGCCATACTTGCAGGGGTTGAAGTACTCGTCAATATGAACAACTTTTATCATGGGACTAACTCTCGAGATCACAAAAAATTATCAGCTGTCCATACAAAAGTTCAATTCCTTCTCGACCAAAATGTATGAAGGAACCATTTTATTTTTTGTGATATCAGAGTTGGTCCCATAGTAAAAATTTGTTCATATTGACGAGTACTTCAACCCCTGCAAGTATGTCCAGTGACTAAAAAATCAACCTGTATATACGTAGGTAGGTGCAATGAAAGTAAATTTAGGACATCACAACAGGTTCTCAATCTAACAAGATAAGATTTGTATCGTGAGAATCTTATGTTATTGCGCAACTATACTTTTACTCAAGTGAAGAGTTTGTAATTGGCAGAATCTTAAGGATAACGGCTTGTTTATTTGTAAACAAGATTAAAATATTTAATGTATACTTGCAACACTGAAGGCAAAAAGTCATTATCGGACTCGTTACCGATTAATGAAGATTTTTGTTGAAATTGAAAAAGAAATAGTACAAATTCAATGCTTGTACCGTAAGTAATGAATGAACTTTAAAAATAGCACCGGACAGGGCTGGATAGAACAGTACTCATTATAACGGGGCAACATCCCGTTTCCCACGTTTGTAATTGTCACTTGTTCTTTTTACGCGGTATCTCATGATGGGGAGGCCATTTTGTCTTTTTACTTTTTCTATTCGGCCGGTTTGCGACTTTTTTTAGACGATCAAGTCGCATCGCATTCAGCCAATATTATTTTTAATAGATTTTTTCGCTCGTAAGAATGATTTTTATACGCATCGCATTAAGGGTTTGTAATTTCTGTATCGTGTGACAGGTAGGGATTGTTTTTTTAAAGCAATCTATAGCGTGGGAGCCTCGTGTTTTGAGCCCTACATCGTTTTGTTGTTTTATTTCGTTAATTATATAGTTAACTTCGCCGTTCATTTTATCTTGGCTTTAATGGTTTGATGAGACGGGTATCTTTATTTGGATTTGTATTGAAGTAGTCGACTTTTATCTAGAAATCTAGTTTAGAGTCGGTTATTAAGTTTCATATAGGTACCTATATGGTATTAATAGTCTGATTATAAAGATAACATACATATTATTAGTCATAACTAGGTACGTAAGGTCAATACTTTTTCATTGACTCACTCCTTCATCTTTTTATAAAACAAATAATAAACGACTTTATATCTAAAAGAATATGGTCTTAATTGGTTCACGCATTTTCAGATTTACGTGAGGCTAAATAAACGTAGTACCAACGCCACGCGTTGCGTATTAAAAACAAAACATCGTCCATCTCTCTCTGTGTCGCAATCGCCCATTTTCCGTCTTAGTCTCACACGATCTCCCGCACCGACATTCTCACGAACCGTGGGAACTTCACCTTTCCGATGCGATGTATCGATTTGTCATTCGATAGTTAGTCGATACTCGATGCCGGATCGATTATACGATATACTCGTTAATGTTGTAAACATAGTATTCAGGGAAAGTGTTGAATGGGACGCTAAACTCTATGGTTAAACGGCGCCAATTTAACTGTTCTTTTTTAAAATTGATTTTTTCACAGCCAGATAGTATTTTTTTAGAGAGGAAAGCGTTATCGAACTTTTCCGATTCGTTAAGATTCGTTGAAAACTAATCAGCCGTGAAAATAACTGTTATATTACTGCTATAGAGATGGAAGTTCGACCTCATTCATACTTTTTTTTATGTCTTTCACAATATAAGCTACGGATTTACTACGACGACCACAGATTCCTAAGATCTAATTCCCTTATTATTCCTGTAAAAAAACATTGTTTTTTTTTTCACCGAGACAAGTGAATTTAAATGAATCTACCGCAACACTAGCGACACTAGTAGTAGTACCGTTGCTCGTTGTGGCGCAGGATGTATGAATGAACGGAAGGACATACATAAAAGGCTCGAATAGACAGGTGAAACAACCTAATAATGTATTCAATACTTATCAATATAATATCCCGGAAGCAAAAACATCTTGCAATCAATACAATACTTAATAATTCACAAGTTGTATTCAGTTGTAGATACGACAAAGTTATACGGTACTATTATCAATAGAAAATCAACCTTATAGCTCAACAATAAAGTTCAATGAATACTCTGACAGGTGTAATACAATTGTAGTAATATCATTTGACGACTGCATTTCCCACGCGCGGGCTTTTCGAAGAAATTCGAAAAATTGTTTTTTCGTCAAGTCGCAAAAGGGTTGTGAAACATCTGGTGGCCAGATGCATTTTCCCGTACAATGAGGCTGTTTGAAGATATAATGCTTTTAAAAATTGTGAGAATTTAAAAAATCAACATTTCACTTGAACCCCACTACCCCTAATGCGGTGTGACATTTTTAGTTTCATTATTATTGAGATTTTCATGAAAAAAAATACAAACGAACAAAATAATTGGTAAAACGACGCAATCCCCGAGATGCCATTAATAGGTACATAACCAATTATTTCTTTGGTACGAATCATAATATTAGCAAATATTGCCATCACAAAAAAACAGCATTGTATTTTTTTTTTACAAAGTCCATCTGTTTCTATTCTACTATAATTGTAAACGGACCTTGCAATAAGCGCCGGCCAAAACAAACAATTAAAATCGCCATGTGGCCACGACAGTCTTTTGAAAAAAAAAAGGTGTCAATTAGTTTCACACTGTTTACACCGTGAAAGACACTTTACCAATGTTCCCACGCGTACAAGAACTTAAACTAATTACATTTACACCGACCGCTGACTTTCAATGGCGTTTGTGATGAACAAGAACATAAAAAAACGCTGTAACCAACTTAGACGCAGACTAATCCGATTTAATTCGGATCACGAGCGGCGCGGACGCTTCTAATGATCTACAGCGGTGCGATGATCTAGCGGCCAGATCTTGCCGCAGACGTGACGAGGTTACGAAATATCTTCACGATTTATCTCGCGAACTTAGGTTAGACAGAGGCTCGGCATGTCAACCTACATTATCGAGACGGACGGATGGAATGATTGTTATTACTTGGTATTTAACGGCGCTAGCAGTAATAGTCTAGATTGCAGTCAAGATATTGTTTAGTACATTAAATCTTATGAAATAATTAAAATAAAGAAACGTGTAAATTATTCTCTCTCATAAAGTTTTACATTGTACACTAAAAAGATAATAGTTAAAAAAAATGATTTAGTTGATTTCAAAAGTTGAGAATATGATGTTGTTATAAGTATTTCCTAACCTAAAATGTGAACGAAATTTTTAAAACCAGTTCACGAATTAGGTAAAAACTTTTTTGATAAAAAAGATGCACGGTTATATTCACGAGGGAAGTCCTAATTAACTGCCTTACTCATCAGTTCACATTAAAAATAAAACTAGTTTTTATTTTTAAGTTATAAATAACTCATATAACGGCTCAACATAATTGATAAATCAGTAATAAAACAAATCGCTTACATTATTAAACATTAAAATCGTTTTAAGTATAACCTTTAGCAAATCAACTGAACGTAATACTGGCAATACAAAGATACCGACTAAGGTGTGAGAGCGAGAGGTCACAAGGTCGTGGGAGTGATGAGTGTACGTTGAAGTACGCAACAGTGAAAAGGTACTCTTCCTGTACTAGTATTGAATAATAGGTACGGATATCAAATGCTTATTATAGGGTTATGAAGAAAGTTTATAGGGAGGTTACGCAATCTGCAAGGTATAATCGATATACCGATTATGATAATCGACTTAATAGATATAATCAAATGAAATAAGATGAAGCGACGACGGTGCGCGTTGAATCAGGAAAACTGAAGCACATTGGGAAGTCCTTGATTATAAAATTTGAACTCATTTAACTTAACCCCGTCCTCGATATAAATGGATACTTTTACTTATCCGGTCAGTTAAGACGGCAAGAACATGTACTAATATTACAACATTATATGTAATCCCATTATGAACGATGATATCGGAAATGGCTCAATTGACCTGGGTTGACTCGACGACATCTCGTGTCGCTCAGTAGTTGTTTGTTAATGTTATCGCAACACAGAGGATGCCACAGACAAGCTGTGCCGGAAGACGGACGAGCAAGATATAGGCGTTTACCATACAAGAACATGAGATCAACTTTCTAGATTAAAAAGAATTGCGAGTAATCATGATGCCGTGACGAATTACCGTCTTCAAATCTTACTTTATGTGTATAACATCAAATTATTTTTTTTACTTTGGGTACATGTTAGTATCAATCAAGGGAAGTTTCATAATAACAATCGATTGAAAAGTTGATTTTCCTGCAAGTGTAGTATAGACAAGCTGAGTCTATAAGTTCTTGCGTCCAAAATGTATCCAAATGAGTTACAATGTTTAATTAATTTACCGATACATTAACTACGGGCTAATCGATAAATCATTGTCAACTAATAAACACCGGCAGCCCTAAACAACATTCGAATTTTGGAATTTCGAATGTATACCGAGCGCGCGTCTTTGGAACATTCTCCGCTTCGTTTCTCACGATCATTAGCGTTGTTTCGCTTCGGCCCTTGCTCGGACACCGTCGTAACTTGTTTATAATGTTTTGAATTTGGAATTCTGTTTTTGAAATTATTTGTAATTGGTTGCGTTCATTACCGTCACGTAGGGTTTGTGATAGATTTTGAACCTTATTCCTCTTACATTTAGTAGACTATGTTCATTGAAGGAAACATTGCCTATATCAAGTTAGGGACCTCACATATAATATTTTTTCTACTTTTCATAACAAAAAAGAATCGCCCGTATGAGAACATCTTGACAAAACGTTTATTGAACGTATGTTATTCAGCATCAGCTGGCATTGGATACACCTTTCCGCAAATTACACTATTCAACTTCCATCCTTGTCGTCCTCATGTAGTTACACATCTTCCATCTCTATCTTAAAGGTTAGTGTGGGCTGAACAGCTGTTTGTTGGGTCCAGTTTTTTTTTCATTACATTATAATAACGTGTACGTGAGGGTAACAGGCAAGGTAAAGGTACTAGGTTCCATCAGGCTTAATTTTTTTTAATGTAATTTATAAGAACATATTATAAGGGCCACAAAACTAGTTTTTTAAAATTCAACGATATTTTTTTTTCTTAATTAAGTTAGTATACACGCTTATGTCTTTCTAAAGACTGAATTTCAGCAACTTAACACCGATTTATTTATCAAATAATTATCCGGGCATTGAACTCACTACCTCAACCAATGAAAACTTCGTACGGCGACAGTTGCGTGAAAAAAAATATTCAGGAGGCAAAGATTCGTTATCATTATCACTAACAAACACATGTCATATTGTTATCTCTCTCTGACACGAAGGATGGGCGTATGTTCATCTCGCTCGTACATATTTTCAAACACCAGCTGTTTCGCAACGGGATTCGGTGGCATGCGCCTGCGCAGGGATGGTCAGGGTTGTCACTCGCGGAAAAATAAAATGTTTTTATTCAATAAAGTACTTGAGGTTACATAGGGGTACGTTTAATTAGAATTAAATACCCTTTATGTTATGTACATAGGGGTTCGTTTAATTAGAACTAAATACCCTTTATGTAAAGATAAAAAATTTAACATAGTTTTCGAATATTTACAGATTAAGGAATAAAACAGAAAAAAGAAGTAATAAAGATTGTAGTATGAATGATTACATTTTATAATCACGTAAGTATTAATTTTCTAACTAAATAATATCGCAATATTATTAAAAACAAAACAAAACTACAAATATCTATTCGACGTTTTTATTATGATGATTAATTCATATCAGATAAAATATTATCGGTTCATAATCTTAATATATATAAATCTCCTGTCACGATGTTTGTCCGCGATGGATTCCTTAACTACTTAACAGATTTTAAATTAAATTGGCACACCGTGAGCAGTCTGGTCCAACTTGAGAGATAGGATAAAAGGCTGGACCGATTTGGATGAAATTTTGGGTATGAGTTGGACAGGACGTCTGTCGGGACAGCTAGTATATTAATATATTATCATTTATCACTGAGAGATAAGCAGCTATTGTTAATAACTGGCATAAAATATATTTAGTTCGACGAATGACATTTAAAAAATAAAAATTCAATGACATTCGAATAAATCTAAGAAAATATCACTTCTTAAGCAACAAAAACATCAACATTTTTTTAAAAGTTTTGTTCTAAAATTAACTTGAAAAATATTTTTCCTTTTTTTATCTTAAATTCAAATTGACAGGGAAGTTATGTCTTTTATAACCGTAACTACGCGGATATGAAAATCCCAATTCCTTTAAAATTAATATTTCAAACTGCCAACCCTAAGAGAGCTCTAGTCAGCTGCTCGACCGTTAAATATCCAACATTACACTTAGAAAAGGTACAGCTGTCCTATTGTATCCTTTTGCGACCTTCAAGACTAGAATATGAGAAAAAAAACATTGTTTTAAATTTTATTCAAGTCTTTATGCGTGACCTGGGGCTCTAAAAAGGTCACTCAAGCAATACTTCTTAGAATTCACAGTAGATCCTATGCAATTTATTAAATCCGAATATTTTAATGAATTGTATAAAATTATTGACTATTATTCAGACAAATATTGGAATTACCTAAATAGAATTTCCTGTGAATTCGATAAATTATCTTAAAGCAATATTGCTCGAACTCTAATTACTAAATAAGGTAGTTTAGTTCGTGCAAGGGTGGAGCGGTCGAGAGACCATCACCATTGTGTCAAGTCAATAAAAAAAAAAGGTTAGTCATGACGATAGACAATCGAAAGCCGTGGGCTGCTCTATCATCATAATATCCGTTCATAATAATAAAATTGCCATATTTAAAAATATATTTAAATTTCCCACGACTCACTCCCGGTGTGATAATAAAATACATATTTGATAAAAGCTAAAATGTTTTGAAATCATGACCTGAAAAATAAAAAACCTGCGTAAGGGCTCGCTATTTTAAAATAATTCTAGGATTCGAACCCACAAGCTTCGCGGGCCACTACGACTAGGCTTTCCTAGGTTTCCTATGTAAAAGGTATTAACTCACTCAATCCCCAATTAACATAATTAATCCTGACTAATATTAGAAATCCGAATGTGAGTTTGTTTGGACCAAATTATATCACGTTACGTACGTACGTTACGTATATAAAAAAAAGGACATGGCCTTTTTTTCGGGAACGCGGGCGAAACCGCGGGGGACAACTAGTTTTCAATTAAAAAGAAATACACTACTGCGCATTCGATAACTTCGCAGCGGCAAACTCATAATGGACCAGCTGGGGTATTAATTTAGCCATTTTCGTAGATACGAGGTAGAGCATAGCGATATGTCGCTCAGAGAGCAGCTCGACTGGGGAAGTACCTCCACCTTACAGAATACCGCAGCCAAATAACTTATAGTGTGTTCCTGCGCGTGAGTAAGGTCGCCAGAGCTCATCGGGGAGAAGGGTCGCCAACGCGCGAGTGATACGTCTGCTGGTAACCGCTTACCATCATTGTTTGCCGACAATCCTATATGCTTAAGCTTTGTGCTTAGCTTGTAAGGCTGTATTATATACTCGTACAACATACGAACAAAGGTCTTAAAATAAACACCAAAGACATGAACATCACGCTCCCGCGCTAATGGGATGCATTGAACAATGAAAATTACATTAAAAATTCATAGAAGGCATTGTGTGATTGTAATGACTTTCTTTGGTAAATGATTGAGTTACTTCCTCCTATATCCACGGCGATCCATGGCAGGCACTGGTTTTTTTTTTTTATATGTGGCTCCCTGTACTCCGACCAATTAATTTCTCAAATTCACCGCAGATCCTATACAACTCATCAAATCTGAATTTGTCAATTATTTTTTTACAAATTGTGCGACTAGACTGCAGATTTTTAGCTAGTCGTTAAATATATTGATTACTAGTTTCCGCCCCGCGGTTTCACCCGCGTTCTCGAGGGATCTTATGTTTTCCCGGGATAAAAAGTAGCCTATAGCCTTCCTCGATAAATGGGCTATCGAACACTAAAATAATTTTTCAATTCGAACCAGTAGTTCCTGAGATTGGCGCGTTTAACCAAACAAACAAACTTTTCAGCTTTATAATATTAGTATAGATTTATTTATAAATTAATATTATTTTTAGATATCCATTGTAGGTTCAATGATTTGTTCTCCTTACAACACAAAAAAAAATAAACATGGCTAACAATAGTAGTTCCAAAATTAAAAATAATTTACAAACTAAGAACAAACAAACCAAAAACAATGAACATTATTTTTAGCAACAAAAGGCCTAATCCCAGATGTTCGGGGAGGCATTAACATCCCGGATGTAATACCTAAGGAGACCCAACAATGGTACAAAACGCCAGATGTGGCAATTTTCACAAATTCTTGGGAGCAATTCGACAGATGTGGACAAGAATTACACTTAACATTGGAAGCATTGTACCATCGACAAACTTCAAGCATGATCAATTTTTTAACCTTTTCGTTTGCAAGCAGTCATCATAGCTCGCCCCGCCCATTGTCAAGACAAAAGCCGCTATTGTGTAATTTCATTTGTTTTGACTAGTTTTATGATAAGCGCATTGTCCACTTGTATTGTCGACAACCAGGTAGTCGCTGGTTGCTGCACACAAAAAGTAGCCTTATGGTGGTCATGCTTGAACTTTGTCGATTGTACATCCATATTACATACTAGCTTTTCCGCGCGGTTACAATATAAAATTTTCGAAATAAAATATAGCCCATGTTACTCAGGGATAATGTAGCTTTCCAATGATGAAAGAATTTTTGAAATCGGTCCAGTAGTTTTTGAGTTTATTCGTTACATACTAAAATACAAATCTTTCCTCTTTATAATATTAGCATAGATTATACTATATATAAGCTCCACCCTGCGGTTTCACTTGCATTTAGGTTAATTTTATAATACCCATTTATTTAACCTTAGGAAACGGGCCGTCAATTTTTTTTTTTTACTATTTATAAGTATGTGTTAGACTACAATTTCATAATGGTAAGTGATGATTTGGCCGAAGGTGGTAAGCACACAAAGCCTAGAACCAACTGGCTCTCAAGTACAGCTGCCGGAACACACCGGCGTTTGGCAACTTGAGGGTGGTAGCCAGCCAGGCGGGTACTACAAAGTACCCTTGCACATTGCTAAAACGGAGCAAACTTTCTTTTCTTAGTTACCGTTTTTGTAAGTTAAATAAAAATTATTCTTAAAAAAAAAACACAAATTGCTAAAATGGAGCCAAGTCTCTTTTTTACCATTAGCTTTTTATAATAAAACCAAGTTTTTAATGTAGCAATTCAATAAATTAGGCAAGGTGCTACACCAGCTGCCAAACACGACGGAGCATAAAATGGAATCGCCATTACGAACGGAGCAGATGACACGCGCCACTGTTCTTTTTGTTAATTAAAACTTAATTATTCAAGATCAGAATTAATAAAACCTTTTTCAAATAAGACTGGTGTTTTATATAGAAAAGAAAAAAAAAATGAGAAAAGTAGCGTTTTTTGACAGTTACCTCAATTTCCAAGCATTTATTATAATCTAGTAAGTCATTGAAAAAATAGCCACTAGCCATCGGCAGTTTAAAAAAAAAATTAACTGCCGGTGGCTAGTGGTAAAAGTTCCTTAAGGCAAAATAGCTTCATATATACAAACATAATATATTACATTTATTTTAATATTGTCTGGGCTTCAAATGGAAGCTGCAAGATATTTATTTGACATGCCTGGTGCAGCATACCTCCAACTTTTCCGTAAATGTATATACGGGGTTATTTGTAAGTAACCGGCATTGCTCTAGGGGATGGAAGTACTTCCATCCCCTTGATGTACATTAGGTATGTGACCAACCCTAAAATCGTGAAAAACATCCAAGCAAGGTTCATTTTTTGTATAAAAGATATTTTTTTCGTGATTTTAGTTCGGTCCCTAATAAAAGTTGTTTTATTTGATAAGTAGGTATTTCCACATACTTGTAAGTTAAAAATAACCCTGTAGACTTTATTAGGTTCGTTTAGGGCTTAGGGTACGATGAAATTGACATACCCTTGTAGTGCAGGGAGGGCAAAAGCCAAAGCATTTATTTAATGCTAAATTGTAATGTAAGGTAGTACCTATATACATGAAGCCGCTAGTAGGATTCATATATTATTTACTATAATAACATTATTTCTACCAATAACATAAACTGTAACATAATTTATCGACAAAAAACTATAATTTAATATTTATTGAAAAAAAAGGATCTTAAAAATGTTACTCACGTAACGCCTTCTTTTTCGGTACATCAACACGTTTCACAGTATTTTTATTCATTTTTTTATAACAATAACACGGCATTATTATTATATGTCAATTATAACATTTGAATCTATTAAAAATATATATTATTTCAATTAAATAAAAATACTTCTGCAGCGTGTAAGAGCAGTCCGTTAAATGTGTTTGAATATGTAATATAACGAACATGCGCTTGCGCATACCCACAATTGTTTCGGTAAAAATAGCAAGAGTAGTTAAAAATGGTGGGTAATTAGAAGAAATACTATAGTGACAAATTAAGTTATCGATCACAGATAAACACAAGCATATTGATATAAATACTATATTAAAGTAATTAATTAAATTACTTTTTGATAAGATTTGGGCATGAAACGGTGTTATTAATTAAAAATGTATCATGGGAATATTATGTTAAGCCGTACAGTACATTCGAGTTACAAAATATATATAAAAAAATATGATATATTTATGTACAAGAATAATTTATTTAACTTAAGTTATTCAATTAATGAACATGTCAAACTAATAAAATGAAATGTTTAAAACTAAATAAATAAATAGCGAACTACTTAATAATAATTTAGTATTGATGCCTTTAAAAAAATAATTTAACAGTTAAGAATCTAAACCAATATTACAGAGCAGTTATATTTTCCGATACAAGAATCGAATCAATCAAAAAAGCGCATGAAGATGAAATTTACTACGAATAAAAAAAAACTTTCGTAAGATATGACACACACCTTATCACCCGTGGATGGAGATAATATAAAAAACCGTTATAAACCGTCAATAATAAATATTAACTCACCCAAGCCAATTTTTCTTTTGATCTTTTTCAATACTTTCATTTTCGATCCCTTCTTATCCTTAACTGGGGTCGTTTCAGGTTCCAAAGCCATGGGAGGCAAAACAAGGGTCTGGGGGGGCATCTGTGCCCCATGTCCCGAAGCCCGGGGACAAGCGGGGCAATGACAAGCCCCCCTAGCCTGCCTCACACTCATACAACTGCTTACTCCCATCATCGAAAACCGATTAAAATTTTACAAATAAAAAAACTCAGTCCGATAACGTAAACTTTAAAACATATTGTCACTTAATAATGCGAGAAAAGTACACAATTGTAATTAATGTTTATTATACACGAAACTATACGCACTTAATATTTATATTACTACGCGAAGGACGCCCGCTCGCGACGCTGCCCGGCGGCGGAGTGACGTGACTTGACTCGAACTCTCACGCTGTGCGACCGACCAGCCAAGGGCTCGCTCACGATATTGCGTGCGTTTGGAAAGCCCTTTTGTTTATCTCTCTCATTCACTATACGTTGGAGAGAGAAGGTTTATCTCAGTGTGGGGCGTTTATTTTCAGACACTTTTCTGATAAACGTGTTCATATTTAAAATAATTAATACATGGAAAATATTGCTTTTTTATGCCACTGGCTTTGGAGTTTTTATTAAAGATCGGGTTGTTTAAAGATCACCACTTACCAGGAGCGTAGTGTAGTTTTTCTGTATATATAAAATGGTACTCTGACTGACTGGGAGATATATCAACGCACAGCCCAAACCACTGGACCTAGAGACTTCGCAGGGGATTTTCCATGTGTTACCGACCTTTATAAAGTCTAAAAGACAATTGGTTCTTATGTGCAACTGCTGGAACACACTAGTAGGTGATTGGCTACTACAAAGTACCCTACCACCGTGCTATGGTTTCCTCTCGATGTTTTCCTTCCCCGAAAGCTCATTGTAGGATTCGAGCCCACGACATTCGCCGCGGCGTCCGACGTCTATACCACTGAGCAATCATCGCCTTAAAATTTGGTATTGCTAATGTCCATAGGCGACGGTAACCACTTACCATCAGGTGGACCGTCTGCCTGCTTGTCAGCCTTCTGACATAAAAAAGCAATGTCAAAGAGAAGTACAATACAAAGCCTAGTAGGGAATTATTTTTTATGTGCAACTGTCGAAACACAACGGTAGACGCTTGACAGATTTTGATTCAATTAAACATTCAAATAGGCCTTCACAGACACATATGAATTGTCTGACACTAGCGCACGGTTCGGAAGGTTGCTTTTGCTGAGAATAAGCGACAATAAACTCTCTCACTCTTTACAAAATTAACATAGATTTATTACATAAAATATATCCTGTAAGAGCGAGCGAGGTGATTATATAGTAGGTACTCCAAAGTACTCTACCACCATGGTTACCTTCACCGAATTCTCTCATTATAGATTTCGAACCTGACTTTCGCCACGCTTATGGTCATATCACGTCACGGTCATAATTTAGAAGAAATTCCAAGAACAAAGAAATGAAATTTCAGTACTTTAAAAAAATATACAATGAATTATCTTTATCTTTATTATCTAGTCTTATCAGCACTAGGGAAAAAGTAGGTTTATTAGAAGACTTAATAGCAACGAGCGATATCAAACGTTATCCCAACTACCGTAAGTCGATAAGGCGATGATAGCTCAGTGGTAGTGACGTCGGACGCCGCGGCGATGGTCGTGGTTTCGAATCCTACAATGAGCTTGAGTTTTCGGTGAAGGAAAACATCGTGAGGAAACCAGAGCACGGTGGTAGGGTACTTTGTAGTACCCGCCTGGCTGGCTACCACCCTCAAGTTGAAAATCTGTCGCCAAACACCTATTGGTGTGTTCCGGCAGCTGCACTTGAGAGCCAGATCCTTCTAGGCTTTGTGTGCTTACCACGTTCGGCCACATCATCACCTACCATAGTGAGATTGTGGTCAAACACAAGCCTATACAAAGTAAAAAAAGATAATAACATCATGTAATATAATACTATAAGTAACGTAGTATTATGGGATCCCAAAAAGTCCATGATTTCCTTGAATTTTAATCGTGTTCATGATTCTTTTACAAGAATGTTCAAGTTTCACTTGATACATAAACTCCTGAATTCCATTTTTTATTTTTTCTTCGTTTGTTTGATCACGTAACTCTTCAAATCCATCGAACGGATTTTCCTATAATTACCGCCGAACCAGTGGTAACTTCAGTAGCTCTGACGAGTTAGATCATGAGGCCTAAACTGAATAAATGGATTTGACTTTGAACTTTGTGAGCAAAAGGCTTTTTTTCATCTAAGCAGATGTGTGGTGAAATTAGAGGGGGCTGTAGAAGTGGCAGCAAGCGACATGCGCGTGCGCAGTCTCCGCGCAAGGTGCGTTCCTACATCTGGCTATTCGCAATGTGGCCTCCAGAGTGTAATGCACTTTCTACTAGACAAAAAAATAGCTATGTAATTTTTGCGACCTTAAAAATATGTAACGGATCACGCAAATTTATCTTTTAAACTAGCTTCCGCGCCGCGGTTTCACCCGCATTCCCGAGGGATCTTGTGTTTTCCCAGGATAAAAAGTAGCCTATAGCCTTTCTCGATAAATGGGCTATCCAACACTGAAAGAATTCAACACAAATCGAACCAGTAGTTCCTGAGATTAGCGCGTTCAAACAAACTCTTCAGCTTTATAATATTAGTATAGGGCTAAATTCCGTACCGGTGAGTAAATAAGTCATTAGGACTTTTTTTTAAGGATTTGGTTATCATAGTGACAAATGGAGAAAGAGTTCTCATTTTAAATCAACCTCATTTGTGTCCGTTGTAAGTTATGTGCAATTTATTATTTCACTTGAATCATCATGACGGTTTGGATTAATTTCTCCAATTAGTTAATTATGTATGGCCTAGGGTTAATTGTTTCCTACGCCACGATAATTGGCAATTAAGTTAATACTTTGGCGAATTAGGAAGTTCTCAACTAATGGTTACTTTGAAGACCAAATAAAGAACCGAATGCTGTCTAACTTTTTTTTTTAGCATGTATAGGCTTGTGTTTGACCACAATCTCACTATGGCAAGTGATGATGTGGCCAAAGGTGGTAAGCACACAAAGCCTAGAACCAACTGGCTCTCAAGTACAGCTGCCGGAACACACCGGCGTTCGGCAACTTGAGGGTGGTAGCCAGCCAGGCGGGTACTACAAAGTACCCTTGCACATTGCTAAAACGGAGCTAAGTTTCTTTTCTTAGTTACCGTTTTTGTAAGTTAAATAAAAATTATTCTTAAAAAAAAATTCACAAATTGCTAAAATGGAGCCAAGTCTCTTTTTTACCATTAGCTTTTTATAATAAAACCATGTTTTTAATGTAGCAATTCAATAAATTAGGCAAGGTGCTACACCAGCTGCCAAACACGACGGAGGCTTGTGTTTGACCACAATCTCATGGCAAGTGATGATGTGGCCAAAGGTGGTAAGCACACAAAGCTTAGAAGTAACTGGCTCTCAAGTGCAGCAATAGGTGTTTGGCGACAGATTTTCAACTTGAGGGTGGTAGACAGCCAGACGGGTACTACAAAGTACCCTACCACCGTGCACAATGAGCACATCCTACAATGAGCTTGAGCTTTCGGTGAAGGAAAACATCGTGAGGAGACCATAGCACGGTGGTAGGGGACTTTGTAGAACCCGCCTGGCTGGCTAGCCAAATAACTGGTTGAAAATCTGTCGCAAAACCTATAGACAATTACACCAAGACTCAGGACAAACAGACATGCACACAAACGTCTGTTCTAGTTGGGAACCGAGCCCACAACCTCTAGCGTGACCCTTAATTGAATTTATTTAACATGTACTTATTCTTATATTTTACTAGTATCCGCGCCGCGGTTTCATCCGCGTCCCCGAGGGATCTTATATTTTTCCGGGTTAAAAAGTAGCCTATGTACGATTCCAGACTATTATCCTCCTCCGACCTCTGCAGCAAATTTCATTCAGATCCGTTCAGACGTTCTGGCGTGATTGAGTAACAAACATCCATCCATCCAAATCTTTCACATTTATAATATTAGGAATAGGATATTATCATAATTTGTATTAATTTGATAGAATATAATACCTACATTTTTTTTTAAATTAAGACCAAAGATGGATCAAAGGAACTTTAGCTATTACAAATACCCTTTCATACTTTCCAAACCCTTCAATTATCGAAGAAAATAACAAAAAAAAATTACACACAATTCTTCACATTTACCATTCAAATTTCAACCTTAACACTTAGCAATAACGGCTAAATTATACATAGACATTTTTTTTGGATTATACGACCTATTGAATTGCGTTAAAGGTTAGACAAAGGCTGTTGGGTATAAATAATGAAATTACAGGATACAGCAGATGGCTTATAGAATACCGGTCCAATAGTTCGCGAGTTATAAAAATAAGTACTAATAAGATAGACATATATTGTTTAGGTTCGATTTCTAAAATTTTACAAATTCTTCTTAAAGGGAAAAACTTACCTATTGAAAACAACACGATAGTTAAACAAATTTGATTTTAATTTTAAACATTAAAATTCGTTAAACGATACCTTATAATATCCGCAATTATCTGGCATTATTACTTTTTTTTGTTTAATGTAAAAATAAAACATGAAATTCATTTAAAACCAAACATCAGAGGTGTTGTTGCAGTACCGTTTTGATTTTTCTGATACATACGCTACCACAGTGGATGCAAATCACAAAATTGCATCTCATAGGCACTGGTCATTATTGTCGTAGTAAATTAAAATGCAAGAAATATTCGCTAGTTCAAAATTGGAACTTAATCGTGTTCGAAAAAAAGGAGGCAAGATTAAAAAAATAACTGCATAAAATAGTTTTTTATACATGATCATCATCAACTCAGCGTAGTAGAGTTGGACATAGGCCAAATATTATTATTAATTTTATTTATGCTATAAATAAAATCATAGTTAAATAATGGTTGAAATAACTGACGAGAACTTGGCCAAAGTTTTACAAAAACAAAAAAGATTATATTAAGATGAATATAATTCAAATAAATCAATCAGTGCAACAATAATAGGGTATTTGACTGACATTAAAATCAGCAACATTTTATGAAATGTCAAAACGATAGGTTTATATAGAGTTTTGTATGAAATACAAGCATGTGACGCCATAATTATATAGCATACTCTTTATGGTTAGATTGGTCATTAAAAATCATAATAAGGATAAATTTAATAAAACAATCGTGGTTTCCCTTTTTTTTTTTAGATTTTTTATACATTGGTTAGTGTTGGATAATTTATTTTGAATACCCTATTATATTGAAAAAAACAATGGCGTCATAATCATCTCTAGTCTCAAAATAGTATAAAATATATTAGCTATCGCATCGCTCTGTCTGTTTCTCCGCTTACTTCAAAACCACGCAAGGGATTTTGATAAAGTTTTTCACTTATAGAAAGGGCTATAAACGAGGAAGGTTTGTGTATATAAATTGCAAAATAAATATTCTGGGACATTATTCCTCACACGCGGCCATCTGACCCGAAACTAAGCAGAGCTTGTACTATTGAAGCCAGATAACTGATATACTACCTACTACTTTTCTTTTGTAAATACATACATATATAGATAATTACACCCAGACCCAGGACAAACAGACATGTTCATACACACAAATGTTTATCCTGAGTGGGAATCGAACCCACGACTTGCGGCGTGATAGATAGGGTATCTTACCACCACGCCAACCGGTTCGTCAACAATCTATACTTCTATACTATTTTGTTTGTTTGTTTGTTTGAACGCGCTAATCTCAGAAACTACTGGTTCGAATTGAACAATTCTTTTAGGGTTGGATAGCCCATTTATCGAGGAAGGTTATAGGCTACTTTTTATCCCGGGAAAACGTAACATCCCTTGGGAACGCGGGTAAACCGCGTGGCGGATGGTAGTATAAAATATACTATCAATTATAAAAAAAAAACAAATAAAGGTGCAATCACGATCACGCGTGCTAGTCTATCTACATGTATACAGTGTCAACACAAAGTCACGACAGATGGCGCGTGCGCCATGCCATGTGCCGGAAGCGGCTTTGATCATAATGTGCTTATAAAAAATAATAGATATAAATTGAAGACTGACTGTAGATATATTATATATTGAGGTAGGTACCCAGAGGGTTTGGAATTCGGACCCTCTTCAGTTTAAACCTAGCATTTTATAACAATATCAAAATATGTAGGCCTCAACTATTGTCGTCCAGTCATTTCGGAGAAAATTTGCTGTGAAAGACAGATAAACGGGTAGACAGACATAAACTAGAGGGTACCGTTTTTTCAGATATAGGGAATCCTAATAATACAGATTTCCTGAGCTCAAAGACGAACAAATACTAAATACAGTTTGAAATAAGTGAAAAAAAAATTATTTTTTTGGTATCTATTAATGGAAACTTCAAATCTCACACTTTAAAATAACGTAAAATATATTTCATTTATTGCTTTTCTGATGACTAAAAAAAAAATATTTCTTTTCTGATAAATTCCGCAAGAACACTGATTTTAGGGAGACTGGAGCCTTAATGGACATAAAAAATCGTATAAAATTATTTTTCACGGTTTTAAGAACTTTTTCGAAATAAAGCTGACACCTCAAAACCGTCACGCTTTTATTTTACATTGGGAACAGACTGAAAATTATATAAAAAAAACACACAAGGTTAAAAATAAAAAGCTTTTAGAATGTGCCCGTATAATAATTACACGACTCTGTTATAAGTATACATTTAAATTGTCGAGTGTTCAGTTTACCGTAAGAGGTGAACTGCAAAGAACTTGGTCCGTTTTAATATTTATGTTTTTAGTAGGATTTTTGGGATAATTTTTCATACATCAACCTATAATTTTATGTAATCACCAACCAACTCGGCGTAGAGTTAATATAAACCCCGGTTCAAATCCTTTAAGATAAAGTTTATAAGGCAGATTGCAGGTGCTCTTCTCTAATGAAATATGTAATTAAATTACAACAATTAACCAACACCTTGTCCGCTATTTAACAGAGGCCGTATGAAGGCCGGTCGTCGCCATGCGAAATTATAAAAAAAATATATTACGAATTTGGAACATCTGTCGCGAAGGCACGCGTCTGTCGGCGAGACGGGCGCGTGGCAGTCGACCAATAGTAGGTTGAATGCGAGCGCACCGGTGTGCGTTTCTTGACATCACCTACGATACGAAGGTTCGCATCGCATGCCATATTGCGATATTATTATTATACTTTTTAAATTACTTTAGGTAATCGACTGGTTTTGAAATCGATTTTAAAAACTAGTGGACTATTGTATTTTTTTTATTATTCTTAAGCTTATTGAGATACTGGTGCGAGGACAAGTCGAAGATTGCCTATCTATAGGATCTGGACATACGATACAATAAGACCATAAAAAAAACGATCTGTGCTGTTCATAGGCACAAAAATGAATGCCACAAAGTTTTAAACCACTGATTCGGGATAGCATTTTAAAATACGATGACAGACAACTATAGAAGAGGCTGTATGTATGTCATTTGCTTTTGAATCATGATAAAAAAAAGTTAAAACGAGCTGGCATGAAAGAATCATGAAGGAAAACCGGCCAAGTGCGAGTCGGACTCGCGCACGAAGGGTTCCGTACCATTATCTATAAAAACGGCAAAAAAATCGTGTTTGTTGTATGGGAGTAATATTATAAAGCTGGAGATTTTCTTTGTTTGTTAGTTTGGTTGAACGCGCTAATCTCAGGAACTATTGGTTCGAATTGAAAAAATATTTTAGTGTTGGATAGCCCATTTATTGAGGAAGGCTAAAGGCTTTTTATCCCGGGAAAACATAAGATCCCTCGGGAACGCGGGTGAAACCGCGGGACGGAAGCTAGTGTATTTATAAGTTTGAGATACATACCTACAATTCTAGTTTTTTAATAAAAGTGATTAATTATGTCACTATTTTTTTTAAGGCTGACGACCAGGCATAAGTTCCAATTTTTTTCCAGATTTGCAACATGGGGATGATAGAGGTAGCCAGACAGGCGGGTACTACAAAGCACCCTACCAACGTGCTATAGTTTCCTTCCCTCGAGTTCATTGAAGGATTCGAACCCACGACCTTCACCGCGGCATCAGACGTCACCACAACTGAGCTATCGTCTCCTTAAAAATTACTAGGTACCAATTACTCAACCCCGTACCACACTTCGTAACGAAACAAGTCGCGAAACAAAAGTTATTGATAATCAAGATTTTTCTCTCACCAAAGCATAACTCGAATAATAATAATAGACAAAGCTCTTAAAGAAGCACTCACACCTACACAGACACTTATAAAGAACCCCCCATTCACAGTCCAGATGATGTCTCGTCATTGACACAGTAAATGTAGTACATTTAGTAGCGCAACTGCGACACAAAGTCTGATATATCACTATGAAAACTAATTCAGTTGTCAAATCAGATTGCAACGTCAACTAGAGTTTATGGACGCCTCCAACATATTATAATTTCCAATTATCACATTTAAGGCGATGATAGCTCAGTGGTAGTGACGTCGGGCGCCGCGGCGAAGGTCGTGGGTTCGAATCCTACAATGAGCTTGAGCTTTCGGTGAAAGAAAACATCGTGAGGAAACCATAGCACGGTGTTAGGGTACTTTGTAGTACCCGCCTGGCTGGCTACCACACTCAAGTTGAAAATCTGTCACCAAACACCTATTGGTGTGTTCTTACCACCTTCAGCCACATCATCACCTACCATAGTGAGATTGTGGTCAAACACAAGCCTATACAAAGTAAAAAAAAAAAATATAGCATTCCG
Organism: Tetheella fluctuosa; assembly: GCA_951216915.1. Classification (NCBI taxonomy): domain Eukaryota; kingdom Metazoa; phylum Arthropoda; class Insecta; order Lepidoptera; family Drepanidae; genus Tetheella; species Tetheella fluctuosa. Next base: position 5,031,296 of record OX578242.1, on the reverse strand, counting down.
AGAAGGAAAAACATCGCGAAAACGGGCCGGTTGGCGTGGTTGGTAAGATACCCTATCTATCACTCCGCAGGTCGTGGGTTCGATTCCCACTCAGGACAAACATTTGTGTGCATGAACATGTCTGTTTGTCCTGTGTCTGGTTGTAATTATCTATATATGTATGTATTTACGTACGAAAAAGTAGTATATGTAGTATATCAGTTATCTGGCTTCCATAGTACAAGCTCTGCTTAGTTTGGGGTCAGATGGCCGTGTGTGAGGAATAATGTCCCAGAATATTTATTTATTTATTTTATTTTTTATTGATTATTGTACAAAGTTAAACACTAGCTGTTCCACTCGGTTTAAATTATTTTGCATCATCAAAATTGGTTCAGTAACCTTGAAAACACACGCATAAATATTGAGTTTCTTTTAGGGTTCTGTACACAAAGGGTAAAACGGAACCCTATTACTAAAACTCCGCTGTCCGTCCGTCTGTCCATCTGTTACCAGGCTGTATGTCACGAACCATGATAGTTAGACAGTTGAAATTTTCACAGATGATGTATTTCAGTTGCCGCTATAATAACAAATAAAATAAATATTTAAGGGGGCTCCCATACAACAGACATGTTTTTTTTTTTTTTTGGCAGGAACAGACGGTGGTGGGTCCAGGGGACCTTCTTCCACCCTTACGCGGACTTTGCGGCGAGCGCTGAGGGCTCTCAACCGCTACTTAAAACTAAATAAATTTAGGGCAACGGTAGCCTGAGGGTGCCCCCTGAGGGGCTCGACCTCGGCTCAGGACGTTGCCTGGAGAATATGTGGGAGGACTTAGCATGCAAATATATTATTATTTGGGGATAGGTCGGATAGTAACAGACATGATTTCTTTGCCGTTTTTATAGATAATGGTACGGTACCCTTCGGGCACGAGTCCGACTCGCACTTGGCCGATTTTTACTTTTCATAGGCTTGTGTAAGACCTTACCATGGCAAGTATTTATGTGCCTAAGCTGGTAAACACAAGCCTAGAAGGGGAAACTGGCTGTCAAATGCAGCTGCCAGAACTCACCGGTAGATGCTTGGCAAAAGCCTTTCTTTGTGAGGGTTGTTGATGTTTTTTTCATCCAAAAAGCTCAATCACAGCACTGAGCTATCATCACCTACAGTAGCGGTTCCAGTGGCTAAGGGGCTCAAGCCCCTCCCCCCCAAAGCATCTGGGTCCTCCTCTGACAACTCTAAAATTAAAAACTTGAAACTTGATATATAATAAACCAAAATTCTGGATCCGCCTCTACTGCCGATTACTGCATTTACTATGGCCCGGATGAGCTCTACCTTGCGATCTCTCCCACGGTCGGGACAAAAAGTTCGTTGCATTGTATGTCGTTACAGTACTGTTATATTTTATACAGAGTATAAATAATGTTTAAATCTGGTCTCATAGTAGAAGAGCTCTATATTCTTTGTGGTAACTGATGTAGGTAGCCTTAGATTTTTTTTAAGTAGCAGTTTATCAACATTATTAATTCAAAAATAATTAATAAACGATGAGTTACAAGGTACAACAGTAACTCAGCCCCATTTTACATGTAAGAGTGTAGTCTTGCGCATAATAGTTCGCGAATGGGAGTGATCAGTTTAATTCGTAGCTCCTTAGAGATCTAAATCGCTCTGTTAGTTCGCTAGCTCCCATCTAGAATAGGGTATTACGTGTACATATATCTGTGGGTATTACACCCATTTTTGAAAAGTGTCACTATTTGTTCCTAAGGTGCTAATAAACCACAAAAATAAACATAAATTTTATTCAATCGATAAGTGACATAAAAATGCATTTCAATTTTACATTTGAAATTTTCGCGCGTAATTTGATGAAAACGCTGGAGACCATGTTACTCTATGATGAAGACGTCATTTGGTCTAGTAAGTAAACAAATGCGCTGATATTGGTCTCATATGGAGTTGTAAATTGTTAATAAATTAAAAAAAAAGTGTGTGTGTGTGCAAGTCACACATGGTAGAAGTGAAACTTCTGAAAAGTCCCTGATTGAAATTCTGACGGAAGTAACGCTTACTAAAAAAATTTCGCTAGCTAACTTCATACCTTTATATTTTAAGATGTCAGACATTAATTCAAAACTAAGAAGATAAATGACTAGGCTGTATGAGCTAGAACCCTTTGCCTTCCAAAATACGGGAAAACATAATAAAAGCAACATGGCGCGTAACCGAAAAACGTGACGATTTGCTACAAAAATTTCTCCCATACGTCGATAAAGAAGTTTCACTTCAATGAGCTACTATCCTTTTCATTGGTGTGCTATGTCCAGCAGTGGACGTCTTGCGGCTGAGATGATGATGATGAGCTACTATCCTTTTCATTGGTGTGCTGTTCGTGAATGCATGAATGCACAGTGTAAAAAAAAAAAATAATACTTCAGTTGACACTTTTTAGTTTACTTACGGCACCGTATGGCGTCATATAATGGCGGTTACTGTTTCGCTTGTTTAGAAACAGGTAAAAAAAACTGAAAACTGAAATTAATTTTAAAATTAATTATGTTATTTTATGAACGGAGGACATGGGCTACTTTTTTTTCTCGGGAACGCTGGTGAAACCGCGGGGGACAGCTATTATGTCATATATTTTACAATTTTATTATGTTTGGACTACAATCTCACCAAAGTTAGTTGGTGATGAAGTCACCGAAGGTGATTATGTCTGACACTAAGCCCAGAAGAGGAGCTATTTTTACATTGAATCGACGCCAATTCCGTAAGTATAAGTTGCTATATGCTATGCCTATGAAGGTGTATATGTTACAGTCAAAACTCATAACCGGTCAAAACCACTTTTGACTGAAACTATCTCAGTTAAAACCTATAACCTATGAGAATTTAGACTAGTCAAAAGTGGTTTTGACCGGTTATGAGTTTTGACTGTAACAATATCGATGTTAAATAAAAACTTGGTTAGCAACCGAAACTTAGGTACTACAATTACTACTAAACAAATATCAACTTTATATCCGCTGTATTAAGTCAATACTCCAATGAAAGGTACTCAGGTATGCACTTTTTTCAAAACAGCTGACTGTCAGCTGTCGTATCGGCACAATGGTATAATGTCAAAAGTTTGATCTGCAAGCTATTTCAAGCCTTAATTCCTAGAACGTAAAGTATGTTTGGGTTTGGAGAAATCAACAAAGGCAAAAGATGTTTGTTTTTTTTTATAAAGGTCGCGTGGAAAATAGGTACATACCTACAGTTGATCCCACCCTCAAGCTGTCAATCTGCACTTGAGAGGCAGTAGGCTCAATGTTCTTGCTTCATTTGCCTGCTTTTTTTTTACATGAAATGGGCATGCTTTGGTCACTGACCCGCCCATAAAAGGACGAACATGAAACCTAAGATGGACCATGCTTGCCCAGAAGAAACCTATCCCAATAATTTGGAGTCGACGCAATATACTGAATTTAAATTCAAATAAAATTTTGAAAGAAAAAGCCTATTACGAGGTAGCTCATTACATTGAAGATAAAGATGTCTGGAAGTAGCTGCACTCTGCACAAGTGCATCTTGTTCATACTTATACAAAAGTCAGTACTTAGTATTAGAGATACTATTTTTTTGTTAAAATTTTTACTTGTTCAGAAGGTTATTATTTTTTTCATTTTTTGTGTTTATGCATATTTTCTTTTAAATTGTTAAACATTTAATGGAAAACAGCCAAGATTGTCAGATTGTCCAAAAAAAAACAAACGATAATTATATAAAAGATGTAACCTTGCTGAGTTTCTTGCCGGTTCTTCTCAGGTGAAGGCGACTTCCGAACCGGTGGTAACTTCAGTAGCTTCGACGTTCATAAGTGCCCTTCTAGGGCCTAAACTGTATAAAAGGCTTTGACTATACGAGTATGTTGGTTTTCCCTGAACGCTACGATATGGCGTTCTTCAAATGGGGCTTAAAAAGAGCTCTTCAAGGTCGGCAACACATCGGTAATCCCCCTAGTATTGCTACCATAGGCGGCGGTAACCACTTACCATCAGGTAGACCGTCTGCTTGCTTGTCAACCTACTGACATAAAAAAAAATGTTTTCCATTCCTCAGATATCTTTCTACAATAGATCTGAATTCATATTCATCACTGGCAGTGGTGGTGATGTTTTAATACCTAAGTAATGGTAGTGAATTCAAATCCTATGAACTTGAGTTTCAATGGAAAACATCGTGAGGGAACGTGAGCACTGGGGTAGCGTACTTTGTAGGAACCGCCTGATTCACAACATGAAAATCTACCGAAGTATTTCGGCATCTGTACTCGGTAAGTATAGGTCGACAGTAAAGCGGTATTTATATGCTTTGTTTAAACGTTTTTAAAACTATTATACGGTGATATATGTGAATAGACTTTTATTATTTGCAGTACCATAAACTGCAGTTGTATACCTCATTCCACAAATTCTGAATCGAAGTCTGAATTGCAGAATATCAGCAATTCGTTTCGCAGATTACCCCCCTAAGCTCGATACAACCGGAAAGTCGGTGCCTTTATGATTTTGTTATTACCTATGCATACTTACTCCTTTTTATACTTTTTTGATAACAATAAATGTGTTCGTAATTTAAAATTCAAAGGTCTCAAATTAATTTTCCAAATAGTTCTTATTGATTCGTATTGATCGTGAGAATCATATGTTCGGTTTATGTTACCCTGGTACCTACTTTCTTTGTAACATCAGCTGACTTTCATAGCTATTGTCCTATCAGCTGATTTGAAAAAAAAAAGAAGTACAGGTAAGTTAAAACTTCTTAGCATAACTGATTCTTGGCGAAAAAAAAAATTTTTTATTATGCCTATGAGGAGTAATCTGAATTGGACTCTAAGTTAATTAGAATAGAGTTCAAAGTAATATAGATTCGAATTAAAAGGAACAAAGGCCTTTAAAAATTTTACTTATATAATAACGCAACCTAAATTGCGCCTTGTGGATGGAACAGTAGAGTTGAAATTGTATTGCATTCTTTATGTCCATTTAGCGTAAGTGGACTATACAATTTGGCAGAATGCACGTGCGGCATTGCATTGCATTATAAAAAAATAAAAGAATAACAGGTAGGTTTTGCGTCACAGCTGATCATCAGCTGTTCGGTAATAAATAAAGTTAAAGCAACTTTTACCGAAACTATACTTTATTTTACGCCTCCAAAGAGCGATTTTGCAATAAATCATCTCCAAATTTAAAAATTCGTGTCAAATCAAAATGTATCTTATTACCTCAATCATAAAGGCTAGGCTAACTGTTTTAAATAAAATATTTTATTCTATGTACAGAGAAAGGCTGTGATTTATAACCTATACAGCCTAGTTTTTTTAGTGGAACAAAGAAATGAGAAAAAATCCATTCATTTTATTCAAATTTCAGATTTGAGAGACCAACCATTGGATGCAACATCACAATATTATATATGGTTCAAAAATATGTTGCTCATAAGCTACCGCGACCGTCATCAAACTTATATGATGGGATATAATAAATATGTAGCGTGGTGGGTAAGAGACCCTATCTATCACGCCGCGCAGGTCGTGGGTTCGATTCCCACTCAAGATAGACATTTGTGTGCATGAACATGTTTGTCCTGAGTCTTGGTGTAATTATGTATGTATTTACAAAGGAAAGTATTCTAAATCTCGCTTCCATCCATAGTACATTGCTTAGTTTTGGGGCAGATGGCCGTGTGAGAGGAATAATGTCCCAGAATATTTATTTATTTCTATTTTTTGTGTAATACTAATTATGACTTCATCCTTCAAGAGCACCATTTTTTTTGACGAGAAAGCTGGCTGTTGCCCCCAAGTCTTACAAAGTCATTTATTCAGTTTAGGCCCCAGAAGGGCACTTATGAACATCGTAGCTACTGAAGTTAACACTGGTTTGGAAGTCAGCCTTTAACTGTGAAGAACCGGCAAGAAACTCAGCTAGGTTACTCTCTTAATGCATTTAGTCTCTTTATTCTTAACTAGCTGTCCCACACGGTTTCACCCGCGTTCCCGAGAAAAAAGTAACCCACGTCCTCCTCCATATATATAAGCCTTCTTACGGACGCAACTATATTTCTTTGTTATTCATATAGTATTCTTTTGTTCCATTTTTGTGTGTCCATTTGCCATGTGGCAAAGGCCTCCTCCAGTCTTCTCCATTCGGGCCTTTCTTTGGCCACTCTACCCCATGTTTTTCCCGCGACTAGTCTAATCTCGTCATCCCACCTTCTTAGTGGTCTACCTTTCTTCCTTTTTCCATCCCTTGGGTACCACTGTGTGATTATTTTACTCCATTTCTTCTTTCCTCTGATCATGTGTCCTGCCCATTTCCACTTTTGTCTCTTTATTTTCAAAGTTACGTCCTCCTCCATACCATAGGGTATCTGCATACCAAATTTCATCATGATTGGTTCAGTGGTTTAGGCGTAAAAAGGTAACAAACAAACTCACATTCACATTTATAATATTAGTTAGGATTACATTACATATAACACTTGCTCTCACACATTCTCACATATCATTAATTCCTTACAATTTATTCAAAATGCTAAGCTGATATTTTTTTGTCTACGGCTGACATTTAAGTAGGTCGTCTACAAGATGCTAAGTGGCTACCATTGTCTATGGATATTGCCAACATGCGATGCTGACAGCTTTTGAGGATGGTATCCAGACAGACTAGCACTATATAGTTGTTCTCTATGATCATAATGGTCTAAATTACCCTTGGAATAATCTTACAAACATGTATGGTATTTAATAAATAAAAATTGTGAAATTAAATGGAAAGATTTTTTATTCATAATTACCTTCACACGCACTTATGTATAGTCTGACTTTAACGCATGATTTGGCAGGTTGCTTTTGCTGAGAAAATAGATAACAAATTCAAGCAGACCAGTCCCTAAAAGCAGTATTTACCTGTTCATGTATAAGATGTAAATATTAAACAATATGTAGTAGAAAAAGGCAGACAAATGCTGTTTGTAGTATATTACAAACAAGGGCCGGTTGGCATGGTTGGTAAGATACCCTATCTATCACGCCGCAGGTTGTGGGTTCAATTCCCACATAGGACAAACATTTGTGTGCATCAACATGTCTGTTTGTCCTAAGTCTGGGTGTAATTATCTATATATGTATGTATTTACAAAAGAAAAGTAGTATATGTAGGTAGTATATCAGTTAACTGGCTTCCATAGTACAAGCTCTGCTTAGTTTCGGGTCAGACGGCTGTGTGTGAGGAATAATGTCACAGAATATCTCATATATAATGGTTTTGTAGTTATTTATCTTTTCATCATTATTATTAACTTGTATCAAATTCACTTCTGAGTGGATGCTTCTTCTCTGTTCAACCTTAGTATAATTATATTAATTTTATTAAATATAAATTAAATATATACTTACTACATATGTATCATATTGATGAAATTCTAATTGGAAAAAGACCCTAAAATAAGTACTAATACCGCTATACAATATTCTAGTTATGGCCAAACGATTACAACTCATTATTATACTTTTTTTAGAACCAATCTTACCTACACACAAAAATTAAAATAGGTTATAATTGGTAAATAGCATTCTTTCTCCAATTAGAATGCTGTTAGAATGCACAAATGTTTGTTTAGAATTATTAGAATCTACTTACCAGGCATTGCACTTCCTGTTTGACCCATTTTTGTTGATATTCACGCCGAATACTCGCGTCGTAATTATCACTTGCTATTATTTAAATTAACAATTAAAAAGTACTTGTTACACTGTTAAGAGTCTCGCTAAATACTCACACTTGACCTATGAACTCAAATAGCTCATGTTTACTTTAATTATTCAATTACAAATAGAACAAAAATAATACACGATCTATCTTTATGTATATTCTTGAATCTTGCTAAGATCACGTAAATTAGACGCTAAGTTTATCTAAAATTAGTTTTAAATATTATTATCATATATTGCACGTAATAATTTCACAGTATTGCTTGTACATTGTACGTTTTACAGCATTAAAATATATTTTGTTATGTGCCATTCGTCGTGCCGTAATTTACTTTGACATGTCATTCTTTTGACAGTAATAAATAATAATTTGATATTACGTTTTGCGCTCGGATTGCAATTTAGCAGTTTTAGAATAATAATTATCGAATTAATAATCACAAAGAGTGGCAATAAGTAATGAAAAAGTACTGGAACAATGTACAATAGTAAATATCGTATTTTTTATTACAAAGTTGATCTATTTATATAAAATCTAATTGGATTTTTACGCGTATCCAAACGTCTGTGTAGTGAATGAACATTGAACAAGTAGGTAGAGCACTTTATTCCGCTAGGTGGTGTCTAATCTTTGGTATTTTAGTGAACTAATTAATAATTGTAATTTTTTATCTAGATCTAGTCGTTTTATTAGAATTACAAATGACTACATCAAAGAAGTATAATTATAGTATATAAAAACCTATACTTCTTTTTGGGATATAAAAAATAGGAACAATTTAGGGGGATTGCTGGCAGCACTGAAAACGTTTATTTAAAAAATATCAGTTGAATCGGACAATCGGTCGCATAAAATGAGTAATTGTTGTTTGATCTTTAAAAATGGCTTCTAATGTGATAAGTGAGAAGAAAAAGGCATTATTAGCACTAAAACAGAAGCTTCTAAATGAACTGGAATACTACGATAGGAGGATAAAAGATGCTCGCGCTCGCGCCACTATAAACAGCTATAACTACGACGACAGGTACATAGGTTTTTTTCGTAAACAGAAAGATTTTTCATAAAGAAAATACCTAGTGGAACTAACTTCGGTCTCTGCGTGATCTCTCATTTGAAATTGAAATCTTTTGGGAGTCAGCGCAATATGTTACTCTTCCAATCGGCCCATCTATTCGCCATAAATCATCTTTCACACAATCAATTCTCTTCGAGGATTTACGTGATGGTGAGTGTATTCAAATACAAGCCTATGAGTCAGTAGTAAAAAAAATCAGAAGATAGGCTAAGCAGAAAAAAAGTATAAATTTTAAATATCTTTACACCAATTTTTATTATCCTCAAAATGGTGGGCACAGGTCTCAGTACTGTAAATCCACATTCAACAATAAAGATTTCAATGAAACAAAGCCTATACTCTGCGCCAAATAAATCTCCACATGTGAAAATTACTATTTAGTTTGTTTAGAGGAGACTTAACAGCATCGCTCTGGTCCGTTGTGCCCATCATAAGCAAAAATGTTACAGATACTTAGCTATGGTATAGCGCTTTCATAGCGAGGTTCCATGCATCTGCACTCATCCCATGTCTCCCACATTTTAGAAGGTAGTAGAACTCTTAGTGCAGAGTTTGCCCGGGGAAGTACTGCCACCATATCTAATTCCGCCGTGAAATAGTATTGCACTTGTATTACTGTGTTACGGTTAGGAGGGTATGGGAGCCGGTGAAATTACAGGCACAGGAGACTTAACAACTTCATGTCTCGGGGTTGGCAACACGTGAGTGATACCCCTGGCAGGGAAAATATAAAATTATATTTTCTTTGCCCGTGGTGTTATGAGCATCTATAGGCTACGGTAACCGCTTACCATCAGGTGGGCCGTAAGCTTGTTTGCCAACTAAGTAGTATTAAAAAAAACCCCTTTTGAGACCCTTCTGTGTTCATACTTGTGCTTTCAGTTCATACTTAGTAAGATGCTATATAGCTTGCTTATATATACTCTTAAGGTATAGATATATAGATATCTTTGGTAGAACATTTATTAAATATATTTTCTTTACTCAATTTACAGTTCAGACTCTGACACTGGTCTTCCAGTACTAGATCTCGGTCCGTCAATCACTGAGATGAAGATACAAAAGTCCAAGTTGAAGACATGTCTCCAAGCGACACAAGAGCTGACCGGGCTGCAGGTACTGCAGTCCGAAGTCAACATTATGGTGGAAGACCCTGTACTTGATGGGTAAGAGACTATTATGCTACGTTCCCGAGGGATCTCCATTGTTTTCCCAGGATAGAAAGTAGCCTATAGCCTTCATCGATAAATGGGCTATCCAACACTAAAATAATTTATCAATTTGAACTAGTAGTTCCTGAGATTAGCGCGTTCAATCAAATAAACCCTTCAGCTTTATAATATTAGTATAGATCATTTATTTTATAGGGAAAAACCAGTAACAGAAGCGGGCACGTGGCGGGAGGTGACAGCAGAGTGCCGCATTAACCACCTACCATTCTCCATAATGTTCTATGTACATAAACCTGTAAGTAGATTGTAATAATACTCACTTTGAATGCTGTGTTTATTAAACGGTGGTGCCTGAAGCACTCGGAAGTGGTCTGCGAAGACTTCTTCCACCCCTGCAAATATTGCTAACGACAAAAAATCGACGTATATGTCGCAGATGGATTTAGAGGTAGAGCATAGCGATATGTCGCTCAAAGAGCAGCTCGACTGGGGAAGTACCTCCACCTTACAGAATACCGCAGCCAAATAACTTATAGTTGTGTTCCTGCGCGTGAGTAAGGTCGCCAGAGCTCATCGGGGAGGGGGGAAGGGTCGGCAACGCGCGAGTGATACGTCTGGTGTTGCAAGTGTTCATAGGGTACGGTAACCGGTTACCATCAGGCGGGCCGTATGCTTGTTTGTCGACAATGTGGTATAAAAACATGTGCGTTGTGTTTCAGAACGGTATGTTCGGTCCGGTGTCGTACCGCGGCGTGCGCGTGTCGGCCGTGAAGGCGGCGCACGAGGCCGAGCTGGCCGCCAGCGTGCTGACCACCGTCGATACTCCGGCTGATGCTGTACAGGTTATTAATTAATAATATGAAGCTGAAGAGTTTGTTTGTTTGTTTAAACGCGCTAAGGGAGAGTTCAAGTATTACGTAACGATTTTGAGGGTGGGGGGGGGTTCTTGTATTGATTTTTTTAACCCTTCAGAACGGTCGCTTAGAGAGATTCTCTCGTGCATTTTTTTTAACATAATTGTGACTTTTAGCTAAAATTTGTCACTCGGTGGTTATGTAACGTTTTACTAGGAGGGAGGGGGCTCAAAAATTGCGTTACGTAATACTTGAATGCTCCCTAATCTCAGGAACTACCAGTTGGATTTGAAAAATTCTTTCAGTGTTGGATAGCCCATTTATGGAGGAAGGTTATTTCCTAATTTTATCCCGGAGAAACGTAAGATCCCTCGGGAACGTGGGTGAAACCGTGGGGCGGAAGCTAGTCTTGATATAAGGTTGCCCGTGGTCAAAATTCTACCATTATCAAACAAATGAATATATTTATACATTGATTGAACAACTTTTACTATGGGGTAACTCTGATATCACGTAAAATACAGTTCTTCATACATTTTGGTTGATTAGGTATTGAACTTTTGTATGGAACAGCTGATATTTTTTTCGTGTTTTTTTCGTTCCTATACTTTTGGATTTGGCCATCCATGCCCAGTTGAAATATTGACTCTATTTATTTCTATTACTTTTTCTACACCACAATCAGTTTTTGATAAATACATATATTCAAAGTAGACACACTGACGGACGGGCGAGTTGACGTGGTTGGTAAGATACCCTATCTATCACGCCGCAGGTCGTGGGTTCGATTCCCATTCGGGACAGACGCATGAACATGTCTGATTGTCCTGAGTCTGGGTGTAATTATCTATATATGTATGTATTTACAAAAGAAAAGTAGTATATGTAGTATATCAGTTATCTGGCTTCCATAGTACAAGCTCTGCTTAGTTTGGGGTCAGATGGCCGTGTGTGAGGAATGTTACAGATTATTTATTTACTGGTTCAGGAATCCAAGTAAGGTCAATATAAATGTGTTTTTAGGTTCTCAGAAGCTATACGGTCGCTTATCGCTCTCGTCGAGCGACTCTTGCGCAGCTTGCTGAGAGATATGGGGACACGCTGTTTATGGAACCTAATGTGAGTATAAATAAACATCCTAAAACATATACATTTTTAAGGCGATGTTAGTGGCGATGGTCGTAGGTTCGAATCCTACAATGAGCTTGAGCTTTCGGTGAAGGAAAACATCGTGAGGAAACCATAGCATGGTGGTAGGGTAGTAGTACCGGCCTGGCTGGCTACCAACCTCATGTTGAAAATCTGTCTCAATATACCTACCAGTGTGTTCCGGAAGCTACACTTGAGAGCCAGTTTCTCCTAGGCTTTGTGTGCTTACCACCTTCAGCCACATCATCACTTACAATAGTGAGATTGTGGTCAAACACAAGCCTATAGTAAAAAAAATACTTTGAGAATCTGGTCAATTACAATTTCTTTGCATACTTATTTCTTAAATATAAAAGTTGTTTATAATTATACCCAGGTGTAAATGCGGTGTAAATAGTAAATTTTGACCAGAAAAATGAAACACCTGCGTGAGGGCGCCATTTGACAATATTTTGACAGTTCATAGTAAAATCAGTAGTATAAGGGTATGTTCCGATATACACTGGGAGCACTGTTCAGTGCTCTTACTGGGGAGAAATACGTTCCGTTATGGACTGACAGTATACTGCCGCAGTATCCTAGAGAAACATAATGACGTCATAAACGCCGCTATATTTGTACTGTGAGCACTGGCGTTTTTGAGGTAAGGTGCTCTCAGTGATCACGTGATCAACAGCGTCCAGAATTACAGTAGGATATATACATGGATGACAGACAGTATACTGGAGTGCGTTCCGTTTTAAACAGTACCCAGTATAGCTAACTATAAGGAACGGCTTCTCAGTATATTAAATTGACGTCACACCTTACAGTGCTTGCAGTGTATATCGGAACATACCCTTAGTTACGTGAAATTCCGCAGTATGGTGTTATTTTTCTGGTTGGGCATTAATTTGTATACATATTCCAGTCCCAGGGCGGGTTCGTGTTGAAATGCGCTAATCTTCTCGAGGTGTTGTGGCGGTTGGAAAACAGTCGGTCGCCTCTAGCGCCCTTTCAGCACAATATGAAATTCAACTTTGAATATATGGGTAAGATTGGTTTGATTAAATAATAAAAACAAAGAATTAAAAATAAACATGGACAAAGTTTTAACAAAAAAAAAACCTATTTCATTATGGGTTTGCACAAAAAAATACTACTTCCTACTAATATTATAAATGTGAAAGTTTGGATGGGTGGATGGATGCATGGATGTTTGTTACTCTTTCACGCAAAAACTACTTAACGGATTTGGATGAATTTTGGCACAGAGATAGATTATAGTCTGGAATAGCACATAGGCTACTTTTTATCCCGGGAGAACAAAAGATCCCATGGGAACGCGGGTGAAACCGCGGGGCGGAAGCTAGTGTGAAATACAATTTATAAACAGTGACTAGGTAGGTAGTTAGTAAACTGTGCCCGCGCACCGCGCTGTCCGCCCGAGGTCATTCACACTGTCACACTGTACAGTAGGTATACATACGAAGTATCGCAATATGACCGAATATTTTTCTTATAAAAAAAAAAAAAAAATCCTTTATTTCAGACCCATTGATCCATAGACATAACTACCTACTGAATAAAAATAAAATAAAAATAATTACAGCAATTCGTCTTAGGTGGCAATATCCACCCATCGTCTATACATTGGTGTCTGTATTTGTCTTTCCGCCAGACTCATTATGATGGAATTTTTACAACTGTCAACTCTGGACATAAAAGTCGCTATCCTGTTACGCTGGATGGCATTAAAAGAAGTAACCCGAGCCTCCGCGTACATTTCTGAGGCACTACAATAGCGTTTCAGGCCCATCAGATGCCTGAAGACGCTATTGTAGGCCACTCGTATGCCGTCGTGCGTCCTTTTATATTTTTACGAATACTTATATCATATCTCACCTATATATCGTAAGTATTCATAGAGCAGCATAAGACGTTCACTTACAAGGTGGACGGATGACCTTGTAAAGGACAGCGGAAATCGCTGGATGCAGGCCGCCCAAGACTGGTCTATTGGAGATCCTTAGGGAAGGCCTATGTCCAGCAGTGGACGTCTTGCGGCTGAGATGATGATGATGATATGTTCATTCCTCAAAAGGTCCATACTTAAATTAGTAGGACCTTATACAGTATGATTTTTTTGTCAATGGCAATATTTGCAGGGGTGGAAGTACTAATCAATATGAACAACTTTTACTATGGGACCAACTCTGATATCGCGTAAAATAAAACATTTTGGTCGAGTAAGTATTGAACTTTTGTATGGAACAGCTGATTTATTTTTCGTGATTTGACAGTTGATCCCATAGTAAAAGTTCAAAATCACCCTGTATACTAAGTTGTAGCTAAAATATTAACTAAATATCTCCAACTTTATTACAGATGAATGCTATGTCAAAATAATAACTCATGCACACAAAGAATTGTCAAAATCGTCCATAGATACAGAAGAACGGACATTTTTATTATCTAAAATCATTTCTACATGCCTTGAGGTACAAGGATCAACACAGATACATGATGAAAGTATGGAATCTGAACCTGAATCTGCTCAAAGAGTTCAAAAGAGACAGAGTACACTTGATCGAGAGATGGAGAGTCCTGAAGAAAAGAGAAAGAGAGAAGTTAACATCATGGCACCACCAAAGTACTTGCCGAAGAGAGTTAAACCTAAAGGGAAAGAGAATTCAGTTGAAAATAGCAATAAGGGTGTTAAAAGGACAAGTTCTAATGATGGGTTAGGTAGTAAAAGAGCTAAGATCAGCGAAGTAGGTAATGTTAAAAGTGTTGATAATCATAGAGGAGTACAAGGTAATGGAAGAGATGAAAATAATAAGAAAACAAATAAAAAAGTTGGCCAAAGTGAAGTAGATAAAGCAAGTGGAATTAAACATACAGTTACGGATCTTGTGAATAAAAAGAATGTAGTGGAAAATATTGATAAAACAAAGAAAGCAGAAGAAAATACTACTAATAATGTTGATAAAGCTAAAAGAAATGTGAAAGCTACATCAAATGATCCAATTTCAGCTAAATCTCAAGTAACTAACGATAATTTGAATACTAAAGATCCTAAAGGAGAAAATGGAAATCATAAGAATCTTAATTTACCTAAAAAATCTGTTATCGCCAATCAAAATGCTAAAACTAAAGAAACTGATAATACTAATGCTAAAACTAAAGAGTTAAATGTTGCTGGTACAACTAAGAAACAGAAATCTCTAGAAAATCTTAAAGGAAACGATAATGATAATATAAGTAAGAAATCTATGTCAAATAAAAATACTGTAAATCAGAATCCAAATTCAGTTACAAAAAATGGTGAAACTTCTTCAACTGTAGCAAAAAAGTCGAAAACGGGCAATAAAATACCAGAAAATACTAACCTAGGTGTAAGAAATGATAACGCAAAAACTAATTTAACTAAAAAACAGAAAGAAAGCGATAATACGCCTGAAAATCAAAATGCAGTACCAAATGAAATTGTTGCAAGTACTAAAATAAATAAAAAGTCGAAGACTTCAGACAAAATGCCAGAAAATAAGAACCCTACGAATGAAATTGCAAAAAATGAACTAGCAAAGAAATCTAAATCTGAAAATTTAAATAAACTCAAACCCGTAGTTACGAAAACTCAAGAAAATCCACAAAATAATATAGAATCAAGTAAAATTAAATCAAAAGTAATTAATACTGTAAAAAATGGCGTAGATGGCACAAAACCTACTGTAAATAAGAATAAAGAACAAAATGCTGCTAAGATCAATGAAAAGAAAAGTGTTGCCAGTGCAAAAGATAAAGCAAACACCAATGTTGCTTCAAGTAAAAATAAAGAAAGTAATACAGTGCAGAAAGTAACTGAAAAGAATGTTGCTATAAGTAAAAATGCTGAAAATAATACAGTTAAAAAAGTAACTGAAAAAAATTTGAATACAAACAAAAATGCAGAAAGTAATACAGTTAAAAAAGTTACTGATAAGAATGTTGCTACAAATAAAAATAAGGATAATATAGTAGATGTTGCAACAGGAAATGTTGCCAGCGTAACTAAGCAAAGTAAAGATAATCTTAATAATGTAAAATCCGTTCAAAATAAGCCAATAAGTACATATAACAATAAGCCACCATTGAAGATATTAAATAAACATAATATGCCTAAGAAAGTTGCTAGACCTAGCAGCAGTGGTACTTTTTTGAAGCCTGGCACCACTGAAAAGAAAGATGGCGGAAAAATAACGTCTAAGATACCACAAAAGGCTTTGAAAACGATATCGGAAAGTGCTATAAAGAAAAATCCTTTACGAATAAGCCCACGTAAGTACATAATAACAAACTAGAGCTTGCATGATCAAAGTCAAAGCCATTTATTCTTAGTTTAGGCCCCAGAAGGGCACTTATGAACGTCGAAGCTACTAAAGCTACCACCGGTTCGGATAGCCGCCTTCAACTGAGAAGAACCGGCAAGAAACTCGGCAAGGTTACATTTATTATATATTTTAATAACTTTTTTTGGACAGTCAGATAATGTTGGCATTTTTCTGTTAAATGTTTAGAAAAATTAGAGATGGAATTTTCAAAAATCCTCAGCGGATGCCTACATCATAATAGCTATCTGTATGCCAAATTCTAGCCCGATCCGTCCAGTGGTTTGAGCTGTGCGTTGATAGATCACTCAGTCAGTCACGTTTTTCTTTTATATATACAGAAAACACAAAAAGGTACTTTAAGTACCCATATGATTGGCTGCCATCCTTAAGTTGAAAATCTGTGAACAAGAATTGTGTTCCAGCACTTCCAGCAGTTGTACTTTAGCTCCCTTTCAATTTTGCAAAATTCATCCTGAACAACTTTTACTATGGGACCAATACTGAATTCGCGAAAAAATCACGACCTTTACATAGGTTACGAACAGTAGCGGATCCATGGGACTAAGGTGCTCAAGCCCGTAAAGTATCTGAGTCCACCCCTGACAAATCTCAAATTAAGCTTGATGTTATTTTACTACGCTACCCTCAGCTGGGCCAAGCTCCTCCCAAAACAAAATTCTGGATCTGCCTCTGATTTCGAATGCCATCTTGGAATGTAAATTTACAAGTAGTATATCAGTTATCTGGTTTCCTTACACAAGCTCTGTTCAGTTTGGAATCGTGTTTGAAAAACAAGAAGCTAAAAAGCTAATTTAATTAATATATTTTTCAGGTAAAATGGCATCTATGTTCAAGAGTCCATCTCGGCCAAATTTGAACCAGAAAATGCACAAATCGAACACTAACATTCCGAGTAAGTATAAAAATTACTTATTTAGTAAAGCATTAATATTGATGACTAGCCGTTCCCCGCGGTTTCACCCGCATTCCCGGAATAAAAGTAGCCCATAACCTTCGTCAAGAATTGGGCTATGATAGCCCAATTCTATATTCCTGAGATTTGCGCTTTCAAGCAAACAAACAAAAACTCTATCTTTATTACATTAGTATATTATTAGTCGCTTTACGATAGGATTTAATGAGGGATAGCTGTAGGTGTATAAGTGAGATAAAAAGCAGTATTGTTTTTTTCAGGATTATTGAAGACTAGTGGAACGAAGGCAAAAAGTTGAATTAAAATTGCTTTTCTTTTGTACATGTACAGAAGTTGCATTCCTTTGATTTTGAAGAAAACGCCTCGATAATAGCCTACACAATTACGTTATGTGTCGATTCTCGATTGACTATTGATTGATTGGGTTGTCTGCATAGAAAAATAGAATATCTTACCTTTTTAAATCTATTAAATGTTTGAGTTGTCTATAGTTGTTTTATTCTTTTATGATTTTGGCCTCCGAAATACCTATTGTTAAATTTTCTGTAGCAAAAACTGCAATCTAATAAATAATTTTATCTCGAAACTGTTTCAAGTTGTAAATCTGTCGCCAAGCATTTCCAGATGGGTTCCGGCAGCTGTATTTGAGAGCAAGATAAGTATTTTTTGGAGAAGACCTACTGGTTCTATATGGACACTTCCAATCGCTTCAATAGTTACTCTTATCCTACATATCGTTTTTTAACTTGTAGCGACATCTATCAACCGCAAAGGAAACTATACTACACTACCCGTAGATAGATGGCGCCACAAGATTCTTGTTTATGCAGAAATAATTTTTATGACCCGTAACTTCGGGATACTAGGGATCAATAAAATCTAGCATTTGGCATTACATTTTTGCCATTTAGCAACAGACTGAATTCAACAAATATGCCGCGATGGTGGCTTCGACAGGGCTCTAGAAAAAAGTACTAGTGATCGTTGTGAACAAAAAACGAGACGCCTCTTTAATTAAATTAAAATAAATAGAAGGTTTTGGACCTTAGTATTACGAAAGCATGTAAAAAAAGTTAATACATTAGTTAAAATACGTAAAAGGTAGGTATGTCAAAATAATAAAAATATTTTTAGTTTATGAACTAGAATGCAATAGAAAATGGGTAGTTCTTGTGGGTGTCGCCCATCCTGAAACAAAAATAATATTTTTTCTTAATTTTTTGGCGCCGCTAAAATTAAGGGTCACCTTGATTCCACGGAGTTCTTTTCTGGAAAGATTTTACTTAGATTCATCAACCTTTTATACCTGTTTCTTCTATTAGACGCGGGAATGCGTCAGTGTTTTTTACTTTAGCAAAGCTAACGCCATCTAGGTACAAGTAGTTGTGCTAGTATCTCTAAGCTCATCTACTACCAATTTGTTTCTATCTGACACTAGAGTGCGCTAGTAATTTTACGTGGATTTTTCTTGTATCTCTTCTTCTATACGACACTAGAGGGCACTATTATGCATCCATAATACAGAGATTTGTTTGATTGTTATCCTTTCTCATTATCGGTATAACAGAACAACTCTTATCTAAAAACTAATTTCAATAACACCATAACAGGCAGACAGAGCAGGTGGTAATTAAAATATCATCTCCTCAATGTAGTATAACAAATTGTCTCATAGCGGAATACAATAGTATTGCTGAAATATACAACGATTGATGAGATACAGACGGATTAGAATTACTTTTCATCCGCCATTTTGGTTTTTAAAAGCCATCAATTAATCAAAATATCATCTCCTCAATGTAGTATAACAACTCTCTCATAACGCAATACAATCACATTGCTGAAATATACAAGGAGTGATGAGATTCAAACTGATTAAACTTTTTGGTACTCACCCTTTGAATGTGTAGGTTCTTTTATTACGATTAAGGGAGTTCACAGCGTCCATTTCTGCCTGGGTCAGGGAGAAGCGTAGAGCCTGGAGGTTGTCCCACAAGTGGGCGCCGGTGGAAGCTTTCACTACGACGTTATGTCCGCTTTGGACTTGGTATCTATCAACAAAAAAAATAGAGCTGTCAGTCCTTTATGTGAAACTTTAAATCTTAACTGAAACTGAAAGATACCAAAGTGAGAAGAAAAAAAGCCATTTTACGATGTTTCCTGCTTGGATTTTGACTAGCAATTAATCTATT
Organism: Tetheella fluctuosa; assembly: GCA_951216915.1. NCBI lineage: Eukaryota > Metazoa > Arthropoda > Insecta > Lepidoptera > Drepanidae > Tetheella > Tetheella fluctuosa. Next base: position 5,011,811 of record OX578242.1, on the reverse strand, counting down.
GTATAGCTTTTATCGCGGGCTTTGAGCTCGGCGACCGAATCAAGAAATTCCGTAACGAAAATAAAACCTAAGACGAGCTGCTCCGAAATCGGACGAATACGTAAGCAGCTGTTTGTGAGAAAGTAAATAGGTGTCTATGAATATCAAAGAAAAAAAAATACTGCATAAATAAAAAATAAATAAATAATTATCATTGCATAAGTTGATAAAAAATGCTATGCAATAGCTTTACCGCGGCAGTCCCCGAGTGCCACACTTTTTTTTTTTTTTATTACATTTGCCATGACAAAACCATAGTAGTGTATTTTATAAAAAAATGTTCTAGCCTATTACGGTTAAAAAGATACAGCACTTTGACAGACAGACGGACGTCGCGTCGTAGGTTTAGTAATAGAGTCCCGTTGGGCCCTCTTTAGGTACGGAACCCTAAAAATGATAATCATACCTGATAAGCAACTGCGCGGGCGTCACACCAAGCCCCGATGCCATTACTTGTACCAGGGCGTCATTAATGACAGGAGGTAGCCCACTCTTGTGCTCCAAAGGAGTTCCCTTAGAGCCTAATACTCCAAAGCAGCTTAATTTGATACCATATTGGCTGCAGAAGTTGACCAAGCGTTGTTGCGAGAGGTAAGGGTGGCATTCCACCTGTAAATGAGTTTAGGTTTTTATATAAAACTTGTCAAAAAATAGATTGTCAAAATTGCATTTACTAAAATGTATGGAAGAAATTAGTTCCATGAGTATTCCGCGAGAGGCGCTGAGCAAAATCCTATAGAGAAATGTCGTAAACGCTAACGTGATAGTATTCTTTACTTGACTTTATTCTGTACTGTCCTGTTCAAGTCACTTGTTAGAAAGAGATTTCATACTTTTATATATGAAGGCTATTGCCTAACAATGAATACTGGAAAGAATAGAGAGAAAGATTCAAGAAAAATTCAGTGTAAAATTTTTACCTGATTTATAACCGGTTTCACTTTCCCCTTTTCAACAATTTTCAGAACTTGTGCAGAGTTAAAGTTGCTGAGTCCAATGCTCCTCACGAGACCCTTGGAAACCAGTAGCTCCATACCGTACCACGCGTCCATGAAGTCATGACCAGAGTATTGTAGAACTGTCGCGATCTTCGGAATAGGGTCCGGTCCTTCCTGTAAAATTAAACGGAATTTATCCACTGGGTAAAATCTAGAGATTACCATAATGTAAAATCCCCACTTCTGGGGCTTGCCCCACCAACAAATGGGGGGGATGAAAGAAGATTTATAGAATTCGATTCCCGTTTCTTTAAACCAGAGGTATAGTGTGATATATTAAATGTTGCAAAACGGAAGCTATGTTGTCCACTTAAATGTCCACCATTTTAACAATCAGTCATAAAATGGCGGACAATTTTGCAAATCAATTCATCTCTAATCTGTCTGTATCTCATCAATCGTTGAACATTTCATCAATTTGATTGTATTGCGTTATGAGACAGTGTTTTACTACATTGTGGAGTTGATATTTTAAATAAATAATGACTTTTGAAAAGGTAAATGGCGGATGATAAGCCAATTCTAATCCTTCTGTATCTCTTTAATCTGCATATATTTTAGCAATGTGATTGTATTTCGCTTTAAGACAGTCATTATAAAACATTATCTAAGTTATATTTCTTACTTTACTTACTTTAAAAGACATAGGGTTGTGTATCAGGTAAAGGTCGAAGTATTCCAGGCCCATGGCGTTAAGGGATGCCCTACATGCAGTCTCAACCAGGTCCTGACGGTGGAAGGTGCTCCATAGCTTGTTGATTATGAATAGGTCCTCACTGTAACGAAATTAAGGTTTTAGAAGGCTGATAATTTAAAAAAAAAACATGGGTCGAACCTACAAACAGTGTGGCAGCAAGTGTCCAAACTATACGCTGACCTGCCTTAAATCCTAACTAGATCTGTTATTTGCAAATGCGCAGAAAAAATAAATAATGATCTTTACCAATTGACAAATCTAGTACCTAAATCAGTAATGATGTTATTTTTGGAACGAAGTAACTTTACGCGGCTTGCGGTAGGGTAGGAGTTGAGTGAGTGGCAGAAAGGTCGGACGTGACGTCACCACATGGGACTTTCTCCCTCTCTCTCTCTTTCTGTCTCTTTCTATTAACGTGAGTAACAAGCAATTTTGTAATGGAGACAGTTCTTGAACTGAAAAAAATAAGTGTTTTTGTTGAACTTTACTTTTATATGTAGGTATATTACTACCTACGTGGAGTGTCAGTCACTGAGTCGTTTTGTCTAGCTAAAATAGCGTTTTGCAGTTTTACAGAAATAATACATATCCTGTTTTCTTCACACACACGCTCATAAATTAAACAATGGAAACCAAAATTACAATAAAGATTCTATGGACTCGTTCTCCACTCGCTGGGATTCTTGCCGGTTCTTCTCAGTTGAAGGCTGACTTCCGAACCGGTGGTAACTTCAGTAAAGGGCCCAAACTGAATAAATGTTTGACTCGTGTACATAAAAAAATACCAGGACATAAGATGTTCTAAAGAGTTTTGTTCGTGTAACGTATGCGGTCGTTTGATATCCCTAAAAAAAAAAAAATTACTATAACTTACCGTCTTACAGTGCCATCATCAATTTTTGCCTTGATGCCAGCACCAACTTCCCTCTCATTGCCGTAGATGAACGCTGCGTCGATGCTCCTGTACCCCAGGTCGATCGCCGCCATTGTTATTTGAGTGGTTAGATGAAGGTCCAACTGTGGGAATACAATGTATAATGTATGTAGTAGTAGTAGTTTTCATCCAAGGATACGCAAGGGTTATTACCCATACAGCCTTTTCAAGTTTAAATTTTCTAATATCTTAAAATATATAGGCAAAAGTCAAGTCTGATTTATTTACAGTCAAGTCGATCTATTAAAACATTTCACGGACTTTTTGAGACAACCTGAAAAGTAACCTTTTAATTTAATTTAGCTTCACTAGTGTACAGTCAACTTCATTCGACAAAATTCAATAAAACTCCAATTACACAATTTGTTGGATTTGTCTTCGCCCCGAATAGCAGAATCACTATAAAAATATCTGTTTTTTTTTTATACCGGGATCGTGGTTGAAACCGCGGGGAACAGTTAGTACTGATAATAACATACCAACGCAGTACCGACAGCAAGAACAGGCATATCAACTCCATTCCTCAGTTGGATGGTCGGCATCTCAGCCACTTTCCCGTACTTCAGTTTGGCGCCACTCAGTTCAGCTATCTTGTCTATGTACACTTCTTCACTGACATTGTTTATGGGTTTCTCTTTGGTCCCCAATTTTGGTCGTTCAGGAAGGAATGCCGAATCCGTTTTTACTGGGCTTAATTTTCTCTGTAAATAGATACTATTTTTATAGATCTCCGTATTATGTTGGGATGGAAGTACTCGTCAATATGAACAAATATTACTTATAAGCTGGGTACTCACTCAGACTCGATACGCGGTGATCATGGACGAGTCGTACCCACTTGATACAGTATCAGATACATTACATGCTACACCTCTAAGTGAGTACAATATAAGATACATTTCTTTTGCCAATTCGTAACCGATTTTAAGTAATTAATGAGGTTGGAGTCGCCGCAACAGACTCCAACCTCTTCACAGAGACTGACTGACTGGCCGACAAGACTTGTACATAGTCTTTTGAATATATGACAATAGGTTTTTTTGTGATGAGGAAAAAGGGATAATAAAATCTCTAAAGACGAAGAATAGTGCCTTTTCTTAAATAATACGAAGACTCGATCGTACAATGAGATTCTAAAATATCCCTAGACAACTTATTATATGTATTTTCAGGGCTTTGAATTGGGCAGTTAAAGACAATGTTATTGTTTTCAATCACTGAAAAGTTTACACCGTACAATTGTCGTTCCACCGTTTCTATATCGCTCGATGATTTTGCCAATAAATAGCAGTATATGTTAGTTATCTGGTTTCCATAGTATAAAAGCTCTGAATATCGTCGGATAGTTTGTAAAGGAACAAACAACAAAAGATATAACTTATTTGATTACCATACAAACTATGATATATAGAAAACATCCTCAAAGCCCTCGCTGCTGTCTGCAAGGTTCCCAACAAATCAAAAAATATATGAATAACATCTTACCTCAAACAACGCTATCTTCTCCAACACAGATTGCTTTCTCGGTCTCTCCTTTATACTTATAACTTCTTTTTTATCAATATCTAATGATCTATCAACTGATTTCATGCTGGTTATCATTCTGTTAACTTGTCCTTTCACTCCTTCTCCTAAATCTAGTTCTGCCATAGATTTAGCTCTTTTAACATCACAATTATCATGTCTCTTAAATTTACTTAAGTTTTCATCTGTACACCAAATATTTGCTTCAAAAACATCATCATTCTCTTTTCTACTAAGTTTGCGAACTGGATTATCATTATGTACTTTATTGTGTTTAGAATTAAATTCAATATCAATTGTAGAAGAGCCTCGTCTCAAATCTCGAGCATCTACGCTAAATTGATTGGTTATTGTTGCTACAAGGTCATTTACTGAACTTCGGTCTTTATATGCTATACCTTTGAGTTCAGTATCAATTTTACTCATACCTCTTTCATAAAGTAGCTTGTTTCGATTTTCACTTATTTTTCTTGTTATTATGCGATTGGCATCTTTGTAGCTTGCAATTTCAGGTCCATTATTGATTGCATCAAAACTTTCAATTCTTTCATATAAAACTGCTTCTTCTTTTGCATTTTGAGGCAGAGTTACAACGTCTTCAATAGTTTGAGCTACTTTATTAACCTCCAAAGTGTGTTTCGAAGAAATACCGTCTTTAAATATACTATCAGTAAGGTCTATTTTAGTTCGTAAATCATGAACAGACTCAAGTTCTCTTTGTTTTAACGTTTTCCCAATAACTTTACATTCTTCAACAACTAAAGAACTGTCAATCACAATATCAACTTTATATTGATTGTCATTAGAGCCAAAATTTTGTGGAATGTCTTTGTCGTCTTTAACCAAAGTAGGTTTAGTAATATTTCCCAGCGATTCACTAAAATCTGAATTTTTGATTGCATCTTTATTATCATCAAAATATTTAGAGTTTAATGTCCCTTGAAATGCTTCTGGAACATCTCCATCATTTACTTGTTCATGTTCAATAGAATCTAATTCTTTATCCAATGGTTCCAAAATCTCTTCAAGAGTTGTAACGTCTTCGAATGAATAAATTGTTTCTTCTATTTGAACTTGATCTTTATCACTATATGGAATAGAGTTCGTTTTCGTCACCGCAGGTTTTAATACTTCCTCAACTATGACAGGTTTATCATTTGCGTTATTTGCGCTTTCATTAAATATATCTTTAAACTCTTTTGTTATTTTGAGATCTGTACGAGGTGTTCTTGTCTTTGGTAATGGTTCTTTTGGTTCTTGACGCTTAAAAAAAGTTATATTATTATGTGCTAGAAATTGGAAGATGTGGGCAGAACAGGCAGAACTTTTGATTTTGAAAACCAAATGTTGTGATGCCCTCAGCACTGAGGTATTCAAACAGAAGATCCAGAACAGAAAGGCGATAATAGCTCAGTGGTGATGACGTCGAATGCGTGACAAAGGTCGTGAAATAAAATCCTACAAGGATACTGACCTTTTGGTGAAGGAAAATATCGTGAGGAAACCATGGCACGGTAGCATTTTGTAGCATTCTGTGTAGTAGTACCTGCCTGGCTAGCTTCCACCCTCAAGTGAAAATGTGTTGCCTAACATTTACTGTGTTCCAGTAGCTGCTATTGACAGCCAATTCCTTCTAGGTTTTGCGTGCTTACCACCTTCGGCCACATCATCACTAACCATAGTGAGATTGTGGTCAAATACAGGCCTATATAGTGAATAAGAAAGAAACAAGTTTGAATTATTAAGGTGAGTTACCTCAAACATAGCAATTCTAGATAAAACCGACCTCTTCTTAGGTATTTCATCACTAAAGTCCCTTTTAGGCCCTTCTTCTTTCACTGTCTCTATTAAAGCGATCCTATTGATCATCCTTCCTACTTTCCCTCTTATTATCGGCATATCTTCTTCAGTATCACTGTCTCTTTCTTTCACAGGTGATTTTGGACTGAAATCTTCATTTTCCATCTCTTTTATTTCAGTAAAGCTAACTGTATTATTGTCAGTTTTATTAGAAACTTCAATGGCAGGTGTAGATGGTTCAAGTATATCATATTCTGGTGGGTTCGATTGATTTTCAACGAGAATCATAGTTTCAGCATTATTTGTGTCAGACACGTCATCTTTAATTTCAGTTATTGTAACTTTTGCATCATTATCATAGTTTTCATTATAATTGTTTGCCATTTCACTAAAATGTTTCCTGAAATCTGGTCTGCCTATCTCCACAGTTTCTTTAACTCTATATTCAACTTCATCTTTAACATCTACAGGCTTTTCAACGTTAATATTATCATATTTTTCTTTGTAAGTAGTTGCTATTTCACTAACATGTCTTCTTAAATCTGGTCTGACTTTTTTCACAGTTTTTTTAACACTATATTCAACTTTGTCTGTAACATCTAAAGGATTTTCAATGTTTATAGCATCATTGTTTTCTTTATAAGTGCTTGCCGTTTCACTAAAACGTCTTCTGAAATCTGGTCTAACATCCTTTACAGTTTTATTATCACTATATTCATTTTTGTTTGCAATATCTACTGGAATTTCCATGTTAGTATCAACACTTACACTTTCCATGGTTGATAATACATTTACAGGTCCAGTTGTTTGATATTCGCTTGTAATTACTTCTTCATTTCCATCATTGCTTAGTATTGTTTTAGTCGTAATAGTTTTTGTAAATTTTTGCGTTAAAACTTGTTTCTTAACACTACTTTCTGCACTCATTTTAACTGACGATGACTCTCTTAGCTTTGGTGTAGCATTCTTAACTTTAACTTTATCCACAGAAGAGGTAATTTTGGTTATTCTATCACTGGTTTTAGGTATTTCTATTTCCTGTTCACTTTTACGTTTTAAAAACGGTATTTTTGACCGTCTAACTTTTTCTACTTGTATTGGTTGCACTATGTTATCCTCATAGTCATGTATTATCTCTTCGAATTTGATTTCTAGTTTCTCCGGATCTTCTATTTTAGTGTTAAGCATGTTTTCATCAATAATAACATTTGTTTGTTTGTTATCAACAATTTCTTCGTATATTTTATCGAATTCATCGTCCGGTTTAGATATAACTTTCTTTTTCGATACAATTATTTCTTTTTTCACGGTTGATGCCTGCTGTTTACTTTCTCTACTTAGTTTTGGTATTGATGATCTTCTTGGTGTTGGAATCAAAGATGGCGTCTGAAATATAAAAGGAGACGTAGCAGGAAATGCTTGTATTCATCGCTCATAATGACATCATCTGCCGGCCATACATCTTCCGGCAGCTGCACTTGACAGCCAGTTCCTTCCAGGCTTTGTGTGCTTACCACCTTCGATCACATCATCACTTACCATAGTGAGATTGTGGTAAATAGTAAAAAAACGATCCAGGTTTTTGGTTTGGGAGGGGCTTGACCCAGTTGAGGGTAGGGTAGTAGGATAATATTAGCTTAATTTGAGATTTGTCAGGGGTGGACCCAGATGCTTTTAGGAGGGCTTGAGCTCCTTAGAACCCTCATGGATCAGCTACTGCATATTGTAATGCTACCCATTTGCAACCATGCCAGAAAGCGATTTATGCTAATGTCTATATTAAAGACTATAGTCCTTGACGGACACGGTCGTGTTGATTTATACCTCTTGTTGTTCAGCATCTTTAGATCTTCTTTCTTTTAATCTCTCGACGGCTTGTCTTAGTTTTGGTATCCTTGTCTTTGGTTTCCTTTTCCCATGAGGTTTGTCTGTAAAATAACTTAAGTTAGTACTGTTTTCTTTATTATGTTCCTGTTATAAAGTTTCTAGAATGTATATTTTACCTTCTATGTTATCTGTGGTTCCTCCATTCCTAACTTCATGTTCATCATCAGTAGTTTTGGTAATCGTATTATGTGAAATAACTCGGCGTATTTCTCGTGTTACGAATTTGCCGCCATTTTGTAAATCCTCTTCCTAAAATAATTTATTGTCTAATAATTCGCTATCGACGGTTCGAAATGCTGTTTTATTTATATATTTTAAGATGTATAGAACATACATTTACATGTTGTTTTTTAATTATATTATTATAAAAGCCATTAAATGAGGAAATGCTGCCAGCCTGCTTGGACCTTTGCTCGTTGCTAATGAAAAACTTTTTTTTTAGTTACTTATATTTTACTCTTCTGTCATTCTAGATAGTGATGGAGTATATCTTTAGGAAGTTCTATTCTAAGGATCGTATTGGACAAAACCAAAACTGTAGAATACCTTTTTGGCTGTTCTAATAAGGGAGTTCAAATTAGTTTATTCTTACTGCTATCTGTATTATTATGTTCTTATTAATTATAATATTAAAAATGTAACTAATTTTAAAGATGCGAATAAAGTATGCAAAACATATGCATGCAGGTCATATGCTGAGAGAGAAATGGACTAGAATAATATCAGAGTGGTACCCTAAGGATGGAAAAAGAAGTAAAGGTCGACAAATCAAACGTTGGGAAGAAGGTCCAGAATGGATCAGAGTTACAAGAGACAGAGATAGGTGGAAGTCTTTGGAGGAGCTTTATTTAAGTATATTATATTAAGATCTGTATTGTTTCTTTCTTTCAATTATTTTTAGGAAGTATGTGATATTTTAAATACCAATTTAGCTAGTCATACAAGTAAGAATTTAGCTGCTTCATTTCTTATTAAGGAAAATAGGTGAAATAAAATACTCATTAACAAATTAATTTTATTAATACAAAAGCATTGTCCTCCATTTTTAATCAATACTTATACTCAAACTTTTGCACTGACGTCACTACAGTTTTCCCGGGCAAAGTTTCTTTTTTAAACAGATGCTGATAACTTACCGAAATGTCTTCTGTCACTGTCACTTTCTGGAGCTTAAGATCTCCTTTGGTAAACGTGGCTTCTTTTTTCGTAACAGTTATGACAGGTGCAAGAGTGAAGTTTTCAGTTTCAGTAATTTCAACTTTATTATCTTCCCAAACGGTTGCTTGTCCTTCGTCAGGGTTTTCGGTTAGAGAACCTTTGCGCAACTCATGGCCTCCTGGTACTTCAGCTTCGATGTTGGTAGGACTTTTATAATCATATTGCACTTTGATTGTTGGTGTGTCTGTCATTTTGTCTCTGAAAAAAAAAAACTTTTCTTTATGAATTTACTAATACGGGTCTGCGTAGGTACCTCCTCCGTAAATGGACGGTAAAGGAGAAGGGTTGTTTCATTTCTGTGTTCTTTTTTATAAAGTTAAAAAAAAACTGCTCCGCTTTAATTTTAATAGCGTATCTATTAACTTCATATGACCTTTGTCCGTTCCAATCATAAAAAAGATAGAATTAAAACATCGAAATTCAAAATTTAAATTCACAAATACAGTAATAGGACAAAGGAAATATTCCATTCATGCCACATAGAATATATTTTCGTTTCATTGATAATTCATACCTATACAAAGATTATGTAAAACTGATATGCAACTCCATTTCGAATATAATCTAACTTCTATCTATTTAAAGTCGGCGCAATATCTAGGTACACTCATCCATTCAACACTTCTTCTATCTTCTTCTTCATTCATATAACCATCAACTTTCATACATCTTTATTTATTTTCTAAATATTTTGACATATACACGTTAATAGTCAATTGTGATAAAGGATAAAGGTAATTAAATACAAACGAGTCGACGTTTGTTAGCCCGAGCAACTATGTTATTCTGTACTAAAACTCGACGGTGGATTCACGCAGCGACTATTCTCTGTCTCACTCGTGAAACTCGGTAATCAGTAGTTCACGAGTGAGACAGAGAATAGTAGTAGAACATATCTGTATGCAAGCTTACAGCTTGAGCAGGTTTGCAGCTTGAGCTTTCGATGAAGGAAAACATAGTGAGGAAACCATAGCACGGTTTTGAGGATCTTTATAGTAACCGCCTGGTTGGTTTGTTGAAAATCTTTCACCAAGCACCTCCTGGTATATTCCTTGAGAGGCAGTTGCCTCCTAGGCCTCATAAAGAGGAGGTCGACAACACAATGGTAATATCTCTGGTATTACTAATCCATAGGCGACGGTAGCCATATACCATGAGGTGGACCTGTGCCTGCTTGTAGGTTGACATAAAAAAATGGCACTCGGGGACTGCCGCGGTAAAGCTATTGCATAGCATTTTTTATCAACTTATGCAATTATAATTATTTATTTATTTTTTATTTATGCAGTACTAAGTTTTTTTTTTTTCTTTGATATTAATATACACCTATATACTTTCTCACAAACAGCTGCTTACGTATTTGTCCGATTTCGGAGCAGCTCGTCTTAGGTTTTATTTTCGTTATGGAATTTCTTGATTCGCTTTGCTAAACTTTAACGACTTGCACAAAGAAGTGTACAAAATGTTTGCAGCGTGCGGTAAAATTAACTTTCAAGCCATATTTACCGCCGCTGTAAGTAACAAATTAATATAAAATAACAAGTAAATACTTACGTGACACTCCCAGGTACTATATATTTCAAAAGTCGACTGTGTTGTTCCATCAAATCTATAATTGTTTTATCATTATGATAAAGTCATTACGTATCGACAGTTACGATTATCGCATTAAATGATTTGCTATTGAATCATAATGATGGCTTCCTAAAAAAATAAATGCAATTAATAATTGTCTTGAAAATTACTCTTTTTTAGGGTTCCGTAAGTCTAATGACAAAACGGATCTTCCGTCTGTCGCTGCCTTTTTTTCTGCTGGGCGAAAAACTTTATTTTGTACATAAATAGAGTTGAATAGCCCAATATTATTTAATTTAATTGCTAGATTAAAATTGTATATAAAAAATGTAACCTTGCTGAGTTTCTTGCCGGTTCTTCTCAGTTGAAGGCTGATTTCCGAATCGGTGGTAGCTTCAGTAAATTCGACCTTCATAAGTGCCCTCCTAGGGCCTAAACTGAATAAATGGCTTTGACTTTGACTTTGACCACGTTTTTGTTTTCTTGTTTGTCTGTCTGTCGTACTCTACTCTACGACTTCGGGGGAAGCGCCCGGGTTATGTCAGACTCTTACTGACTAAAACCCCACCGTATTCCTTCTCTGCCGTATGGCGAGGCTAAGGGATCAACCGATCTCCAACCGCGTGCCCCGCCAACGGCACGCTCGCCCAAGGGAGCCCTCCTCTTTGGGGTGGGGCTTGGCATACGAGATACAGCCAAGCCCCGCCTCACCTCCGCTGAGGCGCCCAGGAATACTTGGGCGCCGCCAGCACGGGACCCTTAACGTCGACGGCAGATCCCCCGATCTACCGCCCACAGGTCCCCCGTTTAGGGCGGCATCCGGCCCGCGAAGGTCAGACGCCGCCTGCCACGTCGTCGGCGGCGGATTTTTGAAACTTTATAATTATGACATCACTAGTATGTATTTAATACAAATCTCCATATAAACCTATCGTTTTGACATTTCTGATTTGATATGTCAATCATCATCTCTATTGTACGGAACCCTCTTCATGCGTACTTTATACCTTACATAATATAGGGTACAAGAATACTTCTCAGTTTTAGTGCATTTTGAACCGGTCGTACCTACAGTAATTTCATTTTTTTTATCCACCATTATTTTTTCTTTTTATAATTAGGATGTTTTCTACATATCATAGTTTGTATTTTATACATTGATTGTAAATATTTGTTGTAAATAAACATACATATTATGTATTTGTAGTTGGTCTGTTTGTTTCTTTTCTTCGTTCTTGTTTTTTAGTAGTAGTTTGGGGTCAGATGGCCGTGTGTGAGGAATAATGTCTCAGAATTATTATTTAAAAAGAAAAATTGAAACATTGACAGTTAATTAATACCTAATTGATTACCTTTTTAAATCACTTCGTTAAGGCTGTTTATTTTAAACACTTCACTTGTTTAACACTCTAAAAAAAATCTGAATAAAAACTAAATGTCAGTATTGTATTAAATTTATTACTTGCATGAGTATGAATAAGTAAATGTACTATTTTATCAACGATTTGATAAAATATAGATAATAATTATAGATAAAGTATAGATATAGTGTTGTGATAAGGGTTTAGTGTACAATAAATACTTGTAATTAGGCGACGATAGAGATAATTTTAAAAAGTCTAATGTTTAACCAACCACCAAAAAAAATTATATTGCCAAAAATAGTAAATGACCACCAAAATTAAATCCCCATTTTAGCGTGAAATTAAAACCAAAATTTTACAACTTGCGATCCTACTTAAAGCAACAAACTCCAAATTATAAGATTGTTTAATCCAAAAAGGGTTATCCGTGCAGTTAAAAAAAAACCACGAAATGTATGTACGCTTCTAACCTAAAGTATCCGGGTCGTTTCTGAATAGGAAGAGATTTAAAATGTTTTCACATAATTATGTAAGTAATCGTGATTTGGTGATCAATTTACTAAATTTGAGTAATAGAGGTTATGTCACAACGTAATTTTTGGTGGTCATTTTATCCCCATAAAAAAAATGTATCCAACAACGCTTCTAGTTTGAAATATACGAAATCTAATAACTTTAAACCAGCAATTCTTGTATTATATCAATATACTAGCTGTCCCCCGCGGTTTCATCCGCCTTCCCAAAAAAAAGTTACTCTGCTATTCGGGGCGGAGACAAATCTAACAAATCAAAGATCATAAAAATCGGTCCAGCCGTTCTTGAGTTATAAATGGTGGAACTAAAACGACTTTGTTTTGAATAGTTATAGAAGATAGATAGATCAAATTTTGTATTTAGATAAGGTTTCGCTTTTTAAGTTTATTTATAAGTTTTTATATGATATATTTGCAACAAGTATTTACAATCAATGTATAAAATACAAACTATGATATATAGAAAACATCCTCAAAGCCCTCGCTGCTGTCGATAGGCAAGGTTCCCAACAGGCTGGCAGCGTTCCCTTTTTCAATAGCTTTTTTTTGAAATTTATTATGTCTTCTGAAAAGTGGGTGGGTAGGAAAGGGGGGGGGGGGGACACTCGACTCAAAAACGACTAATTTAAAGATTGACATTTGTAGATGAATCTTTATGTCAAAGAAGTGTTTGAAATATAAGTACCGAGAAATTCAAAGATTTGTAATATGAGATCGTAAATAACCTATTTATTTGTGCCCTTTACATTATTGCACCCGTTCGAAGCCGGGGCGGGTCGCTAGTTCTATATATATAAATGGGTAGAAATTCAACAACACGCAAGTCCAAGCTAAATTATCCGCAACCACTCACAAAGGGCAGTAATCCATTTGCAAATATATACTCCCATTGAATGACCTTATTGTTTTAGAAATTCTATACTTGAAGAAATACTTTAAACCACTTTGAACCGCATCTACGAGGGCTAAGGTTCAAAATAGGTCGTTAAGTTTAATCTTCTTAATGCATAGGATAAGGTAGTACCTTTGCAGACGAATTTGAACTTTGGCATTTCAGAAATAGAGTGTGAAATAGGTTGGGATGAGATATTAATTTAAGATTCTTCAATATAGGGTGACCATAGGTTTTCTTTTTACTTTTGTGTGGTCTGATTAGAATTGATAAGATCAACTAAAGTGCAGCCGCGGAGAGAATGCCTGATTGTGCGTATCCACCAGAGATGCGTAGCGAGGAATATGTTTTTATCCACCAATAAATAGGATCGCTCTATTTTCACAGCTTAGCACGTCATAGATCTAATGTGGCGATCCTATTGGCGGATAAAAACACATCTCTCGCTACGCATCTCTGGTAGAATCGCAGCCTTATAAGGTTCATATCACGGAAACTGCTAGACCGATTCCTATGGGAATTTCACAGAAACTGTGACGGCGTGATTGATTTGCATATAGTCAAATTCAAATTCAAATTCAAATTCAAAAATTCAATTCACATTCAGTCACATTGATATTTATAATAATAAGGCAATTTCACGGATGCATGCGCTCATTTCATAAGTGAATTTATACCATAATGTACATCACATAAAAATCAAAATTGAAGACCTGTCAATTGCGCCTCTTCTGAACGAGAAGACTACCAATACCTACTTAAAATCATCCTTCAATATACATAACTAGCTTTCCGCCCCGCGGTTTCACCCCCGTTCCCGTGGGATCTTATGTTTTTCTTTGCTATAAACCTCACGGAGCCCGAGACCTTTCCAACGAATGCAAAACCGTGGAAATCGGTTCGTGCGTTCTGGAGTTATAGCGTCAGGAAGGAAAACCAGACTTATTTTTATATAGTAGAGGCGATGATATCTTAATGGTAGTGACGTCGGACACCGCAACGAAGGTCGTAGTTTCGAATCCTACATTGAACTTAAGCTTTCGGTGAAGGAAAACATCGTGAGGAATCCATAGCATGGTGGTAGGGTACTTTGTTGTGCCTAGCTGGCTACCACCCTCAAGTTGAAAATCTGTCGCCAAACACTTATTGGTGTGTTCCGGCACCTGCACTTGAGAGACAGTTCCTTCTAGGCTTTGTGTGTTTACCACCTTCGGCCATATCATCACTTACAATAGTGAGATTGTGGTCAAACACAAGCCTATACAAAGTTAAAAATAATAATAATAATGTCCTTTTTTTTTGAGCTGGAACAGAAGGTGGTGGGTCCAGGGGACCATCTTCCACCCTTACGCGGACTTTGCGGCGAGCGCTGAGGGCTCTCAACCGCTACTTAAAACTAAAATAAATTTAGGGCAACGGTAGCCTGAGGGTGCCCCCTGTGGGGCTCGACCTCGGCTCAGGACGTTGCCTGGGGAATATGGGAGGACTTAGCATGCAAATATATTATTTGGGGATAGGTCGGATTGCTAATGATATGCAGCTCGGGCCGCTTAAATGGGACGAGACTGGGAAGGAGGTCGCGACGGTCCTCGCCGGCGAGGACGAAATCTGGGTTGGCGGTTGCGCATCTGTATTTGTTTTCGGGCTTCTTCTGATGGCATCGTCTGGTTCGCCGAGGGCGAACCTTGGCCTACGGATGCGGGAGATAACGGACGGGGTGTAAGTGATGGTTTTGACAATTAAGGGATTCGCGTGATGTGCTGCGGTTTCAAAATATCTGCGTGTAATAATGTCCTGATAAACGTAAGTATTTATTGTTACCCTAACAGCATTGTCTCATGGAACCCATTACATGTGGAGTATTTAATAAAGCCTTGTCCCGTGACGTAACCACATTGCGAGCTGTATTGTCAAAATTTTAATGGAATCGCGATCAGACTGACTCCTCTTTATTTATGTCACACTAGTACTTTCTTGATGATTTTCTGATACTTTAATGAAATAATCTATATTATATTATTTTATATTTTATATTATTTGACGAGCCGGTTGGCGTGGTTGGTAAGATACCCTATCTATCACGCCGCAGGTCGTGGGTTCGATTCCCACTCAGGACAAACATTTGTGTGCATGAACATGTCTGTTTGTCCTGTGTCTGGGTGTAATTATCTATATATGTATGTATTTACAAAAGAAAAGTAGTATATGTAGTATATCAGTTATCTGGCTTCCATAGCACAAGCTCTGCTTAGTTTGGGGTCAGATGGCCGTGTGTGAGGAATGTCCCAGAATATTTATTTATTTATTATTTATTTATAATTAATGTTTGCGCGAGTCCTACACGCACTTGGCCGGTTTTTTTTCATTAAGTTGTAATTATTTACATAAACGAGCCCGTTTCTTCTAGGCTTTGTATGCTTTGGGATACTTCATCACTTATCATAGTGGGTTGTGGTTAAACAGTAAAAAAAATATAATAAAAAATCGTTCGTCAATTTCGTCGCAAAGTCGTATGGATACAGTGGAAAAGAAAAAATATACCTTTTTATTAAATTACCTTTTTTTTCAGCTACAAACCTTTTTATTGTTTATAACTATAAAAAAGCAAACAATGAACTAGCCGGATATCATCTTTTTTAAACATACACTGATATTATAAAGAGGTAAAATTTCTAAAGTGGAAATGTTAAAAACTAGTGAAATTGGAAAAAAGCCATAGAAAATCCGTTTATTTTGAAAAAGCCAGTGTAGTATATTTTTTTTATTTCGCGCGCTTGTCTTGTTAAAATCAACTTCAGAGCGCGCCAAAACAGCACCTTCTATATTTAAATGGGCGTGTAAAATTATATAAAATAAATCGAACACTCGATTGTACGGAAAACCTTTTCCTCCATATACAAATTTCAATACCTATAGATATATATTTGATTTTATCACCTAAAGGTATAGGTACCTAAAGACCAGTAGGTCCCACCAATACAAAAATACTATTTCTTACTCTATACACAAATAAATATGATTCATTTTCAAACGCCATAAACATTTTACGTGAAACCCTTTCACACAATGTAAAACGTATTTTATGCCAATGAAATAAGACTGAAAATAAAATCTTGAACGATTATAGAACTACATGGAACAACCAAATTATTAAGACCCGTCTCGTCTCCAACTGCTTCAAACAAATCTTCTTATAGAAGGTGTCTATACATTTTGGTCGACATAGAATAGTGTTGTGATTAAAGATTGCATTGTACTGAGTTACCGACTCTTGAGTATTTTTTTTAAAATTCAGTTTAGGCCCTAGGAGGGCACTTATGAAAGTCGAAGCTACCGGTTTGGAAGTCGGCCTTCAACTAAGAAGAACCGGCAAGAAACTCAGCAAGGTTACATTTTTCATATAGGTATTTTAATTTTGAGACGGTATTTGTTGGCTTTTTGCCTTCAAATGAAAATACAGTAGGTATATTATTTTCCTTTATTTAATTCAAGCCGGTCAAATGACAATTAGTTTACAATATTTGAAACGCCGATCATGCAGAAGAACTGCCTCATCGTAAGTTTGCATGTCTGCAGTTAGGCTCATTATGGAGTAGATAATTTATATTCGTATTAGGCGATTATTGTAACTTATAAAAGAGGCCACTCCATACCGCATTACCAACTTAAATTTTTATCTCAAAGAACGTTGCATCGGAACCATTTGCAGACATCATCAGATAGACAAAATTACGGACCATTTTGCATTCACCGGACTTTTGCACTGAAAATGGTAAATAATAATAAAAAAAAAAAGTCCTTAAATGGGTTAATCAAGGTCGACAAGCAACACATCGACAATTTCCTTTAGTATTGCAAGTGTCCGTTTTTTTTATATCAACGTATTAACGGCGACTGTACCCTGAGTGTAAAGAATTGGCGTAATAAACGCTTAGCGTTTACGACATTTCTCTATAGGAATTTGCACAGCGCCTCTCGCGGAATACTCATGGAAATAATTTCTTCCATACAAAATTTTAGTAAATGCAAACTCTATAGTAAGCAGTTATTTACGTCAATTCTTTACACTCAGGGTACAGTCGCCGTTAATATAAAAAAAAACCTCATGAAAAATACTCAGTATAAGATGAAAACAAGTCGCATCACTAAGGAATCGGAATTCTGAATTTGAATTTTTGCGTGTGGTTGGTTATTCAATTCAGTCTGGTTTCAGAAGCTGAATAGTGCGGTTCTTTAGCTTGGTACTGTCAGCACATATAAAAAAAAAGCTTTCGTGAGAATAAATGTACTAGAATCTGTACTGAAGATATTGTTTAGAAGTTAAAGTAAGTATTCATATAATTATCTAATTTATAAATAAAAATCAAATTAATATAGAAAAAAGAAGTTAAATTCGAATTTCATTTCATAAGCGCAAGAACTTATTTGAAAAAAAATATTACTCCGTGTTTTTACGATGATTAAAATCAAAAAACAATTTAATATCAAATAAACATGAGATGGATGGAATTTTGAATTACAAACGATTAATTACTATTTAAAAGGTATAGATATATTTATTTTTGGCACATTTCTACTCGGCAGCGATTTGTGGCTTTATTTTTAATTTATAAGTTATATTTATAGTTTTTTAAAATATTATTTTAGCGTGTAATTTTTTTTTGTTTGTTAATTATATACATTAATTTTATAGAAAACTAAATTGATTAATTTATCTCTGACATTATAAGCGGCTACGGACGTCATTTTGTCATTTATTATTAAGATTTTTTAAATATTGAACATTTATAAAGGAACCACTTAAAAGTTTCTGTAACTTTTTATGTAAACACATGTGTCATGTAATTGACGTAACAAATTAAAATGTCAAAAATATAAAAAAAAAACAAAATGGGTATTATCCCCCTTAAGTAATAGCATTTTTCTTGACATGGACAACCAACTTTTTGGAGGTAATATACAGTAAATGTAAATGAATGAATCAATGATGAATGAATAAAATGAATTGAACACTATTTTTTTTTAAATGTTTTTTTTACGTATTCATATTTTTCTGGTGGTTTCGCGGACCATTTCGGGTGCTTCTAGGGACCACCAATGGTCCGCGGACCACCGGTTAAGAAGCACTGAACTATACAGATATTTACGTAGAACACTAGTGGCTCTGGCGAGTAAACACAAATTGTTCTAAAGAGGTCACATTACAAATGCATTATGCGATTATTGAATAATTTGGGTACATAATACCTACTCGTGGGTAGGTCTATTATATTATGTATGGAAGTGTCAATTTACACCTTTTGTTTCTCGCAAGATATTTTAGGCGACGATGTACGCAGATAAACATGTCCCGCACAAAATTAACGGGCGAGAGAGTGAGAACAAAGGATATTCCTAGTAAAAAAGACGTTTTAATTTTATTAAAAAAAAAACAGATTGATTTTTTGAAAAATAACAAAATAGTATTAGATATGAGAATGTCTATTAATATTTTCAAGTTATTTGGATAGGAGAGAAATCTATTTTCAAATTTAAAAAGACACATTATATTCTCGACTTTTTCTGACCTTATCATAGAAAATTTTAAATTAAAAAAAAAATAGTTCCCTGGAATAAATCCTCTAGTTTAACTTAATTATATTTTTTACGAATCTTTTCCTTTAAACAATACAAAGAAAAACTTAATTTAGAATCATCATTTTGCGTATATTGTATGTCTATAAACTAGTCTTCCGCATCGCGGTTTCACCCGCGTACCCCTATATTACTCCCTTAGGGCTTGAATTTCCAAAAACCCTTCCTTAGTCGATGCCTACACTGTATAAGGTATCTATGTTTGAAATTTTAAGTCTCTAGGTCCAGCTGTTTGGACTGTATGTTGCTATTATTACACAGTCAGTCAGTTTACTATTTTATATATACAGATAACTTCACCAGGAAAAAAGCCACTCTATAGGATGATGTGATTGTTGAATAATGAAATGAAATGAAATAATTTATTCATTCAAATAGGCCTTCACAGGCACTTAAGAATAGTCAAACTCTAACGCACGGTTCGGAAGGTTGCTTTTACTGAGAAGAGCCGGCAAGAAACTCAGCAATTACTCTTTTCAAAACAAACATTACATAAAATTTATCCTGCAAGAGCGAGCGCTACACCCAAGCATTGTCGTCATTTAAATATTCATTAACGTTATAGTATGCCTTTTGTACTAAAATAGACTTAACACGTTCCTTAAATTTATGTAATGGCAAATTTAAAAGTGCAGGAGGGATCTTATTATAGAAGCGTGTACACAGTCCCAAATATATATAAGAATATTATCTATTTCCTATTAATTTCCTACAAAAAATGAGATAGGTACAGGTGTAAATTAACAGGTTGTAGGTATTGGTGGTTGGTGTTGTTAATTGTAGGTAGTAGAACTCTTAGTGCAGAGTTCGGGGAAGTACTACCACCATATCTAATTCCGACGTGATATAGTAGTGCACTTGTATTACTGTGTTTCGGTTAGGAGGGTATGGGAGCCGGTGAAATTACAGGCACAGGAGACTTAACAACTTCATGTCTCAAGGTTGGCAACGCGTGAGTGATACTCCTAGCAGGGAAAATATAATGTTGTATTTTCTTTGCTGGTGGTGTTATGAGCGTCTATAGGCAACGGCATTGTTTCTCAACCTTTTTACTGTCGCGACCCACTAAAAAGCCAAAAATTGAAATAACAAAAATTGCGACCTCTTCACTACTTACTATATTAAATTCAATAATCATTTAATCAAATATTCTATTATTACTTCTATCAGTCTATAATTTGATACATTCGTGTGTTTGCAATGATTTTCTACGTACCTAAATTTGTAAAAAAAAATAGTAATTCAATTATTTTAAACATCTTTAATAAAATTGTTAGTTTATTTTATTATGTCTTACTGTATACTATATAAGTTTATGACACTTGATCATAAATGAAAGAAATACTTTAATAAAAGGATGTTTTGCTCACGGATCTTATGTTTTGGATACATTGGCGGCCCCCTATATTCTTAAAGACGACCCACCTTAGGGTTCGCGACCCCCAGGTTGAGAAACGTTGGGCTACGGTAACAGCTTACTATTAGGTGGGCCGTTAGCTAGTTTGCCACTGATGCACTTAATATAAAATAATGATAAACTTGTCAACAGGATCCTCACAATGGGAGTAGCATCAGGTGGCTGGTCGGCCAGGCTGTCAGCTCTCCGAGAGTCGAGGAAACTGGTCGTGGTGATCGTTGCTATAGCACTGTTATTAGACAATATGCTTCTTACTACTGTTGGTGAGTATCTTTTACATCACTAAAGTGACAAAGAAGCATACAGCCCGCCCGATGAAAACTAACGAATAAACTGAATAAAAATAATAAGGTAGAACATAGCGATATGTCGCTCAAAGAGCAGCTCGACTGGGGAAGTACCTCCACCTTACAGAATACCGCAGCCAAATAACTTATAGTTGTGTTCCTGCGCGTGAGTAAGGTCGCCAGAGCTCATCGGGGAGGGGGGAAGGGTCGGCAACGCGCGAGTGATACGTCTGGTGTTGCAAGCGTTCATAGGCTACGGTAACCGCTTACCATCAGGCGGGCCGTATGCTTGTTTACCCATTGATTCGGCTCACTACCTTTGAAGAAATATAATTTTATTTTTATAATTTTAATTATATAGGTACCTATTATTATTTATAAAAAATAATTAGAAACAAAAAAAAGAACAACCTTGACTAAACTAAATATTATAATTAGGTATATGACAGCAATTAAAGTTAAAAAACTGCGTTTAGATCACCACCTGCAGACATGGTTCCCTAAAAGCTGGCGACGCCATCTTGTTGAATTGCAAAACTAATACGTTGCCCGAGGTAAGCCAGCTCTTTGGTCACCTATTATATCAACAAGGCTGGATATCTCTATGTGCCTCCGAACCCCAGGGACACATAGTTTCAACCTCAAACGGAAAAATATGTAACTATCTCCAATAGATTTCCGCAGCGTTAGAAATTTAATCAATTTTTTTTTTTGTTCATATTATATCTCAGTTGTCGCGATCGTGTATCGATCGACCGCCTCATTCCAAATGGAAAATAGGAGCCATCCTATTCAGTAGACTATACTCAATCTATCCGATCGAACTAACTAACATATAATGTTGTTCACAGTACCAATAATCCCAGAGTTTCTATACGACATCGAACACCCGGACGCGCCGCTCTCCATGTCTCTGGAGCCGGTGACAGCTCCACCACCGTCACCGACGCCGTACTGTCCCTGCCTGAAGAACAACCACACCAAGATCAGTGAAGACAATAGTACCTTCTGTAAGTTGATATTAAGGCTGGTGATGTCAGATACTAGAGTGAAGATTTTGGTTTGTCTTCGGAATTGAAGATTGGATTGGTGGTGACCTTTAATTAAAAGTCCCGAGCTATATACAAGTGATTTTTATATCACTGGCAATACTTGCAGGGGTGGAAGTACTCATCAATGTGAACAACTTTTACTGTGGGGCTAACTCTGATATCGCGTAAAATAAAACGAGAAGGTATTGAACTTTTGTATGGAACAGCTGATAATTTTTTCATGTTTTCACAGTTAGTCCAATAATAAAAGTTGTTCATATTGATGAGTACTTCCACCCTTGCAAGTATTGCCAGTGATAACAAAATCACCCAGTATATAACGAAAACGTAACTGACTGACTGTCGACTGATCTAAGGAGTGATCTATTAACGCACAGCTCAAGCCACTGGGCGGATCGGGCTGAGATTTGACATAGAATAGAATAGAATAGAATAGTTTTTTATTTGACAGTATATATCAATTTCTAAACCTATTACATGCTTATACTAAAATTATTATTAATTATACTGCCAACAAAAGGCAACCGCTCAGCAATATAGTTGCGGTATAAATAAACCCACAACGCTGATTTTCAGCGGCAACTTTACATACGGATATAGGCATCCGTAAAGAAAGGATTTTTATGAAATTCCTTCCTAAAGGGGTAAAATAGGGGTTCGCGGAAGGCTAGTAATCTAGCTGATCCACGCGGTTTTACTCGGGTTCCTGGTGTAAAACATTTTTTCCGATGTTGCACTGCTGGACATAGACCTCCCCTAAGGATCTCCAATAGGGTTGTTGGGTGGCCTGAAACCCCTTACGAAGTTTTATTGTGTAACAAAGAAAAATGCTTTTTTTAAATTCATCAAATTTATTTCCAGTAAACGTATCAGCGCAGAAAGAGCAGCGTCATCAGGACCTCATCCATGAGTCCTTTGCAGTTGGGGTGCTGTTCGCCAGCAAGGCTGTGGTACAGCTACTCACCAACCCTTTCATTGGACCTCTTACTCACAAGTAAGTATGGATTTAAAGGGTATGATTAGTCAGTGGTACTTACATTGAATTTTTTTTTATACCACGTTGTCGGCAAACAAGCATACGGCCCGCCTGATGGTAAGTGGTTACCGTAGCCTATGAACGCTTGCAACACCAGACGTATCACTCGCGCGTTGCCGACCCTTCCCCCCTCCCCGATGAGCTCTGGCGACCTTACTCACGCGCAGGAACACAACTGTAAGTTATTTGGCTGCGGTATTCTGTAAGGTGGAGGTACTTCCCCAGTCGAGCTGCTCTTTGAGCGACATATCGCTATGCTCTACCTCTCTTATAAGTTAAATTTGGCGGTTTTGAGTTCTAATCCTACAACAAAGTTTTTTGTGAAATTGTTTAGTATTTATTTATGCACTTAAAAGTTTTAATGTAGATGACCCGGTGAACATCGATTTTTCATCAATCCTTTTGGGATCTAAACCACCCCTATATTAGAGCGAACAATACAAAAAATATTCAAATCGGTCGAGCTATTTTCTAGTATTTGTGAGATTAACGCACGGTAATAGATTTTTATATACATACTAGCTGTCCCCCGTGGTTACACTCGCGTAGCGGTTTCAAAAATAGATAGTAGCCGATTCTCAGACCAACTGAATATGCATATAAAATTTCATAAATATCGGTCGAGCCGTTTCGGAGGAGTATGGTAACTAACATTGTGACACGAGAATTTTATATATTACTAGCTGTCCCGGCAGACCTTGTTCTGCCCTATTTCTCTAAAACAAAGTAACCTTGATTTTTTTATGTTAATAGGTACCCCGACAGATTTCGTTCTGTCTAACGCGCCTTTGTTTTGTTTTGATTGACGTCTAATGTTTGACAGCTGGGGACAGAGTGGTTTCTATTGGAAAAATGGTAGTTCCCGTTGACCTAGAATCACGAAATTTGGCGAAAAGCATGGACTTACAGCACAAATAAAGGAAAAAAACCAAAAAATAAAAAAGATAAAAATTAAAGGCTGTCCATACATACATAGTTGACTCCATTTAAGATAGGCCTCTGAGTTGTATGGGCGCTCATACAATTTAGAGGTCTAGCTTAATTGGCCCAACCTCAAATAAGATAAATAAATAAAATAGGGGTTGATCGTAGAGGGTTGAAAATTCTGTCCATACATACATAGTTGACTCCATTTAAGATAGGCCTCTGAGTTGTATGGGCGCTCATACAATTTAGAGGTCTAGCTTAATTGGCCCAACCTCAAATAAGATAAATAAATAAAATAGGGGTTGATCGTAGAGGGTTGAAAATTTAGGGTTGTATGTATTTTTTGATGCTGTATCATAAAAAAATAAAAACAAAACATTTTACCAAAAAAATAAAAATAAAAATTTAGGGGGATGAAAAATAGATGTTGGCCGATTCTCATAGATACCGGATAAGCACAAAAAATTTCATCAAAATTGGTCGAGCCGTTTCGGAGGAGTATGGTAACTAACATTGTGACACGAGAATTTTATATAATAAAGATAATTAGATAGATAGCTGGCAAGCAGACTAACAGTCCGCCTCATGGTAAATGGCCACCCTTGGTAATATGTTGCCGCCCATAGAAGGCAAACTGGCTTCTCAAATGCAGCTGTCCTACAAACTACCCCCCCCCCCCTTCCCCTACCACTGTGTGTCCCCATGATAAGTCAAGAAATTAATTGAAGTGTCCACTAACATTTTCTTTTTTAAAATAATTTATTTCTATTTTTATGTACCTAACTAACTCTAGGACATGATTGTACATTTGTGGCAATAAACTAATTTTCTTTCTTTCTTTCTTTCATATCACAACATTTGAATTTGTTTCAGGATCGGTTACAGCGTCCCCATGTTTACTGGTTTCATTTTGATGTTTCTTTCTACTATAAGTAAGTAACTGATGTAGAATTCAATAGTTTCTCTATGATTTGTTACTTGCTATCTTCATTTCTCTGAACTCGACCGCCCCGGGGGGAGCGGCCGGGGATATGCCGGACTCGTACCGGTTAATACCCCCCGGTGCCGCGGTGGTCGCCATCTGCGCTGTACGGTGGATACCTCCCCCCAGCACTCTCGCGAGGAGTCGTGACCACAACGACCCATCGTCCTCCTTGGAGCAGCTTCTGCTTCTTAGGGTCCACCGCCCCGATTGCCCACGACCTAGAAGGTCCCCGTTTAGTCGCCTTTTACGTATACGTATGTATATAAAGTCCTAATAAATGCAGTACGGTCCTATTGAGGGATGATAGTATAGGTCATAAGTATTCCGAAAATGATAAAATAAAAATATTCGTACGTAATTTTAATGAAAATAAAAATGAAATTGTACTTCATCACTACTAAGTATTAATTAAAACCATTAGCAGCATAATCAGGTGTAAAATTTATTATTAAAAAATTCAAAAAAGCATTTAAATATGTATACATTACTTTTATTTTATTTATTTATTACTTTTATTTATGAAGTACAATTTTAGTTTTTTTTTTTTTTTTATATTTTTATTTTATCATTTTCGGAATACTTATGACCTATGCCCCTTATGTCCCTCAAAAGTACCGTACTGCTTTTTTTTTTTGAAGCGGACTAGAAAGTGGTGGGACCAGAGGACCATCTTCCACTCTTACGCGGACTAATTTTGTACCGTATTGCATTTATTACGACCTTATATATAGAGTGGTCAGGAAATTTCAATAGCGCGATGTAGAATCTTGTGGCGCCATCTATCCACGGGTAGTGTAAGTTTCTTTTATAGTTGATAGATGTCGCTATTTTAAATCGAATTCAAAATCGCGTTGTATGTATTTATCACAAAATGAGATATTTGCTAACTTTGCCTGTTTATATTTGATTAGTATTCGCATTCGGTCGTTCGTACGGCGTGCTGTTCGTGGCGCGAGCGCTGCAGGGCGTCGGCTCCTCGTGCTCCTCAGTCTCCGGGATGGGCATGTTGGCCGAGCGGTACCCTGACGATAAGGTACTGTACTGACACACACACAGAACCCTGCTCTCATATACACTACACTTCCTCCATCTACAGACACATGTTCGCAACAGATAACTAGGTTCTGGTATTCAGTCTTTTAACATCAATAATGAATTATTCATTTAAAAAATTTACTATAACAATCAATGCTACGATTATTTAAGGCGACGCCTTGAAGATTTTGGTTGCAAGGATTCCGATTTTTCTCAACAATGACTGAAGCAAACGAACTGAAATTTATTGTAAGAATTCATCATGTCTCTGACTTTATTTGTACGTTGCATAACACGATTGGCTAACTTTTATAACACACAATAATGAATCAAAAAGACCTCTTTAAAATAAGAGATTCCAGTTTTACCGGCATTGAGGATCGATTTGAGGTTCTAAAATTTCTACATATATTAATTGAAACTGATACTTTAAATTGTACTTAGGTTTTATGAAATATATTTGTAGTTTTTAAATTAAACAATAAAAACCATTTTGATACGCCCGTTCCGTTTACGCGGGTTTTCTATGAGTGGTCGCTATAGTAGGGAGCGGGACGCAGCACGTTGAATTTCAGATTTTTAAGCTTAACGCGGCGTCACCTTAATAAAAAAATATAATTTAAAAACATTGCTAACTACTAGGTAGTTATTTAGCTATGCCCACGGCTCACGTGCATATGCCCGCGCGGTTATTCATACTGCATGGTATGTACAGATAGTATCGCCACACGACGGTTTTTTTTTTATTATAAATACTTATGATCTACTTACTGTATGTAGATCTACCGTTCATCCCTCAAAAGCACGATTTTAATTTATTACCTTATATTTTAGCATGAATACCTTATGTATGTACTAGGGCCGCATGAATTTACAATGGTTATACATAAAAGCAATGAGAAGGAAAACAGTAATGAAAAAAAAAACTCGTGCTCCCTTCCCTCCCTCCCTGGTGGAAAGCGACAATCACGAATGGACGGACATATTCATACCTTAGGTACCAGGAACACATAAACTCACAGTGGTTACGTATAAATGCAATGAGAAGGAAAACAGTAATGAAAAAACTCCGACTCCGGAGCATCGCGGATATATCAATAGACATACTGATACGTCAAGTACCAGGATCACATAAAGCGACAATGGTACGTGTGCAGGAGCGCGGCAACGCGATGGGTATAGCGCTGGGCGGGCTGGCGCTGGGCGTGCTGATCGGCCCCCCGTTCGGCGGCCTCATGTACGAGTTCGTCGGCAAGACCGCGCCCTTCCTCATGCTCTCCGCACTTGCACTCGGTGATGGACGTGAGTCATCTGTCTTTAGGAATAATGCTGATAAATTACTATGACTAATATTCCTGTCAAAAATAAAATACCCATACTCTTCACAATCTCACTATTGTAAGTGATGATGTGGCCGAAGGTGGTAAGCATACAAAGCCTAGAAGGAACTGGCCCTCAAGTGTTTGACCACACCAGGTGATTGATGACAGATTTTCAAGTTGAGGGTGGTAGCCTGCCAGGCGGGAACTGCAAACTAGCCTACCACCGTGTCCTAAGCTGACTAACAAGCTTACGGCCCACCTGATGGTAAGCGGTTACCGTAGCCTATAGACGTTCATAAAACCACCAGCAAAGAAAATACAATATTATATTTTCCCTGCCAGGGGTATCACTCACGCGTTGCCAACCTTGAGACATGAAGTTGTTAAGTCTCCTGTGCCTGTAATTTCACCGGCTCCCATACCCTCCTAACCGAAACACAGTAATACAAGTGCATTACTATTTCACGGCGGAATTAGATATGGTGGTAGTACTTCCCCGGGCGAACTCTGCACTAAGAGTTCTACTACCTTAAAAACATGTATAGAACATTGTATGGAACAGCTGATATTTTTTTCGTGATTTCACAGTTAGTCCCATAATAAAAGTTGTTCATATTGATGAGTACTTCCACCCCTGCAAGTATTGCCAATTGACAAAAAAATCACCCTGTATATAAATTGCAAACTGACTGACTGTTGATACTTCAACGCACAGCCCAAACAGCTGTACCTAGAGACTTGAAATTTTGCACATAGATATACCTTATACAGTGTAGACATCCACTAAGGAAGGATTTTTAAAAATTCAACCTCTAAGGGGGTAAAAAACGGGTACGCGGGTGAACCGCGGGGCGGAAGGTAAGTTGGATTTATTTCTTAACAGTGCTGCAGTTGATGATCCTGCAGCCAGGAGTGGTGAGGCAGGAGACTGATCCGCCGTCGCTGCGTACCCTTGTCACGGATCCATACATCCTTATAGCTGCTGGTAAGTTGGGAAATTACACACATACTATGCGAGCCATTTAAGAATAGGATGGGGTTAGCTGACAACTTCACGGCTTAGCTGTCATTTTTGTACTACTAGCAAAATAAAAATACAGTGATCGTCTAATATTTTTTGGGTACCTCGTTTAACTTTTAGGTACATGACTTGATATTATTATAAAGAGGAATGAAAGATTAATGTTCCTTTTTTTGCACACTCTGAAGTTGAACCGCAATGCGAACCAAGATGGCCGTTTGACAGTACTATTCTTATTTGGCTCGCATAGTACCTACCTATTTCTATTATAAATAAGTTTCCTATAATAATTTATAATTACAATCAATGTATAAAATACAAACTATGATATATAGAAAACATCCTCAAAGCCCTCGCTGCTGTCGATAGGCAAGGTTCCCAACAGGCTGGCAGCGTTCCCTTTTTGGATGGCCAAGCTTATGCGTTGGCGGAAAAAGCTCCCAGCCCGTCGGTCTCCCGAAGCCTCGATGAGCTTGGATGATAAAAACCGAGCAAATCGGCGAGCTTCGAACCCCCATGGACCCATGGTTTCATAAATAGTAAACAACAAAATAGAATGTATGATATGACAAGTATTTACAATCAATGTATAAAATTCAAACTATGATATATAGAAAACGTCCTCAAAGCCCTCGCTGCTGTCGATAGGCAAGGTTCCCAACAGGAATAATTATTAAGTTTATTTTGTTAAACCTAATAAATGCTGTTTGTTGGTTTTCTAATAAATAAATAATATCGTCATTACAAGAAATAAATAAAAAACATAATATGTAGGTACGTAGGTAGTACCTGGGCGTTTTATTTTGTTGTAAAATGGCGTTTTTTCAGGATGGATTACAAAATTTGATTCAAATCGTTAGACCCGTTTCTGAGAAACACGAAATAAACATACGAGAATTGCTCGTTTAAAATTACAAGATTACAAGACGGGCCGGTTGGCGTGGTTGGTAATATACCCTATCTATCACGCCGCAGGTCGTGGGTTCGATTCCCACTCAGGACAAACATTTGTGTGCATGAACATGTCTGTTTGTGCTGTGTCTGGGTGTAATTATCTATATATGTATGTATTTACAAAAGAAAAGTATTACGCAGTATATCAGTTATCTGGCTTCCATAGTACAAGCTCTGCTTAGTTTGGGGTCAGATGGCCGTGTGTGAGGAATAATGTCCCAGAATATTTATATTTATTTCCTCTACACCATTTTCGCCGTGTAATAATTTTTAATTTGAATCACCTCTAGGTGCTATAATGGTAGCGAACATAGGCATAGCGATGTTGGAGGTGAGTCTGCCGATCTGGATGGCGGACACCATGGAAGCCAAGAGATGGGAGCAAGGAGTCGCCTTCTTGCCTGCCAGTATTAGTTACCTCATTGGTAAGTTGGTTCCAATGAATTAAGGTTTGTTTGCAGCGTCGTGTGGCGCTCACTTCTCTGTGCGAAGAGGCCGATGGCTGCCACATGCGTCATACTTGTGAAGCGCTGCTTGCGGGGGCTGGACTGCTTTAGTCTGCTATTTGATTTTTTTTTTTACGCAAATATTGTCATTAAGACTAGAAATAAATGTATGTAA
Organism: Tetheella fluctuosa; assembly: GCA_951216915.1. Classification (NCBI taxonomy): domain Eukaryota; kingdom Metazoa; phylum Arthropoda; class Insecta; order Lepidoptera; family Drepanidae; genus Tetheella; species Tetheella fluctuosa. The sequence continues at coordinate 4,982,059 of OX578242.1, read as the reverse complement.
CGAATCTATGTTGGATTTGTAAACAGTAATTGCTGAGTCTATTGACGGGTCTTCTGAGACGTTAGTTTATGCGTCTTTGAGAAAGTTTTATTGAAGGTGGTAAGCACACAAAGCCTAGATGGTTCTCAAGTACAGCTGCTGGAATCCACCAGTAGGTGCTGGGTGACAGATTTTCAATTTGAGGGTGGTAGCCAGCCATGTCATACTACAAAGCCATACTACAAAGTACCCTACCACCGTGCTATGGTTTCCTCACGATGTTTTCCTTCAAGCTCATCGTAAAAACGATCATCATTCCGTCGTGGGTAAGAACCTTTAACTAAAATCATTCCAGGTACAAATCTCTTTGGACCTCTGGGTCATAAAATGGGTCGCTGGAGAGCCGCTTGCGCTGGTCTTGTCGCCATTGGAGTGAGTCTCGTTTTGGTAAGTTATTTAAATGTTTTTATACAAGCATTTAGTTTTTTCCGTGCTTCGGAAGATATTTTCCGAAATTGAACCCCTAAGGGGGTGAAATAGGGGATAGCTGATGTAACTACTAGGCGGAAAGGTATTTAAATACCAGCTTCTGCCATTCTTCACCCGCATTCCCAAGGGATCTAAATTTTACCGAGATAAAAAGTAACCTATATATTATTCCAGCTTTTGGGAAAAATAATTCGGGACAAACGGATGGTTATCTATCAGAGACGGTCGGATCGGACGATATCATCGAAATCGGGACAGTCCCGGCAGAATCGGGACGGGTTAGCAACCCTGTTCCAGGGTATGATCTATTTATGTGCCAAGTTTCATACAAATCCATTAAGCCGTTTATGCGTGATTGAATCACAAACATCCAAACCTTTTTTTTTATGTCAGAAGTCAGGCAGACGGTCCACCTGATGGTAAGTGGCTACCGTCGCCTATGGACATTAGCAATACCAGAGAGACGATGTGTTGTCGACCTTTATAATGCATAGAAGGCATCTGGCTCTCAAGTGCAACTACCGGAACACACCAATAGGTGAACTAAAAGTTGATAAATATATTCTTAACTCCTCAGATCCCCTTCTCAACAAAGCTATCCCATTTGATAATTCCGAACGCTGGTCTCGGGTTCGCGATCGGCATGGTGGACTCGTCCATGATGCCGGAGCTCGGGTTCCTCGTTGACATCAGACACGCCGCTGTTTATGGATCTGTTTATGCTATCGGAGATACAGCCTTGTGTTTGGGATATGCTGTGGGTAAGTGGGTAACTTTTTTAGTCGACGCCATGAAGATTTTGGTTGCAAGGATACCGATTTTTCTCAACAATGACTAAAGCGAACGAAATGAAATTTATTGTATGAATTCATCATGTCTTTGACTTTATCTTGTCCATAGCATAACACGATTGGTTAACTTTTATAACACAAAATAATTAATCAAAAAGACCTCTTTAAAATAAGAGATTCCAATTTTAACGACATTGAGGATCGATTTGAGGTTCCAAAATTTCTACATATATTAATTGGAACTGATACTATAATCTGTACATAGGTTTTATGAAATATATTTGTAGTTTTTAAATTAAACATTAAAAACCATTTTGTCGCATACGCCCTTTCCGATTACGCGGGTTTTCTACGAGAGGTCGCTATAGTAGGGAGCGGGACGCAGCACGTTGAATTTCAGATTTTTAGCTTAACGCGGCGTCACCTTAACTGATTATGTGGGTGAAAGTCGTGAGTTCTCAAAGCCTAGAAGAGAGGCTTTCAAGTGTAATGCTTGTAAATGATATTCAAGTGTTAATAGGAATTTGAAAAATTTGATTCTATTTTTTTTAATTTATTTAACATACTTCTACATTATTTGATAAGACTTGAAACTATTTTTCATTCCATCTATTCGAAAAGGACGACTTGGTTCGCCTTTAAGTGCACCCAAAGTGGTGTTTATAAGAAACTTTTAGCGGGCAGTAATGAGTTTTTAATCCTCTTTATAGTGATAAGTGCACCGCAATTATCTTTGCCGCGCACTTTTTGAATTTGGAACATCTTAGTGTTCAGCGCCAAAGAAATCGAACGCAAATATTGTTTGAATAAAGACTGGCTGGTTCGACGAAAATGTCTCAAACGTAAATATAAGTTATTTTTTTATTTATTTTTTATTGGTCTACAAAACTGAGCGTTACACAATATTCCCAAAACGAAAGGCGCCTTTTATTTTCTCATAGAGGGTGATGACAAGTAGAGTGTAACACTCGGGCGCAAATATATTTTTGGCTCGGGCGACGTACTTTGAATCCCTCGCTACGTTCAGGATTCTAGTAAAGAATCTACTCTGGAATCCCTCACTTCGCTCTGGATTCAAAAAAACGCCCTCGTCGTAAAAATATAATTTTGCTCCCTTATGATACAATCTACTATTCCAGTATATGTACATAACAATAGGGAATATGCATAAAATTTAAATTTGTTTCAAATATTTTTTTCTAGATTCTTTATTGTCATTACATTATACTTAAAAGGTATTTTTTTTATTTAGTTATTATTTAAACCCAGAAAATATTACATAAAAAGTGAAAAATAAGGGAGGAAAATTCAAACTTACAAAACGCGTCACCATTGGTCGAAACGAAATGTGACGTTAATTGTCACGTCATTGAATTTATCGGCGTCGATATTCATACTGTGTTAAAGTAGTGTTTGTGACGAAGTGTTTAAAACTGTATTCCTGTGTGATTACTTGTGGATATATATTTGTAGTCAATCGAGGACGATGACAGAAACTGGTTTTGTTAAAGCACAATCAGATAATCTGCCGAAAATAGATGCATTTATGATGTCAGCATATTTTGCATCAAATCTCGAGTCTTTGCCTTTTAACTACAGCCATTCTTTCAACTGGTGGTGGCATATTCCGTTTTTGACAGAAAAATATATGAGGAACAACTCCTTTCTTTAACCGTAGATTACATTTTTCTCCTTTCTGTTTCATTATGTTATATTCAATATAATTAACTGTATCTTCCTTAACCTGAAATAAATTATCAATCATTAAAATTTCGTAAAACCGCAATACGAATAAATAAGCAAGCTCTTTAGATACATTTTTAATGAACTTTTGTAAACAAGGCTAGGTTAGTTTTAGACCAAACCTCCTATTTTCACACTAAGCTGTACATAAATATATGCTATACTTACGTTAAAATGATCTTCACAACAAAATAGAACCGATAATGGAGATACAATATCCCTTCTCATCATCTTACACCATTTTTTTCGTCATTTCGCATCGCATGGAATACGAAAAAACACTTTATCGGGTGTACTAATAATAGTGTTTTTGCACTTCGGTACCATACAATACTTGTAAGATGGTTTTTTAACTACTTCCATGATTTGTATAGCAATTAAAACTGAAAATACGTATGAAGTAACTGAAACACTATAGTAAACAAACGCGGGACATAACAAATGACGTCATCAAAAGCGCGCGCTAAATGGTGGCGTTTGAACGGCTCAAATTTATTCAATGTTTTAAATTTCACTTTGAAAAATAATTTGGCTCTTTTCAAGCCTATTTATATTTTTTTCCATGTTATAAAAATCTAAATGATAAATTTAAGAAATAAAAAAAAATCATGCATATTCCCTATTACTATTTTTTTTTCAAAATATTTTTTTATTGCAGAAATCAAAAAAGCGCCATAAAAATGTAATTTTTTAGGGTTCCGTACCCAAAGGGTAAAACGGGACCCTATTACTAAGACTCCGCTGTCCGTCCGTCTGTCTGTCTGTCCGTCTGTCACCAGGCTGTATCTCATGAACCATGATAGTTAGACAGTTGAAATGTCAGAGTTTCACAGATGCTGTATTTCTGTTGCCGCTATAACAACAAATACTAAAAAACAGAATAAAATAAATATTTAAGGGGCCCCCATACAAAAGACGTGATTTTTTGCCGTTTTTATAGATAATGGTACGGAACCCTTCGTGTGCGAGTCCGACTCGCACTTGGCCGGTTTTTAATTTTTTTTCACCTTAGTGGTATAAAAAAAGCAAGAACACTTCACAATAAAATAAAATAAACTAAAGTGGGTTATTTTTCAGCCTAGCATAACACTTGGAATCATCCATAGAAAATTAAATTAAGTCTATAGAGTCACAAGGTTTTTTAGTTATCTTTTTAATTGGCTGTTAAATGGGGGGTGACACTAAAAAGTTTGAGAAACGATGGTGGTAATGCTTGGTTCCAGGACCGGCACTTTCCGGCGCCTTGGTGAACACGATCGGCATAGAATGGATGCTCGTCATCATTGCCATCATCAACTTCATCTACGCGCCATTCCTCACTCTCCTCAGATCACCACCTGCTAATGAGGAGAATAAGGTTTGTAGTCTATTTTATAATTGAATGGAAAAACTTTTTGAGAAAAAGGTATATATCTTTATTTATGTAATACAATTAATATAGATTTATGAACATTTTTGAAGTGTAAACTTCTTTTAGCGCGGTACGCATATTTTTAGATGAGGTAAAACTGGACTCGCGACACCGAGACGCAGTTTGACGTTTAGTTTCTTTTTTTTTCTCCCATTAAAATAATTGCGGCCAGTAGAAAACAAACTCACTCAGAAAAAAAAAACTATTTAGAATGTAATAATTTTAATGATAATGATGATGATACAAGAGCTTAAACTCAATCTCTCTCCAAAAAAAAAAAATGTTTTCACTTCTGTCGGCACTCCCGGAGTGCATTTTTTTTAAAATAGTTTAATACCTACGTGACATTTAATTATCATGATATTTAACTAGTATTTTAGTCATAAAATTAAACTTTACATTACTTTTATACTGTCACATAAATAAAGTAATATTATTTATACTGACCATTATTAATTTATTATTTTTCAGAGTCTAATAATAAACGAAAAGTCACCAGTACGTTATGTGAGCTATAAGAATGAAGAGGACGACTAATACAACCATATATAGACGCCATTTTGATTATTTCCCACCAATTTTCGGACGTTCTTTTTGATGCTTTTAAATTGTTATTTTTTTTTAATATATTATAGACGATGCGTAAAAATCTTGTAAATAATTTTATTAATTTAGTTTTAAGAATATTATCGTATTTAAAATATTATTGGAAACTTATAAACAAAATGTATCCATATATCTCCTCTTTCTGTGATAAAATAAAACCTATTATAAAAGGTTTAATAGTTTGTAATTTATCAAAATATAAAAAAAAATATCATCGCCTCTTAATATTTTGGACGGAGTAATTTTTTTAAAGTTGTTTATTTATTTATAATATATTTATTGTGTAAAAAATTTACAAAAAATGTGACGTATACAATAATGGCTATAAAAAATGTTTTGTATACAAAGTGTATATTAGTAAAAAATATATTGTATGTTAATAAATGATGTATTGAATTAATGTTTTTTTTTTTCATTGACCGTTCAATTGAAAGTTCAATGGTAATGAGCTCGGTCACGGGTTCGAATCCTACAAACAGCTCGACCTTTCGGTAAAAGAAAACATTGTATTTTTTTTTTATACAACATAGTCGGCAACAAGCATACGGTCCGCCTGATTGTAAGCGGTTACCGTAGTCTATGAACGCTTGTAACACCAGACGTATCACTCGCGCGTTGCCGACCCTTCCCCCCCCCCCCCCCCCCCCGATGAGCTCTGGCGACCTTACTCACGCGCAGGAACACAACTATTAGTTATTTGGCTGCGGTATTCTGTAAGGTGGAGGTACTTCCCCAGTCGAGCTACTCTTTGAGCGACATATCGCTATGCTCTACCTCGCTTACCACATCTTACCACATTCGGCCACATCATCATTTTAGATATTGAGATTGTGGTCAAACACAGGGCTATTAATAAATGAGAAAGTTTGTATGTTTGCATGTCTGTTACCACTCTGTAACTCCGAAACGACTGAACGGATTTGGATGAAATAGACACACAGATAGAATATATTCTGGATTAACATATAGGATACTTTAATTCCAGGAATATATACTATTCGGGAACGGGGTTGGGTTGAACGCGCCAATCTCAGGAACTGAAAAATAGTCGATTTATCGAGGAAGTCTATAGGCTACCATCTCGGGAAAACATAAGATCCCACGGGAACGCGGGTGAAACCGCGGGTTGAAAGCTAGTCATATAATAAAATAAGGCAATAATAATGTTCCCTAATTGATGTGAACACGAAAAAAAAGTCACCCCCACTTTACCCTAAAAAAAAATATTCTAAAACTTTATTTTATAACTAGCTTACTGCCCCACGGTTTCACCCGCGTACCCCTATTGGTAAAATAGGGGTAGAATTTTCAAAAATCCTTTCTTAGCGGATGCCTACATCATAATAGCTATCTGTATGCTAAATTTTAGCCCGATCCATCCAGTGGTTTGAGCTGTGGGTTGATAGATCAGTCAGTCACGTTTTCCTGTTATATATACAGATTTGTTTGCGTCATAAATGTATATAACTATGTAAGATTTCAGTGTAAAATTATAAAAATTAACATGCCATACAGTCTGATAGACAGATATGACATAAGGGTTCCTAGTTAAACTACGGAACCCTAAAAATTTAAAAATATTATTAATCAATTTTATGTATATTTAATTAAGTATTGTAAATAAATGAATAAAAAAAAAAAAAAAAAAACAAAGTATATTAAGGTATAAATGAAATGCACAAAGTTAGTTCATATACCCACGTTTTATTAAAACAACTTCATGACTTTAAAACATACATAAATAATATATTTACTATGTTTTATTAGTTATTTGTAAATAACAATAAATAACTTTTAATAAACTTAAATAATACTCATTAATACAAAAATATATATTTACATAACCTAAAAAAAAAAAAAAAATTTAAACTTAATATTTTTTTCATATTTCACAAAACAGACAAAATAAAATGAAATAAATAAATATTCTGGGACATTATTCCTCACACATGGCCTTGACAAAATCATACGAATATTATTATTATTTTAAAATTAAAAAATCCTGGTATTCCGGTAGATTAATCATACATATATTTTTAAAGATTATATATTTTTTTTCACCATATTTACGATATTAAATACAGATCAAAAATCTTAACCAACAAATCTTATATTAAATAAATATTAAAAACTATATTTATATTGACTACAAAGCTTCAAAATATCACTATAACGACTATCACATAATATTTAATATGTTAAAATACAATGATATTTGAGTATACTTCACTATAGAAGATATAGCAGAATTATTTTACAGAAAATTCATTCGTTTATTACTAATATACACTTCTTCCACATTGCTCTCTTTTATTAAACATTAAGTTAACTAATTGGATCCTTAAGTGTAAGGGTGTAGTGACGAAAGTAATTTGCAGTTTTTTTCTGTACGGCTGGGTGTACCTAGTGTTGAAGGGATCTTAGCCTTTATATTAATAGTCATATGGTGTATTTTGTATTGTATAGATTTTTGTCACTTGTCACGTCGTAAAATACCATAAGGATCCATCGCTTATACTTACTTTTGCTACATAATTCTGAAAATCTGAATGAACATTAAATAACAAATAAGTATACATTGTTGGTAATGTATATTAAAAAACCGGTGGTATTTTTGGTGAGGCAGTACCAAAAGATTTAAGTAAAATTATAATAAAATATGTGAATAAATGTGTTAAACCAATATCTGTGTGCATGTGAGTTATAAATATGTATGTTTTTGTGTATCAATGTATGTTTGATGCATAAATCATGTTTTATTGTGTTTATGCTTATTATATTGATTAAAAAATTGTTAAACATTTGAAGAAAAAAATTGTCAACATAGACTGTCCAAAAATTAAAAAAAAAGATAAAAATGTAACCTTGTGGAGTTTTTCGTCAGTTCTTTTCGTTAAAGGGTGAAAGCCTTTTCTTTTCAATTTCTGCCCCAACAATAATTCTATTATATAAAATGAAATCATTCAGACCATCAAAATGTTTTGATTAAAAAAATATACAAGATATCTGCAAAGGACCCAAACCCAGCTATTGTTAATCTATTATATTATAATGTATATAAATGATATGTATACAATTATATAAAAAAAATACATACAGTCGAACATAGAACCTCCTCCTTTTTTAAAGTCGGTTTAAAATTACAGTAAATAACATCAAATATGAATGATTGAGTTATGACATGTATATTCCTATATATCTACATAATATTTAAGAAGGTAAGAATAGTTTAGCTTGGATTTCAAATATTATTACATGTATTTATTGTTATAGATTTAAAAACCACGCAGAAGATTTAAAAAAAAAATATTACAAATCTCTTTATTATTATTAAAATCAAAATATATAAACATTAAATGAGTTTTTAATTAAAGAATATTTTTTTATGAAAAAAAAAATCTTATGAACTTTAAGACATAATAAATATAATGTACTTTAATTATACATATAGAAAATGTATATATATATATATAATAAAATATATAAGTGATGTATATAATATAAGATTTATGACTGCTAAAAAGGTTTGATTATAAATATTAAGCTAACAATATATTTTTACTAAAAATTATATACGTCTACCTAATATATATAATTGGAAGATAATTTGATTATATAACCCTTTCTAAGTATGTTTATTTCAAATTAATAAAAAAAAACTTGTCGCATCCCTTTATCAATTTTGAAGGTATATTCACATTTGTATCATATAAAAAAGTCAAGTATATAAAAAAAAAAAATTTTTGGTAAAATTAAATCAAATACTATGGATGGGTATATTTCAACATTTTTCATACAATAACCATTTATGCAGCCATACGTAAATGGTAAAGTTGATGTCAATTAAATTAAAAAAAAAACAGAAATGATTACTAAGATGATTACAATTGTATGAAGTATATTTACCAAAAAAAAATGTGAAAATAATTTTTTAATATGTTATTTTTTAATTATTTTGAATTTCATTAATTTATTTTAAATCAAGAGTTGTTGAAATAAAAATGACATCAATGCAGAAACATGCCCACACATATTTAAAAAAAAAATGGGCACATAATTATGAGCTTCAATTTCTAATAGGTACTTAGTAAGCTAGAATGTGCTACATTTATTTTTATTAAAAAAAAACCTCTACTTTTTTTAGTGGTAAATATTTTTGAAAAATACTACAGCTAATTATGTATTTTAATATTATTATGTAAGAATTTAAAATATGCTTGATATTTATTTTTAATACTATGTGATATGTAAAAATTATAATATATAACAAATCATTGAAAACTTTTGTTCATAAAATAATTTGTGATTCTAAAAACTAGAAAATAATACTTTCTTAGAAATTAATTATAATAAAATATAACTAGAGCGCTGATTTTTAAGTCAAAAAGTATATATTTTTTTTTTTACTTAATTTAATCTACTTAAGTATTTTAATAATTTGATAAATATGGTTCTGTCATTCATATTTGATGAATGTAAAGAGTAAACTGTATTTGATATTGTTTAAAAATGTATATAAATAGGATATAGTAAAAATTTTATCTAATATGCTAAGATTATATTCGACGATGCATTAAACATTAATAAACGGTATATTTTGAAAGAACTTTTATAGTAATAAATCTATTATTGCCTTACAGTAATTATTTACAAAATAAAAAGCTCCGATTTTTATCTATGATAAAAAAAAAGCTACATCCCTTTGGTCCTTCAGCCAATTTTAACACAAAAATCATCAAAAAGTGCACAAACAACACGTGATATTTATTTTTTAATAAATTATTGTCATTACGTATTGTAAGCAGAATTCATAAATAAAAAAATTATTGTCTACAAAATGTATAGATACATTATATTATTTTTATTAAAAAATATTGTCAAAGTCACATTCGCGAAATTATGCACAACGTATCTTGCGAGCCTATTTAAAATAAAAATAAATATCTAAATTAACATAACATAAGACAATAATTTACAGATAATCCATTATTCAAGTTCTACGTAATTTTATAATATTATAATTACATTTGGAATAAATATATATTTTGTGTATTTTAAAAGCGTATAAATCTAATACACCCTGACTAAACGGCATCTTGTATATTATTAGAAAGAGATAGTATCTCAAGCTTAAAATTATATATATAGCTTTATTTTTGGGACAGCATAAAATTGGTCGATAGTTATAGAGGGAGAGAATACATAAGATATTCGTGTTGAATATAAAGTTTTAGTATATCATTCTACAGTGAATATTTGAACAATAACTACAGTATATATGTATACATATTTTGGTCACCCTCACCGTTCAGATATATGAATATATTTTTTACTAAACACTGATATTTTATTTGGCATTATTAGTACATTCCTAAGACGTCTTCAAATAAACATAAAAAAAAGGAAACCCCATTTGAAAAGAGGATTTACTTACATCATCAAAAAGTTTTTAATATACTGTCACACCACAACAAGCTTGGGTACGTTTTTTTTCGTTTTTATGGACTTATTATCCGAAAGATTTTATTTAAAAGTTCCTAATTCTTAACATAGATTTAGAAAGTAGACGTGGACACAAAATGGCGGGCTGTCAAGATGGCGCCGACGATAAATGGCGGGCGGGTATCATTTTACTCTTCTTCGTTCTGGTAGTTCACGTAGCGGACTGATGACTTGTCGCTTATAATGAGGCTCTGCGGAAAATTTGAATCAATAACTTTTTAAAATAAATAAAAGATGGCCATAATTTGAGCTAGCTGACTATCAAACCACCATTTTGTTTGAGTAGCTTTTTCAATTTGTACAAGTAAGCGAAAAACTGTTTAATTTATTGTTACTTAGGTAGATAAATAAATTTATTATTTCAGGATCTAGCTGGTTACAGAGCTACGTGGTAACAAACAACACACACAAACGTTCGAATTAATAATATTAGTAGGAAGTAGCATTAGTAGGGAGTAGGATTTTATTTTTCTAAACCATTTCGCTCTATTGCTCCTTCGCATATCTACCTACTTTATTAATTATAATCTGTGGATTGGACTTACAGAATAGGCATTTTTCAGCAATAGGGTATTTGCCTATGTTCAAAATAACTTATCCAACACTAACCAATATAAATAAATGGGAAACCACGATTATTTTATAAAATTTATCCTTATTATGATTTTTAATGACCAATCTAACCATAAAGAGTATGCTATATAATTATGACGTCACATGCTTGTATTTCACACAAAACTCCATTATAAACCTATCGTTTTGACATTTCATAAAAAGTTGGTGATTTTAATGTCAGTCAAAACCCTATTGCAGTTGAGAGTCAGTTTCCTTCAATGACTTACTTTCCCTAACTTACCATGTAGCCTGTATATAGTATTTGACCTATGCCTACAAAAAAAAACAACATGTCAGTTCACCTGCTTCTCATCCCGAGCGGGTGGTGACCTCAGCAACAGCAGGAATGGTGCATACGCGAAGTTGATGATCGCGATGATGACCAGCATCCATTCAAAGCCGATGCTGTTCATCAGAGCTCCGGAGAAGGCGGGACCTGAGTTGAACAGGTTATCATGTTATTTTTAAAGACCTACGTAAGAATATCCTCACGATAATGTGATTATTTTTCTTAGGGGCCGTCCATTAATCACGTGACATTTTTTTTGCATTTTTTAACCCCCCCTCCCCCTGGTGATACTTGGTGAGGTTTAAGACTAAAATTAAAAATCACGTGTATTTTTAGTGCCTACAAAGAATCTTAAAATTTTTAGAATATTATCTTTAAATATAGGTATAAAGTATAATCTGATTTTATTCTAGAAAATCTCGAGGTGCGATGACTTCGTTCGTTGCCTGGCAACGGCGAGTCAAGGTCACACTACACGCCGTTTTTCGGTTTAGAAATCGCGCGTTTGACCAAAAAATAAATATACGTAATATCTTACTACACCCCCTTGTGATATTTCGTGATATTTTCCGAACCCCCTCCCCCCCATTCGAGCCTCACGTGATTAATGGACGTCCCCTTAATTTCAACAATAGGTTTTTTGCAATGTCTATAGTCTCATTGTGTCATACGGCTGAGTTGACCCATTTATTACACATAATGTAGGTTTAGCGGTTAATAGCGACATCTATTAACCACATAAAGGAACTTTCACTACTAGATAGATGGCGCCACAAGATTCTACATCACGCTATGAAGGTTTTCTGAGCAATCTGCAAGTTTACGAGTTTCCAGCATCAACAGTTGGACCGCGGACACGATGTTTTTCCCTGTTCTTGGAAAGAAAATGCTATATACATAGAAATGAAGGAGTCTACCACTAAGTCCTCCATAAAGTAATAAATGTCATCATTTTTCTTATGTCAGAAGGCTGGCAAACAGGCAGGCGGTCCACCTGATGGTAAGTGGCTACCGTCGCCTATGGACATTAGCAATACCAGTGGGACTGCCAATGTGTTGCCGACCTTTATAAAGCCTAGAAAATCATTATTTTATGAAAAAACATATATCCCTTATTGTCCTTACCAACAGCATAAGCCAAGCAGAACGCTGTATCTCCGATAGCATAAACAGATCCATAAACAGCGGCGTGTCTGATGTCAACGAGGAACCCGAGCTCCGGCATCATGGACGAGTCCACCATGCCGATCGCGAACCCGAGACCAGCGTTCGGGATTATCAGGTGTTCCAGTTTGCGAGCCATCGGAATCTAGGTGGGAGGTTGAACTTGTTTATATTGAAATTACCTTGGAATTCGGGGATCGGTCATTTTACATGGCGTGATCACATATAGGTACAACACATAATCTTTATCATTATGTAAATGTATACATCGTGAGGAAACCATAGCATGGTGGTAGGGTACTTTGTAGTACCCGCCTAGCCAGCTATCACCCTCACTCAAGTTGAAAATCTGTCGCCAAGTATTTACTGGTGTGTTCCGGCAGCAGTAAGTTCCTTCTAGGCTTTGTGTGCTTACCACCTTCGGCTGACACAGGCCTATACATATTTTTATACTACATTGTCGGCATACAAGCATACGTTACCGTAGCCTATGAACGCTTGCAACACCAGACGTATCACTCGCGCGTTGCCGACCCTTCCCCCCTCCCCGATGAGCTCTGGCGACCTTACTCACGCGCAGGAACACAACTATAAGTTATTTGGCTGCGGTATTCTGTAAGGTGGAGGTACTTCCCCAGTCGAGCTGCTGTTTGAGCGACATATCGCTATGCTCTACCACTCTTAAAATATATACAATGTATGTATGTTTATAAATTGACAAAATATATTATAGTTCATACCTACTCATAATTATTACATGGTTAATTATATAGAGCATTAAAACTATTACTAGCTTCCGTCCTGCGGTTTTAGCCGTGTTCCCGTGTTTTTTTTGTTTCGGAATATTTTTCAAAATTTCGAGAATATAATCCATCTGCAACTTTCATCCAAATAACATTTACATATATACTAATATTATAAAGCTGAAGAGTTTGAACGCACTAATTTCAGGAACTACTGGTTCGAATTGAAAAATTATTTTAGTATTGGATAGCCCATTTATCGAGGAAGGCTATAGGCTTTTAATTCCATGGGAATGCGGGTGAAACCGCGGGGCGGAAGCTAGTTTATTATATTAGTAAGATATTCAAGAGAATATATTTATAAATATAAAAAAAATATGTATCGGGTAGAATTTCCAATGAAGATATACATAGACTTCGTTTCATGGTTTTGTTTGTTTGTTTTGATTTAATAAAAAAAATAATCTAAATTAAATCAATTCGTGAGGAAATGAGTTCATAAAACATAATTATAATAAACTTTAAAATAAAAGTTTATTGAAGTCAGAAATCCTACTATCCTACTAATCCTACTAATATTATAAATGTGATAGTTTGTGAGTATGTATGTCTGGATGTATGTTTGTTACTCTTTCACGCAAAAGCTACTGAACGGATTTAGATGACATCTGGCACAGAGATAGATAGCATATATGCTTTTTATCCCGGGAAAACATAAGATCCCTCGGGAACCCGTGTGAAACCGCGGGGCGGAATAAGTATTATATAAAAAAAAATGATAAAGTCATCACCAAATTGAGATGTTCAAAAAAGATATACACACCAAAATAAGACACAATCCGATGATGACAAGGCCGGAGCAGGCGGCCAGCCAGCGTCCCATCTTATGTCCGAGAGGACCGAAAAGATTTGTACCTAAAAATAAATCAGTTTAATATACTCTCTAACGTTTCTACTGTGCTACAAATCGTATTACAAACGCGCGTAGCGTATTTAAAAGAAAACTTAAAAGTAAGAAGCTTATATAAAATAGTCTAAATTAAAAAAAGTCGCTATCAGAAGGCAGCGTACCCAGAATGCTGATTCTCTGACCAAGATATAAGCCAGCATTCTGGTCACAAGTTGCTTCGACCACGCGTTTGGATATTTCGCGATAAAGATGGTGAGCTCTCGACCCCCACGGACCCAGAGTTTCAACCCCAAACGGCTCAAATATATAGCTTGAATCTATGTTACTATATTTGCGCCGCTTTAAAAAAAAAAAACATTTTTATTGTCATTTTATTTTTTATGAACAGGTTTATTTTTAATAAGGATGGAAAGGATGGGACCTATTGTAAATTCGCAAAAAAAAAAACTGATGTTGCTTACATTTTGGTTGAGTAGGTATTGAACTTTCAGAATTGATCCCATAGTAAAAAAATTATTGTCTTAATAACTACTTTTAACCCTGAAAGTTTAGCTAGCTAATTTAAAAAAAAACCTGTATTTTTTTTTTAATTATTGGCCATAATACATACGAAATGTCAATCTGTATCTAATGTATTGATATAATAATACGTATTATGAAATCATTGTATTTTATAATAAATAAAAAAACAAAGAAATTCTTTTCAAAATAAAGTACACAACGAATGCATTTTTCTACGTGTTTCGTAGCAATGCTACGAATAAGCTTGCGCTACGAATTGACGTAGTATGTGCTACGACGTAGAATGTGCTACGCGCGTTGTACTGTCTATGGAATTCTTTAGTGTATGGAATAAGGTGAATAAATATACTCATTGTTTTTTTGTTTTTATTTTAAACAGCTATTTAAGCCAGTTCGAAATTTAAATATATTTTTAAATAAAGTACAGACCTCCTTGGTTACCATAATGTTTCGGAGTAGAAAGTTCGTTCCATTTTTAAATTACATGACAGATATGGATTTTCATACTAGCATTGCCGACCGCTACTCGCATGTATTATACAAGGTGTTTTTTTTTATCACTGGCAATACTTGCACGGGTGGAAGTACTCATCAATGTGAACAACATTTACCATGGGTCTAACTCTAATATCGCGTAAAATAAAACGGTTGCTTCATATATTTTGGTCGAGTAGGTATTGAACTTTTGTATGAAACGACTGATAATTTTTTCATGATTTCACAGTTAGTCCCATATTAAAAGTTGTTAATTTTGATGTGTACTTCCACCCCTGCAAGTATTGCCAGTGACTAAAAAATCACCCAGTATTTGAGAAATAATAATTTACCGATTAGATAGCAGATGCTGGCGGGTAAGAAGGCGACTCCCTGCTGCCAGCGCCTGGACTCCATGGTGTCCGCCATCCAGAGCGGCAGGCTCGGCTCCAGCATCGCTATACCCACGTTGGCAACTGTTATAGCACCTGGAACGTAACGTTGCCATTCATTCTTTATGTAGGAAAATTGATTCTTATCGAAATAGTTACCTTTAAACTAGTCCCATAAGAAACTAGTTTACTGGGCAACTAGCGGGCTAATTACATTTATAACTCAAGAATGGCTGGAGCTATTTTCATGATGGTTAGGTTTGTTGGAATTGTCCATGTCCCGAATAGCAGAAAAAAAAATTATGAAAAAAACCGAGAGACAAAAAACTAGTTAATAAATAAAAATGATTAGGCATCTAGGCCCATGGGTCTAGTTTTGCGTAGGACGAGTTGCCTAAGCCCCAACTCACCAAAATTAGATGAATGATATAGGAGGCGCATACGTTACAAACAGACAAGACAAACATAAACTTTTATATAATTATATAGATGGAGAGATGCATCGTTCTTCACGGAATAAGCGAATTAATTACGGTTTTCAATAACTTCCTCTTATCATTTCACTCCAAACGAAATAATTGCAAAACCGGTTAATAAAATTTAATAACAGGTTATTTTTAAACCGGTTTCAAGCCTTGGTTTGGGGTATTGTAGCTCAAAAGTAGTTTTGGTTACATATTTATGGTATTATGAATTTATTAGGAGCCATTTTGTTTTAAATACCGCTTCAGCTTTCATCAGAGTTTATAAAAACCCGCCAAGTGCGAGTCGGACTAGGGTTCCGTACCATTATCTATAAAAACGGCAAAAATCTCATGTCTGTTGTATGGGAGCCCTCTGAATTTATTTTATTCTATTTTTTAGTATTTGTTGTTATAGCGGCAACAGAAATACAGCATCTGTGAAAATTTCAACTGTCTAACTATCACGGTTCATGAGATACAGCCTGGTAACTGACGGATAGACAGACGGATGGATAGACAGCGGAGTCTTAGTAATAGGGTCCTGTTTTACCCTTTGGGTACGGAACCCTAAAAAGATTAATCACTAAACTCACATGCAGCGATGATGATGTAAGGGTCGGTGACGAGCTGACGCAGTGAAGGTGGATCCGACTCCTGCCTTACAACTCCTGGTTGCAGGATCATCAGTTGCAGTACTGTCAACAAATTGCTATATTGATTTATGATGCCCTGGTACTTCTCTACTCATAAAATGTTTATTTTACAAAAAAAAATGGACCCAGTTGTCGGTGATTAAGGACCCACCAGACCCTAACATGCCACAGATCGTGGGGTTGATTCCCATTCAGCACAAACATTCTGTAAATTAACATGTTTACACGCGGGCCGAGTCGTGGGCATAGGCTAGTTTTAAATGTGCCATAAAAATCAGACCTATATTTTAAAACGATATACAGGGTAATTTTTTAGTTACTGGCAATTCTTGCAAGGGTGAAAGTACAGATCAATATGAACAACTTTTATTATGGGACCAACTCTGATATCGCGTAAAATAAAATGGTTGCTTCATACATTTTGGTCGAGTAGGTATTGAAATATTGTATGGAACAGCTGATAATTTTATCGTAATTTCACAGTTAGTCCCATAATAAAAGTTGTTCATATTGATCTGCACTCCCACCCCTGCAAGTATTTCCAAAGACTAAAAAATCACGTAGTATGATTCTTCGAAATTATATTATTATAAATTATATCATCATTAGGGCCACTCATCATCTATACTCACATCCATCACCGAGTGCAAGTGCGGAGAGCATGAGGAAGGGCGCGGTCTTGCCGACGAACTCGTACATGAGGCCGCCGAACGGGGGGCCGATCAGCACGCCCAGCGCCAGCCCGCCCAGCGCTATACCCATCGCGTTGCCGCGCTCCTGCACACGTACCATTGTCGCTTTATGTGATCCTGGTACTTGACGTATCAGTATGTCTATTGATATATTATAATATCCGTGATGCTCGGGAGCCTGAGTTTTTTCATTACTGTTTTCCTTCTCCATTGCATTTATACGTAACCATTGTGAGTTTATGTGTTCCTGGTACCTAAGGTATGAATATGTCCGTCCATTCGTGATTGTCGCTTTCCACCAGGGAGGGAGGGAGCACGAGTTTTTTTTCATTACTGTTTTCCTTCTCATTGCATTTATACGTAACCATTGTGAGTTTATGTGTTCCTGGTACCTAAGGTATGAATATGTCCGTCCATTCGTGATTGTCGCTTTCCACCAGGGAGGGAGGGAGCACGAGTTTTTTTCATTACTGTTTTCCTTCTCATTGCGTTTATATGTAACCATTTTGAGTTCATGTGTTCCTGATACCTAGTATGAATAATCCATTCGCGATGGTCGCTTGCCTCCAGGGAGCATGCGTTTTTTTAACTAGCTTTTATTTAACTTGCAATGTATGTAACTATGTTTGTAAAGGTGGAATCTTGCATGTCAAATTTCACCCACTTCCAGTGGTCGGATTGACTTGATATTTGGTATACATAAAAAGCTTGGATTAAAAATGACTTATTTATTACTGTTTTCCTTATAATGGCGTTTATACGTAACCATTGTAAATTCACGCGGTCCTGGTACATACATAAGGAATAAACATGCTATGAAAAGAGATCAAAACCCTAAAAATATAAGGTAGGTTGATGAGAGCAGGGTTCTGTGTGTGTGTCAGTACCTTATCGTCAGGGTACCGCTCGGCCAACATGCCCATCCCGGAGACTGAGGAGCACGAGGAGCCGATGCCCTGCAGCGCGCGCGCCACGAACAGCACGCCGTACGAACGACCGAACGCGAATACTGAACAAATATAGACAAAATTAAGTTCTGTGATTTTTTTATGATATGGCAGCAATTTGTAGTATGATATGGCAGCTGGTTTTCTAGGCACACTCTCACACACACTCATAAGAATATTTCTTATTTTCAATCTCTAGGTCCACCGGATTAGATGCGCTGTTTGTCAGTCTATCAGTCAGAAACGGTACTGTGTTATAAGAATAAAAGACAGACCCGAAACTAGATGGTCACTTACAGTCTGTCATAATAATCTATTGATATTCTCTTGACACTTTGTATGAAAACTTGATCATCTACTTTTGGACCTGACTGTACCACAAACAAAATGAGTGTACAATATAAAAATCAGATATAATTATAATATTTAATTATGCTTTCATTGTACCATAATTACAGACCGCCATATTTTTTTTATAGATTAGAAAATACTCACTCAAAGTCGAGAGGAACATTAGAATAAAGCCGGTAAACATGGGAACACTGTAGCCAATCCTGAAAGAAATAAATCGTGTCACTTAAACAGACATTAGTCGAAATATCAGCTCCACAATGTTGTTCGATAACTGTGTCATAGCCCAATACAATCAAATTGCTGAAATATTTAACGATTGCTGAAATACAGACGGATTAAAACCAAACAGTTTAATAAAATTGTCCGCCATATTTTTATGTTTTTTTTTTTTTTTACTTTGTATAGGCTTGTGTTTGACCACAATCTCACTATGGTAGGTGATCATGTGGCCGAAGGTGGTAAGCACACAAAGCCTAGAAGGATCTGGCTCTCAAGTGCAGCTGCCGGAACACACCAATAGGTGTTTGGCGACAGATTTTCAACTTGAGGGTGGTAGCCAGCCAGGCGGGTACTATAAAGTACCCTACCACCGTGCTATGGTTTCCTCACGATGTTTTCCTTCACCGAAAGCTCAAGCTCATTGTAGGATTCGAACCCACGACCTTCGCCGCGGCGTCGGACGTCACTACCACTGAGCTATCATCGCCTTGAATAGACAATGACAGTTGAAACTTGACAGGAGATACAAAAAAGCTAGCACGTTTTCAATCTCCATGGAAATTAATGCCACAGAGTAAGGAAACACAAAGTTATACACTCACTTATGTGTTAGTGGTCCAACAAATGGGTTAGCTAATAGTTGCACTATGGCTTTGCTGGCAAACATGACTCCAACTGCAACCGTCTCGTGGATCAACTCTTGGTGGCGGGCTTCTTTCTGTGCTGTTATATTTACTGCGGGGGAAAATACTTCTATTATATCTCCAGTTTATCTGATTTATAATATAACTGTGATAAGTCAATGACGTATACAAGGACAGAGACGGCAATAGTTTTAACTTTAAGGCGCTGACAACAGCTAAAGTCTCTCTATTGCAACCCAACCTATATTAATCCTACTAAATGTACGGTATTGAAATTTAAATACACGATACTCAAGGATATAAATGACAAATTTATTAATCTCAAAACACGATTTCATTTCATTGCCTCGATAAAAAAAATTGCCAAACACAACTCTGAAAATCAAGGAATTCCCAAATGTATCCTATACATGAATGTATTTTTCGATGTGATATTTTACATTAATATTGTTCGAATAATTAGAAAATGATTTATTTCGTTAGTTTTTGGAATAAGGAATTTATTTGTACATAATTAATTATTTTTATAAATGTCGCTTACGTTATTAATTCGGAGCAGTTAGGGGGAGGAGTCAACATTATGCCACACTCTTCTGTCACGTTACTTGCGTATTTTGCTTTGCCCTCACTCGCATTCCGCGGCGATCCGCGTTGCTAGACGGACCTATACCACTTTTTTTCCGAGCGCGCGGTTTCAACATTATCATCCATAAATGGGTAAAATATCTTTTAAAAAAAATGTGCAATGCCTGATGAATAAAGTAAGGTAGTAAGCAATTTATTTCACAGTGATTGACAATGATAAAAGTAAACAAATACTTGTGTTTGTCAAAGCGTCATATCACTGCCGCTAGATTGCAGTGTAATTTATGAATGTATTCAGCCTATTCACATTATAACTTTTTATCAAATTAAATGACAATATTTGGAGGGAAAATGAATTGCATTACATAACTTTTACAATATGATCTCGTCGTATTATTTCGCATAAAAAAGTATTCAAACTAAAGATTTACTTACCACAAAAAGGGCATAATAACTGATTAATTTTATAATCTTTCATGCATTGGGAATAAAATTTGTCGTGCCGCATCACTGACCGAGAAAGATTCTTATTTTCAACACTCAAGTCATGTCATTATTAGCTCAGCGGTCTTGGTTATAGGTCAAAAACCTATAACTACTTGGATGTGTGTGTTCAAATCCATGTGATGACACCATGTTTTATAAGTAAAGTACCTGGATGATTGAGTTGTGCTGGTGGAGTTTATTTGGTAAACAAAAGAAGGAACTTGAAAAAGAGGAAATTAATAAATGAAAATGGAGACATCATCTGGATTCGAACCGCGGACATCTGGTTTAAGGATCGCACGATCTCCCGCCTGAGCTATTAATTACTTATAGATAATGGCGAAATTTACTTTCGTATTCTAATGAAAATGTAGCAGTTTCTCATTGATTGAAAACACGGTAAAACGACAAAATGAAACCTAGCTATATATTTTGAATTTTGTACAATTATGAGGCGAATTATTAAGTAAAATCTATATGGGTATCGTTTCCATGGTTTTCGGGGGTGCTTATTACGAATATATAACATATTTCGAGATCCAAGATGGTGGACGCGAATTAAAAAAAAAAATCAATATGGGTATCGTTTCCATGGTTTTCGGAGGTGCCGATTACGAATATATAACATATTTCGAGATTCAAGATGGCGGACGCGAATCATTAAATAAAATCTATATGGGAATCGTTTCTATGGTTTTCGGGGGTGCCGATTACGAATATATAACATATTTCGTGATTCAAGATGGCGGACGCGAATTATTAAATAACATCTATGTATAAGGGTATCGTTTCCATGGTTTTCGGGGGTGCTGATTACGAATATATAACATATTTCGTGATTCAAGATGGTGGACGCGAATTATTAAATAACATCTATGTACATGGGTATCGTTTCCATGGTTTTCGGGGGTGTTGATTACGAATATATAACATATTTCGTGATTCAAGATGGCGGACGCGAATTATTAAATAACATCTATGTATATGGGTATCGTTTCCATGGTTTACAGGGGTGCCAATTACGAATATATAACATATTTCGAGATTCAAGATGGCGGACGTGAATTTTTAAATAAAATCAATATGGATATCGTTTTCATGGTTTTCAGGGGTGCCGATTACGAATATGGAGTAGTGATATCTCTGCGCGACCTAATTTAACTACTAGCAAACTATTATGTATTAGTATTTTAACGTACTGCCAAAAATTAGAAGACACTTTACAGACAACTTTTA
Organism: Tetheella fluctuosa; assembly: GCA_951216915.1. Classification (NCBI taxonomy): domain Eukaryota; kingdom Metazoa; phylum Arthropoda; class Insecta; order Lepidoptera; family Drepanidae; genus Tetheella; species Tetheella fluctuosa. Next base: position 4,960,149 of record OX578242.1, on the reverse strand, counting down.
CAACGTTTGTTGGAAATAATATTAGAAGTCAATTATATCTATCAACAGCTAAAGAACATTAATTTTAATACAAGACCATGGTCCTGCTTCCCGTCTGAATTTTTATTAAAATTATTTCTACGTATGAGAATTGACTACATCGTCAAATTCAACAATCGCAATCTGAAAATTAGTAAATCCAAATGTTGAAAATACCTTTCAGTTTCGCATTTGTAGTTTTTAAAAGAATAAGTATCTCAGTATTTCTCTCTCTCATTTTTTTTATTTTGGTATCCTATTATATTATTAAAAGGTCATAAACAATAAAAAATATGTTAGGTATTAGTTCTACATACACATACTACGAATAATGACGAATGTCTACACAAAAGCGGCATTTCGCGTGACTTCAAACGCGATAAACCACTGTATGACTTGTTACGCTGTGGTACTATTGTAAATAATGGTGTGAAAGATGAAAAAGTTACAAAAGTAGGATGAATCATATCGAACAAAGTAATCAAACATAAGTCGCCAACAGGACTCGATCCGTGGACATCTAGTTCAAGGATCGCACGATCTCCCACCTGAGCTATTAATTACTTATTGATAACGGCGAAATTTACTTTCGTATTCTAATGAAATTGTAGCAGTTTCTCATTGATTGAAAACACGGTAAAACGACGTTTTCTAAAAATGAAACCTAGCTATATATTTTGAATTTTGTACATTATTTTCTTCATTCATATTTCTTATTAAAAAACATTTATACATCCACACGGGCGACGCGAATATAAAATGATAAGAGAAGCGGTTTCATTAAAATTAGTAGGTACATACTATTGTAAATAATGGTGTGAAAGATGGAAATAAAATAGAAAAGTTACAAAACTAGGTTAAAATATATTGAGAACTCGGTTATTACTATTTCTTTATAGCTAGTTGTAATTACATATTTATACTATCAATAATAGCGCCATCTAGTTGTGCTAGTTTCATAGATATATTTGTACTTGTTTATTGTTTGGATGATGGCCGAAAAAGTGCACCGTTTTACCGCGTCTTCGTGTGTGGCGCTATGCTGTGCTATACGTGCTATATATATTGGGGATGTAGAGGGGCGTGGCTAAAATTTCAATTTCTCAAGGCCATTTAGCTGTTGTCAGCGCCTTAATTGGGTTTTCAAAACTGGCACTTGTTGTAGACATGTCGTCATTTTTTATATGTTGTAAAAAAGGACAACACTTGTACTATGAGACCAAAAAAAAGTCACACAAAAAATCTGCTATTTATATTCCACTAGCTGTTCCCCGCGGTTCCACCCGCGTTCCCGGGATAAAAACCAATAGCCTCCCTCAAAAGTTGGGCTATTAAATGTGGTAGTTCCAGAGATTAACGCCTTTAAACAAACAAACAAACACAAAAACTTCATTCCTTTACTATATTACTATAGATATTCATCCTATTAAGCAAGTGTTAAATGTGACCAAAAGTTTACAGTTTTCTAATCCCCCTTATTCAGACCCATTCGGTTACCATTCGAAAGGAATATTTAATCTGTTGCTGTGTTAGTCGCTGAATTCATTGGCTGAGATCGTGTAGCGATCGACTGCCTTATTCCATATGGAAGTCTGAAATGAGAAAATAGAGGCCATCTTATTCAGTAAACTACTCAATCGGTTTGTCTAACCCCAAATATAACATATATTTACGGAATAATTGCCTGGTCACACGTAACGATTACATTATGTATTGGCTACTCATCCGTGGCAACTAGATATCAATTTTACTCAAGAATTATTCAATGACCGCATCTTTACCTTGAGTGACATTCTCGACAACCAAACTGTTGTTTTTGTCGATGCAGGGGCAGTAGGGGGTAGGCGACGGGGGTGGTGCTGTGATCAGTTCTAGGGGCATTGAGAGCGGCGCGTCCGGGTGACGGATGTCATAGAGGAACTCAGGGATGATCGGCACTGGGGACAAACGACATGTATCACAAAATAAAGAAAAAAAAAACCACAGACTACGTTATTGTTTGATGTAGAAGGATTAAAATTACGTCTCAGTTTTATCCTGAACTAAATGGTACGTAATTATAAGTATATACCTAGTTTAAAATAACCTGCGATCTCAAGATAAAAAGCCTATAACCTTCCTCAAGAATTAGGCTATAAAAGGTAAAAATAATTTTTCAAATCCGACTGGTAGTTCCAGATATCGCTTTCAAACAAACAAAACTTTTAACTTACAACAAGTATTTACAATAATAGTATAAAATATAAACAATGCATATAGAAAATTTCTTCAAAGCTCCCGCTGCTGTCGATGGGTAAGGTTCCCATCAAGCTTTGCGTTGCGTTGGCAGAAAAAGACCCCCACGGACCCATAGTTTCTAACGCCAAAAACATAAACAAATAATTTCGTCAAATACAAGAAGTTTTTTTTAAATTTTGACTTATATTAGTATTAGAGGTCGCCCGTGGTCAAAATTCGACCATAATTAAACAAAAAGAGTACTATAGTAATGATTTTCTCACTCATTTCTATTCTGTCATTGCCGCGTTATCGACAAAGCACTAACAGTGGTGACATGCGTGTGTTTGTGTGTCAAACGTATAGTAGAGTGCGTAATGTATTTTTAAATTAATTTAATTTATTTCTAATGCATATTATATAAAAACTAGCGGGGGACGCCCGCGGTTTCACCCGCGTAGCAGTATAAAAAAAAATGCCTACGACCGATTCTCAGACCTACCGAATATACACAAAAAACACTGTGACACGAGAATTTTATATATTAGATATTAGATTTCGGCACCACTCTTTCCCCGTATAAACTTTATCTGTGCCAAATAGCATACTCCTCCGTCCGCGTAATTTTCGTAAAAAGGTATACCAAAGTTTTTGCTTCACGTATTAATATTATAATAATTGACTTAAGATTGAAACAAGTGACGATTAAAAAATACTTGTAATGGGTGATCGCACATTTATGTCAGAATCGTACGCGCCGCACGACGTGACGTACGCGCCGTATTTACCTACCGCATTTTACGAATTACGGCGCGTACGGTGCGGGTGAAATGTACGAGATTTCATAAGATTTCATACCACGATTCTAAATACGGCGCATACGCGTACGTTGCTGACATATTTGCGATCACCATTAATAAATAAACATTTGAATTTGAATTTGTTGCTTGAAGACTATGGTTTCCTTAAGATCTTTTCCTTCACCAGATTAAGCTCATTATAAAATTCCTCCCACGACCTTTGAAATCACTACCACCAGAAATATTTATACATTTAAGGTATTAATATTTTTATTTTATCATTTTCGGAATATTTATGACCTATACTATCATCCCTCAAAAGGATTGCACTTCATTTAAGGACCTTATATTAACGCCTTATACATAATTTAAATTCTCTTTTACTGGTATATTATGAGCCCGCATGAGACCAACGACGCGTAATATAGATAACAAATGACATAACATAATTAATTACATGAAATAATGTAATTATCTATATACTTGAGCATTGTATTTACAAAAGAAAAGTAGTATATTATGTAGTATATCAGTTATCTGGCTTCCATAGTACAAGCTCTGCTTAGTTTGGGGTCAGATGGCCGTGTGTGAGGAATAGTATCCCAGAATATTTATTTATTTATTTACATTGTTTCCATAGAGAGAATGAGACAGATATACTTTACTATACTTAAAACACTTACTAGACGACTAGATAAACTATCATTTATCTATGGAATTCTGCCTTAATATATTCTGTGGTCAACCGTAAAACTGGGCGCTTTGTAATTTCAATTTGTAAAGAGAACAGCCTTCCGAACATTTAATTTTGTCTTTTAAAGGCTCTCTTTTAATAAAAGTCATAACCCTTTTAGAAATTTTATTACGGACGGCCATTGTGGGACGCACGACGCCACAACATCATTCCATATTTGAATTTTGAAAAGCAATCTCACTTGACGATATGTACGGTCGAGCGCGCGTGAAAATGACAGCTCATTTGCAAATAGTGTTGGCACATTCAATTGAATATTTTTAACGATTATTAAAATACAAATTTTTCGCACGACTTTTTTAATATTAAGATAAATTTTATTATTTTTTGAAAAATATCTCTGTTTTTATCATAATTCTAGTCTAGATTATAAATAAATAAACCTTATAATATTTGTATTAAGTCGATCACCTAAATAATATCTTTGTTTCTTTTTTTTCATTCTTTTTACAATAAGAATAAAATATGTTAGGATACTTGAACTAAACTTTATTCACTGTATTTTTAGATACTATTTCAAGATTTTGCGGGAACTTGCTAAGTGACGTTGCGTGTTCGTTATTTTTATGAAATCGGTGTATTTTGAGTTTTATTGAATGATATTGGTGGCGTTTTGTCTAATAAAGATCAATACAAGTGCACGAGTGATGTGAAATTAAATGAATGCGTGTATCGTGATTTTTCATGTTGTCTCAAATAGTCTACGAAAAGTTTTAGTAAAACAGCCACCAATTTACTAAAACCTAACTGACTTGACTAAATGTATACTAGATTTGGCTTCGACCTATGTTATGTTATATTTGGATATCAGACATAATTATTGATTTAAACCAAAGAAGAAATACTTTACATGATTAGGCTGTATGGGCTAGAACCCTTTGCCTACCCGAAATAAGGGAAATCACAGATACAAAACACTTTCGTGTATGGTATACATAGTATTTTTTAACAACAATGTATTTGAGTCGCCATATTGTTGCCATTAACAATGCAATTAACTGATAACAAATTAATTTTGAACCAGAAAAGGAGACGTCTAATAATTTTTTATGTATTTTTCCTTAGTTTCATGGATTTTTCTAGATTTTTTGAGCAAGTGTACAGTGTCCTGGCCGGAATTAAAACATCTCCTTTAAAAATATCTTAAAATCTTATCTTCAAATGTAATAAATCCACCAATTCAGAAACATTGCATAAATCGTAGCAACTGAAAATCAAATTCGATATTTTCAAATCTTTTAAAACAAATACTAGCATGAAAATAAAAAAAATAAAGTTATAGTAGATATTTACCTACTATAACTTTAATTTTAGAGCTAGCAGTGTAGCTAATAGGAAACAAACTAGATTATGTCGCTGCGCCATTGCAAAACGTAGTGTAATAGAGGCGAAAACTCGACGCAATGCGATTTGTAGTGCCTCCTTGACGAACGAAGTGAATAGTGTAGGGAAATAGTATCGATAAGTTTGAAAATTGTAACTCTGCTTTGAATACCGACTTTTGCAATGTTCGGCCGGTTATTTTGAATTATGACGGGCTACTTGGTATTGAGGTTAAATATTCTGACTGATAAACCACCAGTAATGCATTCGAAATATTTATATATTACTAGCTTTTCCGCGCGGTTTCACCCGGGTTCCCGGGATAAAATATAGCCCATGATACTCAGGGATAATGTAGGTTTCTAATCGTGAAAGAGATTTTGAAACCGGTCCAGTAGTTTTTGAGTTTATTCGTTACATACAAAAATATAAATCATTCCTCTTTATAATATTAGTATAGATAGTATAGACTAGCTGTCACTCGTGATTTCACGCGTCTTCCAGGGATAAAAAGTACCCTATGACTTATTCCAAGACCTAAAGTAATTATATACCAGATTTCATGAAAATCGGTTCAGCCATTACGGAGCCGAGTGTTAGCAAACATACATAAACTTTCGTATTTATAATATTAAAGTAAGGATTAGTAGCATTGTATAAGTAGGCACCTACTAGTTTTATGATACTTGTATATTACTTTGTGATATTGTGAAATAAAAAGTAATATATTCTATGTTTAAAACGGTATTTTTTTTTTAACTGCACATAGCATTCGATTCGAAATGGACCTGAGTACCGATTTAAAAAATATCGATAAAAATTTACAGCGTGTCTCATCACTAAAACGGTCGGCGCCTTTGATGAGGCGGCTAAGTGAATTTCACTTTGATCTCGCCGACAGGGAAATTGCCCGGGCTTCCGTTTCACCCAGACTTCATTCTAAATGCTAGGTTATGATGTATATTGTTTTTTTTATTGTATTTTAAACCTGACTTTATAGAATTACTTAGTGTTTTTTTTTTCATTATAACACACAAATATTGTAAGCGTGACTAGATAAATAATTTTATGTAATAAACTGAGTTAGTTTTGAAAAGAGTAATTGCTGAGTTTCTTGCCGGCTCTTCTCAGCAAAAGTAACCTTCCGAACCGTGCGTTAGAGTCAGACTATTCATAAATGGTTGTGAAGGCATTGAATAAAAAAAAATAATTTTCATATAGGTACGCTTTTGCGGTTTTATCAGTGTTTTTTTTTTATACTACTAGATGGCAAACAAGCTTACGACCCACCTGATGGTAAGCGGTTACCGTAGCCTATAGACGCTCATAACACCACCGGCAAAGAAAATACAATATTATATTTTCCCTGCTAGGGGTATCACTCACGCGTTGCCAACCTTGAGACATGAAGTTGTTAAGTCTCCTGTGCCTGTAATTTCACCGGTTTCTCAGGATCAAAGTATGTTATGTTTTATTTCAAGTTATGTACTAAGTATATAGGTATATGGTATATGCCTGTATTCAAAATAAATTATCAAACACTAACCAATGTATACAATATCTTAAAAAAAACGGGGAAAACACGATTATTTTATTAAATTTATCCTTTTTATGATTTTTAATAAATACTTTATTAAATAAAGTATTTTTTGCTATACAATTATGACGTCACATGCTTGTATTTCATACAAAACTCCATATAAACCTATCGTTTTCACATTTAATAAAAAGTAACTGATTTGATATGTCAGTCAACATTGCAATTTCCATTCTAATCCATTCACCCATTAGGGCGTAATTGAGTAACAATTGAATTTTTGCATTCATTATATTAGTTGGATCAATTAAAAAATTAAGATTTAACTTTTTATTTAAGAATAATATAATTTTAATGATGTGTACATATCTACCGTACGAGATCGGATAAACGAAAGAGAATGAACGAGTGTAGCCGTAGGAGTGAAGAGTACTAACGCTTCGTCTGCTCTCGTACGGTATCTGTGGACGCCACAACAAAAGCATATTCTTTTGTGAATACTTTTAGCAGGAATTTAAGGAAAATGTTAAACATTTTATTTAGGTACATAAACGCTTAGAGTATACATGAGCAAACTATAGAGTAACAGTATCGCTCCGGTCCGTTATGTCGATCGTAAGATACATAGCATCTCTACCACAGCGTAAAAAACATACAGTGGTCTAGCCCATTTGAAGTCACGCGAAATGCCGCTTTGTATAGGCATTCATCATTGCTGCATTGTGTATGGCAGCTTGGGCTCGCTACCACCCCTCCCTCACACCGCAAGCCCCGCACGATTGCTCTGTTTAGACGTGTGCGTTGGGCGACTGTAAGAGTTACATAGACTGTGTCTCTACTAAGTCTGTGATAGTAAGCAAATGTTTTATAGACACTTAGCTATGGTATAGCGATGTTCCATGCACGACGAAATATCTGCACCCACCCCGCATCCCCTGTTGAGATCCTTCTGTGTTCATACTTGTGCTTTCGGTTCATACTTAGTAAGGCGTGCTCTATAGCTTGCTTATATATACTGTAAGGGTGGGTACACGAATATTTTACGGAGATTCTATCTTTGTTATTCCATCGTATAGTTGACAGGCCAGTTGGCATAGTTCAATAACCATCTGCCCTGTAGCTGGGGGTTAGAATAGCATCTACGGTGTTACACTGCGTCAGATTTTCAACTTGAGGGTGGTAGCCAGCCAGACGGGTATTACAATGTACCCTACCATCGTGCTATGGTTTCCTCACGATGTTTTCCTTCACCGAAAGGTCAAGTTCAAACCCACGACCTCTGGGTTACCAGGACTTTAAATCGAAAAGCCGGCTGCAAACCTTAAAAAATCCTGATTTTTGTAATGAAATCCGGTCTTTGGCCGAAAATCAAACTCAATAGATTATAACGACATTTTATTATACTTTATTATAATACTAGCTTCCGCCCCGCGGTTTCACCCGCGGTCCCGAGTGCTCCGATCGCCACCAAACCTTACAGGATTATCCGCGGCGCTAATATGAAAATTGTCTGAAAATTTCTTCGCGATCGGTTCAGCGGTTTCGGAGTCTATAAGGAACATACATACATATTTTCTCTTTTATATATATAAAGATTATTTGTATTGTACTTGTATTCTGTCCACTAGCAACAGCTTCCAAAAACCTTTTTTTGAAGAAATTTCATTGTAAAATTCTTCACATGTCAGATTTTTAAAGTTATATTATGTGAGTAGTATCGTTTTTATGGATTCATCAGACAATCTGTTCCTTTCTTTCGTCCACTGTGAAGTCATAAAGTGAGAAAACCCTTTCCACGTTTGCGTTATATGGCATGATATTACGAGTACTGACAATTTCAGTAATTCGGCAAATCGAGTGCTGTCGTTGCACGCTTCAAAGAAAATTTGTAACTCCTAATTTCGCAAAAAATCCGGTCTCGAATGAAATTCGGGCGGAGTCCGGTCTATACTCTTAAAATCCGGTCTAGACCGAATTCATCCGGCGAGATGGCAACCCTCGCGGCGTCCGACGTCACTACCACTGAGCTATCATCGCCTAAATATTAGCTTAAAAGTATAAATAAGCGTTAAATTTATCTGTCTCACAATAGAGCAAATCACATAAATTTCCTTGGAGTATAATGTAAGAGCAGAATAAATCTAGGGTTGGTACACCAGTGTTAATGGATTGTTGTTTCGCTAAAGTATTTTAGATCTTATTTGCAAAATAATAAATATGTCTTTTGTAGGCAGTTTGATATATTAATTCGCGCGTTGCCGACCCTTCCCCCCTCCCTGATGAGCTCTGGCGACCTTACTTACGCGCTGGAACACAACTATAAGTTATTTGGCTGCGGTATTCTGTAAGGGTGATGCAGGAAGGGTAATAGAATGCAAAGAGATTTTTTTTATTTTTCTTGCCTGTCTGTTCGAACACGCTTTGAAACTACTGAATGGATTTTCATGGAGTTTTGTGTTTAATGCAGCTGCGCTTATAGCTTCGAATAAGCTTTATTTCATCGAAATTGGCTTATGGGAAATAATTTTACGCGGGGGAAAACCTAGAATATTATAATATACTAGCAGTTCCCCGCGGTTTTAACCGCGTTCCCAAGGAATCTTATGTTTTCCCCGGATAAAAAGTAGCCTATGTGCTATTCCATCTGGCGTGATTGAGTAATAGATAAACATCCATCTATCCAAATTTTCACATTTATTTTTTTAAGTACATAGTAGGAAAATAAACCCCGAAACTACCGCTACTACTTTAAGCCAGTAAACATTTATACTCCCGTAGTCAAAGTCGGTTATTTATTTTGACAGCCCTACGGCTCGCATTTATTCTCAGTGTTACAAGAGGAAAAATCGAAGTAGCCGACGCGGACGCCACACCTCAACCAATGAATTGCAAATGAGGCACTCTGCTGATTGCTCGGCCATCTTTGATGGGCCAGCCAGAGGGCCTTTGTAGACCCTACACTCCTGAGCACTTAAGGCAAGGTTGCGGCGAGAATACGAATTCAATCATTATTAAATACTTAGTGTAAGGATAATGGAAAGCGTCGTAAATCATAGAGAATTATTGTTTATAGTCTCTAAGAGTTTTTTGGATGGAACTAGCTTTTCCGCGCGGTTTCACCCGTGTACCCGGGATAAAATATAGCCCATGTTAATCAGTGATAATGTAGCATTCAAATGGTGAAAGAATTTTAAAAATCGGTCCATTACTTTTTGAGCCAATTCGTTACAAACATACTTACCTACATACAAATCTTTCCTCTTTATAATATTAGTATTAAAGTATAGATGAAATTAAAATAGTATATTTATGCAATAAACTCAGCAAATACTATTTTCACTTCAGTAGCTCAAACATGTAGGTTTTGCTGCCTGAAATCAGTGAGCAAAATGCGATTTTGCTCACTGAGTGAGACAAAGTAACTATTTAATTATTTTTTTTCAGAAAGCCGCAAATATCTTATTTAGCCTTGGGTTAATCATACAATTCGAAACATTCACACTCTATCTCTTTCCCGCCATTAGAAAGAGAGAGAGACCTTTCGAAGTTCCGATTTTGAATTGGACCTCAAAGACAAATTTTTGTTTGGAATTTCATACTAACTAAAGAAATTTCGCAAAAAGATAATTATGTCTTTTAAATGTAATTTATTGAATTTTTTACTTATTGTTGTACTTAAACGAAAATAAGTAAGTATTTACTGCAAATAAAACTGATATTTAACTTGTAAATATTTATTATCTCCTAAAGTGTTCTCGCTGCTGAAGTGAAAAGTTATGTGTGTTACACGAGAGCAAAGTTTTTTGCATCTCGTGCCTTTGAATCCCTCGCCACACTCAGGATTAAAAATCAGCACTCGCAGCAAAAAACGACATTGCTCTTGTAGCGACATCTATCAAGACTTCCGCTATCCGTGGATAGATGGCGCAACAATATTCTACATCGCACTGACAAAGTTCTCTGTCAACTTTGCATATATACAAGATTCCAACAACTACAGTTGGACCGCGGTCCCCAGGCACGATGTCCCAGCCTGGCGGAAGATCTTCCCTTTTCAATGGAGGAGTCTACCACCTTGCTCCTTCATACTCTCTTGTTGCACAAATAACTATTTCATAACTAATTTACATTTATTACATAATATGCAAGCCTGCATGTCTGAAAAAGTCTTTGAGCATAAAACCAACGAAAAAGTGCTATAACCGTTTTTGTTTTTTTTTTAAACTAGATTTTTCCCCGCGTTCTCGTAATAAATAGTAGAGTGAATTTCCCAAATGACTTTTTTTTTGTTGTCACTTCGGTGAAATTCGGATTTGAAAAAAAGAATATTGTATTGAATTGATTTTTTTAGTATTCAATAGGTATTTATGAGTTGTGACAAAAATATCATTTGACTAGGACTATATTTAAAAGTAGAAATAAATACATAAACTCCTATTTTTTTCATATCGGTGCTGTCCCCCTACTTTTTTTACAAGCTCAAAAGCTTATACGCTAATAAGTATAAGTAAATTAAGTTTACAACCTATTCTAATTTATAGGATACTAGCGGGCCCGACAGACGTTGTCCTGTCCAAACTCGATTACGACGCCATCTACCGGGTCCAATTGTATTTTCAAACCATCCAGGGACCCGCTCAAATATACACACAAAATTTCATCCAAATTGGTCCAGTCGTTTAGGAGGAGTTCAGTCACATACACACGCACACAAGAAATATATATATTAAGATTAGTTTTATAATTTTTTATATAACTGACGATTGATTTTGCTGAGAGGCACAAACGTTCTCATATCGGTGACCAAAAGTAATTTAGACCTAACTTTACTTAGACGAGACCGACAGCGTCCCCTCCTCAATTTTTAAGTAGCGTGCTAGTGCGCAGTCAGGACGGATGGGTGTCAAATCGATGTATACTCCCGCCAATAATGTGAGAACGCCATTTCAGTTGCTCCCGGACAATTATTTTATAATATCGGTGGTTGCATTTTTCTAGTGTAATGAGTAGTTATATTATGGTTGTTTGGTTGTTACAGAGGTAGTAAGTGAATTATCTTCATTGACAGTTATTAAATTTATCCTAGATATTATGCATTTTTTGTAATTTTCGAAAAAGTGTGTTATTTATCACGTCGGTGTTCTCATATCGGTGGTCTTTATTCCCACCGATGTGATAATTTTCACCGATATCACCAATCGGTGACTTATTTCTCATATAAATATAAATATTCTGGGACATTCCTCACACACGGCCATCTGACCCCAAACTAAGCAGAGCTTGTACTATGGAAGCCAGATAACTGATATACTACATATACTACTTTTCTTTCTTACTTATCTGTTTTAATTCATGATACTGCGCACAGTTTTATCACATCGGTGGATTGCTTTATCGTATCGGTGGATTATTTTATCATGTCGGTGAGTCGTTTTGTCATGTCAGTGGATCCTGTGTCATTTCGTTTGCTTCTTGCGATTAACATATCAGTGGATAGGCATATCATTTCGGTGGATAACTTATCATTTCGGTGGTCGGCCTTTTCAAATCGGTGTACAGAAAAATAATCGGTGGGAACCAAAATTCAAACTAAATTTTCTCCTTAGTCTTAAATGATACGTCGATGATAATAAATTTGGGGATATTTACTATCCTAAAGATTACATCATACTTAAAAAATATACACCGATAAATTTTACCGATATGATAAAAAAACACCATTTGTTGAAATTCACCCAGTAATCAATGTCAGTCTATATCTATACACATCTGTATGCAAAAATATCTTGTCGATTCGTTGTTGAGTGAATAGAGGACAAAAAAAAATGTAACCTTGTTGAGTTTCTTTCCGGTTCTTCTCAGTTGAAGGCGACTTCCGAATCGGTGGTAACTTCAGTAATTGCGACGTTCATAAGTGCCCTCTTAGGGCCTAAACTGAATAAATGGCTTTGACTTTGAATAAAACACACTTTCACATTTATAAAAAAAAAACTTATCTTATTTGTGTAAACTGAAACTTATCTGATGTCATTGCTTTTATTTGTGTGGCAACTCTCAATGCTATGTCGCAATACTACTATACTGGCACACTTTTTTCCACTTTTTTTGTGATGAAAAGCTGAATAAATCCTAAGAATCTTTTTTTTTTTTTTTGGACTGGAACAGAAAGTTGGTGGGTCAAGGGGACCTTCTTCCACCGTTACCCGGACTTTGCGGCGAGCGCTGAGGGCTCTCAACCGCTACTTAAAAACTAAAATAGATTTAGGGCAACGGTAGCCTGAGGGTGCCCCCTGTGGGGCTCGACCTCGGCTCAGGACGTTGCCTGGGGAATATGGGAGGGCTTAACATGCAAATATATATTATTTGGGGATCGGTCGGATTGCTAATATGCAGCTCGGGCCGCTTAAAAGGGACGAGACTGGGAAGGACGTCGCGACGGTCCTCGCCGGCGAGGACGAAATCGTGGTTGACGGTTACGCATCTGTATTTGTTTTCGGGCTTCTTCAGCCTCGATCTGGGCTAGAGTGGTGGCATCGTCTGGTTCGCTGAGGGCGAACCTTGGCCTGCGGATGCGGGAGATAAGGGACGCGGTGTAGGTGACCGTGTTGATGATCAACGGATTCGCGTGATGCGCTGCGGTATCAAAATATCTGCGTGCAGCGCGTTTCATGAATTGTTTGATGGTGGGGAGACCTAAGTCAAGGTGGAGGTTTTCATTGCGCATGTACCACGGGGCGCCCGTGGCTTTGCGCATGAATCTATTCTGAATCACCTGAAGGGTGTGGAGGCGTTTTGGAGCAGTGTGAGCGAACACGGTACTCGCATACGTCATGACGGGCTAAGAATGTCGCAACAATGGTTTCTTTTATAACCCTTCAGGCCCAAAACCGATGATTGTGGAAATCAATGGGGAAGGGCCATGATGCCTTATAATACGGTTTAATAATCTGTAAAATTCCTTAATATTTCGGGTACTCACCGACTGTAGTAAGGAGCATATTATCGAGTAATAGTGCGATGGCGACGATGACCAGCACCAGCTTCCTGGACTCCCGGCAGGCGGCGATCCTGGCGCGCCAGCCGCCTCCGAAGCCGTCGGACGCCACGCCCATCGTGAGGGATTACCTGGTGGTAGTAGGTTCAGATTATAACCAGAAATGATACCTGATTCACAATCGCCGATTTACTCTTGGCAAGTCAGTTTGACAGATTTTGTACCTATACGTAAACTGTCAAATCGCCATTTTTATTTGTCCGCCATCTTTATTTGTTTAACCAACAAAGGAATAGGCTATAAATAATTATGTCCTTTTCTAGGACATTCCTCACACATAGCTCCAATGTGTATTTTTTTAAATATTTAATAGCGCATAGAAATTGAAAGCTTTTAATTTACTACTTCTCCTTCTGACTAAATATTTTGAGCTTTTCCCGCCAACGCATACAAAAAGGGAACGCTGCCAGCCTGTTGGGAACTTTGCCCATCGACAGCAGCGGGAGCTTTGTGGATATTTTCTGTATATTACATTTTTCTCTTCTTGATTTACCCTGTACTTCTGTCCGGAGTCACTAGAGGTGCCAGCTGAAAATCAGCGCTGTTGATTTCAACAGCACATGCTGAGCTGGTACCCTTTCGGCAGCACACCTACCATTTACTATATACATTACATATTAATTATAATTTCTTTTTTTTATCCAACATTTTATTTGTAAAAAAAATATTTTTATAATTATTTTGTAGTTGGTCTATTTCTTTTGTGTTGTTTTTGTAATTATTATTATTGTTTTTCTGTTTTGTGCTGTCAAATAAATATGTTTCTTTCTTTTTTTCTTTTTAGTTCGTATTTTATACCATTTGTTGTGTATTTATTGCTGTAGTTATATTACTACCCTTCGATAGGACCTTGCGCTAGTTCTGGTTTCAGGGGTTACTATTATGTTCCTAAAAGAGGACTAAAATGGACTAGAAATGTTCAATATATTATACCCAGAGGCCATACAAATATTGCAAACACAAACTAAGAGCCACTCACCGTTCCTCCGGAGATTGTCAGGTTTCCCTTAAGCTTTTCTCGAATTCCTTGTTTTATTAAAAATTATATCCAATGGTCTTATTCACAAACATGTAAGTGCACGGCACCGTATTTATTTATAGTAAAAATATAATAATATTTGCAACGAACGTCGAAGCATGACAGACAGAAGAAGAATGACATGTAATGTTTTCTTCGAGGGCGGTTTGATAGTAGAACCTCGTTCAATGAAAATTGGTACTACCGAACCTCTCCATCAGTTCGGAAGCAGTCCTCAGCTCGTATCTACACTACTTGCATGGCTTAAAACATTAGGGTATAAGTACCGAACACACCCCCCACCGAAACCAGAATGATGGTTTCTAGGAACAAAATTAACATAAATGAAATTAAAAGATATTATTTCAATCTAAGAGATTATTAGAACCTATATAGATACATATGAGTCAATTAATGAAAAGAAGAAAATTAATAGAACGTTTAAGAATAATAATCATTAATTAACATAGGGTAAAGGACTTAATTTATTAACTGGTCGCTGCAAAGTACTCTTTTCGGTACGAAGTGTAACGCAACGGACGACACCGTCAGGACCGGGATGTAAAGCTTTTATTTTGCCAAGCGGCCAGTTACAAGAAGGGCGATTGTCCATTTTTATGAGAACCAAATCTCCAACTTTAAGATTAGATTTAGAAGAGGACGTGAACCATTTTGCTCGCTGTTGCAGCGTGTTCAAATATTCACGGCTCCAACGATTCCAAAATATTTGTGAACACTTTTGAACGTACTGCCAACGTGACAGTCGATTAACTGATACTTCGGAAACATTGTATTCAGGTACCGCAATTAAACTTTTTCCTATCAGAAAGTGTCCCGCAGTTAAAACATTAAAATCGTTAGGGTTGTCACTTGTCGGTAAAGGACATAACGGTCTAGAGTTTAGTATCGCTTCTACCTTGCAGAAAACTGTATAAAGTTCCTCAAAGGTAAGAGTTTTTTCTCCTACAGAGCGCACTAGATGATATTTAGCTGACTTGATGCCAGCCTCCCAGAGACCACCCATATTTGGAGCACTAGGAACATTAAATTTCCAAATTAAATCTCGTTTAGCACAGCCTGAGCTAATATCGTCTCTGGTCGCAGGATTAGACAAGAACTTTTGAACTTCAGTCAAATGTTTACTCGAAGCTACAAAATTTGTTCCGCAGTCCGAATAAAGAGTGGAACACAAGCCTCTACGAGAGACAAATCTATCCAAGCAAGCGAGGAAGCAGTCCGCGGATAGTGACGATAGCACTTCAAGGTGCACGGCCTTCGTTGAGAAGCAAACAAATAAAGCTAGGTACGAACGTTCAGTCCTAGCATTACGTCGTAAACTTTCTTTAGTAAGAAATGGACCTCCAATGTCTACGCCAACGTGATCAAAGACTTTATTTGGCATCAACCGAGTGGCTGGTAGCGGAGCCATTTCTGGTTGCAATAAAGGAGGCTTATGTTTGAAACACGTTTTGCATTTTGATAAAACTGACCTAACAACGCTACGAGCGGCTAGAATCCAAAAGTTTTCGTTAAGAATATTTTGTAAGGAGCGCGGACCTACATGTAAGTATTTTATGTGATAATATTCGATAAGTAGTCTAGTGAACAAACTGTCTTTAGGTAAAAGTCTAGGATGTTTGGTATTATAAGGAAGTTCCGAATAAGAAATACGACCCCCCACCCTCAGAAAACCACGGGAATCTAGAAAAGGAGATAATTTACGAAGTGTAGGAATGTACTTTATGCCTTTAGATAGATTTACAATTTCTTGGCTAAAGTGGGCGTCCTGAACTAACCTTATGAGGCTATCAAAAGCTTCATTTAATTCAGATGTGGTAAGAATAGGCGACCACCGTACTAAACTGTTGCGTTTATTTTGAAACATTTTTAATATCCGAGCAAAACATCGTTGTAATTTAGAAAAGCTGGAAAAATGTTTAAATATTCTATCGCAAAATTCTCGTTTGGTTTCTTCAATTGAATTAGAATTATTTACAACTACATTAAAAGTGTAAAGATTAGATTTAAGTTCCGGTATTTGACCATCATCTTGACTAATGTATGTGGATACCGGCCACTCAGTTCGTTCACTATAAAGCCAATCTGGACCTAATAGCCACCGATGGCTAACGTTGACCAACTGGACTGGCGAGGCCCCGCGCGAGCCTATATCAGCTATGTTATTCTCGCTGTTAACATGACGCCAACAGTGAGAGGGCAGTACTTCAGTCACTTGAGTAACACGGTTACTCACGAAAGTTTTAAGTTTATAAGCTTCAGTCTGAAGCCAAGACAATACGATTGTTGAATCAGTAAGCGCAGTGATTGTAATTATCTTTATTCGTTTTAAGTTATCACATGCAAATTTCATTAATTTGCTCAACAAAACTGATCCCATTAGTTCTAATCTAGGGATAGTCATCGGTTTGACGGGAGCTACCTTTGATTTGGCTGTCACTAAACGAACTTTAACATTATTGCTATCGCGACTAATTATATAAACGCATGCTGCATAGCCGCGTGAGGATGCGTCACAGAAACCTACAAGCTCGCATTCGTTCTGTTGAGGCAGCAGCATGTGCCGTTCTATTGAAATTTCTCCTAAGCGAGGAAGCTCAGCAATGAAGTCTATCCATCTCTTGCAAACATCAAATGGTAGTTTCTCATCCCAACCAACACCTAACTTCCATAAATCCTGCATTATTCCTTTAGCTATAAAGGTACACGGCGCTATGAAACCCACGGGGTCATAGATAGATGCCAGTAATTTCAATACGGAACGTTTGGTAGTCACGTGGTCAGTCTTGTTTACCGAAAAGAAAAAAGAATCCGTAAGTGGTACCCATTTAAGGCCAAGTACCTTAATAGTACATTCATTTCCATCTTTCATGAATGTAATAGGACATTCCCTATTCTCTATCGGAACACGTTTTAATAACTCTGAGTTATTACTAGTCCATTTTTTCAGCTCGAAACAGCCGCTCTGAAAGATACCAATGAGTTCATCCTGTAACGTACAGGCTTCTTGAAAAGAGGAACAGGAATACAAGATATCATCCATGTACACTCCTTCAATAATTACTTGAGCTGCAAGAGGAAAACGTTCCCTCTCATCACTAGCTAACTGTAGTAATGTACGAATGGCAAGAAATGGTGAACAACTGAGACCGTAGGTAACTGTTTTTAATTCAAACAACTTGATAGGTTCATTCGGAGATTCACGATATAGAATGTGTTGATAACTACGATCGCATTTTCTTAATTGAATAGCACGGTACATCTTACATACATCGGAAACCAAACAATATTCAAATAATCTAAAATTTGAAATTATAGAACCGATATCAGGATATAATTTCGGACCTACCAATAAAATGTCATTCAATGAAATATTATTACTGCACTTAGCCGATGCATCAAACACTACTCGCAATGGTGTTGACGTACTACTGGGACGCAATATACTATGATGCGGAATAATGTACTTGCTAGGATCAATGCTAGTATATAACTCCATATGATCAAGAGTTTCATACTCTTGCATGAAAGCTGAATAAGCTTGCTGAAGTACAAGAGTGCGAGCCAGCTTACGCTCTGTGAACAACAGCCGGCGCTCAGCCGCAGTGCGCGAATCACCCAATATCGGTGCATCGGGCACGAACGGAAGTGGCACCACGTATCTGCCACTTGTCTCGCGGCTGTGATCGCGAACGAAAATATTTTCAGCTAACTGATCGAGAGGGTTAATCGAAGCCTTGCACGGCACTTCTTCGATTTCCCAGAAACGACGTAAAGTTTGATCAAGGGTTTCTTGTTCGTCAGTAGAAACCGATAAATGACAATTTTGACAGTTCGTTTGTGTGTCATTATACAGCTTTCCGCTTACAATAAAACCAAAGATAGTTTCTATAACCGAAGGAATATTAGAATTTAGAGTAAGTGCTTTATTTTTAATAATATCTGGAACTACATCGTTACCCAGTAAAATATCTATCCGTGAACGCTTAAAAAAGAACGGATCGGCTAAATTAAATTCGTTATAACAATTAATGACATTGTCGGGAAAATTAATATTAGGCATCTCAGATGAAACCTTAGGTACGACGACCATATTGACCTTAAAAGTGGGCCCGTCTGTGTGACGAGGTTTTAAAACACACGTAACCATACCATGGTTTTTAATTGCTTCTCCGCCGAGTCCAGAGATAGTAAATGGACATTTATAACGGGGAAGATTTAACATTTGAGCACAGTGCGTACTTATAAAAGAACACTGAGCTCCCGAATCAATAACTGCACGGCAGTTTTGATATTGCTCATCAATATCTAAAACATTAATACGCGCCGTACTTAGCACTACACCGTAATGTTGCTCTTCATTTACGCAATTAAGTGCTGGTTGCGAGCTCACCGAGTCACTCACGGAGTGAGAGGTGAAAAACGCTTGCTGCGAGTTCGAGCACGACGACTGTTGTACGGACGGTGCGGACGCCGCTGCCTCACGTACAACATCTTTATGCAAAAGATAGTGGTGTGGTGACGCACACACACCACATGTCATCGTACTTTTACAACTAGACGCATCGTGATTATCCTTGAGACAATTCACACATAGTTTCAAAGTTTTGACACGGTCAACTCTTTGATCGATGGACAGTTTACGAAACGGATCACATCGATAAATCATGTGGTTTTGTTCACAGTGAGGACACACTAACTTAGATTTATTATCATGATAGTTGGAAGTACGAGTCGTCGCTAATACATTTTTATTAGTTTGATACGACCGCACGTTATTATTTTTATTATAATTATTACCAGGTGTCGATTTTAACTTAGGCTGATGAGATGAATTGAGAGAAATCGAATTAGAAAATGTATGTTCTAGTACTTTAATTTGTTTGTTCACAAAATCAATTAATTCATTAAAAGTAGGTATTATTTTTTGATCCCTACTTTCCTCAAACAATTTTCTAGTGTGGGGGTCAAGACCACGTAACGCTAAGTGACAAAACAGATAATCATCTAGGCTTTCAATGTTAAGCGCTTGAATCGCTCTTAAAGAATAATCAAAAGTTTCAATGAACAAGCTAAGATTACAAGTGGTTTCTTTATGTAAAGGGGTAAAATTAAGCATCTTATCAATATACCTACCCGCCAGTGCCCTATTATCTTGGTATCTTTCTAACAAACTCTGCCATACCAAGGGATAGTTCACTGCTGTAATCGGTAATTTTTTGACTAAATTGAGAGCTGGGCCCTTTACACACGATAGCAAATAATGAAACTTGTCAATGTTATCGAAATCACGATTATGCACGAGAGAATTAAAAGTGTCATGAAAAGTTATCCAGTTCTCAATATCCCCATTAAATTCGAATAAAGTAAGTTTAGGAAGAGAAGGTCGACTCTGTTCGCATTTACGGGTTGACTTCACAGACTTTTCTTCAATATTTAACTGATTTTGATATTTCATAGCAATCATACGACATGAATGATAAATGTCATCAAATGAATCCAATTCATGAGTAGAGAATTTAGCAGTTGGATTCAATTCCGCCTCAACACCAAAGAGTTCCATTACACAATTTTCGAAACTGTTACGAACACTTTCTAATTCTGAAAAAAGTGCAATAAAACCTTGAATTTTATTAGGATAATTTTTAACTTCATTTGATAAATCACAAACTTTTTGTAATTTACTGAAAAGGTATTCTTTTTTGAAAATTAAAGTTTTTCTTTTTATTTCTAATTTTTCAGTGTGACTCGGTTCCGCCATTTTGTGTCTTATGTTACGAACACAAAAAACTGACACATAAAAATGGACTCGCCCAAAGTGCAATATGAATTATGAATTTATTTTTCCGAATCTAATTGGAATTCGAGAAATAACTATTTAGAATGACATTGATATATGATTTTAGGAAAATAAGATAGTAATTTTATTATAGAAATCCGGCTCGAAGGACCAGAAAATGTTGTGTATTTATTGCTGTAGTTATATTACTACCCTTCGATAGGACCTTGCGCTAGTTCTGGTTTCAGGGGTTACTATTATGTTCCTAAAAGAGGACTAAAATGGACTAGAAATGTTCAATATATTATACCCAGAGGCCATACAAATATTGCAAACACAAACTAAGAGCCACTCACCGTTCCTCCGGAGATTGTCAGGTTTCCCTTAAGCTTTTCTCGAATTCCTTGTTTTATTAAAAATTATATCCAATGGTCTTATTCACAAACATGTAAGTGCACGGCACCGTATTTATTTATAGTAAAAATATAATAATATTTGCAACGAACGTCGAAGCATGACAGACAGAAGAAGAATGACATGTAATGTTTTCTTCGAGGGCGGTTTGATAGTAGAACCTCGTTCAATGAAAATTGGTACTACCGAACCTCTCCATCAGTTCGGAAGCAGTCCTCAGCTCGTATCTACACTACTTGCATGGCTTAAAACATTAGGGTATAAGTACCGAACACCATTACTGTAAATATTTGTTGTAAATAAATATTTTAAGCAACTATATGTAATTTTGAGATTCGCGCATGTGGAGTATGACAATGGATTATTGTAAAAAACAGCCTTTGTTTGTTTGTAAACTACTAAGTGTGTATTAATCATGCTTTTAAAAACCAAACGGTGATTCCAAATCAATAAATAATGGTAATTTTTAATTAAGGAACGCGGGAATTAAAAAAATTATGCATTGCCATACTTACGTCTGTTGCGCATTCACAAAATTACGTCACGTAGGTACTGAAATAATAAATTAATAAAAATATTTACGAATTGCACATTTCCCTTTTTTTATTATCCTAAACACATAATTACAGATATAATATTGAATTTAGGTCAATGACTGAGTAATATGCTATTTAATTCAATATCATCTTTACAAAATCGTGGAATTTGTAATTTATTTCAACAATTAAAATTATAAATGACAGCTGACAATAGCGTCTGACGTCACAAGATGGCGAGTGGAAATGAGCCGTTCGCGCTAATGACCGCTTTCCGCAAATATGGCGGCTCTACTTCCGATTAAGCTTTATGGAGATAAATTTGAATATTTCATTCTTTTTTTTTTAATAAATATAGGCTTAAGTGACAATGGATAGCATATCTTTTCACGCTTAAACCACTGAACTGATCGCGATGAAATTTGGTACGCAGATAGCCTAGTATGGAGAGGGACATACCCACTTATTTGATCGGATAGACAAACCGATTGAGTAGTCTACTGAATGGGATGGCTCCTATTTTCTCATTTCAGACTTCCATTTTGGAATAGGCAGTCAGTCGATCGGTACACGATCGCGGCTAATAAATTCTGCGGCTAACACAGCATCAGCCTTAATTTAACGAAATAAAATCGTTCTTTCCAATCGCAATGGCAATCGAATGGGAAATAATGAGAATAAGGGGGAATGGCTACTTTTTTTTGTCGGGAACGCGGGTGAAACCGCGTGAAACAGCTAGTTACATAATAAAAGGATAGAGAAAGCAACGATAGGAAGAGATTCGTCTATAAAAGCGTGTCCCGAGAGAAATCAATGTAACGATCACGATTCCTCATTTTATATCGCTTAATCGCTTTTAGGGTTCCGTGCGGCGAATTGAAATAAATTACCGTAACTTTGGGGACATTATGGCTGTTATTTAAATAAATTGTGGTATTGGTAGATAATTGGCAGCTGCACTTGAGAGTCAGTTTATTAGTATTTGTGTGCTTACCACCTTCGGCCACATCTACACTTACCATAGTGAGATTGCGCTCTATAAATCGGGAAAAAAAGATAAAATCAAATCTATTACTAAAATAATAAAAGAAAAGTGTTTTTGTTTGTTTAAAGGCGCTAATCTCTGGAACTACCAGTCGGATTTGAAGAAAATCTTTTTGCATTTCATAGCCCAATTCTTGAGGAAAGTTACTTTTTATTCCCGGAATGCAGGTGAAACCGCGGGGAACAGCTAGTAAGAGATAAAAAAATATCCTAATGTTTTTTATGCATTAGCATTTTTTTACTTCGTATAGGCCTGTGTTTGACCACAATCTCACCGTGGTAGATGATGTGGCCGAAGGTGGTAAGTACAGAGTCTAAAAGAAACTAGTTATCAAGTGTTTTTTCCTGGATCACACCGATGGGTACTTGTCGATTGATTGTTTGACTTACTACTACAACATTAATGAAATAAAAAATGAAGTATTCCAGTATTGTTGGATATCACCTCTGCTACTTTCTAAGCTTTTAAGATGTGTCCAGAAGTGTATAATACAGTAGCAAAACTTCTCAAGAATAAATTCATTCGTTTCGAAATAAAATCTAATAAAACATAAAGTTATTTATTTGATTATAGACCATTAAAAAGGTAAAATAGTTTTTTGTAACAGTTTTATACGGAACACTATGGAAAAAAAAATACACAGTACTTGACACTTTATATTAATTTGTGAAAATATTAATGGTGATTTTTTTTTTTATGGAATCCATCTTTAGGTACCCATAGCACAATGTTAGGGTACTTTGTAGTACTTGCCTGGCTGGCTACCACCCTCATGCTGATAATCTGTCGCCAAGCATCTACTGACGTGTTCTGGTAGATGCATTTGAGGAGTTACTAGGCTTTGTGTGCTCACCACCGAGATTGTGGTCAAACACAAGCCTATACAAAGTGAAAAACTTTGCTACTCGTAAGACAAAAAAAACTTTTAAATATTTTTTTAACCCTTATTTGAGCTTATCTATTCTTTTTTTTTGAGAATTATAGATCTGTTAGTACTAAACTAACTAAACTAAGTCAAAGTCAAAGCCATTTATTCAGTTTAGGCCCTAGAAAGGCACTTATGAACACCGAAGCTACTGAAGTTACCACCGATTCGGAAGTCGCCTTTAACTGAGAAGAACCGGCAAGAAACTCAGCAAGGTTACATTTTGTATATATTTATTTTGGTACCGACATTGCTCAACGGATTAGCAAGCTGAAGTGGCAGTGGGCTGGTCATAATTGCCGCAGAACCGATAACCGTTGGTGTAGATGAGGTCTAGAGTGGAGACCGCGAATCGGCAAACATAGTGTAGGACGCCCTGCGACGATATTCGCTGGGTAGCTGGCAGCATCTGGAGTATAGAGCCGAAGATTGGGCTCAGTGGCGTGTTTTGGGAGAGACCTATGTCCAACAGTGGACTGATATAGGTTGATGATGAGATTTTGTTTATTTAAGAGTGATAATGTGGCCGAAGGTGGTAAGCACAAAATTTCTAGAAGGAACTAGCTCTGAAGTTCAGCTGTCAGTTATCTACCAAGACCAAATGTTATACATTCGTAGTAAAATTGAAACCGGCCAAATATGATTTTCCCAAGGGACAAAGGAGTACAGCATGAGGTTCTTCAAGAAGGGTGTGAGATTTTTGCAGTGTCGCGAGTGATGCCCCTGGTGTTGCAAGCGTCAATAGGCTACGGTAACCGCTTACCATCAGGCAGGCCGTTTGCATGTTTGTCACAATTGTGGTATTAAAAAAAAAGTGTAATTCGCTAGACGCGCAGGTAGGGTTCCGTAGTCAGTAAGATGTGCTACAATCTTATACTTAAGACTGAATATATAAGGTCCTAATAAATGCAGTACGGTCCTATTGAGGGATGATAGTATAGGTCATAAGTATTCCGAAAATGATAAATTCGGTCGTAATTTTAATGAAAACAAAAACCTGAAATTGTACTTCAGCACTACTAAGCATTAATTAAAACCATTAACTGCATAATCAGTGGTAAAATTATTTATTAAAAAATAATGCTTAGTAGTGATTTCAGGTTTTTTTTTTTCATTAAAATTACGGAATATTTTTAATTTATCATTTTCGAAATACTATCATCCCTCAATAGGACCGTACTGCATTTATTAAGACCGTATATAGTTAAAAGATAATTAAATTGATAAGATGATACAGCCTAAAGTACATACCGGTATTAATTTTCTTTTTAACCGAGTTCAAAAAAGGAGGAGGTTCTCAATTCGGATGTTTATGTTTTTAGGGTTCCGTAACCAAAGGGTAAAACGGGACCCTATTACTAAGACTCCGCTGTCCGTCTGTCATCAAACTGTAACTCATGAACCGTGATAGTTAGATAATTGAAATTTTCACAGATGATTTATTTACTTCTTAACAGCTATCTTTACAGGGGAACCCTAATGCGATAGCATTGCCTTATATCTATACAATATTAAAATGCAAATAACCAAGAATGACATGAACACATTATGTATTTCTGTTGCCGCTATAACAACAAATACTAAAAAATAGAATAAAAGAAATATTTAAGGGGGCTCCCATACTACAGACATGATTTTTTTTGCCGTTTTTATAGATAATGGTACGGAACCCTTCGTGCGCGAGTCCGACTCGCACATGACCGGTTTTTTTAAAATTTTATTTATCATATATTCTGCTACCGTGAAAATTTCTAGATTTTTTGAAGTTTAGCTAATATTCAACGATTGTTAATGTCAATAATAATTAAATAAATAAATAGCCCAAACGATGCGGAACATAAACGATTTTATTTAATATACTTATACGCGTGTACATATTTACTTATGATATTACTCTATTTAAATAGCCACGACAGACAAACGGATAACAAATGGACATGACGGAACTATATGGGTTTCTTGTTTTCCTACGGCACCCTAAAATATACCATTAGAAAGTAAAAAAAAAAAATACGCTTGTCTTGGTTCAAATTTTTTGTTCATGCCATTCGCAGTTGAAATGGGTCCGTGGGGGTTCGAGGCTCGCCGATTTGCTCGGATTTTATCATCCAAGCTCATCGAGGCTTCGGGAGACCGACGGGCTGGGAGCTTTTTCCGCCAACGCATAAGCTTGGCCATCCAAAAAGGGAACGCTGCCAGCCTGTTGGGAACCTTGCCTATCGACAGCAGCGAGGGCTTTGAGGATGTTTTCTATATATAGTTTGTATTTTTTACTTTAATTGTAAATATGTAAATAAAATTAAATAATGTTATGTTAAAAATACAATTAAAGTTATTAAGAAGTAGAATCAAGAAATATATTGTTTTTTTTTAATGTGACAGGTCAGCATGGAGTTTTAATTTAATTTAGACTTGTTGTCATGTCGTTGTATATTTGTATTGTTTATTTAGAATTTTCCTACAAACATAATGATCGACTTCAAAATATGGGTTATTACAATTTATTGAATTCTATAAAAATATATAATTTCAAATCGATAAAATATTCCAAACTTATAGGTTATTTATTGCCTTTCCATTATAATTTTTTTTTTATTAAATGCCATAAATAATAAAAAAATAAAACGTGATAAAATCAACACTTACTCTATTTGATGATTTTCAACGAAACTCCATCCATCTTGCTAAATAAATAATTAAATTATGTTAAAAAAATAACTGTGTCGCTACCCCCCTTCAAAACGGAAACACGTCCACGCCGCTTGAGCAACGCGGACTGACTGAATTTCCCCACACAATATTCCAAATTCAAAATCCTGACTTTCAAGTTACCAAAAGATATTGACCTCTGACATACTGATTCAATGCCTCTCTGTTCAAACATTTACCTTAAAGTACGGGAGGGGAGGTAGCTCAGGGAAAATCGGTCATTCCTTATCAAGCCATAACCGTACCAGTCTTTGAAATCCGACTTTAACACTTAGTGAATAAAGTATATTTTCAAATGTAAGCACAGTTTTATTAACACAACACCGTTTTGTAGGGGAAATTGGGTTTTACCATCAAAAGAATAAGGTGCAATCTGGTGTGTTAAACGATGAAAAGCTACAGGTTTTCGATAAGTTCTCGCTGAAAGTGCGCATTTGGATGTTTTGGGAAAATGTCGTATCTGATATTTGAATTACATAATTGAATAAGTTTCAAGAAAACTTTTTTATATAATTTAAAAGGATGACTGTGCAAAAATGTAAAATAGAATCACTAAAGTGGGATTTAGGATGTGTGTTATAGTAAATATTGCTACATATTAAGAAATAAAAAAACCGGCCAAGTGCGAATCGGACTCGCGCACGAAGGGTTCCGTACTAGTATCTATAAAAACGGCAAAGAAATCGCGTTTGTTGTATGGGAGCCCCCCTTAAATATTTATTTTATTTTGTTTTTGTATTTGTTCTTATAGCGGCAACAGAAATATATAATTTGTGAAAATTTCAACTATCTAGCTATCGCGGTTCTTGAGATACAGCCTGGTGACGGCCTCTAAGATTTTATCCTGGAATAAAATATAGGATAGTTTGTATCCCGGCAATAGATAAATAAAATTTAGAGTATTATCACTTTACGCCATTTCTTTTCAGAGCGTAGCAAGAGGTCCTTAATTTCTATCGCCGTCCTTTTCACACCCCGCTAAAACATTATCCCTATCTCATTCAACACTTATAAATACAACTCCATCCTTTTCATATAAAAACACTATTACTTTACGTGACTTTTCTTGTGTTTTCAAATTATTGTAAATTACAAAGTAAATTAAACACTAGACGGCGGTGAAAAATAAATTAAATTATGTTTCATACCTGTCTACCTCTTTGGAGGTAATTGGCGTTTTTTTTTTCATATTATTTTTTTATTACTGTGTATTGTATAGTATATAGGATTTAGTGACCTGGCTCTCAAGTGCATCTGCCGGAACACACCAGTAAGTGCTTAGCAACAGATTTTCAACTTGAGAGTGGTAGCCAACCATAGGCGGGTACTACAAAGTACCTGTTCAGTATCCATTAAATTTTATTAGTAGATAATATTCGCTATCTCGCTCACACATACTGATTGTGCAAACGTTTTGCACGCATCGATAGTTTATCTGTACTTTTGTAGCTTTGTCATTTTTTATTTTAAAATTGACCTCTTAGTACTTTATGAGCTCCTGGTACTTCAAGTTAATTGTTTCTGATAATTTTATTAATTTTCTTCGATTTTCTTTTGATATTCTTGACATTCGCGTAAAATAATACGGTTGCTTCATACATTTTGGTCGAGTAGGTATTGAACTTTTGTATGGAACAGCTGATAATTTTTTCATGATTTCACAGTTAGTCCTATAATAAAAGTTGTTCACATTGATGAGTACTTCCACCCCTGCAAGTATTGCCAGTGATAACAAAATCACCCAGTATGTCTTGGAGGCTTCCGCCGAAATTTGATTAAGTTTAATTTAAAATTAATTCTATGAGATTTGTAAATCTGAATAATTATATAAAATGGTAACTAAGTACCTACTTGAAATTTTGCACATATACCTTATACAGTGTAGGCATCCACTAAGGAAGGATTTTTGGAAATTCAACTCCTAAGGGGGTAATATTTTTTATAGGGTACGCGGGTGGAACCGCGGAGCGGGGAAGGCTAGAGTTTGAACAATTTTCAAAGAATTTGCGTAACTACCTATGTACCGCTAGAATATAATATGTCGATGGTCTTTCTTTAGTCATTTCGGTCCACTCTGCGTTCGGACTGCGGACCGAAAACCTTAAAATATTGTCATGTATGCTATTTTACGAATTAAAAATAGAAAATTAAATAAAGAATTTTATTTTTTAATAGGTATAATAAATTTTCACACAAAGACCGCATTGCGAAACTTATTCTGAACTTATAAAAAGTTTCATAGGCTATTTAAAAATAAAATCGAAGCTACGAGCTTTGGTATGAAGAAGGACTCTTTAATTTTAACTGCTGTACCGTTTGCAATAAAACTAACTTATATGGATGGACGCATGAAATATTTTATTCTCCCACCAACTGCGACGAATGGACCAAAATATGGCATTGAGTACTAGGGTTTAATAAATATAAAGTAGCATATACTTAACTTACTAATATATTTTTTTCCATTGCCTCTCGAAAAAGGGCATTTTATTCATCGATAACAGTGAAAAAAGTGTGTGTGTGTGCAAGTCACACATGGTAGAAGTGAAACTTCTGACTAAAAAACAGCTTTTCGCTAGCTAACTTCATACCTTTATATTTTAAGATGTCAGACATTAATTCAAAACTAAGAAGATAAATAAGATAAATGGCTAGGCTGTATGAGCTAGAACCCTTTGCCTTCCAAAATACGGGAAAACATAAAAATTTCTCCCATACGTCGATAAAGAAGTTAGCTAGCAATGTTTTTTGCTAGCTAACTTCATACGATGGCGCGTAACGGAAGAATGTGACGCGTAACGAAAAAATGTTACACTAAATTTTTTTCCAACCCCGATAAAGAAGTTTCACTTCAATAAAACTTTCTTTTAGTCACTGAGTGAATAAAATCTTTTTGAATTTGGAACAAGCACGAATATACGAATTATGTACAAAAATAAATAAAACGTACTGAATGTACGTACTGGCTGGCTATATGGAGCTATAGAGCTCCATAGAGCTATAAAATTAATTTAAAAAAAAAGTATCCTGCCAATCGTTTCAACACCAAACAAGAACACTGAATTTCGAAAACTGTTCTAATTTCACTATTAATTTTTAATGTTTATAAATTAATTCTTTGTTCTCTTATTACCGATTATAAAATAAAATGTGATAGTTACTATCTACTATTTATTTTCTCGCAGTCAATGGTAAAAAGTAGTATAGTAACTATTCCTGTGATAGGTGGGATCCTCCGGTGGGAGGTAAAACTGTCAAATTGTCATAGTTTAAAAGGCTAAAAAGAAATACAAAATCTAAAAATATGTAATTCGCCATTCTTTAGTGGCGGCCATTTTGGATTTTAAATTTATCATAGTGTATGAATATTCTACTGGTCAAGACCTTTCATGTCATACCCATATTGAGGGAGTTGTAAAAAAATATGTAAACCGCCATTATGTGGCGGCGGCCATCTTGCACCGATTTTTATCAAACATAGCTAAGAAAACTCCCGACTAATTCACCTTTCAAACAAAAAAAAAAAAAACAGGCAGTCATGGGGACTGCCGATAGAAGTGAATACTATTAGCATGAGCATGTCGGTGACGCGAACCTATAAGTTTTTCCCCTCCAAAAACGCTCAACGCGGCCAAAGAAGTTTTCACTTCAAAAATCAAAATCAAAATCGGTTCATCCATTCGGAAGCTACGATGCCACAGACAGACACACACAAACACACACACACAGAGACACGTCATACTTATAACACGGGTTAAAAAGAAATAATATCAAAGATAACAATAATTTCTGATTATTATAATTTTACTATCTATTCTGTGGCAAGGCATTATAACGGGTAGTAATAGCTCATATAATTTGATTTTCGTCTTTGCGGCGATTGACAGTGGCTTCACTTTCTGAAAACCCGCGCTGCAGTCGGCTGCAGCATATGCTGACAAGGGTGGATCCAGGATATTTTTCTGGGAGGAGCACAAGGGGCACAAAATGTCCAGCACTTCATTAGGTTATTTTTTTTCTGTCATCCTGCAGCCAATCAACTCTGATAATTTGATTTGCATGTAAGTACCTAACCTATGTACTGTGATGGAAACTCCACAACCGTCTGGCAGGGGCACGTGCCCCCCCCCCCTTAAATCCGCCCTTGTGTGCTGAGATGAGTGCCATTTTGGCCTCACACAGCCTTAGGGTCCGTTCACATAGACCGGCTCGCAGAGCAGAGCGATTTTTTTTAACGTATTTTTACATTTCAAATATTTTGTGACAAGAGGATACTCGTGAGTTATACCACTGTGAAAAGCTCTCAGAAAATTAACCGTAAATAAATGTCCTAAAACTTAGTTTTAAATACGCTCAAAAATTTGCTCTGCTCTCCGAGCCTATGTGAACAGACCCTTAATCGCGTTGTTTTAAATGTGCGAGTCTAAATAAATGGTTTTCTTCCTTTCTTACAAAAGAAAAGTAGTATAATACGCAGTATATCAGTTATCTGGCTTCCATAGTACAAGCTCTGCTTAGTTTGGGGTCAGATGGCCGTGTGTGAGGGATAATGTCCCAGTATATATAATATTATTATTCGGGAGACCGACGGGCTGGGAGCTTTTTCCGCCAACGCATAAGCTTGGCCATCCAAAAAGGGAACGCTGCCAGCCTGTTGGGAACCTTGCCTATCGACAGCAGCGAGGGCTTTGAGGATATTTTCTATATATCATAGTTTGTATTTTTTACTTTAATTGTAAATATGTTAATTATTAAATATTAAAGAATAAATATTAAAAAAAAAAAAAAAATATTATTATACCATTTATTAAAATATACTCCTATAAATTACATTTTTAAATATAAGTTATAAAAAAAATACATTTAAAAATATAAAAAACAGTACCCCACCGGTATCGGGAACAGGGTCCTAGTTACCGGTGGTCAAGGCTCCAGAGGGAGGAACTTCCTCACTATGCGTGCCGTCTCCAGGAGCACTGCCTTCTGAATTTCGCCCTTGATCCAGCCGTATAACGCGACCCTCTTGACGTGTATATTATTATTATAAAATAAAAGTTACATGTCACTGAGAAATACTGCACAGAATTAAATACGGTTTTCACATTACCAAAGAGGTTCTTAGAGGTAGGTTTTAGTCTATTTATCATTGCGCTGTGACTAAAGACAGTGACAGTTTTAGTGTAACAAGTTTCTTTCACCCGACTAGTAAATATAGTGATGTCCTAAAATCGTTTTTTTTTTAAACTGCTTTAAAAAAGTGCTTCGGTCGTACACCAAGGTCGGTGGGGGGCATTGGACATCACTTTCCCTCACTAACGTCGGATTGAAGTTATAAGTACCAGGTGAACATAAAACTGAAGAGCTTTAGATAATAAATTGGTCCAATATACTCAGTGTCACGGCACCGTTGCTTAGCAACTATGATCTATAGGCAGAGGCTGTGTAGTCGTTGATAGGCAGTGAGGGCTCGCCCATATAGTACCTCAATCTGGAAAGGATGATGCAGTTTTGTGATAG
The DNA here is from genome assembly GCA_951216915.1 of Tetheella fluctuosa. NCBI lineage: Eukaryota > Metazoa > Arthropoda > Insecta > Lepidoptera > Drepanidae > Tetheella > Tetheella fluctuosa. The sequence goes on along the minus strand of OX578242.1, from coordinate 4,928,485 downwards.
AATATATAAGGGACTATTCATTATTTACGTAAGGGTCCCGAGAGGATGGAGAATTTCTCCACATGACTTTATCTTGGGGAGGAGGGGGGTAAAAACCATTCTTAACTAACAACTATGAAATCTATCAAATCAAATTGAATGTACAATTTTCTTTAAATATTCTTATTAAAAAATAATCTTAAATATGTTCATTTTTAAATATTTTGAAGCTTACTAATGAAAATTATAGTATTACTAGCTGTCCCGGCAGACCTTGTTCTGCCCTATTTCTCTAAAACAAAGTAACATTGATTTTTTTTATGTTAATAGGTGCCCCGACAGATTTCGTTCTGTCTAACGCGCCATTGTTTTGTTTTGATTGACGTCTAATGTTTGACAGCTGGGGACAGAGTGGTTTCTATTGGAAAAATGGTAGTTCCCGTTGACCTAGAATCACGAAATTTGGCGAAAAGCATGGACTTACAGCACAAATAAAGGAAAAAATCCAAAAAATAAAAATGTTAAAAATTAAAGGCTGTCCATACATACATAGTTGACTCCATTTAAGATAGGCCTCTGAGTTGTATGGGCGCTCATACAATTTAGAGGTCTAGCTTAATTGGCCCAACCTCAAATAAGATAAATAAATAAAATAGGGGTTGATCGTAGAGGGTTGAAAATTTAGGGTTGTATGTATTTTTTGATGCTGTATCATAAAAAAATAAAAACAAAACATTTTATCTAAAAAATAAAAATAAAAATTTAGGGGTGGCCTACCCCTAACATTTAGGGGGATGAAAAATAGATGTTGGCCGATTCTCATAGATACCGGATAAGCACAAAAAATTTCATCAAAATCGGTCGAGCCGTTTCGGAGGAGTATGGCAACTAAAACTGTGACACGAGAATTTTATATATTAAATTTTCGTATATTAATCCTACTTTAATTATTTTGAAAAAACACCGGCCAAGTGCGAGTCGGACTCGCGCACCGAGGATTCCGTACAAACTTCGTCCATCGTTCGTCCATCAAGGGAAATGCACAATTTTATTTATTTACCTTATTTGAGGTTAGTGCTAATTAAACTAGACCTCTAAATTGTATGAGCGCCCATACAACTCAGAGGTCTTTATCAATTGGCGTAACTATGTATGTATGGGGACACCCTTTAATTTTCAACTTTTTTTATTTTTTATAATTTTTCCTTTATTTGTGCTGTTTGTACCTTGCTTTCTTGCCAATATTTTTTTTTATTTGAGTTGTTTGAATGAAAGGTAAATTGCGGTTTACGATTTATGACGTATTAAAAAAAACTACTCACTAGATCTCGTTCAAACTAATTTTCGCTGGAAGTTTGTATGGTAATGTATATCATATATTTTTTTAGTTTTATCATTCTCTTATTTTAGAAGTTACAGGGGGGGGACACACACATTTTACCACTTTGGAAGTGTCTCTCGCGCAAACTATTCAGGTTAGAAAAAAATGATATTAGAAACCACAATATCATTTTTGAAGACCTATCCATAGATACACCACACGTATGGGTTTGATGAAAAAAAATATTTGAGTTTCAGTTCTAAGTATGGGGAACCCCAAAATTTATTGTTTTTTTTTCGATTTTTGTGTGAAAATCTTAATGCGGTTCATAGAATACATCTACTTACCAAGTTTCAACAGTATAGTTCTTATAGTTTCGGAAAAAAGTGGCTGTGACAGACAGACAGACAGACATGACGAATCTATAAGGGTTCCGTTTTTTGCCATTTGGCTACGGAACTCTAAAAACACTAATATTATTTCTCCAATTCTGGGATATACCTAATGTTAAATGGAAAATGCTAATTTTAAAGAAAAGCTGGATGTGACGACGTCGGCGGTGTAATACGATGTTTATTTTTTTCAAAATATAGGACTCAGTATAGAACTAAATAAATGTAGATAATCTATAAAGTAGATATATAATCTGTGACAGCTGCACCGCAAACACATCGGTGATTAGAGCTGAGTGCCGAGCTGTGTAGTGGCTGTGGACCGCGGACAAAAGTGGGGTAGAGACTTCATTCACTACGTAATTGAATGCATGGTGGTAGGGTACTTTGTATAGCACCTACTTGTGTCTTGTTTTATCCACTTACCACCTTCGCACTCATCGTCACTTACTTCTGTACACTTTAAGCCCATATATACTTAAAAAAAACTGGCCAAGTGCGAGTCGGACTCGCGCACGAAGGGTTCCGTACCGTTATCTATTAAAACGGAAAAAAAATCGCGTTTGTTGTATGGGAGCCCCCCTTAAATATTTCTTTTATTTTGTTTTTAGTATCCCGTTTTTACCCTTTGGGTACGGAACCCTAAAAAACACTTTAGGGTATGAATTTTCAAAAAAATCTTTTTTTTTACGACTTTGTCGGCAAACAAGCATACGGTCCGCCTGATGGTAAGCGGTTACCGTAGCCTATGAACGCTTGCAACACCTGGGGTATCACTCGCACGTTGCTGACCCTTCCCCCCTCCCCGATGAGCTCTGGCGACCTTACTCACGCGCAGGAACACAACTATAAGTTATTTGGCTGCGGTATTCTGTAAGGTGGAGGTACTTCCCCAGTCGAGCTGCTCTTTGAGCCACATATCGCTATGCTCTACCTCTCATAAAACAATAATTTCTTAGTGCTCGTCAATGTTATAAAAGGAATCTTGTGCAAAATGTTCGTGCTTCTAGACCCCTTGGTTTAGCTTGTACGTTATCCGTCAGTTAGTCACTGTAATGAAATCTTTTGTCTGTCAGTATGCAACTCCCAAAGGCGAGTATATAGTGTTGTACATTTTGTAACATTTTGGTTTAAATTTTTGTCGCAAGTGAAAGAGTAATACTTTTTTTTGTTTTTGTTGACATGACTCGTGATTCTTACATAAATAAAGTTATTTTCAAAAGCTAAGAATATAAAATTTTAACACCACTCCATATCTCTTCTTGTCCATTCCATTGACTGACCCTAACGGCCTCTTTAAGTGCTAGAATGAGACCAATACTGACTTTCAACAGAACGTGTGAGGGAGATAGAAGATATTACAGATATTATATAAGTAGGTATCTATAGACTGAATAATTATATTTCTTAGATTATTACTCATGTATATTCATTATGTAGCTTGATTTTCTCATAAATCAAAGGTAAAGAAAGAAAGGAAGGTGTAAAAGATATCAAAATATTCTTTACTAGCTTCCGCCCCGCGGTTTCACCCGCGTTCCCAACTAATCTTATATTTTCCCGGGATAAAAAGTAGCCTATAGCCTTCCTCGATAAATGGGCTATCCAAGACTAAAATGATGTTTCAATTCGAACCAGTAGTTCCTGAGATTAGCGGGTTCAAACAAACAAACTCTTCAGCTTTATAATATTAGTACAGATTTCTTAGTAATTTACGCCCGCCGAGCGGTTTTACCTGCGATTCCGAGTGATCTTAATATTTTATGGGGATAAAAAACTTATATTGTTATTCCAGAGTGTGATTTATCCGTGTGTAAAGTTTCATCGAAATCCGTACAGCAGTTACGGAGCTGAGTGGCACACACTAACTTGTGCATTGATAATAGTAAGATTATGTACTAGTTTCTACCCCACGGTTTCACCTGCGTTCCCGAAGGATTTTTTATTTTATCGAGGTATAAGTATATACATATTTATATATATTGTCGATCTTTATAGAGCCTAGAAGGCAACAGGCTCTCAAGTGCAGCTGCCAGAACACACCAGTAGGTGCTTGGTGGGTACTACAAAGTGCCCTACCACCGTGCTATGGTTTCCTCACGATGTTTTCCTTCACCGAAAGCTCAAGCTCATTGTAGGATCCGACGTCACTACCACGATCTCAGTTTTACAACCTTTTTTTATGTCTGCCTTTTAGAAGCTTTCAATCAATCCTTAACTTTATTAACTCACCATTAAGTACTAAAATTCAATGGTTCTTCAATAAAAATCTTTCGGCGTGAAATATTTTTCCAACGAGGCGAGTTCCCTCGTATTTCCCCCACTAACTTATTTAAAGGGGAATTTATTTCCATTTAAGACCCCACTATGTCCCTAACATCTTCATTGTAAGAAATTCAACCTTAAAATTCTATTGAAAAACATTTATTGTACGAAAATCTACTTTAGTGCAGCGAGATAGAGAATTAAATTGAATAGACCCTGAAATTATTCTTGAAATATTATGAAAGGACAATTGCTTGGCGAATGATTTTTTATCGTATTGCGTTAGTGTTACGGTACAGTTTGGCGTGGTGGATGGAGTAGGGTGTCTGATATTCTTTGTGAAAATAATGGATCTCTGGAACAATTAAATGGTGGACAAGTGGTTGAAGTATCAACTTAGAATACCTACTTTCACAGATTTACACCTTTACACATAAAAATTTGTAAAGGATCAAAAAATATATTCTTCCAGTGAAGTAATTTTGATATTGCGGTTTTAAATATTCCAGGTTCAACATAAACTATCATATCGGATTTTATCATCAAAGGTCATCGAGGCTTCGGGAGACCGACGGGCTGGGAGCTTTTTCCGCCAACGCATAAGCTTGGCCATCCAAAAAGGGAACGCTGCCAGCCTGTTTCGAACCTTGCCTATCGACAGCAGCGAGGGCTTTGAGGAAATTTTCTATATATCATAGTTTGTATTTTATACATTGATATTTGTTGTAAATAAACATCGGCTAATATTGAAAAAAAAAAAAACATGCATTTATCTACTTACATGCAAATCCGTACGGCAAGAAAAGCGCCCTTATTTAAAAATAATTATGACAATTAGGTACTAGGTCACCATAAAGTGTAAGAAGATTGTATATATCAGAGACGTCAATATGGCAGCCAAGGGAGGCAAGCAATAACATGAATTTATATTATGTGGATGTTAATTTAAAATAAGAACAGATTTTTTAGAGACTTATCAGAAGAAGCTTTTTTTTAATATAATATGGCGACTGTCACTTTAAAGCTATTATATATAGTACGAAGGGATCATTATTATTATTATATGCGAATATTAAAGATGTCAGAATTTTGATGGACAGAAGAAGGACTGTGGTTATGAAGAAAAATCTGCTTCTGAAGTATAATTTTTTATATTCTGTGGTCAATGTGGTCCATAATAATTCAATAATGAGTTAAATATACATATTATAAAGTACCAGGATCACATAAACTGTAAGCAGATGGTCACCATATTTGAGATGTCGTCGCGGCATCCAAGGGGCGCAAGATATTTAATAAGGGTGGCATACCATCCCGTGGCACGCGCGTGTCCATACCAAACTACAATATATATAGATAGTCTTCGTCAGTAATATCCTGAAGGTAAGAATGGAGTTCAAATAATGCAAGATGCTATGAAAGATCCATTCAATAAAGCATAATAGAAAAATTTATATTTTATTCCATAGTTTTCGTTAATTTGCATGCGAAAAAAAAAATACAACCGAATTGAGAACCTCCTCCTTTTTTCTTAAAGTCGGTCAATAAAATAGAGAGGTAGCGAATAAATCGATAAGAGATTATACTAATTTTTAGTTTGATTTGATTCTAAATCTAAAATTTTTCTTCCAAAATGTATTTCAGAAAAATGCTGGGTGAATAATTTTAGATGAAAATGAATGAATGAAATGAATGAAAATATTTTTTATTCAAATAGGCCTTCTCAAGCACTTATGAATAGTCTGACTGTAACGCTCGGTTCGGAAGGTTGCTTTTACTGAGAAGAGCCGGCAACTTACTTACTGCGTACTTTTACTATGGGACCAACTATGAAACGCGCGAACAAAAAAATATAGAGCAAGCTAGGATCTTTAGTATGAAACATTTGAAATACGTTCTATACATGGTTTGCAAAGTGGAAGACCGAAAAGAATCAAAGGAAGAAGAAATACTGATTTAATATTATTTTTTTTACCACAATTACACTGTGGTAAGTCAAGATTAGGCTGAAGAAGCACATAAAACGCATAACGAAACGTGCTCTCAAGTATAAGTCCTTTTGCACATTATAAGAAATTCAGTCACATCGATTGTTGTAAGAGACCATATATTACAAAAAAAAAAATCTTATGTCGGATCAGACACACGCAAACTAGTGTTTTTCTTATCTAGTGTACTACTAGTTCGACTAATTTCCGTCATGGCCCCATTTGAGGGTGGTGGCCAGCCAAGTGGGTACTACAAAGTACCCTACCACACCCTGTTATGGTTTCCTCACAATGTTTTCCTTCACCGATAGTTGAAGCTCATTGTAAGACTAGAAAAAATACTGACCATCGCCTTGATGAAAATATAAAAAAAGTATTTCTTACTACTTATTTTGTACTAGTTTCACCCTTATTCCCAAAGGATGTAATGGTTTCCCGGGAGAAAAAGTATTCTATATTTTATTCTATACATATGCTAAGTTCATTAAATTGGTCTTGAGTTCATACAAAATACCATAGAAAATTGAATTAGTTGTTTTTGATAATATAATATATATACCTATATTTATTTATAAATGTCTATAAATAACAATTGATTCTCACACAACACATAACACTCGCGCACCCTCACATACACACACATACACACACATGCACACACACACGCACACACACACTATTACTACTAACTGCTTCTATTTTTATCTCGTAATTACATTATTTTATTAAAACATAGAATTGCACGTACTGCAAAGGAGTAGCTACCTCACTAAACCAATCTCATACCTATAAAATAGTATTTAAAAATTGTAAATCCGTTATTGGCTGTAAATATTGTTTATATAAGTAAATACCTAAGTTTAAACTTGTAAGAGCTGTGGATTTTGTAATAAAAATAAATAAAAAAAACACTTTCAGTTTTTATCGAATTTTCAATTTTCCGGGCAACTTTAAAATTTTCTTTTCCTTAAAAACCTTATTAGCAGTATTACAAAAAACCAACGAACAACATTTCATATAGATTTTACTATTTCCCAAGACACCATAAATCATACTTTAATTTATTCAACAAACGAACCGTTGGGATCAATAAATAGGTCCACAGTCGGATATAAAATTGAACACGTCCGCAGCAGTGGTGGATAATGGTGGATGATAATTGAGCCATTGTGATGGGGGGTGGGCATAGAGGAAGTTGCAGACGGGCCGGTAGGCATTCATGCCTCATGCCCGGACTCCACCAAAGCGAATTTGTCCGTAAGAGATGTTTTTCAGCTAGGGTCTATCCAACGAAGCTCTGCGGTGATATGTACTGGCTAGATGTGTCCTAGAGCGGAACTGAGCGGCGAGCGTTGGATGTAGAGATAAACGCACAGCTTAACGCGATCTGACATGAAAGGCTGACATCTCAGTCGCCAGCTTGCGAGGCACAGCTCACATCTCCCCTTAGTGGTATCCACTGAAGCTGAGTGGAGATGAGATGTTATATGAATAACAAAATTCTATTTTTTGTTTAAATTTTAAACTTTGAAACATATCTCCTCTCCTCTCGTCTTATCTCCGTTTTGAAGGAGTCTGGGCCACATATTTGTGAACAGGTGCTGCTTGTGGAGGCTGCTCGCTCGATAGTAAACTCGCACAGACCAGCCCCCACAAGCAGCACCTATTCACAAGTATGACGCATGTGGCAGCCATCGCTCACTTCACACATATTGTAGAGAAGCGACCCGCCACACAACGCTGCCTCAAACAAAAAGGTCCTAAAGTGAGCATGACTAATTACTGGGTCTATAAAATTAAAAAATAAGTTGTATCACATCTGCATGTTAAATATTCTTTGAGGAGAGGGATCGAGGTCAGAGGGTAAGGATAATACTTGGCACGTTCTCAAGAGGAGGGCTTACATGGCGACGTATAATTTACTATTTAATAAACGTTTCTTAACTATATGTTCACCCCATTTGAGGTGGAAACCATAGGTCCGTGGGGGTCCGAAGCTCGCCAATTCATTCGGATTTTATCATCAAAATCAACGAGGTTCCGGGAAACCGGTGAGGAGCTTTTTCCGCCAACGCAAGCTTGCCCATCCAAACGCTGTCAGCCTGTAATGTTAGTAACCTTGCCCATCGACAGCTTCGAGGTTTAATTTATATAATTATAGTTAATATAATACAATTGTTGTAATAGTATAAATCTTGGGGTTGAAACTCTAGGGCCTTGGGGACCAGAGGTTCATCGCTTGTTTAACGAGGTCTCTTTTCGACTAATTGAGGCTTCCCGTGACAAGAGGGCTGGCGTATATTTTGCCCAAAGAATTGGCATTGCCATTCAGCGTGGCAATGCTGCCAGCCTTTTTGGCACACTTCCGCTCGGCAATTTTTTTATTTATAAGTAAGTAGTTTTTAGTTTTTAGTTTTTAATTTTAAGTTCACAATATTAAATGTCATGTCCATCTCAAAATCTATGACAATCAGAAAAAGGCAGCCTGTTTTTGTATAAATCTTAATATAAATTACACCGACGGGAGCTTTTTCCGCCAACGCATTAGCTAGGCCATACAAAGAGAGGACGTTGCAAGCATACTGGGATCTTTGCCCATCGGCAGCGGCGGTAGTTTTGAGGAAAAATTCTATATATTGTTATTATAGTTTGTATTTTATATTTTTACTAGCAGTCTCCCGCGGTTTCACCCGCGTAGCGGTTTGAAATATACTTGACCTATTCTCAGACCTACCAAATATGCACAAAAATTTTCATAAGAATCGGTCAAGCCGTTTCGGAGGAGTTTGCAAACAAACACTGTGACACGAGAATTTTATATATTAGATTTTTTTTTTTTTTTTTTACTTTGTATAGGCTTGTGTTTGACCACAATCTCACTATGGTAGGTGATGATGTGGCCGAAGGTGGTAAGCACACGAAGCCTAGAACGATCTGGCTCTCAACTGCAGCTGCCGGAACACACCAATAGGTATTTGGCGACAGATTTACAAATACTTGTTGTAAATAATTCATTATTAACTAGATAACTAAGTGTCAATAAAAACATATTACAAATCCAATAATTTTAAATAGGTACTCCATATAAGCCAATCTCAAGCATTCAACAGGCTGTGAACTCCGACATGGAGAGCGCGCGTATAAATTGGAATTTATTCATTCATTTTATTTTCTACTTGCGTAGCTCTAACTGATCATATACGATCTACCCACGTTTAAGCTCAATAGAAAGAATTTTATCATCCAAGCTCATCTAGGCTTCGGGGGACCGACGGGCGGGGAGCTTTTTCAGCCAACGCATTAGCCATGCAAAAAGGGAACGCTATCAGCCTGGTGAGAACCTTGCCCTAATATGTGCGAGGAGGGCGATGGCTGCCACATGCGTCATACTTGTGAACAGGTGCTGCTTGTGGGGGCTGGTCTGCTTAAGTTTGCAATCCATTTGTTTACTAAGTTACTCATAATTTTGATATATATATTTTTTTCCTTACTGTCATATCTATCATGTGTGTTATCATACATATTGTCAGTGAGACTAGATAAAAAATTTAATGTAATGAATCTGAGTTGGTTTTGAAAAGTGTAATTGCTGAGTTTCTTGCCGGCTCTTCTCAGTAAAAGCAACCTTCCGAACCGTGCGTTAGAGTCAGACTATTCATAAGTGCTTGTGAAGGCCTATTTGAATAAAAAATATTTTCATTTCATTTTCATTTCATTTCATATGTTTGAAGTTATATTGAATACCGTAAGTTTGAATCTGTATATATAAAATGATAAACAAACCGACTGTTGATATATCAACGCATAGCCCAAACCAAGAAGGTAGCTTAGTGCAGAGTTCGCCCGGGGAAGTACTACCACCACCATATCTAATTCCGCCTTGAAATAGTAATGCACTTGTATTACTGTGTTTCGGTTAGGAGGGTATGGGAGCCGGTGAAATTACAGGCACAGGAGACTTAACAGCTTCATGTCTCAAGGTTGGCAACGCGTGAGTGATACCCCTGGCAGGGAAAATATAATATTGTATTTTCTTTGGTGGTGGTGTTATGAGCGTCTATAGGCTACGGTTACCATCGCTTACCATGATTCTAGTTGACCTAGAATCATGAAATATGCCGGGAAGTAGGTACCCTAAACGTATTGATTCCCTTGCGAGTCTCAAATTATGCGGCATAAATGGCCGTATCTTTTGATTGTGTTGACTTAGAAGTTGATTTTGTAACAGGATTGCAGATATTAATTTCAACTTATATACCTATATCGATACCTCCTCGCGTTCCTAAGAAAAGGGGTCTTGACAGACATAGAGACAGATGGACAACGAAGTCATCCTATAAGGGTTCTTTTTGAGGTGCGGAACCCTAAAAAAAATATTGAGATGACGACGTTTTAGCATTTCAAGCTATTTGGTTGACTACTTCAATCTACAGGTTCTGTCGCCAACTCAATGTCCTTATTTTCCTACGGTTAGTGGCTGGTTGATAACCGTGTGCCCACACGGTTGGTAAAAAAAAAGAGAGACCCAAGCTATTATTATTACCTATTTTTCTGTCAAGACTATCTCCTTTATGTATAAAACTAGCTATCCGGTTATCGCGGTTTCACCCGTGTTTCTGAGAAAACAAAAAGTAGCTTATGTCCCACTCCATAGCATAGGCTTTCTGCGTACCAAATGTTATCGCAATCAGCGGTCTAGGCGTAAAAAGGTAACAAACAAACTCACATTCGCATTTATAATATTAGTTAGGATATTAGATAGGATAGTTAGGATGCGAATGTTTGTTTTTTTTGGTTTATTCTTCTTTCACGCAGAAAATGATAGACGTGTTTTTCAATCCGCGAGAAGCAAGCTAGTTTCTACTGGGTGATTTTTTTGTCACTGGCAATACTTTTATTATGGGACTAACTGTGAAATCACGAAAAAATTATCAGCTGTTCCATACAAAAGTTCAATACCTACTCGACCAAAATGTATGAAGCAACCATTTTATTATACGATAGCAGAGTTGGTGCCATAGTAAAAGATGTTCATATTGATAAGTACTTCCACCCCTGCAAGTATTGCCAGTGACTAAAAAATCACCCCCTTTTTATTCAAAAGACATGTTTAAAAATATTTTTTATTCATTTAAAATTATGTAAAAACAGCACAGTTGATTAATAAAGACTATATACACAATAATATCGATATCCGATTTGTTCTTCGCCTAGCCTTGGAAGGCGAAGGCATAGCCTGAACCGAAGCTGTGTGGACCCTTGTCTACCACTTCGTTGTCACGGTACTGAAAAAAAATACAAATAATTACTTAGTAAAAGCAAAGCTTTTTTTTTTCACACCTATATACTTTCTCACAAACAGCTGCTTACGTATTCGTCCAATTTCGGAGCAGCTCGTCGGTCGCCGCGCTCAAAGCCCCACGATAACAGCTATACAATAGCTTAAAAACTAATGTGGGGTCGGTGGACCCCCGCCAGGATCGAAATTCAATCTATACTAATATTATAAAGCGAGTTTATTTGGTTGAACGCGCTAATTTCAGGAATTGAAACTCTAGGTACATGTGTGTAACGTGTGTAACGTAACACATGTATATAACGTTTTTTCGTTACGGTTCCTTTTTTTGCCAGTTAACTCCTACCGCAAACTCCGTAATGGAACTTCGTTCCAAAAATTAACATCTATATTATGGCGAGAACGTAAAACCATAATCTATTTGCATTAAAAGTAATGATATAGATACCTGGCCATCATCCTGGTCTCCCTGTGGTCTCCAGCTTTGTGCATGGAACTGAGTGCTGGCAGGTCGCTGGCCACCTTCGTAAGCCTGAAGTGAGAAGGTGGATATGAAGTTATAGCTCGACGAAAACTGGTTAAAACTATTGTCAGAATAATGTACTAGGCTACCAGAAATGTGTAGGGCAATGTGTGAAAGAGCGAAACGTCTATAAAATGCAAAATTTTATTACTTTGTATAAGCTTGTGTTTGACCACAATCTCCCAATGGTAAGTGATGATGTGGCCGAAAGTGGTAAGCACACAAAGCTTAGACTGACTTTATAGGGGCTGTATTCAAAGTATTTTTTTCCTGTGGCCATAGCTCATGTTTTTGTTAAATCTGGTTAAAACTAGTAACAGAATGATGTACTAGGCTACCAGAAGTATGTAGGATATAATCGGAGGAAATCAGGGACAGCCCAAGAGAGTCTTTATTATATTGTAGAAGGTATATTATTATTTACTGGCCATTTTATACTACAGGCTTGTTTTTGACCACAATTTCAATGTAATTATGTGGCCGAATGTGGTAATCACATAAAGTTTAATACGCTACTGAGTACTCTACCACCCCGCTATGGTTTCCTCAACATCGCGAGGAAACGCACGGTGGTAGGGTACTTTGTAGTACCCGCCTGGCTAGCTACCATCCTCAAGTTGAACATCTGTCGCAAAATATCTACCGGTGTGTTCCGGCAGCTGTATTTGAAAGCAAGTTCCTTCTAGGCTTTATGTGCTTACTACCTTCGGCTACATATACACAGGCCTATTAAAAATATATATAATTGAACAAAATATTCAATACCTGGTCTTGTTTCCAGGGCTGCTGCGGCTCGGGTCTCTGCTGGTTGTACTGCTGCTGGAGGTCGTACTGTTGACGCTGTTGTACGTACGCTTGTTGGTAGTGGTTATCTGATGGAACATTTTATTACTTACATTTTATGTTATCCTGGTAGTTTGTATTTTAAGAGCCAAATTTTTTAATACCGAAAATCATAGTTTCTTATGTTAGTGATGATGTGGCCGAAGGTGATGGGCTTTTAAAACAAATGAGGAAGCTGTCCGATTAAAATCATTGGGTATTTAATCATTTCTGCATAATATATCCTAATAAATTATGTTGCTCAAAGTTAGCTGAAGTAGATTGTGTAGAGAAGTATTGCTGGATCCTTGGTGGTCAAAGGGTTTGAAGACATCCTTGTCGTCCACGACTAAGCTCCTCGCGAAGTTAACGAGTAAAATTGTGGCGTTACTTTACCTCAGACTTCACCGAGTAGGCACATCAAAGTCAAAGCCATTTATTCAGTTTAGGCGGGGGGCTCTTATGAAGGTCGAATTTACCTAAGTTACCACCGGTTCGGAGTCAGCCTTCAACTGAGAAGAACCGGCAAGAAACTTTTACAGCAAGGTTACATTTTTTATATTTTGGCTATATCTTATCAATTCTATTTTTCATTTTTTCATCGGCGAGGAACTTCGAACGAGAGTGTAGTGCACGCTTTACTCCCGATAACGCGGGTAAAAAATATAAATGTTAGGATAAACTGAAGTAGGTACCTACCTTTTATAACAGGCGCTACAGGCTCAGGGCTCTTTGGTAGGTGACTTCCTTCGAGTATCTGAAATGGAAAAAGCTATTTTACTGAAGTATAACCAAAATTGTGGACCCTTTTTATTTTTTTAAGCTATTTTATAGCTTTAGCTTTATCGATTTTGCTAAAAACTGGGTATACCTACACCGTATACACCTACTTAGATTATTAAAGAATTACCATTTTAAAGGTAGTTTTTTGATGTCCTGTAATGATTAAAAAGTTGGATTGAATATTCCCATACCAAAACGGCAATTTTACAGGTAAATATACAATAAAACAAATTAACAATGCATTATGCGTCATTACATACATTACCTACGTAAATAAGGGTTATTTTCAAAGAGAAATAAGAAAAATAGATTCTCCAATATAAGTTCAAATACTGCTTTTTTGGTCTCACAACTATTACACATTATGAAAAAATTTCATGTGTCTAATGAGAAATGTCTTATAAGAAATTCAGTTGCATTGGTTGTTTTACAAGATATTTTTTCTTATGTCGGATCAGACACGCGCAAACTAATATTTTTCTTGTCTAGTGTTCGTGTCTTATAATATGCAAAAGGCCTTATTCTATCAATGTATTTCCTCACCTGAAACCCGTCTTTACCAGCCCTATACTTCAACTTGACGAGCTGACCATTCGGATCCTTGTACTGGTAACCACCGACCCTGGAGCCATCAGGTTCTATCACCTCACCGGCCGCCAGGCCGTTGTCTGACGCGTATTCAAAACGGAAACTACCATCTGGAACCAAAAAAGGAACTCACTATATGTGGATAGATGGCGCTACAAGATTCTACATCGCGCTATCGTAGCATTAACCATTGAAGCACGGTACCCAGACACGATGACCTACCCTGGGGGAAGATCTTCCTTAAAGAATAGAGGAATCTAATCTAAGTGATGATGTAGCCGAAGATGGTAAGGACACAAAGTCTAGAACATCGTTTCTCAAACTTTGTGTCGCGACCCCGGGGGTCGCAATAACTTCAGAAAATAACACCCGTCTACGATACGTGTACGAAATGAGTACGGATACGTACTGCATAAAAAAAATCTTTAAATATTATTATTGTAAATTACAATCAATTATTTAGTCCAGAATATTTATTTATTTATTTATACTTTTCTAATAAAAACAACAACCTTAACTAGGTACTTAAACTAAATATTAAAATAAGATATATGAAAATAATTAAAGATAAAAAACTGCGTTTAGATCGCCACCTGCAGGCATGGTTCCCAAAATACTACCTACTTATGTCAAAATACTATATATGTATACATATAGATAGTGAGGGGTCGAAAGGGGTAACTTAATTTTTGGCTATTTGGGGGGTCGCTACACTAAAAAGGTTGAGAAACGATGGTCTAGCTAGAACATTAACTGATATGTACATTAATTTATCAAAATATATTTAAATTAAAGCCCTGACTCACTCACCGACAGAATCTATTGTTTTGACTGACTGTTTCAAGAAACAGGTACCTACCTATTATGTTTTTTAATCTGCATATATAAAATGGTAAACTGACTGACTGGGTGATATATCAACGCACAGCCCAAACCGCTGGACCTACAGACTTGAAATTTTGCACATAGATAATTATACACTGTAGGCATCCGTTAAGGAAGGATTTTTGGAAATTCCACCCCTAACGGGGTAAGGGATACGCGGATGAAACCGCGGGGCGGAAGGCTATTTACAATAAAATGTAAAACACTTTTTCGTGCGTGCCAATTGTTAACTAGTGTGCGAACTACATAGTGGGAGAACTGGAGACCTTTAGATTGCTTATCTACATAAAATATTTTAGACAAACCTGAAGTAAGTGCTTGTTTGTGATGCAGGATGTGGGCTTGTTGTTCTTTGCTCATACCGTACGGCAGTCGCCATGGCTCGGACTTTGGAATTGAATGTCCTGTTGGAAACATGTAAAAGAAGAAGAATCAATCGAAGTTAAACCTATAATCAATCTACTTGACTATTGACATCTTCTTTATTTTGTATGACATAGCTATATTATTGAATCAGAATTAAAAGTCAATTTGTAATGTTAAAAATAATAATACATTATTTAAAAAAATAACACCCCATATCTGCCTTTGGATTTTATTTAGGAGATCTACTCGTTATACCAGGGTATCATACACGGCATAGAGGTTGATAGCTTTACCTTTCCAATTTTCACTAGGGCCGGGCCTCCACGTGTCTGAAGAACTCTGTGGTATCACATCATTGCGTCCTGAAGGTGTGAAAAGTCCTTTTTGATCTAACTGTAAGTATATTAAAAAAAAATGTAATCAATGTTGTTATAGTAATATAAATATTTTATTATTAATTTGACGTATTCCCGTGTTCTTCGAATATGTTCAAATTTTTAAAGTTCGAGGCTCAATAATAATTCTTTTTTCAAATAAATAAATTAATTCATTAAACTGAAACCTTACTTTATTATTTACTGCGTCCCACGGCATGTGCAGCGGTTGGAACAATGCCGGTCTCCCAACCTGTCACACACCTACCTTGTTATGATCGCCTAGTACATTCGTTACCTATAATATCAGGCGAAAATGGCGAAAATCCGCGAAATAATTGCTACTGTATCTCTATTTATAGTCAGTACCTATCCCTCTCATGTTTATGTGTAACTGGTTTGTACTAGATGTACAAAGTCAAAGTCATTTATTCAATGTCCTAAGAGGGCATTTCCGGTCTGAGCGTCGAATTTACTGAAGTTACCACCTTTTCGGAAGTCAGCCTTCAACTGAGAAGAACCGGCAAGGTACTCAGGAAGGTAATTTTTTTATTATCTAACTATTTTTACAAAAAAAAAAGTGTGTGTGTGTGCAAGTCACACATGGTAGAAGTGAAACTTCTGAAAAGTCCCTGATTAAAATTCTGACGGAAGTAACGCTTACTAAAAATCACTTTTTCGCTAGCTAACTTCATACCTTTATATTTTAAGATGTCAGACATTAATTCAAAACTAAGAAGATAAATAAGATAAATGGCTAGGCTGTATGAGCTAGAACCCTTTGCCTTCCAAAATACGGGAAAACATAATAAAAGCAACATGGCGCGTAACCGAAAAACGTGACGATTTGCTACAAAAATTTCTCCCATACGTCGATAAAGAAGTTTCACTTCAATAATGTAAAATACATAAAACCTAAATACAATGCAAAATATCCATAACCCATGTATGTATGAACCCCTATTACATAATATCCTATTTAATTTACCTATAACTTGTACTTGCACACATCGTTGGGTATTTGTTGCTTGATATTTTACACTCCACTGGTTGTTACAATATTGTACCGATTATTTTTTAATTAAACCCAATTAACGGTTAATTTAATGATTTATCGGTTATGAAGTTTACAGTGGCATATAATAGACATTTGACAGAACGAACAGCCATATTATGCTGTTCGTAATTACATCTCCTAACCTATTATGCATACCTAGTCCTTTTTATTACGTATTTTGATAAATATCTATATATAAAATACTTACGTTTTGTCTGAAGGTCTGCGGTGCATAATAATCTTGAGCGCGAACAGTTGCCGCAAGCAAAAAGCACATAAAACATATGAGCTGAAAAAAAAACATTTAAGTAACTGAAATTTTTCTACGAAGTACTTTTATAATTTAACATTTTGAAAAAAAAAGGTAAAATATTATAAGTAATCCTTTCCTTTACAGCCTTTATAAATGTCCCACTGCAGAGCACAGGTCTCCTTTAACGAATAAGGGTGAAAGGGAATGAGCAAATACTCCACCACGTATGCCCACTGCAGATTGGTGGAGGTAGGCTAGTGGTCAACCTACTGTCGGAGTTTTCAAGCCACCTAGGAAGCCTCCAACTAGCTTAACGACTATCACAATTAAGTGATAACCGGGACCAACGGCTTTACGTGCCTTCCGAAGCACGGAAACGCTCAAGTTGACATACCACTAGGCGCTCACCCATCAAGGTACCGACCTGACTGGACGTTGCCTTTGATTCACTATAACTTGTCCCCTTCCCATTATGTTGGCACTATTGACTGACAATGTAATTTCTGTCGGTGTCGAAGGGAATAACAGGGCTACCAACTTTTGAACGAGGGGACATCTTACGGTGAACGGTCCGGTCCGTACACTACCTATTTTAACTTCTCAAAAAAAAACTTTTTTTTATGTCAGTAGGTTGAGATAAGTAGGCATACGTCACGTCTGATGGTAAGTATTTGTACAAATACTTTACAAATAGAATATTTTTTTGTTATAAAATTATATCCTGTACATAAAATAGTTACAGTCCTGTACATAATAAAAGTTGTTCATATTGATGAGTACTTCCACCCCTACAAGTATTGCCAGTGACAAAAAATCACCCTGAATAGATTTTTGTGTTTCCTATCGCTTGGGTAAAGTGCTAACTAATTTATAATACACACCATGATCATTCTGTACCCCGAGTGTAAACAATTGACGTTAGAAAACGCTTACTATCACATCACACACGCGTTTACGACATTTTTCTATAGGAATCGGCACAGCGCCTCTCGCGGAATACTCATGGAACTAATTTCTTCCATACAAATTTTTAGTAAACGCAAACGTGATAGTAAACGTTTATTTACGTAAATTCCTTACACTCAGGGTACAGACCCCATTTAGAAGAGTTGAAGGAAAACTATAGATTTGTGAGTATTGACATAGTAGGTACTCAATCAATTTTATATTGAATTAGTTTCAACTTGTTAATTCGTCTACGATTTTAATAAAAACTACTGAACCGACTTTATTTAGGATCTATAGCCAATACAATTTTTTTAAAACAAATCAGAATATTAATTTTTGTCAATCTTAAATTAAACAAACTTACCTGCATTTTAAAGTAGAGGAAAAAAAAAGAAAATATCACTGTACACCTTTCACAAAAGACGGACAGACAGACAATGTGTTCTAGTTATGAAACGAGGCACATATATAGATGTTTTGCAAGTCGATCAATGGACCGAAAAATAACCTGTCGGTGGGCAGTGGCCGCGGCGAGATCACCTGCCAGGGAAAGTATACCTTCTGGAACTCATGCGGCCCTGGTACTTTAACAAATAAATAGGCGTTATGTCTATGGTAGCATGGGGGGCATAGTAGGGTACTTAACGTTTAAACATCCCTAAAAACTAAAATATAGTGATTAAATTAAAAAAAATAACTTAGAATCATAGCTTAATTCATTGCGAATGTCTATAAAAGGCATTTGACCCGCTATGCCCCGTGCATAGGGGTAAAGTGGGGTCTCCTATGGGGCATTGTGGGGTGGTTATAATAAGGAATGAAACACAACTTCCAAACGAAATAGTTTTATTTCTTAGCAACATAACGACAGCTTAAAAAAATAAATATAACAACAACATTTTAGCATAACAAATTCAGTACAAAAACTTCTCTTTATTATTATTTTTGTATGTTAAAGAAATCAGAGATCACACAATAAACTTTAACACGTTTCTTTAATCTATACTAATATTATAAAGCTGAAGAGATTATTTGTTTGAACGCGCTAATCTCAGGAACGACTGGCTCCATTTGAAAAATTCTTTCAGTGTTGGATAGCCCTTTTGTCAAGGAATGCTATAATTTTTTTATCCGGGGAAAACACAAGATCCCTCGGGAACGCGGGTGAAACCGCGGGGTGGAAGCTACTCTTTTATAAAATTTAAACATTAAATAAAGGAAATAGAGAACTTTGCTAAAAACGTAAAAATAAATATATTACAACTAATAAGTCTTTCAAACGGGGCAAAGTGGGGCACTTTTCTATAATCAAAAAGGGGCTTAGTGGGGTGCCCCACTTTGCCCTGGGCACCATACCCCACTATGCTACACCGGCTCGTTCAAAATTAAACACAAACTGACGGACTTTGATTCAATGACCTTGTGCTTGTTTATTAAGAAATCCGGAAGGGAACTGATTCATAATAAACTATAACACGTGGTGTGTTATAGTTATAGTACACGAGTACGTTTTAGAAAGGATTGCTGTTCAACTTCACTAAATTTTTTAAGAAAAACACTAGTTTTGATATTTTTGTTTCCATCACACAAACGCGTATCAAAATCGCGTGGCTCGCGTATGGAGGTCACGCACCGACTAACGACCAATCAAATCGAGCCATTTGACAGTTTGCACAGCGTTCGTTTCGAGCTGCGTAAGGCTCGCTTTGCCCCGTGGCCCCGCTATGCCCCCCCCTCCCCTACTACAAAGTACCCTACCACCGTGCTATGGTTTCCTCACAATGTTTTCCTTCACCGAAAGCTCAGCTAATTGTAGGATTCGAACTCACGACCGGCGCGGCGTCTGACGTCTCTACCACCATACCATTGAGCTATCATCGCCTTAGATGTAAAATTATCACTCTTGCCTTTGTTTGCTTTCTCGCCTGGCTGGCTACCACCCTCAAGTTGATAATCGGTCGCCAAACACCTATTGGTGTGTTCCGGCAGCTGCACTTGACAGCCAGTTCCTTCTAGGCTTTGTGTGCTTACCACCTTCGGCCACATCATCACTTACCATAGTGAGATTGTGGTCAAATACTAGCCTATACAAAGTAAAATACTTAATATTATAAAGAGGTAAAGTTTGTGAGGTTGTAGGGGGTAATCTCAGGAACTACTGGTTTGATTTGAAAAAATCTTTTGGTATTGGATAGCCCATTTATTGAGGAAGGTTATAGGCTTTATCCAGGGAAAATACAAGTTAACTCGGGAATCTGGTTGAAACCGCGGGGCGGAAGCTAGTATTTAGTATAGATAATGATGGAGGTGATATTGTATAGATTCAACGAACAAACATCCAATTAAACGGTTCTATGACCGAGTTGTTTATCACGCGTTGCAAATAATTTACATTACCTTATCTATGCTTAGATCCTTACCACAGTCTATGTAACTCTTACAGTCGCCCAACGGAGACGTCTAGACATCGCGGGGCTTGCGGGGTGACGAATGCCTATACAAAGCGGCATTTCGCGTGACTTCAAACGCGATGAACCACTGTATGTTTTTTACGCTGTGTCCTTAAGTATGTTCCTTCAATAAACAAAAAAAATGTAGTGTAAGTATGTATTCAGTAGCTTTTCGCACGCGGCTTCGCTCGCGCAGACTAAGACTAGCTTCCGCCCCGCGGGTTCACCAGCGTTCCCGAGAGATCTTATATTTTCCCAGGATAAAATGTAGGCCTATTGCCCTTCTCGATAAATGGGCTATCCAACACTAAAATCATTTTTCAATTCGAACCAGTAGGTAGTTCCTGAGATTCGTGCGTTCAACCAAACAAACTCATCAGCTTTTACTAGATAATATTATATTAAGAAAGAAAGAAGGAAAAAACATTTATTCATGACAACACACAACATTACATTACATTACATTAAATACTTAATAACAGACAAAACATGTTTATATTATCATACAAACAAATAATAAACAGGTCAATAATGCAATGTTGCGCGATGCCAGGAATAGGTCCCGACTCAGCATGATGCTAAGGCTAGCTTTTCTTCCTTTCACCCGATTACGACGAAATAAAGCCTATTCAAATCGCCAAGTTTAAGCCTGTGGAAACTTCTTGAAAATCTGTTGTTATTTGCCATGTAACTTTCTAACAGTATCAAAGTAAATTTCAAACATCTTTAAATGACGATAACTTTTTTCGCAACATCCGATTTTATGAAACAAAGCCTATATTCTGCTACAAATGAATTTCTGAATTAACTTTATCAAAAACGCGTGCTTATTTTACAACAAATACCATCGAGCAGCCACCTTATTCACCAGATATGGCTCCAATCGACTTCTTTCTTTTTCCTTAACTCAAAATACCACTTCGTGGCACCCGTTTTCATTCGGTAGAAGACATAAAGGAGAATTCGCGGCGAGAACTGAACTCAATTCCGGAAAAAGCGTTAAAATAATGTTTTGATGATTGGATTATTCGTTGGCGTAAGTGTATCTGTAGTAAATAAATGAACAAAAGCTAACAACAAGTAGCGCCATCTAGTGCTATTAAGTGTAACTTGCCTTAACATTTTTCTCTTCGTTCTGTGCTCGCGCGACATTCACTTGTTATATTATTGAATCACAATATATTTACTTTAAATTAAACTCTAGCTCCATTGTTTCATTTCCACAGTATCGTTTCTGAAGGAGCATACGGTGATAAAATAACTTTGAATTTTATCACTTTTAGTTATTGGAATAACTTCATTGGAATCTGGGTAAATTTCCTTCGCCCACGCAGTAGTGGACACTAACTTGCAGTTGCAGATTGTAAATCCCATAGATAACCTCCATTAAACATAATTACATCTAGCGGGCCATCCATAAATTACGGGTTCGAGCTCGTTTCACAACATGAGCGTCCATTGAAACCGCCCCCTGCGAGACAAATTTGGAAATACTTAGATGCCAAAACAAACCACTGGAGGCGCTGCTTATATACTGGATGATTATTTAGTCACTGGCCATACTTGCAGGGGTGGAAGTACTCATCAATATGAACAACTTTTATCATGGGACTAACTCTCGAGATCACAAATTATCAGCTGTTCCATACAAAAGTTCAATACCTACTCGACCAAAAAATGTATGAAGGCTTTTTGAAGCGAAGGTCGTGTGCTTGAGCTTGTAATGAGCTTGAGCTTTCGGTGAAGGAAAACATCGTGAGGAAACCATAGCACGGTGGTAGGGTACTTTGTAGTACTCACATGGCTGGCTACCACCCTCAAGTTGAGAATCTGTCGCTAAACACCTATTGGTGTTCCGGCAGCTGCACTTGAGAGCCAGTTCCTTATAGGCTTTTTGTGCTTACCACCTTCGGCCACATCACTTACCATAGTGAGATTGTGGTCAAACACAAGCCTATACAATGCAAAATAATTGCCTATAGCTAGGTTAAATAATACTAATTTATTTAGTTGTTCATATTGATGAGTAGTACTTCCACCCCCATTAGGTAACCCTATAGGTATATAAAACTATAGCTATTCCCCGCGGTTTCACCCGCATTCCCGGGGTAAAAAAATCACCCTCAAGAATTGGACTATTAAATGCAAAATATATATTTCAAATCCTACTGGTAGTTCCAGAGATTAGTGCCTTAAAAACAAACATAAAAACTCTTCTGCTTTATTATATTTATAGATAATTCTAGAGGTTCGAATAAAAATCAAAATGCAAATCAAAAATATTTATTCAAATAGACGGGCATTGAATGGTTTGACTCTAACGCACGGTTCGGAAGGTTGCTTTTACTGAGAAGAGCCGGCAAGAAACTCAGCAATTACTCTTTTCAAAACCAACATAGATTTATTACATATTTTTTTTATATTCTAGTCACACTGACAACAATTGCGTGGCTTGCCGACACGACAAATAATTAATTATCAGACTAAAGCAGACTAGCCCCCTCAAGCAGCACCTGTTCATAAGTATGACCCGTGTGGCAGTCACCGCCCTCTTCGCCATATTGGAGGGCCGCCACAAACAAAGGTTTTAAAGCGAACATGTCAACTTAAGTCTGCCATAAATAAAAACAAACTAAAAAAATAAATATACACAAGTTGTTATCAATGAAACTATAGACACGTTACTGTACATTTGATTCAATCCAAGTGCATTTTGGCCTCGCACAGCTCTGAGTCTTTTTCTTATGTCAGAAGGCTGACAAGAGGCGGTTTACCTGATGGTAAGTGGCTACCGTCGCCTATGGACATTAGCAGGGGGAATGCCAATGTGTTGCCGACCTTTATAAAGCCTAGAAGGCAACTGGCTCTGAAGCGCAACTGTCGGAACACACCAGTAGGTGCTTGGCGATAGATTTTCAATTCTTCAACTTTGGTGGTAGCCAGCCAAGCGCTTTGGCCATAGGCTATATGCGTACCAAATCGCGATCGGTTCAGCGGTTTAGGCGCGAAAAGGTAACAGATAGTGTTACTAACGCATTTATAATATTAAGTATGGATGTGCATTCATGGTGTTGCTTTATGTGCGAGTCCAAAATGCCTCTTCTTTCTTTCTTTCTTTCTTACATTAAAAGCTAAATATCACAGCACTTTAGTATTGACGAGTTTCCAATAAGATTTTTTAGCGGACGAATGGCAGAAAGGTGCAAAACACACAGAAAGGCGTACTACGGGTAAAAAAATGTAGAAATTTATGAGAATCTGTGTTGCGTTGCGACTCGTGACATTCATACATTTTGCGATCGATTCACGTCACGCATGTCTGTTTTGCGCCTAACTTACCAAAGGACACGTAACACGTCACCATGAGAACGGATGACAGATGCTACATAACCTGCATCGCGCTATTGAAGTTCTCTCACCACTTTACATATATATACGAGTTGTCAACAAAGTATGTTGGACTGCAGTCACCTACCAGCTACCTCTTTTGAACTCTCAAGTCTTACGTTTTTAGGGGTCCGTACCTCAAAAAGTAAAAAAAAGGAACCCTTAAAGATCACTTTCTTGTCCGTCTGTCCGTGTGTCACCACCGATTTTCTAAGGAACGGGTGGACCTAGGTAGTTGAAATTTATATCAGATACCGAAGTTTATAGTCCCTATTAGGTGTAAAAAAATCAAGGTCCTAAGTCAACACGATAAAAAGATATGGGCAAATTTAGATTTTCGCGAAAACTTGTAAGTACCAAAATTTACCTTAATTTTCAACTTTTTTTTATTTTTCGGAATTTTTCCTTTATTTGTGCTGTAAGACCTTGCTTTTTGCCAAATTGCCTCTGAGTTGTATGGGCGCTCATACAATTCTAGGTCTAGCTTAATTGGCACCAACCTCAAATAAGGAAAATAAATAAAATTGAGCTATTGTGTGAAAGAAAATAAAAGAAAATATTATATGGAGAGGTTCGGTAGTACCTATTCTTGCCGTGAGAGGCGCTATTGTAAAACTGCTCTCCAAGAAAACAGACACGTCATCTTCAATTCTATCTCTCATGCCTTGATGTTCGTTGCAGTAAAATAATTAAATCCTACTAATACTAGCTGTTCCACGCAGCTTCACCCGCGTTCCCGGTATAAAATAAAATCCGATGTTTCAATAGGTTATTCTCCTATTCGGGGCGGAGACGAATCACTTGATTTTCATACGGTTTTCACCAATAGGCGCAATAATTTATTAGAAAGATTGAATTATATACCTAAACCTTCCTCATGAATCATTTCACCCTATGATGTTAAAGTTTTCTGTAAATATGACGATGATTAATAAAGATGACGGAAAAAAATAATGCCGACTGGGAACTTTACTGGCGTGCACCGTAAACCAATAATTATGCTTATAAAAAAAATGTAGGCGTATTTGCTCTGCTACCCATGCGAAGCCGGGATGTGTCGCTAGTATTCATATTATAAATATAAAAGTTTG
Source organism: Tetheella fluctuosa (assembly GCA_951216915.1). Classification (NCBI taxonomy): domain Eukaryota; kingdom Metazoa; phylum Arthropoda; class Insecta; order Lepidoptera; family Drepanidae; genus Tetheella; species Tetheella fluctuosa. Next base: position 4,903,717 of record OX578242.1, on the reverse strand, counting down.
TATGTTTAAATGATTGTTACCACTCAACTCCGTAATGGGTTTGGATAAAATTTGGGACACAGATAGAAAATATTCTGGTGGACAAGATTCCTCGGGAACGCGGGTGAAACCGTGCGGCGGAAGTTAGCGTTATATAAACAAACACGGTGCATATTAATATTTGTGAAGACCATTGTGGTATGACGTATGAAATAAAGGAAATCCTGTGAGAAACGAAATAATCTCTGGAGGTACGGTGATTGGCTCTTTATTTGTGTTTGCAATAACTGTATGGCCTCGAATATATTGTATTGAACATATTAGTCATATACGTTCCTCTTTTTAGGGTTCCGTACCTCAAAAGGAAAAAAAGGAACCCTTACAGGATAACTTCGTTGTCCGTCTGTCTGTATGTCAAGACCTTTTTCTCAGGAACGCGAGGAGATATCATATTGAAATTAATATCAAATACTCAATTCTGAAAAATTTTGGAGCTGTGGAAAAATCAATCTTCTATATCAACGCATTCAAAAGATACGACCGTTTATGCTGCATATTTTGAACTACTGGCAAGGGAATCAAAATAGGGTACTTCCCGTTGACTTAGAATCATGAAATTTGGCAAGAATAAAAGAATAAGTCCGAAAACCGTGAATTTGTTGTTAATTTTTGTTTTGCGATTATAGACTTATTTGCAGTTGGTAGACTGACCGCGACCTATGTCGATGTATGGGAACAACAGTTTACCAACGGCAAAGTTTCTTCTCTTCAAGTCTTTCAATCTAGTTTATCGTTTCGTTACGTTTCCCGTGATGAACGAACTATTTACATACCTACAAGTTGTACGGAAACCTCGGTGCGCGAGTTCGACTCGCACTTGGCCGGCTTTTTTTTAATGTAGCATTCTATTAAATTAGAAATATTTGTATACAGGGTGTAAGGGACAGCCCTCCGCAATCTAACGGGGTGAATTCAGTATATCATACTAAGATGACCGGTACATGAAATTATTACAGGAACGTTATGGGAATCCAATAAACCTGATTGGTTTGATTACCTCATACGTAATGTATCGGTACCGTGGCACAACGCACGTAGCGATCTACAGCGCAGCGAGCCGTCGGCCGGCCTCCCCGCGTCGTTCATTTTGTTTTTGCTTTTTTAACTGTTTTATTTACAGAAATTGAGTGTTGTATACAAAGAATTCAATTTTAAATTAAAATAAAGGAATAGTAACTGAAAAAATCAATTTAAAATAAGGAGCTGAATGCACCCTGTCAGTTTGCGGAGGACCGTCCCTTACAAACTGAGTATATTAACAATTGATGATTGAATGGAAATGAATGTTTAATACTGTTTAACTGCCAGAAAATAAATAAATATCTAATATATAAAATTCTCGTGTCACAGTGTTTGTCTGCAAACTCCTCCGAAACGGCTTGACCGATTCTTATGATTTTTTTTGTGCATATTTGGTAGGTCTGAGAATAGATCGTAAAGTATATTTGAAACCGCTACGCGGGTGAAACCACGAGGGACAGCCAGGATACGTATATATATGTATAAGTCCCCCGCTGCGTCTGTCTGTACGCGATAAACTCAAAAACTCAAAGATGGAGTGATTCATGAGGATGTTTGAAATAAAGGAAGTCGTGGGAATCAAGAGGAGGTATGGTGAGTGGCTCTCTATTTGTGTTGGCAATATTCGTATGGCCTCTGTGTGTAATGAACATATTAGTCTTATGGGAAATCTACACAAGGCCAGAACTTATCATAATACCGGATGACTTCTTTTAGCTTCGGGAAAATGTTATTTAGTCTTATATATATATAGTAGAAGATATATACAAGAGTAATTTTCTTAATACCGTCAAGTTTACCAATTCAAATATTCAAAAAATGCCGCGGTACGTAATGGTAAAGCCTGACCAGAAAAATAAAACTGCGTGAGGGCGCCACTTGACAATATTTTGACAGGTCATAGTAAAATCAGTACACGTATTAGTTCCGTGAAATTCCGCAATATGGCGAGGTGTTTTATTTCTCTGGTCGGGCATTAAATGTCAAACAAAATGTTTTTTCTTTACGCATCGAAATAATAGGTAATAGTTGTTTACGGATTATTTATTTCAATCGAAATATTATTCAAAAATACAATTTACAAAATAATTTAAAAAATAATTATTCAAAATTTCTGCAGTCACTCGCTAAACACAAACTAGCACTTTTTTTGTTTGATAAACTTTGTATCACTTTTTAATTCGGCCCACAGATAATATTTTAGAGTTGTGGTGACCTCGTCGTCCAATAGGGTATTTGACTGACATTCAAATCAGCAACTGTTTATGAAATGTCAAAACGATAGGTTTATATGAAGTTTTGTATGAAATACAAGCATGTGACGTCATAATTATATAGCATACTCTTTATGGCTTTTGGTTAGTGTTGGATAATTTATTTTGAATACAGGCAAATACCCTATTCACTGGTGTAGATATCCGCACACTCGTTGGTCGCGCTGGAACTGCATTCCCTGAAGATAGCTGAGTGACACCAACAATCCGGTAGTCTTATCTTGCACTTTAAACTTTCTTCCGACAGCAAAGCCGCACCGTAGCACCACAATCTATGTAACTCTTACAGTTGGCCAACCGACACGTCTTCACTCGCTTGGGACACAAACGCGATGGACCACTGTATGTTTTTTACGCTGTGATAGCACAGTACTCTATTCGTAGGTCATTTTGTTTACGTAAAGCCACGGGCGCGGGCGGGTGATATACACGCAACAAATAAATAAAAAAAAAAAAAAAAAAAAACAAACAAAAATTTTGTTATTTTTTTTTAAATTCTACATAAAATCGTTATGTTTGAGGTATTGATTTAATGCGGCATTAATAAATAAATAAAGTAACTACGCCAAAGGTTCCTTTTCGCGGTAGGTAATATCCTATTTTTCCCGACGCTGAAAAAAGTCATCCGGTTTAATTCATTGAACTGGTTTTTTTTTAAATACCATCTCTCACACGACAATCTGATCCCAAACTAAGCTAAACTTGTACTATGGCAACCGGTTAACTGATAAAACTTTTAAATACAAAACGATTTTTATGTCGTTGGCAATACTTGCAGGGGTGGAAGTACTCATCAATATGAACAACTTCTATGGGACTAACTGTTAAATCACGAAAAAAATATCAGCTGTTCCATACAAAAGAACAATACCTACTCGAACACAATTAATAAAGCAACAGTTTTATTTTACGCGATATTTGATAAATTGTTCATATTGATTTGTACTTACACCCACCCCTACAAGTATTGCCAACGGCTAAAAAATCACCCTGTATAGGTGTCCTGGTTAATCAAAGCGTCGAAGAACAGATGATCGATGGAGTAAATGGAGTAAAAGAGTCCTGGAGTGATGACTGAGTCATTGTAAGCGTAATATGATAGCTTTCCCCCCCTCCCTCCCAGCCCGTTGGACTGACGACCTCAAAAAGGTAGCCGGTCTGGGCTGGTTGCAGGTAACGAGAAACTGGAAGTAGCGCACTTTGGGAGAGGCCTATGTTAAGCATTGGAGGGACTGCTGATGATGAAAATGATGATGGTGATGATGATGATTAATGATAGGGTACAAAAAAGCTTTCCGTTCTTATATACTAAACTAAATCATAAACTAATGCAGGTAATCTGATACCCATGGTGACATGTCACTTGTGTATTTCGTTGGTGGCACGTCGTAGGGCAGAACTAGTCTTGCATTCGCTTCGAGGGGGAAGAAATCTTCGTTTATCTGTGGAGAAAAAAAATACATCATGAAAAAGGGCTTCACAGACCATAATGAAGGTCGAGGAGAAGGAAACCATCGTGAGGAAACAATAGCACGGTAGTAGGGTACTTCGTAGTACCCGCCTGCCTGGCTACCACCCTCATGTTGGAAATACAGCTTCCAGTGGGTACCAGGATTACATAAATTACCAATCATAATACTTACAACAATAAATATCAAGCCTCAATCTCCACAAAATAGCTCTTAACCGTCATATTAATACCGGGATAACATAAGACGATTAGATTTTTATTATATTCAAAAAAACTCAAAGAGAAACATGATTATGATCGGCTTCATACGTTATTAGTGAAAGTGTACTTCAGTGACTGCTACTGGAACTCCTCGACGAGTTACTAGGTGAGCCGAGTATGGGCTCGTTATGTTAGTCATGATGAGACCTTACCTCCGGACTTGATGGAGCGACCTGAAGGTGTACTTCGGTGAATGCTACTGGAACTCCTCGACGAGTTGTACTAGGTGAGCCGAGCTTGGGCTCGTTTTGTTAGTCATGATGAGACCTTACCTCCGGACTTGATGGAGCGACCTGAAGGTGTACTTCGGTGACTGCTACTGGAACTCCTCGACGAGTAGTACTAGGTGAGCCGAGTTTGGGCTCGTTTTGTTAGTCATGATGAGACCTTACCTCCGGACTTGATGGAGCGAGCTGAAGGTGTACTTCGGTGATTGCTACTAGAACTCCTCGACGAGTAGTACTAGGTGAGCCGAGTTTGGGCTCGTTTTGTTAGTCATGATGAGACCTTACCTCCGGACTTGATGGAGTGACCTGAAGGTGTACTTCGGTGACTGCTACGGAACTCTTCAACGAATTGTACTAGGTGAGCCGAGTTTGGGCTCGTTTTGTTAGTCATGATGAGACCTTAATCAAGTCCGGAGGTAAGGTCTCAACATGACTAGCAAAACGAGCCCAAACTCGGCTCACCTAGTACAACTCGTTGAGGAGTTCCAGTAGCAGTCACCGAAGTACACCTTCAGGTCGCTCCATCAAGTCCGGAGGTAAGGTCTCATCATGACTAACAAAACGAGCCCAAACTCGGCACACCTAGTACTACTCGTCGAGGAGTTCCAGTAACAGTCACCGAAGTACACTTTCAGGTGAGTCCAAAAAACTTCGGAGGTAATTCGCAAAAATATAAACAGCAATAATAAATATTTTTTGTAGGTACCATAATTTTATTACAAAGAAATACGTAAAAAAAAATGAATCCTTCAAAGTATCAAAATGAGTTCACTTGACTACAATTCTCGCAGTTAGTCGTGCGACTCGTGCGTACACTTGTGTGTGTGACCCGTGTCAATGTAGTAGTTCGATTCTCTACCTATCAATTTTGCGAACGCGTCCTTAAATCTAGGAAAGGAACACCACCCAGCAGGGCCTCCCAATTGTTTGTGGGTGGATAAGTTATATTTTTGAGTACCAGGCTTGCATAAAACACCAACAGTCATACTCACAGATTAATTAAACAGGAACAAAACACCTCCAAACTCTTCAAAACAGCTCTGTCATATATTTTTAAAATACCAGGATAACATAAGAAAGCAACAATTAATGTCACAATTAAATCTAAGAAGGACCACTACCCCAGCCGCTGCATGATCCTCGAGGCTACCAATTGTTCGTGGGTAGGTTATGTCTTTGAGCACCAGGCTTGCATAAAACGCCAACAGACAGACATACATACATACACAGCCCACAAACTGTACGAAACAGCTCTATTACCGTCATATATATTTTTATAGTACCAGGCACAGTGTTTTTTTTGGCCAAAAATCGGACATGTAGTTTTTATAATGCCTTAGTATAGAGTATTCGAATACAAATGCATGACGAAAACTCCCGTGCGGCCATTTTGTATAGTTTTTATTTAATCGCTGTTCGAAAGTTGAAATCCCGGAATTCCCAAATATGTGAAAAAAATTCTAACGCGGAAGTTTTATGGATAAAACAAAATTTTCTTTATTACATTAAAAGGCCCCAAGACAAGGCATATTTCAAGCCATTCCCGGCTGTCTTACGACTTACCGATATCAAATAAATCACGATAATATGATTTATGATTTTATTTTTTTTTGGCCTCGTTTTTCGTTTTGGGAGGTTGCAACTTGCATTAATCAGAAGCTTATATGTATGCCCAAATAACAAAAAAATAATTACTTCCCTAAGCCGCGGCCACAGCGAGAAAAGTGACATTGAAAAAATCCCGGGATCCGGGATTTACTACATTTGATTTTGAAAAATACATTTTAATGTGTAATGTAATTATAGTTCTATAGCCTAAATTTAAAATTAAGTTCAATGTATACAGAATGATGTTTTTTAAGAGTGACCAAAAGTTGCACAGACAAGGTATCATTTATAGATTCCAATTATGAAAAATAATCTTTATCTTGCGATTTTACTTTGTTATCATAAAAATAGAACACGTGTATCGCTCAGTTCGCCCAGTACTATCGTAGGCTGGTGAGCTATAGATACTTATATTGATAAACATGTGGCAGTTAGGGATGTAACTGCTTCTGTTCGCCAAATTATCGATAACTGCTTAGTTCATTGTAGTATGTAAAAACTTCCTGTTGCGCCAACCTATTTAGTAAGTTCTGGGAAATATGCCGACCGCAAGTAATCGTAATTCACACACTCATTTTCATATTTAGTCTCAGGGTAAAAATTGTTCATATTGATGAGTCAGACTAAAAGGTCTATAGGTTACTTCATACTTTTTACGAAGATTTTTGAAAGTTAAAAGCAAATCCTAAAAAAATAGGTTATGTTTTCAGGTTTACGAAACTCTCAGTCGATGTATTTTGAGTAAGTGAAATTCCTTTAGAAGTCCATAAAAACGTGTTATTTTTGCTCTATCTCGCTTCCTTTACGAGATATAGCGGTTTTTATGGTTTTCTTGATGTTGGGCGGCACTGCATGCTAATAAATGGATTTCGAATGCATTGTCATTGTCAACGGGGTAAAATTAAAAAGAATGATCACAATCCGACTTCTAGTTTCGGAGAAATGCGTGGACAAACACATACATACACTTATAAAATGTATATTTGTTTGGAAGCCCTAATAGATTATCATAGGTGAATATTTTGCAGTTCCAATAATATTACATACATATGTACATGTTGAATTGATAATCTTTTTTTTTTTTGAATTCCGTTAAAATCAAAACATTTAGTTCTCAATATTCTCACACCTTTCTTTAAGACTCACTCTTAAAAAACATCATCCTGTATACATTGAACTTAATTTTAAATTTAGGCTATAGAACTATAATTACATTACACATTAAAATGTATTTTTCAAAATCAAATGTAGTAAATCCCGGATCCCGGGATTTTTTCAATGTCACTTTTCTCGCTGTGGCCGCGGCTTAGGGAAGTAATATTTTTTTTGTTATTTGGGCATACATATAAGCTTCTGATTAATGCAAGTTGCAACCTCCCAAAACGAAAAACGAGGCCAAAAAAAAATAAAATCATAAATCATATTATCGTGATTTATTTGACATCGGTAAGTCTTAAGACAGTCGGGAATGGCTTGAAATATGCCTTGTCTTGGGGCCTTTTCATGTAATAAAGAAAATTTTGTTTTATCCATAAAACTTCCGCGTTAGAATTTTTTTCACATATTTGGGAATTCCGGGATTTCAACTTTCGAACAGCGATTAAATAAAAACTATACAAAATGGCCGCACGGGAGTTTTCGTCATGCATTTGTATTCGAATACTCTATACTAAGGCATTATAAAAACTACATGTCCGATTTTTGGCCAAAAAAAACACTGTGGCCAGGATAACATAAGAAAGCAACAAATTATACTTACAATAAATCTAGGTAGGAACAGCACCCCAACCTCGTAGCTCATGATTCTTAATGCTCCATTGCCCTTGTTCAACGAACCCCAGGCCGCTTTGCTAATATTGCCAGATGTAAGGAGGTAGTAGGCTGCACTCTTATTGTCTTGTGATATCCTGGTATATGACTTTATGTGGGGCATTGCGCGGTTACGATTTGTTGACGTGGCATTCCATTGACTGAAAGAAATTATTGAAAATATATATTTTCAGCTCCATTATAACCAAGATAAAAGTTTCCAGGGTACATTCTATCTATGTGCCAAGTTTCATGCAAATCCATTCAGCAATGACTTCGTGTCTGAGTAACATACTTCAACACAAACATAAGTAGGATATTGTTTTTTTTGTATATTATTTTTTCTCCCCTTAAATTATAATGGGATTTTAATCATTGGATAGTTACATTTTTGGGTAAGAATTAGCTATAGGGCAAAAGTGTACTAATACAAATGTGGATAGTGTGTATTTTGAAATGCGCCAATCTCAGGAACTACAAGACCGATTTGAAAAATCTTCCAGCATCATCGGTGAAACCGTGAAGCTAGTATTAAAAAAGAAAAGAGGCATTAAACATGGGACAGATTCTTTATATTCAACACCTAATGGGGTAATATGATAACTTAATGGGTACTCACTAAAGGAAATTCGTAAGCCACGGTTGCTTCGAATGAGCTTCTGCTGCATAAGGGAGACATCCTCCGCCGAGCAGACCATCGTGTGAATTCTTCACGTTTTCTGAAAAAAAAGAAATAGCAGTTATTCAGACCCATACGGTTGCCATTTCGATCGGAGAGGATTTAGGCATTATGCTGTGTTAGTCGCAGTATTCATTTGCCGCTATCGTGTACCGTTCGACTGTCTCTTTCCAAATGGAAGTCTGTATTGAGGAAATTGGAACCATCCTATTCAGTAGATCTATCATGTCAAGTTATAATATAAAATTCTAGTCACATTAAATTACTTTTACACAGTGGCGTGCCTAGGGCTTTAGATTAGGGCAAGCCCAACCTATATTTTTGGGGGTTCTAACCGTTTGACGTAAAATCCATCTTGTTATTTCTTCAATCAGTAATCTTAGTCTTCAACTATCACTTGCTCCTTGAGGGTCCTTGAGGCGAGTTAACCAAAGCACACTGAAGGCATACTACTTCTAGATAGATTATTTAAATCGTCATAACCGGACGTATTCCAAACATTTGTATCGTTAGAGAAAAACAAACAGCTCCAGCAAAACAACTTGTTCAAATGAGAATCCCGCAATCCAATTTGTTTTATAAATAGATCTACTGAATTTACGTTTGTGTCCCTTGCTCTGAGAAATACACAGGTCAGGCGTTGGTTTTGGTGAAGTTATCAAAACTTTTTTTTGAGAAAAAGTCAAAGATTTTACCTTGCCCTGGTCGAGTAATGCTTACACCTCATATCCTCACAACGCACTATTTCTTCCATTTTTAAACACAAATCTACTATCTAGTAAGTATTGCAATGAATCGACAACAAACAAAACTTTTCTTTCAACTCAAACAATCCAAAAGTTCCAAAACAAACAATGTCTATGCACTGAAGTTGCAGCGAAACGAAGCTATTTTACGATGTACACGAGCATGCGCAATACTCGCGCCAAAAATCCGCAGACAACTTCATGGTAAATCAATGCTTCGCCCGTCCATACTAATGTGCAGTTTCGTAACAAAGTAGCGCTATTTTCACTATGCGTAGTTTTCATAGGTTAGAAAGAGAGATGTGCAAGCCGCCGTTTTTGGGCTTGCGTTAGCTTTGCGGACGTGCGTACGAGCGGGATGGAAGATGTGGAATATTGTGAACGTGTGTGCTGTACGCATGAAGCGGCGCGCGTGTAGTAGTGAGCGTAGCCGGCCGGCCGCCGGCCGCTGTGTTCGAGGTAGTTTACCTACATCGTATGACCGCGCGAATTTTTTAGCGCGAAATTCAAAATATTCGATGTTTGTTACGTGTGGGTATAAGTTAGGCAAGCCGGGCTTTTGGGCTTGTATGAAGGTACCGCCACTGCTTTTACATAGTCAAGTAAAGTTTTAGTAAAATGGTGGTCGTTCTTAAACCTCACGGACTTTTGGAGACAAACTCAAAATTCACAAACGATACCGCATTCATTTCATTTCACTTCACTCGTGCACTTGGATTGATCATCATTGGACAAATCGACACCGATATCTATACTAATATTATAAAGCTGAAGAGTTTGTTTGTTTGAACGCGCTAATCTCAGAAATTATTGGTTCGATTTGAAAAATTCTTTCAGTGTTGGATAGCCCATTTATCGAGGAAGGCTATAGGCTACTTTTTATCACAAGATCCCTCGGGAAGGCGGGTGAAACGCTAGTTATTCAATAAAACTTAAAATACCTCGTGTATTTCGAGTTTTCAGGAAAACAAATGAAAACGTCACTTTGTAAGTTCCCGCCAAAAAGTCGTCCATTTTCTTGTGGAATGTTTTTTTTATGTTGTCAACTCTATTGATATTTCTAATAGGCGGTGTCCACTTACCATCAGGTAGACCGTCTACCTACTAAAAATAAACAAATCTTTCTCCTTTTCAAATAGATTAGGCGACGCTCTTTTAGTTCTTAAGTATTTATAACACAATTATAATAGTATAAAAGACTATTACTGCTTAAACGTGGTATAACACTAAACTTTATCAAAGAATTTCGAAGACAGCAGGTGCAAAAGAGATAGCTGTATGCGTATAAACAAGATGCACGGTATTATCATTAAAAAACTTACCCAATGATGGATATATTAATTTCAATTGTGGAGGAGAAGACAGCATTTGTGATTGGTTCTTTATTTTTGTAAAGTTGTGCAAGAAGTCACCCGTCAGCCATAACTGTTAACAACCATCTATTATATTATGATATCCTGGTAATAGATTGTATGTTAGCCCAGTGGAAAACGCACCTATTAGGTTACAGGTTTTTTTAACTACATTATACTTTATACTGTTGAACAAAAGTATACAAAATACTGTTTTCAGCACCACTTTCCATAGATAGACCTGTTTAAAAAGTAAACAAGAACGGTGTGCGTGCGTGTGGTGAAATGCCAAACACTAAAATTTTATAAATAAAGATCTCGTTTATTTTTATTGTGGTGAGGCTTAAAAATTACACTAAATTGATAAGTTGTGCGAGAAGCACTGAGAAATATGTAAGTATTTAAAACATTGAAAAAATAAAATACTGTAATTTTTCTAAAATACTGTTAATTTTTCTAAAATACTGTTAATTTTTCCAAAATACTGTTAATTTTCCTTCTCCGACTTTAATATACATTATTAATTGTACAAAAGTTGGCAACTCTAGTTACAGGTTTGAATTTCTGGCCCCGTGCCAGAGTTTAACACTTACTACAGTCGTTACAATCTATGGGCTGTCAAAATATATTAGATTGTGAAGACATTGGAAATTTATCAAAGATTCTGACGGTAGTTTTATTTTTTGGAATGTATGTGTAGTTATAGAGATAAACACGAAAATCTCAAAGTCGGCACGCGTGCCTTTTCGAATGGCCGCCATTCCGCGAGTTAGGCGACTTTTGACAGGTAATGTTCGCGAGAACAGGTTTATTTTTGTTGAAAGGGCATATGAAGTCCGCCAATCAAAATTGGGCTCCCGTGGTGGACTATGGCCTTCCCCTCGTTAAGATAGGCCGACAGTGGAGTGTGATAATAGTATCCATAAACTTTATTATATCCTGGTACTTTGATAAAATTAAGTCTCTAAATTAAATAAATTTCCCAAAGTGTAATACAATTGACACCAAGTATTTACAATCAATATACGACATCATGCAATCCTGGTACATCCAAACGCTTTCATTCGCTTCCTGACGTATCTGCCGAGACTGCTGGATTGAGTAACCACTTGTTCTCCTCAGGACAGGGCAATGTAACCTCAATTAAGTCTACTCGAACATAACTGCCTAACGATTTATTACATCCTGGTATTTTGATAAAAAATTGCACTCCGGGAGTGCCGACAGAAGTAAAAACTTTTTTTTTTGAGAGATTGAGATTAAGCTCTTGTATCATCATCATTATCATTAAAATTATTACAATCTAAAATAGTTTTTTTTTCTGAGTGAGTTTGTTTTGTTATGGCGCCAAAACTACTGACAGCGACTAGCGACATTACTGGCCGCAATTATTTTAATGGGAGCAAAAAAAGGAAACTAAACGTCAAACTGCGTCTCGGTGTCGCGAGTTCAGAGGTTTTACCTCATCTAAAAATATGCGTACCGCGCTAAAAGAAGTTTACACTTCAAAAAGCAAGGGCTTCTCACAGAAAATAATATATTGTCCTAAATTAAAGAATGACTAACACCTTTTACAACATCATGCAATCCTGGTACATCCTAGCCACATACATACCTTCGCCTCCTTGCCGTAGCTGCCGAGGCTGCTGGCCTGAGCCAACAGGGGCCACTGCTTGTTCTCCTCGGGAGGTATGCAACAGTGTTGCCTCAATAATGACCCAACTCTGGTCATACCCCAGTCCACATCGAAATGGGACCCGGGAGCTGACGCTATTAGGAACACGCTGGAATAATAATAAAAAAAAATGAGAGGTGTCTTTATGGACAAATATAAAAATACGCTTGCATTGGACCAAACTATATGACGTCTTTCGCGGAGGAAACCATAAGTCCGTGGTGGTTCGAAGCTCGCCGATTCACTCGGATTTTATCGGAGCTTTGAGGAAATTTACTATATATTACAGTTTATATCTAGATATTTCTTACTCAATCAAGTATTGGGTAAAAGGATTTGAATAAAATTTGGTTGGTTACCTATATTAACTTACTTTATATGACTGAAGTCGCATCTCTTAACTCTCTCAACATAATAAGCCAACTGTGACATATGGTAGTGATTCAAATATCGTAACAGTGACTTTTTGAACAACGTTGGGGATTCCCCGTCGTGTGGCATCGCATCCTTTGGCAATTCCGGACAATTTGGACTGAACCATAATCTGTAATACGATGTAATTATATTAACAATCAATATAGAAGACACCCTCAGCGTTCCCTTTTTGGATGACCAAGGACTATATTGTAAATATTCTGGGACATTTTTCCTCACATATGGCCGACTGACACCAAACTATACATAGGACAAACAGACATGTTCATGCACACAAATGTTTGTCCTGTGTGGGATTCGAACCCACGACCTGCGGCGTGATAGATAAGGTATCTTACCAACCACGCCAACCGGCCCGACGTATATTAAATAAAAACTATAAATATAATTTAAAAAATACGCTTGTGTGTTCTAATTTTTCATGCTATTCGCAGTTGAAACCACGGGTCCATGGGGGTTCGAGGCTCGCCGATTTGCTCGGATTTTATCATCCAAGCTCATCGAGGCTTTGGGAGACCGACGGGCTTTTCTATATATGATAGTTTTTATTTTATAAATTGATTGTAAATAAATGTATTCTTAACATAAAAAAATAATAATAATAATTTAAAGACGATCATAGCTACTGAGCTCTACTGACGCCACTACCCAGTGGTAGTGACGTCACGCTGCGGCGAAGGTAGTCGTAGGTTCTTTTGTAGTTCCCGCCTGGCTGGCTGCCACCCTCAAGTTGAAAATCTGTCGCCAAATATTAATAATTGTGTATTGTGTATCGTGTTTCGTTACCGGAGATAATTACGTAATAAAAATAGTTTTATTACGTAATTATGATTCTCGAAGCTAAGGTTGAGAAAAAAAAAGTGACTCGCTGCTGATAGGAAAAAAAAAATGATTTCAGCAGCTAAAGGGTGTAGCACTTTTTACACTTCCACCCTTCGAGCATAGCTCTTGCGGCTCCTTGCGGCGTAGGAAGAGGCCCTACGAGACCTCAAGGAGCACTCGGGTCCGTGGTGTCGCCACTCACCAACAGCTCGCCACAAGCTGCCCTGCGGGTTTTTTTTTAATAGTTACATTAACATTACATTTAAAGTCTATAATTTACTAACAGGTTTCATGTTGTACTATAATAATTTGTACCATCATTTTAAAATAAAAATATACACGCGTTAGTTGAGAAGACAGGGCTGCATTATAATAATGTAATTTCGTTGAACAATAGTAGTAGAGATTGGACGGTACTGGCTCAGGCGCGAAGGATTCGCGGTATGTTATAAACTTGATTCTCGGCCATGTGTGACTGGTCGCCAGCGTTTCCCGAGCGATCGTGTGAGACCAGTCCTTCGCGGCTGGACCGGTACCGTCAAATACCTACTACTAACAATGAATTATGGTAATCTTCAGATACTGTAGACTTCCTGATACTCTGTAAACATTTTCTACAAGGATTAACGTTCTTTGTGGAAAATGTTGACAGCGAATCGGATGGTTTCTTCTGACTCTTCAATCTTCTTAAAAAGCAGATGATACCCGGAGTTATTTAGGGCTACTCGCACCTTAGGAATGGCTAAGGAGTAGGGCTAAGTAATGAGGTACTTGCAAATAATTTCACCGCTGATACTTCTTCAAATTTAACACGAGCTTTGCCATCACACCTCCTCACACCTGCCATATATATTATTAAAATGATTGTTGCCATGTTTATTTTGTATTTTTCATAATTTCTAAATAATTATTGTTATTACTAAGAGAAATTCTCAATATTAGGGGTTATAGTATGAAATTGCTGATATGTACTGAAAAATTCGTTTTATTTTTTTATTTAACATATTTATTTAATCAAAATTATTTTATTATTATCCATATACTGCTGCCATCTAATAGGAAGGTCATTTATGCCTTTGCGATAGAACTTTGGTGATCTAGATTCGACAAACTGTGTGAAAGCATTTTGTACTGCCTCCTGAGAAGAAAACTTTTTATCACGTAGAAAACTGTCCAAATCACGACAAAAATGGTAGTCCGTTGGAGCAAGGTCTGGCGAATACTGAGGGTGACGAATGGTTTCTAATTGCAGTTCCTGTAGAGTTAAAACGGTTTCTCGTGCTGTATGAGGTCTCGCTTTATCATGGAGCAATAATGGTGAAAATGGATTCATGAGTCGGGGCTGTTTCACTGCTAGTTTTGCTATCATTGTTCGGAGTTCGGCACAGTAGACATCTGCCGTTATTGCTTGACCAGATCGGAGAAGGCTATAGTGAATAACACCATGCTGAGACCACCAAACAGTTACCATTACCTTTTTATTGGTAAGCTTTGCTTTAGGACACTGTTGCGGCGTTTGACCTGGGGTCAGCCATTGCATTTTTCGCTTACGGTTATCGTAAAGAATCCACTTTTCATTACATGTCACAATTCGATCCAATATTCCTTCATTTCTGTATCGATTCAACAAGGCAACACAAGTTTCAACACGCGTTTCTTTCTGCAGATCAGTCAAATCATGCACCCATTTTTCATATTTTTTATTTTATTGATTTGACGCAAATGAGTCAATATTGTTGGTAAGGTAACGTTAAACCATGCCGCTAATTCCTGGGTAGTTTGGCTCGGATCGGCTTCCACCATCTCTTTCAATTCATTGTTATTCACCTGTGTGGGCGGTCTTCCACGTGGTTCGTTCTTCAAATCAAAGATTTCATCACGAAAACGTTTAAACCAAAATCGCACGGTGCGTTCATTAGCAGTTCCCTCTCCAAACGCAACATTGATATTGCGAGCTGTTTCTGTCGCGTTAGTTCCGCGTCGGAACTCGTATTCAAAAATCACAATTTTCGAAGTATCCTTCTTTCTTGTCGAAGCTGAATAAAAAAAACAACTGAAAGTCGATAGTCGAATGTTGCACATTTTTTAAAATAAGAACTTCATAGGTACCATGCGAAAAAAGTTTCACTCAAAAATCTCAAACCATGAAGGTTCTATGTCAATTCGAAGTACCTATGACAACAATACGACGGCAATTTCATACTTTAACCCCTATTATTTTTTATTCAAAATTATTCGCCATTCACGAATAACAGACGCTATTATTCGGCATTGTCGTATAACATACCCTATTATTCGCTATTCGACGAATAATAAAAGAATGCCGAATAATATCTAAAAATGTCAGCTATCCGCGGCGTCTCTAAAAACCGTTCAAAAACTCCCGTCTTTGTAGCAAATCCCTGCGATTCCGTACAGAAAGACGAAAATGTTTATCTTCTTCTACCTTGGTTCTACAAAACTTAATTCTCATTGGTATTCTACAAAACATACTGAGTTTCTGAAACCCCAATTAAAGGTATTGCCATCCTTGTCATACAGTCAATGATAGTGACAGATATACTTTTTAAATGTCAGATAGCTTGCCAGCGATCCTCTACCTGATGGTAAGTGACTACCGTCGCCTATAGACATTACATAAGCAATACCAGGGGAATGTGTTGCCGACCTTTATAAAAAGCCTAGAAAATCACCAATACACCAATGTTTGGCGACAGATTTTTAACTGGTAACCAGCCAGGCGGGTACTACAAAGTACCCTACCACCGTGCTATGGTTTCTTCACGGATGACAACTGAGCTACAGTACGACATGGATCATAATGAACGTGGCAAAAAAGGAACTAATAGAGTAATTTTAGCGTAATTTATTTTGTAGATAAATAGCGCAACCAAAAAAATTACAACTGTGTTCATTATCCTTGTCGCACTGTAGCTCAGTTGTCGTAATTTTAATTGGAGACTAACATTGATTACAGAACAGTCACAAACATATATACAGGTTGATTTTAAAATTGGCATTACTTACAGGTGTGGAATCAAAATGAACAGCTTTCCATCATAAAATCATGAAAGAAATACATATATTTCGTACACAAGTTCAATCAAAATGTATGCAGCAGCTGATCTATAATGAATGTTGTTCATATTGATGAGTATTTCCACCCATGCAAGTAATGCCGACTACTTTTAAATCATCCTGTAGTTACACCAAGGCCCGTATTACAGAATGGAAATTAAAATTGTGTTAGTCGAAAATATATGTTACGACATAAGCAAAAAATATAAACTCACTTCGCCTAAAGTATTGCCATTCGGCCAAACTGTATTGCCATTCGGTCAAACTGTATTGCCATTCGGCCAAACTGCCATTTAGATTTTATTTGAGTTATAAGCAGTTTATTTATTTAAAAAAAGACTACTTTTTAAATTTTAATCTGACTTGACTAACCTTCTGTAATACAGGCTAAAAGACATGGAATTTACTCACCACGTGTCACATTAGGCATTGGGCCCAGGAAACTAGATTGTAGCTGAATAATTGGTTAATTTCAAACATAAAATTATTACGTATTTTTAATAGCGAAGCCATAGCATCTCAAAAAGATTTTTGTCAGCTATTCTCTAAGGAAACTTCGGTAGAGGTTTCGGTCACTTTAGTTAGAGAAATATAAATGTAATGAATTTAAGAATTTTACCCAGCATGTGGGGTTAGGAAAACGGGAAGACGGGTGTCGTACCTCGGGCTCCGGCGGTAGGTATCCGCAATGCAGTCTCTTGCAACACTCGCGGAACAGTATTTGTCCATTATCACATATGGTTCACGCCGCACAGTGTTTTTTTTGGCCAAAAATCGGACATGTAGTTTTTATAATGCCTTAGTATAGAGTATTCCAATACAAATTTAATCGCTGTTCGAAAGTTGAAATCCCGGAATTCCCAAAAATGTGAAAAAATTCTAGCGCGGTAGTTTTATAGATAAAATAAAATTTTCTTTATTTCATTAAAAGGCCCCAAGACAAGGCATATTTCAAGCAATTTCCGGCTGCCATACAACTTACCGATGTCAAATAAATCACGATAATATGTTTTTTGATTTTAATTTTTTTTGGCCTTGTTTTTCGTTTTGGGAAGTTGCAACTTGCATTAATCAGAAGCTTATATGTATGTCCAAATAACAAAAAAAGAATTGCTTCCCTAAGCCGCGGCCGCCGGCCGGCGGGATTTACTAGCGTTGATTTTGAAAAATACTTTTTAGTGTGTAACGCAATTATTTTTGGTGTTATAGAGTTTTAAAGCCTAATTTTAAAATAAACTTCATTGTATACAGGATGTTTTTATAAGAGTGTCCAAAAGTTGCACACACCTAAGGTATCATGTATATAGATTCCAATTATGAAAAATAATATTTATCTTGCGTTTTTACTTTATAGTTTACCATAGTTTTTGGTGTTTTTTTTTTCAGTGAAGAGTAACATTTGATGCGGGAAGGGGTCCACCCTCGTTAGGCTTATGTCAAAACCCCGCATTTATATGTTATCTAGTCAAGAAAATAAAATATTTGAGGATCGCAAAAAACGTATACAGGCAGAAATTAGGGATCAGATGGGGCTACTGGTTGATATTGTACGGCCACATTCGGGTACGACGAATGACGGAAACACAGCTAGGCGAGTGTTTTCAACTGATAAAAATCGCTCAATGTTTGCTGATATACTCGGCATAAAAAAATTGCTTGTAGATGATCTAAGTACAATATTAGTTGCCATTAACAGTGGGTTGCCTATCGATTCCCAAAAATTTGGCAACTTTTGTAGAAACTTAGCTTACAAATATGTTGCGGAATACGATTGGCTTCCCATGACAATCACGATACATAAAATATTAGTCCACGGCCAGGAAGTTGTTGAGGTGTCGAGTTTACCAATAGGATTGCTCTCGGAACAGGCTGGTAAATCCAGAAAAAAATTTTGGAGATATGACCGTGAGCATCACACACGTAAAGATGCCCGACAACATACAATGACGGATTTGTTTCACAGGGCATTAGAGTCTTCAGATCCCATTGTATCGTACTCTGGCTTTCAGTGGCGAATGAAAAATAAAAAAAGAATGCCCTTTACAACCGACGTATTAAGGTTACTAAAACCATTCGACCCTCCACAAGTTGACGACGATAACGACGATGACAACGAGAGTCTTTATGATTCATATAATGAAAATGAGCTCACAGCTATCGTTGTCAACGAAAATCTATAAATGGTACCTTAAGTCTGTGCAACTTTTGGTCACACTTAAAAATATTCCTTATACAATGAAGTCAATTTTAAAATTAGGCTATAGAACTCTATAATATTAAAAATAATTGCGTTACACACTAAAAAGTATTTTTCAAAATCAAAGCTAGTAAATCCCGGATCCCGGGATTTTTTTCAATGTCACTTTTCTCGCTGTGGCCGCGGCTTAGGGACGTAATTAATTTTTTGTGTTTTTGGACATGTACATATAAGCTTCTGATTAATGCAAGTTGCAACTTCAAAATGGCCGCACGGGAGTTTTCGTCATGCATTTGTATTGGAATACTCTATACTAAAGCATTATAAAAACTACATGTCCGATTTTTGGCCAAAAAAAACACTGTGCGCCGGTGTAAAGATGCTCTATTTTCCAACAATTAAGTTTTATTTTCCACCAACGCGTTTTGATGATGGCGTTGGCGCGAACGAGTTCAGATGACTGACATTTTGTTTTTTTTTTAGTCAGTCCAGGTTTGCGGTCATCGCCCAGGGATGGCGCTTTATAATGAGCCCAGGTAATGAAGTAGGAAATGTGGAAGGAAGGAATAAAATGATGACATGCTCTAACAATTTTAAATAGATGAATGTGAATGAAAACAATTGACAAAACTCACACAATCATGGTCACCGCGCGCATCGTACAAACAGCGCACGCTCCGCCGACAATAGTATGCCCAACTTTTAATATTTTATCGGAAGCATCGTGTTTGTTGTCGAAAGCTGTCTCTTTTTTGCAGTTTAGGTTAGCGAACGAGTTAAGCGTACAGAATGCATACACGAGCCCCTCCATGTGCAGCGCTGATATAGCCTATCACGGGGGAAGTGTGATACCTGCCCCCAGCACCCTCTGTTTGCTTACGCACGATGAGTAGGACCACGATGACCCATCGTCTTCCTCGGAGCCGCTCATGGGCGCCCCGCCCCAATTGCCCACGACTCCGAAGGTCTCCTCAATCTTTACCTAACCTGAAAAATAATAATTGATGCAAAACTCACCCTTGAGTCCTGTTCTCCCAGTCGTCGATGTACAGGTTGGCTGTCGACACCACCACGCGCAGCGAGCCGTTTTCATAGCATAGTATCATTAGTTTTCTGAAATTATTAAGAGATTTTAGTAAAAAAAAAGTTGAATATTTTAATTGTGACTTGAGAGGGTCGTAGGTATGTGTGTGAGAGGGGAGTGTGTGTATAAGGGGAATATGTTAAAGTAAATGTGCGTGCGATAATAACATTGGGGGGCGTATGTATGAATGGGTATGTGTATGGAAGAAAGAAGTGTGTGTATAAGTAAAGAGAACGTATGTTTTGCAATTTTTGTAAAAATATATCCCAAAATAAATAAAATATTAAAATGTTACCTTGCTGAGTTTCTTGCCGGTTCTTCTCAGTTTTATGCTGACTTCCGAACTCGAACTCATAAGTGCCCTCCTAGGCTAGGGCCTAATCCGAATATATGGCTTTGACTTTGACTTTATGTTAAAGTGAATGTGTATGAGAGAATTTCTTCGGCATTTAACGATCGACCGATGATTTTTAGAATAGAAATACTTACGTATGATGTTTTCCAAAGGGAGTAGCCATTGACACGTAATGAGCATCTACTTGAGGTTTCTTCTTGTTTATGTCTTTCAAGTCTCCGCAATCGTCACCATAAAGTATTGTTAACTTTTTTTCGCTGAAAAAAAAATACATAAGAAAATATATTAATCGCAGCCTAGATATGTAGAATTCATGTACCAGGGTATCATAAAGCAATAGGATAAAACTGAAAATAAAACATACCTATAACCAGCAAAGTAATATTGTGCTAGCAGCCATCCAATTTCCACCATGAAATTTATTTGTAGGGAACATTTGAGCTCACCTAAGCTGTGGTCTAGGATTTCTGTAAAATGCAAAAAAAATATTAAGTAGAGTGAGTGAGGCACCATATGGGATGATAAAAATCTAAAACCTTAAAAAAAGTACCAGGGCAATATAACACCTAGAAGTTGTGACATACCTTGGAATGTAATAGAGTAGTCTTGCGAATGCGTTTCCTTTGCTGCTGTGATGGTCGTGTAAAATATGTAATAGGGGGCGCTAGCTGCATGTTTGGCGGCCATCTTGCCTTTGGGGCGGACCACGTTGAGGTAATCTTCGGCCCGTCGAGTGGGCGGAACTATTGGCCGGTAATCTGAATCTAACAAATTAGGTCTTATATTAGTTTGGGTTCAAATGGATGTACACAAAAGCAGTACAGTAGAATTCCGATTATCCGTACATCGATTATCCGGACTCATTCGTCTAGGCTCTAATTGTCAATTTAAAAATTAAATCAATCTAATTCTTCAATTAAGCCGCACGACGTTTTTTTTTTTTAATATTGTTTGATTTGCTTTGAAATCGATTATCCAGATTTTCGATTATACGGAATACCCCTGGTTTTATATGATCCAGATAATCGGGATTCTACTGTATTAACAAATACATTAATACCTCTATTTTTACTCCCCGTCGCGTCCATTCTGAATGTGGGAGATTTAATTTTTTCTCCACTCGACACTTTTAAAGTATTATTATCTAATTTGGGTGATATTCTTCCTTGATTGTTTTTAGATACATCAATCGCTTTTGTATTGAAATTATTAACTACATTTCTGGAATCTTCATGTTTTTTTAATACCGTATTGTTTGATGTAGAACTGAAATATTTAACACATAATAGAGACTTGTAGGCCCGCTTTGTGTGTGAGGGAGAGAGGTATGTATGCGTAGGGGTGTAGGTTGGGTTGTGTACCCACAACCGTGATGGGGAAGTGGGGGGTTGGGTGCGTGGGGGTGTAGGTTGGGTTGTGTACCCACAACCGTGATGGGGAAGTGGGGGGTTGGGTGCGTGGGGGTGGGAGATTGGAATAGGGGTTTGTGTGGGGGTAGGGGTGGTAGTTTGGAATAGTGGGTTGTATGGGGGTGGGGGTCGGAGATTGGGGTTGGGGGGATTGAGTGGGAGTGGGAGCTTGGGGTTGGTGGGTTGTGAGGGCATGCGCCAATATTATCGACCTGCGCGGTATTATCAAACATGCGCCAAAATTGTCGAACATTTTCGAGCATGCGCAGAAATTATCGAGCGTGGGCGGAAATTGTACTAAGACTAGAGATCATCATACGCATTAATAAAATTAAATAAATAAAAAAAAATGCATTGAATTTATTAACAGAGCCGTCAGATAAGAGAAAGACTAAGGGTGGGGGGGGAGAGAATATTTTCATGGCGTGATCAACAAGTGTCTTACCAACTAGCCTGCGCTTGCTCCGGGTTATTCTTCACCGGAACATACAGCTGTTTCTCAACAATAATATCTAGCTGTTCTTTTATCATATGCCTTTGAAGGCTGTACTTTGGTGGTATTGGATAATCTCCATCGGATTTATGCTCGTCTAGTATCGCCTCCACTGATATGAAACAAACAGCTCGATTTTTATAAGGAGTTTTTTTTTTTTTTTTAGACTCAATAATTAATAATTGGCATGAGATCGTTATGAGAGAATAAAATTGGTTACACAAATTTCATTTTCGCTTGGATTGTAAGTACATAACTATAAATAGCAAATGTAGCCAAAAAATTTACCCATAAATGTAGCTAAAATATGTACCCCCAAATGTAGGCAAAAAATGTACGGACGAATGTAGCCAAAAAAATGCCCACAAATGTAGCCAAAATAAGTACCCCCAAATGTAGCCAAAAATGTACCGACGAATGTAGCCAAAAAATTTACCCACAAATGTAGCCAAAATATGTACCCCCAAATGTAGGTAAAATATGTAACCTAAAATGTAGCCAAAAAATGTACGGGCGAATGTAGCCAAAAAAATGTACACACAAATGTAGCCAAAATATGTACCCCCAAATTAGGCAAAACAAGTAACCCCAAATGTAGCCAAAAATTTACCCACAAATGTAGCCAAAATATGTACCCCCAAATGTAGCCAAAAAATGTACCGACGAATGTAGTAAAAATATGTACCCCCAAATGTAGCCAAAAAAATGTACCGACGAATGTAGTAAAAAAAAATACCCCAAAATGTAGCCAAAATATGTACCCACAAATGTAGCCAAAATATGTACCCCCAAATGTAGCCAAAAAATGTACCGACGAATGTAGCCAAAAAAAATACCCCGAAATGTAGCCAAAAAATTTACTCACAAATGTAGCCAAAAAATTTACTAACATATATAGCCAAAAATTTGCCAAAAAATGTACCCAATATGAAGCCAAAAAATTTCGCCCCGAATGTAGCTAAAAATCGAGAAAATTTTAACAAAACATCAGACATTGTAGATGATACCGCCCAAGGAACGCGCGTCCCAAAAAAAAAAAGAGTAATCGCGAGTCAAGTTATAAACCAATTTACAACTATAGTCCACCAGAATTATCATCCGAAACCAAAACCCGAAAACGAAAAAAAAAAAAAATTCAATCTCACCATGTATAATTTAAGTGACGATTGACAATTAAAAATAAAACTCACCTGTCCAACATCACAGTCCAACCAAGGAACAAAAAAAAAATCTGATAAATCTTTACATCGCGCGGCAATAATGAATTCCATTTTAATAGTTTTTTTTAATTTATTTAAGGCACAAATATCGCGGTGATATGCAGTCTTGTCTGTATGCAACTGGTGTCCGATTGAAAGTAATAAATCATCGGGCCCAGGGGACTTTATATAGGCAGGCGCTCAGTTCCGCGCAGGTGCATGGGTGATGCAATTTAAGGACCTAGCTAGCCTAGGTAATCAATAGAGCTATCGCCAGGGCCGTATTTAGTGTCTGTACCTGACTCCAAAAAAAAAAATGCGTAGGTAGGTACGCGAACAGCTAGTATTACAAAAAGAATATTAGTTACGCTTATTAAATGCTTTCCACATCGCAAACTAAGCCAATATAGTTTTCCTTAGCTCACGTAGCTGCGGCATTTTTTAATCCTAACTTCCTAATCCTAACTCTTCTTAACTATATTTTATTTTATTCAGGATAAACAGCGTGACAATAATATTATAAATGCGAATTTGAGTTTGTTTGTTACCTTAAACCGCTGAACCAATCCCGATGAAATTTGGTATGCCGATAGAATATAGTATGGAGGACATAGGCTACTTTTTATCCCGGGAAAACATAAGATCCCTGGGGAACGCAAGTGGAACCGCGGGGAGAAGCTAGTTTATTAAATAACTAGCTTCCGCCCTCGATAAATGTGCTATCCAACACTGAAAGAATTTTTCAAATCGAACCAGTAGTTCCTGAGATTAGCGCGTTCAAACAAATAAACAAACCCTTCAGCTTTATAATATTTATATACTTAGATAGTATAGACGTATAGATTATACATACTCGCATGATCGCATCACAGTATAATTACAACAAAAAAACTTAACAAAATGTGAAAAAACTTAATTTCACAATTATAAAAATTCAAGTATTCTTTGTTCTTTGTGGCAGTTATTATTTA
The DNA here is from genome assembly GCA_951216915.1 of Tetheella fluctuosa. Classification (NCBI taxonomy): domain Eukaryota; kingdom Metazoa; phylum Arthropoda; class Insecta; order Lepidoptera; family Drepanidae; genus Tetheella; species Tetheella fluctuosa. The sequence goes on along the minus strand of OX578242.1, from coordinate 4,879,513 downwards.
CCCGTTCCCAAATACGTCTCTGTCTGATGTTCTAGAATATTCGGATGCGCGCAAGTGCAGACTGCATGGCAATAGCCCGGGTATAGGCCTCTATCGATTTGTGCCCGGATGCCCGGATGCCTAGGTACCGATAGAGAAATCTGGGGAGCTCGAACTATTTATAGAACCGTTTGGAACAAAGGAAATAATTTATTTCATGTTTTATCAATATTTCGTATATTTTGATGATATATCCGTGTGATAAATTGTCTTTAAAAAACATTCTTAATGTAAAACACGTATTTTTTTATGTCAGAAGGCTGACAAGCATGCAGGTGGTTCGCCTGATGGTAAGTGGCTACCGTCGCCTATGAACATTAGCAATACCAAGGGGAATGCCAATGCGTTGCCGACCTTTATAAAACATAGAAGATAAGTGGCTCTCAAGCGCAATTGCCGGAACACAGAGCCTGGGTACGCTACCACCACCTACCACCGTGCTATTGTTACATCACGATGTTTTCCTTCAACGAAAGCTCAATGTCAATTTAATTATCTCCAACTGTATGAATTTTAAAAATATGAATCCATTTAATCAAATTAAACGTTTTTCTTTAATTTTTCAGATATCATTACTTCCCAGAAATTGATCCTTATTAGCAACACTATCGGATGGTGTAATAATACAGTATGTGTTTTTTAGGGTTCCGTACCCAAAGGGTAAAAACGGGACCCTATTACTAAGACTTTGCTGTTTGTCCGTCCGTCCGTCTGGCGTCCATCTGTCTGTCACCAGGCTGTATCTCAAGAACTGCGATAGCTAGACAGTTGAATTTTTCACAAATTATGTATTTCTGTTGCCATATAACAACGCGATGTTTTTGCCGTTTTTATAGATAATGGTACGGAACCCTTCGTGCGCGAGTCCGACTCGCACTTGGTCGGTTTTTTTATTTCAAAATCAACCGTTTCGATTCCTGGCTAGAAATATGGATTTTTCAAAAATCCAATGAGTTTTTATCAAAATCGGGCTCGAGACTGGTTTGAGTATTTTTCACTATTCCTTATAGTTTAGGATTTGACCATCCATGCCCATTTGAAAAGGATTTTATCTGGTCAGTGGATGGGGCCACCTTATTTACCTATTCCGTGGGGCCACTACACCAAAGTATAGTAGGTATAAATGAATACATATACATGCATATATAACAGAATCCCTACTTCAATTTTAAATTTGCCTTTGCAAAAATTTAAGGAACAGATTAAAGCTGTATTAGTAGAAAATGCTTATTATACTGTAAATGATTATTTCAAAGACTCTAATGCTTGGTAGATTTGTTACTTTTGTGTAGGTAAGTACTATTATTGTTATTATTTTGATTTATAAACCTGTTAATAGTCTCAGTGATAACATATTGTGTGTTATAATTCGTATTTCTTGAAATAGTTTCTCTTAGTATTATTTGTAGTAAGCTTAAGTTAGTCATGCTCACTTTAGGGTCTTTGCTTGCGGCGGCGTCGTGTGGCGGGTCGCTCACTTCCCTATAATATGTGCGAGGAGGGCGATGGCTGCCACATGCGTCATACTTGTGAACAGGTGCTGCTTGTGGGGGCTGGTCTGCTTAAGTTTGCAATCCATTTGTTTACTAAGTTACTCATAATTTTGATATATTTTTTTCCTAACTGTCATATAACACACACATATTGTCAGTGAGACTAGAAAAATAATTTGATGTAATGAATCTGAGTTGGTTTTGAAAAGAGTAATTGCTGAGTTTCTTGCCGGCTCTTCTCAGTAAAAGCAACCTTCCGAACCATGCGTTAGAGTCAGACTATTCATAAGGCCTATTTGAATAAAAAATATTTTCATTTTCATTTCATTTCATTTCAAGAAATGGAAACCAATGGTCTCCATTTTTATTTTTGCCGACATTAGCGGATCCAATGCTATGGGACTCAAGCCAAGCCCAACCCCCCCCCCAAAAGCATCTGAGTCCACCCCTGAAAATTCTCAAATTAAGCTTATATTATCCTACTACCCTACCCTCAACTGGGTCAAGCCTAAGCTCCTCCCAAACAAAAAACCTTAATGATACCCTGGTGTGAACATTTTCAGACCCCAAAGAGTCTATCACACACTATGTTAGTGTACAGTCAACAAACTGCATGTTCAGATTTGAAATCTTTTTGCTAGGAAGCAGTTAAACCATTGCTCGCCCCGCCCATTGTCGAGACAGCTTTATTTTAAATCCAGCTGTCCCTCGCAGTTTCACCTGTGTTCGCTGAAAAAGTAGTAGTCCCTCTCGATACCATAAAAACGTGTGAAAAACAAACAAACTTACATTCAATTTAAATTACATCATTCTAAGGCTAGTTTTATCCTGGGAATGTGGGTGAAACCGCAGGGTACAACTAGAAAATAAATAAATTGGCTACAGCATAAGTTTGTGTCTGTCTCTGTACCAATCTACTTCCTCATCTAGCGAGCCTTAGTATCCTTACCATAACAACATAATATAACTTAAACTATTTTAATCCTAACTAATATAATAAATGTGAATGTGAGTTTGTTTGTTTGTTACATTTTCACACTAAAACCTCTGAACCGATTGCAATGAAATTTGGTATGCAGATAGCTTATGTATGGAGAAGGACATAGATACTTTTATCTCAGGATAACACAATATCCCTCGGGAAAGCAGGTGAAACCGCGGGGCAGAAGCAAGTGAATAATACTATTACAAGTTTAATACAGCTGATAGATGTCTGAGTCTTGCTGGGTTTTTTTTTGTAGTTTTAAGAGATATTTATCAAGTCAGTTTTTTTATAGTTGACATATTCAGCTAAGACTACATCCTCCTGGAGCTTGTTCTATGTTTAAACCACTCTGTTACTCAGGTTTTTTAAGTTGCGAATAACTTTAGTGAGATCTCTAGTTAAAATAGAACTTCCTTTTGCCAGAACTCAAATTGAGCCTGAGTTTGTTTGACTCCAAACTTTAAGAAAGGGGTTAAAAATAGATAGGTACTTACAATGTGGATGACTACACTCCCTGAAGTGAGCCGGGTTTTTTCTGTAGCAATTATCACCATAACTACAAACTTTTTTCACTCTTTTAGGTATTTTATCATCTGAAATATTGAAAAAAATGCGAACCATCTAACCAGTTGTTTACGGTAAGAAAATATGTTTTATACGCCAAACTAAGACCAAGTTACCTTCCTTAATATCTTTTCGTTTATTCGATGTATTCATAATGGTAAGAATATGTTGAAAATGCAGGTAATTTTTAAATATAAATATCAATCAAATTGCACGATGTGGAAGAAGAGAACGTTCGAATACCTACTTTACAAAAAAAATACAGCAGGCAATTATAAAGTAAGCTACGACAATATAAAATAATTTCTCAAAATTAAAACGGAATTCTATATTAAAGTAATTAAATAGCAATTTATATATATTTTGATATTTATTTGTCAATTATTTAAGATAATTAAAATATAATTCGGAAAAAAATTATTAACTTTTTGAACAAGCGCAAGTGAAGTTTTTGTAAATTTGATACACGTACAAAACAGTTTTTTTTTTACTCAACAAATTAAAAAAAAAATATTAAGTATAATAAAAAGTAAAATATATGAGTTATTAATTACAAAGAACATTGTTTTATATTATTCCTAAATAATTTAGGCATATATTTAACGTCCATGTCTTCATAAAATTAATGAAATTTAAAAAGTATTTAGTAAGTTTATATGAAAATATTATTCTCAAAGTATTGACCATACCATTTTTTTTTTAAAGTTTCAAGCAAGCTCTTTGAGTACAAGTTTAGTGTAGTATCCGAATATAAGCAAATGGAAATGATAGCAGTGGTCCCTATTTTTGGGAAAAATTACCTATTTTATGTATGGCTTAGGGATATTTTATTTTAACAGGGATTTAGTTTACCATATTAAAATCACCGTTGTCATGAATGACATAGGAACTTAATCGTTTTATGCCCTCATACAAATCTGGGAATGCTGGCAAACAATTGCCCAATTTTAGAACCCAACATTGCAGTGTTAAGTACAGCGAAAAACTGTCAAAGTAATGCTTCGGCTTCTGTAAATCAAAGTATTTTTTATTAATAAGTATGAAAAATTATATTTTCAAATTTATTATAAAATGCAGTTTTTTTTTTGGGAATATTCTTAAATAAACTAGGGAAAAACCAAAATCTTAAGTGGCGTGGCAACACTAAAAAAACGTAAACAATTGTCAGGCGAGAAATCGGTTTTCTTACAATTTTTTTAAATTACGGCAATCTTTGAAATTCCAATAAAAACACCAAATCAGGTAAGCTACTGTAAAAATTATAATGTATATTACCTATTACCTACATATTTATGTAACCGCACAACCGATCGTGATGAAATTTGGTTTACCACCAGAGAATAAATAATTTATTTCTCGGGAACGCGGGTGAAACCGCGGGGGAGAGCTAGTGTTATGTATAACAACTTACAATCAGAATCTATCTATACTAAATTGTCTAATCTTTGTCCAGACAATTACCTACATAAACTACCTAACTGACTAATTCCTCATACACTTTCAGCAATGGACGATCCTTTCGTTTCCTGCCCCTTCTTCGCCGCTCACCGTGTCCCACGCTCCCGTCTCCAAGGCCACATCATCAAATGTAAAAAAAATCATCCAGAATACGACGTTTGCCCGTACAACGCTACCCATAGATTTCCCATAGGCCAATTAAAAATACATGTACAAGAATGTCCATCTAAAGCAGCTATTTTCCCTGAAGATCACCCCGAGAAGGTTGTAGCAGCAATTCATACACCAACACCTATTCTCCAGAAGGAATACCTTCCGGAAACTGATCCGAATAATGAAATGTGGGATGATTAAGTTCAAGACTTGATAGTGACATCTTATGGATATCTCAACTAATATAATAAGAGAACCTAATATAAAATATATTCTTTTTTACGAATAGTACAAATATTGTGATGGAGGTTACTTGAAGATAGCTGTAAATGCACCCTATATTATAAATTTTAAGTCTTCTTTTCTCTTTTAAAATAAAGAGTAATTTGTTTATTGACAGCAAAATAAAAGTAGCAGAAGGAAAAATAACAAAACACAGTAGCAAAATTTTTGATTGTTGGTTGTGGAACTTGAAGTCGCTACTTGTTCCTGTTCACAAAGGGAACATACTGAATGGTCCACAAATCTCATAAATAAGTATGCAGATATAACCCTATTAACCATTTTGTTAGTTTAAATATTATGTTTTTATATTAACAAATAGGTTTTAAGGTAGACCTACTATAATGGTCACAGCCTCTGTATCTCAAGAACTACAGCATTGTTCCCAGAATTTGTTGCTAATCTCTGTCAGGATAAGCCTTTTGAACCAGGGTAACTGAGTTAATGTAATATTTGGCAAAAAAAAAACGACAAAACACTGACACAGAATTCAAATTCTTGATGATGATATGTCTAGAAGTCAAAGCCATTTATCCAGTTTGCAAATCCATGTACCAGGATTGCATAATCTAAAGGTGATAGTAATTCTGCACTTTATTGATGATTGTTTTCACTTTTATATATATTAGATAGGAAATAACAAAATTGTAATAAACCTATAGACATACTTTACTGAGTTGGTTTGTATATAGAAGGGTTCTAGGAGTCTTGTCACCTATTTTGTATCACTGAGGAGGTAGAATTAGTTAAATATTTAAGTTAAAATGACATTGTGTGTATAACATACCTATGTTAGTTTATGATATCCTAGTATTAAGACAGAGAATTAAAAAGTATTTTATTAAGAAATAAAAGCTTATTTTCGTTTTAAAACCATTTTTTGTTGACTAGTTGCCGCCCCGCGGTTACACCCACGTTCCCGAGCTCTCTTGTTTTACCGGGATAGAAGCTTATGTGTTAGTTATCCAGGGTGTCAACTACCTCCATACCATATTTCATCAACATTGGTCCATCCGATTGAGCATGAAGAAGTAACAAACACACACAACCTTTCGCATTTATAATACTAGCTTTCACCCGCATTCCCGAGGAAATAAATAGCCCATGTCGTTCTCCTTACCATAGGCTATCTGCGTACCAAATTTCATCGCGATCGGTTCAGTTGTTTAGGCGTGAAAAGGTAACAAATGAACTCACTTTCGCATTTATAATATTAGTTAAGATGTATTAGTGTAATAATATATGGTAGTCATAACTTTGGGGTGATCTTGAGAAGAGGGAAGTCCTATTGTTTTGCAAATTAAATGCTAGGAATATTAAGTTTATTTTTCTATACTGTACTCTCAAGTAAATCCTATCCTAATTGTACCTAATATTATAAATTCGAATGTGAGTTTGTTTACTTTTTCACGCCGAAAAACAAAAGCTAAAATCCCAACAATTCAAAAATAGAACATAGTCAAAGTCAAAGTCAAAGCCATTTATTCAGTTTAGGCCCTAGGAGGGCACTTATGAAGGTCGAATTTACTGAAGCTACCACCGATTCGGAAATCAGCCTTCAACTGAGAAGAACCGGCAAGAAACTCAGCAAGGTTACATTTTTTATATATATTTTTCCTTTTTTTTTATAATCTGACTATTGGCTATATTTTTTCAATAACAGCAAAATGTACAATACAATATACAATTAAATCAAAAAGAAAAATACCAATACCAAGTAAATAATAAAATGTAACGCAAACAAGTTCTTATTAAATAATAGCGAATACGCTACATAATGGCTAAAACTAAAAAAAATAAAATCAACAATATGCGAAGTGCACCTGTGCAGAGTGAAACTATTTCCAAACATCCCTATCTTCAATATATTGAGCTACCTTGTAATAAGCCTTTTCCTTCAAAACTTTCTTTACGTAAAATTTGAATTTAAAATCGGTCATCTTGGTTACCGAGTTAGGTATTTTATTATAAAAACGAACGCAATTACCAAGGAATGACTTGCTAACTTTGGCTAACCTAAAATATGGAACAACTAATTTCTCTCTTTGCCTTGTATTTATATTATGGACATCTACTTTTGTTTTAAACATTCCTATATTTCTACGTATGAACATTATATTTTCATAAATGTAGAGTGAAGGCAAAGTCATTATATTTATTTCTTTAAATAAATGCTTTAATGAGTCCCGAGGACCCATACTATAAATTGCACGAATTGCCCTTTTTTGTAGTATAAAAATAGTTTCAATATCGGCTGCTGCTCCCCATAATAAAATACCGTATGATAACAGACTGTGAAAGTAAGCAAAATATACTAGTTTAGCCGTCTCGACATTCGTCAATTGTTTAATTTTTCTTACAGCAAATGCAGCAGAACTTAATTTACCTGCCAAAGAATCTATATGAGGACCCCATTGTAATTTATTATCTAATGTTAAACCTAAGAATACAGTTTTATTAACCATGTCCAAATTACTGCTATCTATTATTACTTGACTATCTACTTGTGCTACATTGGGTAGAGAGAATCTTAAACATTTAGTCTTCTTAGAGTTGAGTAACAAATTGTTTGCAGTAAACCATTTGGAGACTATTGACAAGGTATCATTTACTCTTATAAGATCTTTGTCTTTTCTATCAACTTTAAAAATCAACGAAGTATCGTCAGCAAACAAGACTATATCTGAGAGGCCATTTACAATAGATGGTAAATCATTTAAATAAACTAAAAACAAAAATGGTCCTAGTATTGAGCCCTGGGGTACCCCCATTTCGATTAAAGAGCCCTCAGATGTTGTACTACTAATCCCTACCTTTTGTTGACGATTAGATAAATAAGATAGAACAAGATCATAAGCAGTTCCACGAATTCCGTAATAGTCTAGCTTTAGTAGCAGTGTACGGTGGTCGACACAGTCGAAGGCCTTGGATAGATCACAGAATATACCAATTGCATCCTGTGAACCCTCCCAAGCCTCATAAATGGATTTCAATAATTTTGCAGCTGCATCGGAAGTAGATTTTCCCTTCGTGAAACCAAACTGATGACCATGCAGTATCTCATGTTCATTAAAGTGTTTTAACATTTGATTGAGTAACAGTTTTTCAAATATTTTACTAAGTGCTGGAAGAACGGACACTGGTCTATAATCGGATGGATTATACTTACAACCGGATTTAAAAATAGGTACTATTTTACTAAACTTCATTAAATCGGGAAAAGAGCCCTGATGAATGCATTCATTGAAAATATCGGACAAAATAGGTGCTATTACTGCAATTATTGATTTTAAAACCGTAACCGATAAACCCCATAAATCTTCAGTACTTTTCATATTAAGGGAATTAAAAGTTTTTAAAACATCGTTAGCATTAATATAACTAAATTTAAAACTAGGATATGATTTATTGATATGAAGCTTTAGTAATGATTCCGCTACTTTAGGACAAGATTTAAGACATTGAGTAGTCTCGCCCGGTATACTGGAGAAAAAGTGCTCAAAAGCAGTGGCTACTTCCAATTTATCTGACAACAATCTATCATTAATTTTAAGCGTTAGCTGTTCACTCTTATCTTTAATTTTACCAGTTTCCGTATTAATAACATTCCAGACTGTCTTTATTTTGTTAGAGGCTTTACCAATTTTGTTACTTATGTAGGAGGATTTAGCTAGATTACATACTACTTTAAATAATTTTGAAAAGTTCCTAACATATTTATGAAAATCTTCGTTTCTAGTTAAAGATTTTAAATGGTAAAGTTCATACAATTTATCTCGGCTCTTTCGAATTCCTTTAGTAGCCCAGTCACTAAATACCAATTTACTATTAACTTTCACTATTTTCGAAGGACAGGCTCTATTGAAATTAACACATATATCAGATAATAAACCTTCATACAAAATATTGGGCTGATTACTATTATAAACTTTACTTTCGATTCTTAACTCTAAATTATTTTTAAAGTTATCTAATCTAACCTTTGTAGTAGGCCTAATTACTTTTGTTACCTTGGAAATTTGACTTTTATATGGTAGTTTGATTAGTTGAGCCATATGATCTGAACGAACACCACTTATGATCGATTTTCCCAATATATTGCTATTTGTTAATATATTATCTATACATGTAGCTGATGTAGCTGTTGATCTTGTTGGCTCATTAAACAATAAATCTAAGTTAAATGATTTAAACAAAGAAACGAAATTTCTACTTTCAGACGAATGAGTAAGAATATCTACATTAAAGTCACCACATAGAACTATTGATTTATTCGACTTAAATAACTTTCGAAGAATCTCTTCAATTGTAGAGGAAAATAGTATAAAATTTGATGCTGGTGGCCTATATACACAAAGAATTATATAACTATCTAACTCTGCACAAGACACCTCACAGACGCGCTCAACAGAGAGGCTACAAATATATTTCCGTTCCTTGAATTTAATATTATTATTTAAAAGAATAATTGAGCCGCCACCCTCTGCTGACAATCTATTAAATACACTGGCAACCGTTAAGTTTTTAATATTAAAAAGCATGGTGTCCGGTTTCAACCATGTCTCTGTGAAACATAATACATCAATTTTTATAGAATCGAGTAATAAATCAATATCAAGAATTTTGCCAAAGAAGCGATTAATATTTTGGTGTACAAGTGAAATTGAATTGTTGTGCTTCTCTGTTGTCGAAACTAAATGTTTAAAAAACTATTCACAGTATTAATAGTAGTCTTACTACATAGAAACAGAGATCCATAGTCAAATCCAAAATGTAACAGCATCGAAGATATGAAAACATTATCTATAACAAACCATACTATATCCCATCAAAATTGAACCAATTAGGTGATATTCGCTTATGAATTATCCTGTATTCTTTTGTATAAATAATAAATTAAAAAAAAAAATAGGTTGTTGAGACGGTCCCCCCATAACGAATGGGAATGACCCCATTAAGGGCACCTTTTAAATCGGTTAAACCGCTGAACCGATCGCGATGAAATTTGGTATGCAGATAGCCTATGGTATGGAGAAGGACATAGGCTACTTTATATCCTTTTATATTTACATGGGAAAACATAAGATCCCTGGGGAACGCGAGTGAAACCGCGGGGCGGAAATAAGCACAAAACTGAAATTTCAGTGGATAAAATCAACGAATTCATAAAATATTCGTATGTTGACTAACCCCCAAGTGTCAAATCTACTATACTATTATTATAAAGCTGAAGAGTTTGTTTGTTTGAACGCGCTAATCTCAGGAACTACTGGTTCGATTTGAAAAAGTTCAGTGTTGGATAGCCCATTTATCGAGGAAGCCTATAGGCTACTTTTTATCCCGGGAAAACGCAAGATCCCTCGAGAACGCGGGTGATCTTGAAGCTAGTGATAAATAAAATACGGTTTTGTCGATAGTACCAAATATATTTTCTTAATACATTAAATTAAACACAATTCTATTCAGCTACTTGGCTTGGAGTTGCAGCTCTCAGTGATTTCTCCAAGTTTTTCAAAGCCGGCGTTATATTACTGCCAAGGTCTTCAACCACACTTGATAGGTACACTATAAAAAAAAAAACAATTCTTATAACTTTAAACAAGCAATTCTCTTGTTCCTCTTAATACAGGTGATTTTTTAGTAACTCATCAAAATGAACATCTTTTATTGTGGGACTAGCTGTGAAATCATGAAAAAAATATCAGCTGTTCCATACAAAAGTTCAATACCTACTCGACCAAAATGTATGATGTAACCGTATTATTTTACGCGATATCAGAGTTAGCCCCATAATAAAAGTTGTTCACATTGATGAGTACTTCCACCCCTGCAAGTATTGCCAGTGATAAAGAATTCACTCTGCATATAAACTAGCTGTTCCCCGCGGTTTCACCCGCATTCCCGGGATAAAAAGTGGCCTATAACCTTTCTCAAGAATTATACATACATATATTCCGTGACATATATCGTCTGGAAAACCATGGCACGGTGATAGGGTACTATGTAGTACCCGTCTGGCTGGCTACCACCCTCAAATTGAAAATCTGTCACCAAGCACCTATTGGTGTGTTCCGGCAGCTGCACTTGAGAGCCAGATCCTTCTAGGCTTTGTGTGCTTACCACCTTCGGCCACATCATCACTTACCATAGTGAGATTGTGGTCAAACACAAGCATATACAAAGTATAAATAAAAATAATAATATTTACCAATATCTGTAAGACATCTTTTTGTGCCAAGTGGGTCCATATTTCTTATATTCAATATTTTCTCTGCATATACTTCGCATGTGTGAGTGCAGACCTATTTAAAAAAAAAAAAACATTTTATTATGTACAATAAGGGCGCTTATCCTGTCGTGCGGAACTTTAAAATATGTAAAAAGGCTCTTGTAAATCGCTAGACAAGAAAAGGGCCATAATAAGGATATGTTTCCACTTGAATGTAGAGTCGAGGTGATCATTTTTAGGGTTCCGTATTTTTTTTACTTATGCTTGTGTTTGACCACAACCTCACTATGGTAAGTGATGATGTGGCCGAAATGGTGATACAATGGTGAACAAAACATGATATTTTACATGAATTGGAAGCAGAAGTTATATTTCCATTGAGAATAAGTGGAGCAGTTGTTCTTCGAAGAAAAAAAATCGCAGTATTTTTAACGACTATTTACGTCTCTTCACTCCGCTTAAATGGAAAGGCACCCTAAAAACTTCATACCTCAGATAGGAACTGCAAAGGCGCCTGTTTCTCCGATAAATGCATCTCAAGATGCTGCGGTAACGTCATCAGATACTGTCCAATCTAAAAGTATAAAAACAGCATGCAAATTAATATCTCTTACTAGCTGTTCCCCGCGGTTTCACCCGCGTTTCTCGTATAAAAAGTAGCCTATAACCTTCCTCAAGAATCGGGCGATTAAATGCAAAAATAATTTTTAAAATCAGACTGATAGAAACGAAAAAAATTAGAAGCTACATTATTTATTTTCGTCAAAAAAAACATAACGAAAATGTGAAAACTACTTTATCAGTGTAAATTTAAAGTGCAAAATTGCTTGATTTGGCCAGCCGCCGACTGTAATCAGGGTAACAGCGACCACGCATAGCGTAATAGCGTCGGTGTGAACGAAAATTATCTATGGAAAAAAACTTTTTGGCGGGTACTTGCATATTTTCATTTTTTTTTTCATAAAATCGGTGTATTTTGAGTTTTATTGAATGATATTGGTGGCATTTTGTCCAATAAAGATCAATACAAGTGCACGAGTGATGTGAAATTAAATGAATGCATGTATCGTGACTTTTCATGTTGTCTCATATAGTCCACGAATAGTTTTAGTAAAACAGCCACCATTTTACTAAAATTTGACTGACTTGACTTGACTATATATAAACCAGCCTTGGCTTTAGCCTTTGTATTTAAGGATATAAATATATATATATATATAAATGGCGTCAAGTTATGTACGTACGAATTAAAATCTAATATAAAAATTAATGTGAACAGAGAAGGTGGATAGTTGGCGTGTAAATAGCCAATTCCGGATGTAAAATTTATGTTTATTAAATTAAAATTTAGTATAACAGATGTTCCGTAATTTTGGCAAACATCTATTTCCTACCTAAAAATGGTACAAGCATCAGTGCTTAACCAGTACGTATGTACTTTTGTACTAATGAACTTATGTATTAAAGTACTTATTTACTTATTTCCGTATTTACTTATTAACTAATTAACTTATTTACTTGTGTACTATTGTACTTATTCACTTATTTATTTTATTTATTTATTTATTAACATATTTACTTTTTTACTTATGTACTATTGTACTTATGTACTATTGTACTTATGTACTATTGTGCTTATGTACTAATATACTTATTTACTTGTTTACTTATTTAATTAACTTATTTGCTTATGTACTCGTTATCTGAATTTACTTATTTCCTTATGTACTTTTGTATTTACTTTTTTACTTATGTACTATTGTACGTATGTACTATTGTACTAATGAACTTATGTATTAAAGTACTTATTTACTTATTTCCGTATTTACTTATTAACTAATTAACTTATTTACTTGTGTACTTATTCACTTATTTATTTATTTATTAACATATTTACTTTTTTACTTATGTACTATTGTACTTATGTACTATTGTACTTATGTACTATAGTACTTATTTCCTTATTAACTGATTTGCTTATGTACTTATTTACTTATTCACATATGCACTTATTTATTTCATTTATTTATTTATTTCCTTATGTACTTATGTACTATTATACTTATGTATTATTGTACTTATGTACTATTGTACTTATGTACTATTGTACTTATGTACTATTGTACGTATGCACTATTGTACTAATGAACTAATGTATTAAAGTACTTATTTACTTATTTCCTTATTTCTGTATTTACTTATTATCTAATTAACTTGTTTACTTTTGTACTTATTCACATATTACTTATTTATTTATTTATTAACTTATTTACTTTTTTACTTATGTACTATTGTACTTATGTACTTTTGTACTTATTTCCTTATTTACTTATTTCCTTCTTTTTTTTCCGTATTTACTTATTTAGTAATTAACTTGTTTACTTGTGTACTTTTGTACTTATTTACATATTCACTTATTTATTTTATTTATTTATTAACTTATTTACTTTTTTACTTATGTACTATTGTACTTATGTACTATTGTACTTATTTCCTTATTTACTTATTTATTGATTTACTTATTTTCTTATTGACTTATTTACTTATTTATTTATTTACTTATTTCCTAATATACTTATTTCCTTATTTACTTATTCGCTTATGTACTTGTGTACTTATGTACTAATGAACTTCAAAGTCAAAGCCATTTATTCAGTTTAGGCCCTAAGAGGGCACTTATGAACGTCGAAACTACTGAAGTTACCACCGATTCGGAAGTCGCCTTCAACTGAGAAGAACCGGCAAGAAACTCAGCAAGGTTACATTTTTTATATATTTTGTTTTTTTTTTTTTTTGGACAATCTGACAATGTTGGCTTTTTTTCCATTAAATTTTTAACAATTTTTAAAGAAATATAATACACATAAACACAAAAGATGAAAAAAAACAACAAGAAAAATAAATAAAAAATAATAACCTGAACAAGTTCAAATTTATAAAAAAAAAAAAAAAAATATAGTATCTCTAAAATACTAAGTACTGGCTTCTTTATAAGTATGAACAAGGTGCACTTGTGCAGAGTGCAGCTATTTCCAGACATCTTTATCTTCAATGTAATGAGCTACCTTGTAATAGGCTTTTTCTTTCAAAACTTTCTTAATGTGAGATTTGAATTTGAAATCAGTCATCTTGGTAACTAAGAGAGATAATTTATTATAAAAGCGTACACTACTTCCAAGAAATGACTTTTTAACTTTGGCTAATCTAAAATACGGAACAACTAATTTATCTTTTTGTCTTGTATTGATATTATGTACCTCCATTTTTGATTTAAACAATTCTATATTTTTACGTATGAACATTATATTTTCATATATGTATAGTGAAGGTAAAGTCATAACGTTTATATCTTTAAATAATTCCCTTAACGATTCACGAGGACCCATATTATAAATGGCACGAATTGCTCTTTTTTGTAATATAAATATAGATTCTATATCTGCTGCAGCTCCCCACAGTAAAACGCCATACGATAAAAAACTATGAAAATATGCAAAATAAACTAATTTGGCCGTCTCGACATTCGTCAACTGTCTGATTTTTCTAACAGCAAATGCAGCAGAACTTAATTTACCAGTCAAAGATTCTACATGAGGACCCCAACTTATATACTTATGTACTTATTTTCTTGTTTTCTTATTTAATTTACTTATTTGCTTATGTACTCGTTATCTTAATTACTTATTGACTTATTTGCTTTATGTACTATTGTATTTATGCTCTTATTTACTTATTTCCTTATTTACTTATATACTTATTTTCTTATTTACTTATTTCCTTATTTACCTATTTACTTATTTGTTTATGTACTTGTGTACTTATGTACTAATGAACAAATATACTTATGTACTTATTTACTTATTTAATTAACTTATTTGCTTATGTACTCGTTATCTTAATTACTTATTTCTTTATTTACTTATTTGCTTATGCTCTTATGTACTTATACTAATGAACTAATATACTTATGTACTTCTATACTTATTTAACTGTTTACTTATTTACTTAAATCCTTATTTACTTATTTGCTTATGTAGTCGTTATCTTATTTACTTATTTCCTTATTGACTTATTTGCTTTATGTACTATTGTACTTATGTACTATTTTACTTATGTTCTATTGTACTTATGTACTATTGTACTTATGTTCTTATTTACTTTTGTACTTGTGTAGTATTGTACTTGTACTATTAGTACATATGTACTTATTTACTTATGTACTATTGTACTTATTGCCTTATTAACTTATGTACTATTAGGACATATGTACTTATTTTCTTTTGTACTTATGTACTATTGTACTTATTTACTTATTTCCTTATTTACTTTATTGCTTATGTTCTAATGTACTAATGTATTTAAATATTTATGTACTAATATACTTAGGTACTTATGTACTTATAACTGATTTTCTTATTTGCTTATGAACTTATTTACTTATTCACATATTTACTTATTGACTTATTTGCTTATGTACTTATTTACTTATGTACTTATATACTTATGAATTTATGTACGTATATACTTATGTACTTATTTACCCATTTACCTACTTACCTATTGACTTTTTTTCTTTTTGACTTTACTTTTTTACTTATTTATTAACTAATTTACTTACTTATTACCTACCTTATTACAGTTTTGATGATATTTGATAAAATAAACGAGTAGTAAATTATTGTTTTAGAGGTGGTAATATTGTTTTTTTATTTCGCTGAATAAAATGTTTGATTAAACAAATATATGTAATATAACTTATTAACTTATTTTATTTTTTACTTTAATTACTTATTCACTTATTTCCTTATTTCCGTATTAACTAATTAACTTATTTACTTGTGTACTATTGTACTTATTCACATATTCACTTATTTATTTTATTGATTTATTTATAATATAATATAACTTATTAACTTTTTTACTTATGTACTATTGTACTTATGTACTATTGTACTTATGTACTATTGTACTTATTTCCTTATTTACTTATTTGCTTATGTACTTATTTACTTATTTCCTTTTTTACTTATTTACTTATTTGCTTATGTACTCGTTATCTTAATTACTTATTGACTTATTTGCTTTATGTACTATTGTATGTATGTTCTTATTTACTTTTGTACTTATGTACTGTTGTACTTATATACTAATGTACTAATTTACTTGTTAACTTATTACTTTATTGCTTATGTACTTATGTTCTAATGTACAAATGTATTTATGTACTTATTTACTTATTTCCGTATTTACTTATTTGCTTATGTTCTTATATACTATTTTATGTACTATTGTACTTATGTACTATTGTACTATTGTACTTATGTATTATTGTACTTATGTACTATTGTACTTATGAACTATTATTGTTCAGGACAACGACTAATATGTAATTCTATTAATAGATTAAGAAATAATTTTAGTTCAGAAATAAATATACCTACGTCTCGCATTTTATTACCCTAAGTCAAAGACTGACTCTATAAACAGATTCTATAAATAGATTCTATAAATAGAACAATAATAGGAATATTAGGTTAAAAGAGCACGTAAAGCCGAGGATCCAAGTATCCAAAACAATGACGTCAATGACGACGCTTTACTCGCAATAAAGAATGTCAACAAGGTGAGCGCTCTATGTTAGAAAGGGAGTTCCGATCCTTACTAACTTATTAACTAATTAACTTATATTTCCTTATTTGCTTATGTACGCGTTATCTTTTTTCCTTATTTACTTATGTACTATTAGTACCTATGTACTTATTTACTTTTGTACTTATGTACTATTGTACTTATTTACTTATTTACTTTATTGCTTATGTACTTATGTTCTAATGTACTAATGTATTTATATATTTATGCACTTATGTACTAATATACTTAGGTACATATGTACTGATTTTCTTATTTGCTTATGTACTTATTTACTTATTCACATATTCACTTATTGACTTATTTACTAATTTACTTATTTGCTTATATACTTGATATATAAGCAAATAAGCTATATAAAAAAATATATGTAATATTACTTATTTACTTTAATTACTTATTCACTTATTTCCTTATGAACTTACAAAAGTACATAAGTAAGTAGTTAGTACATATTTATGTACTTATTTACTTATATACCCATTTACCTACTTACCTATTTACAATTACAAATATATGTAATATATCTATAAAATTTAATTTAAATCAGACTTTTTTACTTGTTTACTCGTTTACTCGTTATCTTATTTACTTATTTGCTTATGTACTATTGTACTTATGTATTAAAGTACTTATTTACTTATTTCCGTATTTACTTATGAACTAATTAACTTACTTACTTGTGTACTATTTTACTTATTCACATATTCACTTATTTTATTTTATTTATTTATTTATAATATAATATAACTTATTTACTTTTTTACTTATGTACTATTGTACTTTTTCACTTATTTGCTTATTTACTTGTGTACTTATGTACTATGAACTAATATACTTAAGTACTTATTTACTTATTTAATTAACTTATTTGCTTATGTACTCGTTATCTTAATTACTTATTGACTTATTTGCTTTATGTACTATTGTATTTATGTTCTTATTTACTTTTGTACTTATGTACTGTTGTACTTATGTACTAATGTACTAATTTACTTGTTTACTTATTTACTTTATTGCTTATGTAGTTATGTTCTAATGTACTAATGTACTTATGTATTTATGTACTTATTTACTTATTTCCTTATTTACTTATTTCCTTATTTGCTTATGTTCTTATGTACTTATACTAATGAACTAATATACTTATGTACTTATATACTTATTTGCTTATGTAGTCGTTATCTTATTTACTTATTTCCTTATTGACTTATTTGCTTTATGTACTATTGTACTTATGTACTATTGTACTTACGTACTATTTTACTTAAGTACATTATGTTCTTATTTACTTTTGTACTTGTGTAGTATTGTACTTACGTACTTTTAGTACATATGTACTTATTAACTTATGTACTTATGTATGTACTATGAACTAATGAACTAATATACTTATGTACTTGTTTACTTATTTGCTTATGTACTCGTTATCTTAATTACTTATTGACTTATTTGCTTTATGTACTATTGTATTTATGTTCTTTTTTACTTTTGTACTAATGTACTAATTTACTTATTTACTTTATTGCTTATGTACTTATGTTCTAATGTACTAATGTATTTATGTACTTATTTACCTTTTTCCTTATTTACTTATTTGCTTATGTTCTTATGTACTTATTTGCTTTATGTACTATTGTACTTATGTACTATTGTACTTATGTATTATTGTACTTATGTACTATTGTACTTAGGTACTATTATACTTATGTTCTTATTTACTTTTGTACTTTTGTACTTATGTACTATTGTACTCATTTCCTTATTAACTTATTAACTAATTAACTTATATTTACTTATTTGCTTATGTACGCGTTATCTTTTTCCTTATTTACTTATGTACTATTAGTACTTATGTACTTATTTACTTTTGTACTTATGTACTATTGTACTTATTTACTTATTTCCTTATTTACTTTATTGCTTATGTACTTATGTTCTAATGTACTAATGCATTTATATATTTATGTACTTATGTACTAATATACTTCGGTACTTATGTACTTATTTCTTTATTTACTTTTTACTTATTTACTTATTACTGATTTTCTTATTTGCTTATGAACTTATTTACTTATGTACTATTGTACTTATGTATTAATGTACTTATGTACTATTGTACTTATGTACTATTGTACTTATTTCCTTATTTACTTATTTGCTTATGTACTTATGTACTATGAACTAATATACTTATTTACTTGTTTACTTATTTAATTAACTTATTTGCTTATGTACTCGTTATCTTAATAACTTATTGACTTATTTGCTTTATGTACTATAGTATTTATGTACTATTGTATTTATGTTCTTATTTACTTTTGTACTTATGTACTGTTGTACTTATGTACTGTTGTACTTATGTACTAATGTACTAATGTATTTATGTTTTTATGTACTTATTTCCATATTTACTTATTTGCTTATGTTCTTATGTACTTATTTGCTTTATATACTATTGTACGTATGTACTATTGTACTTATGTACTATTGTACTTAGGTACTATTATACTTATGTTCTTATTTACTTTTGTACTTTTGTATTTATGTACTATTGTACTTATTTCCTTATTAACTTTTTAACTAATTAACTTATATTTACTTATTTGCTTATGTACGCGTTATCTTTTTTCCTTATTTACTTATGTACTATTAGTATTTATGTACTTATTTACTTTTGTACTTATGTACTATTGTACTTATTTACTTATTTCCTTATTTACTTTATTGCTTATATACTTATGTACTAATATACTTAGGTACTTATGTACTTTATTTCTTTATTTACTTTTTACTTATTTACTTATTACTGATTTTCTCATTAACTTATGAACTTATTTACTTATTCACATATTTACTTAATGACTTATTTACTTATTTGCTTATGTACTAATGTTCTTATTTACTTATTCACATATTCACTTATTGACTTATTTACATATTTCCTTATTTACTTTTTTACTTATTTGCTTATATACTTGATATATAAAAAAAAAAAAAGTAATATAACTTATTTACTTTTGTCCGCGCCTGGCAACACCGACACAGCGCTGACAACCGCCGCGCGTCGCTTCACCAGAGCTACAAAACACAACACAAGAAAGCCTTGCGCGCCATAAAAATACTACTCTTCTCAACGATACCGACGCTACGCGAGGCGTCCCCGCTCTCGCAAACAAATCCAAATGTCTGTACCCTTTTTTACAATAAATTTTAACACAGTGAGTTTGGACGACTATTACTTCAATCCCAAACAAGTGGCGACCGTGAAAAAGCAATACAAATGGCCAAAACAGTGGGCCGCATTTATCAGAGTTCAATAACAACTGCAGCTTTCTCCTCGTTTGTGCCCTCCCCGAATGTTAGGCTTGTGCATTATTGTCTTTGCATGATAAAAACCCCGCTACGGGCCGACTATTTCAGCGCAAGAGGTGCCCGTGCCCATCTTTGTGGCCAGTAAGCCCATCATCACGCGTCGTGCTCGTCCATCTCAACGCGCTCGCGTTCTCCGGGCCTCTGCCCACACCCTGCACCCGTGCGCGCTATCTCCTGGCTTCGCTGACGCTGAAGGAGTGCTGGTAAATACCGATAGACAGAAATACGAGGAGGAACGTAAGAATTTTCCATTTTACATATCTATTTGACTCAGTATTGCTACAATTAGGTATTGACCCTATTGTTTCATTTATTATTAAAAATGTCTGACATTAAAACCTTAATAACTAAGCGTAGTAGTGTCAGAGGTCGCTTAACTAAATTCAAAAACTATCTAGAACTAATTGAAGCAATACCTACCTTGAGTGAGTCACAAGTAAATGAACTTCAGTTAAAGTCACAAAAATTCAAAGAATTATCTAATGGTTATGATTTGCTGCAGGATCAGATTGATGAACTTTGTGATACTATTGCTATTGAGATTGATGAGAGGGACATTACTGAGTCACAATTTATGTCACTATTAGCCAAAGCTGAAACAATATTAAAACAATACTCCAATACTACCAGTGATAACCAATTTCTATCTCCCCGGGATGACCATCATCAATCTCATGAGGCAAATTTCAAGCTACCTACAATTCAAATAGCTAAGTTTGATGGTACTTATGCCCATTGGCTTGAATTCCGTGATACATTTAAGTCACTTATTCATAATCATCCCCGCTTACAATCTATACATAAATTTCATTATTTGAGCTCATACCTTACCGGTGATGCTGCTAAGATTCTGACCAATTTTGAGGTTTCATCCAACACCTATCAGGAAGCTTGGGACCTGCTATGCACAAGATACGATAACAAAAAATACCTAATAAATAACCATTTAAATTCTCTTTTCAATATTGAGTCTATTCACCGTGAATCTGAAAAATCATTGAGGGCTTTAGTTGATCTTGTCAACAAAGATCTCAGAGCGCTGTCTAGTCTGGGTGAACCTACTGACCAATGGGATACACTGATCATTCATATGATTTGTATGAAGCTTGACAATGTTACTAAACGTGCTTGGGAGGAGCATCGAACCACTTTAAGTGATTCAATCAAACTTAGTCAGTTAACCAAATTTTTACATAACCGAGCTAGTATTTTGGAGGCATGCAATAAAAAGCAAACCATTACAACTCATACAAATAAAGTTGAGCGATACTCATTAGCATGTACAAATAATTCTCCAACTCAAAATAACAATTTAAATGCTAATAATCAGGCAAGATGGGTATGCAATTATTGTTCTAAAGATCATAGTATCTATACTTGTCCAACATTTTTAGCCATGACACCAGAGCAACGAAGGTCTGAAGTGAACAGATTGAAACTATGTCCTAATTGTCTAAGAAAGGGGCACAACTCCAAGGACTGTCGCTGCGGCCCATGTCGTGAATGTCGTAAGCGACACAACTCCCTACTTCACATACCTTCACAGTCTGCAACAAATGTCTCCGAGCAGCCTGCCCTTCCGGTTACTGCCAATTCTTCTACGGTAGATGTCACTGTAAATATTTCTTCGCAGCCTGCCAATCAAGTTCTGCTGTCTACGGCTATAATTAAGGTATCGAATCCTATCAATAATACACAAGCAAAGGTTCGTTGTCTATTAGACTCTGGAAGTCAAGCCACCTTTATAACCAAATCTTTAATGGACAAACTAGGTCTAGAATCTATTCCCACCAAGGCAGTTAATGTCATGGGCTTGGCAAATATTCCATGTGGCTACATTTCTGAACGGAGTACAGTCCGTCTAGATTCCCTACACACAGACTTTAATGTAACACTTGCTTGCTCTGTGTTACCTAAGCTAACAGGTAATCTACCTAAATCTTCTATCGACTTGAATTATTTCAATCTCCCGCCAAAAATTGAATTGGCCGATCCTTATTTCAACATTTCAAGTCCTATCGATTTGTTAATTGGTGCAGATTTATTCTGGCAAATTATTGGTAGAGAACAAAAATCTCTAGGCGATAATCTACCATTTTTGAGAAGCTCTCAGTTAGGCTGGATAATCTCTGGTCCTATATTTTTTAACTGTGAACCTAAAACTATACAATGCAATTTCTCAAAAAATGACTATATCGATAAACAACTATCTAGATTTTGGGAGCTAGAAGAGTTACCCAAAGGGCCGCTACTAAGCGACAGCGAGAAGATGTGTGAACTACACTTTCAAACATACACTACCCGCCAAGAAAACGGACGGTTTTGTGTTAAGCTACCGTTTAAAGAGTCACCCACTACTCTCGGTGATTCCTATCTACTTGCAAAACGAAGATTTCTATCGCTAGAAAGGAAATTTAGGAAAAACCCATTACTCAAACAAGCCTATTGTGATTTCATAATAGAATACCAAACGCTGAATCACTGCACTAAGCTACAGCAACATCCGGCCGCAGCGACGGGCGGCGGCGGGCGCGTCCACTACCTGTGCCACCACGCCGTGCTGCGCGACCACAGCGAGTCTACCAAGTTGCGCGTGGTGTTCGACGGCTCCGCTGCTACTACAACAGGAGTGTCAGTGAACGATTTACAATTGATAGGCCCCAAGGTACAAGATTCACTATTATCAATACTGCTACGATTTCGCCTTCACAAGTATGTATTGGCCGGCGATATTGACAAGTTCTTCCGCCAAGTCCTTATCCATGAAGATGATAGAGACCTACAGCTAATTCTTTGGCGTGAAGACGAGAATCAACCTATCGAAACACTGAGACTCAATACTATAACCTATGGATTTGCTAGTGCCAGTTGTTTGAGTACTAAATGTCTATGGACACTAGGCGAAAATTGTACTGATCCCAAAGTGAAAGAGATTATACAAAGAGACTTTTATTGCGATGATCTATTGACAGGAGCCGACACTAAGGCAGATCTACTCCACATCCTGAATTCAGTCACTACAACATTAAAATCTGGCTGCTTCAATCTGCGAAAGTTCAGGTCAAATACTCCTGACATCTTTCCTATATCAATGGTTAACCTGCAAGATAAACTATGCTTGAGCGACGCATCTAGCGCTCTCGGCTTGGGTTGGAATCCACAATCTGATGATCTACAATATACTATAGAACCTCCAAGCTCTGAACCCACAAACAAAATAACGAAAAGAACAATATTATCATCAACCTTCAGTATTTTCGATCCCCTCGGCTTGCTATCGCCATGCACCGTCCAACCGAAGATACTCATGCAACAGCTGTGGCGGCGAGGCTTAGACTGGGACGAGCCGGTTCCTCAAGACCTACATAAAGAATGGCAGAAAATCAGTTCTAGCCTTCCATCTCTATCCGAACTGAAAATACAAAGAAGAGTTTTATGTGAAAATCCAGAAGGTATACAATTACATTCATTCTGTGATGCATCCATGCTTGCCTATGGCGCATGTATTTATCTACGATCTACTGATAACGAAGGCAATATAGCAGTCTATCTACTCTGTGCTAAATCAAGAGTGGCACCTACAAAACCACCTCTCACCATACCGAAGTTGGAGTTACTCGGCGCTCTACTCGCTGCCAATCTCACAAAGACTGTCTTGGAGTCCCTGCGCTGCCCTATAAATTCCTGTGTCCACTGGTGTGATTCCAGCGTGGTACTCGCATGGCTAAACAGCAGTCCCAGTAAGCTGAAGAGTTTTGTAGCCAATAAAGTAGTAGAAATCTGCGAAAACACAAATGTTTCTTCTTGGCGCCATGTACCTACCGCTTCCAACCCTGCAGACTTGATCTCACGCGGCCTCCCAGCAGAAAAGCTGCGCAACCTCACGGTGTGGTGGTCCGGTCCTTCCTTCCTCGAGATGGATGAATCCAAGTGGCCAGCACCTGCAACTAAATCAAAAATCAAGAACGACTTACCTGAAATGAAAGTCCTATTCACGACGAACGTAGACGACGATTCTATAGTACAATTTGAAAACTATTCTCAATTTAACAAATTAAGGCGAATATTTGCCTATGTAATAAGGTTCAGGTACAACCTAAAAAACAAAAATGCTAAGTTATTAGGGCCTCTATCTGTTGATGAAATTAACAAATCATTTTCTTTCCTAGCAAAACAAGCTCAAATACAATCATTCGCGAAGGAATATAATTTACTAAGCAAAGGTAAATCAATTGGACAAAAGGGCAATATCTCATCACTCAATCCTTTCCTCGATGAAGATGGAGTCATGAGAGTAGGTGGCAGACTAGACCGCTCCACTTATAGCTACAACAAAAAGCATCCTGTCATCTTAGATTCAGCTCATCACATTACCAAATTGATTTTTCATCATGAGCACCTACGTCAGTTGCATGCAGGTCCCCAGCATCTTTTATATTCAATTCGTCAAGCTATCTGGCCAATTTGTGGTAGACGGCTTGCTCGTAGTACTGTCCGCGCTTGCACAGTTTGCCGGCGGCATAAGGGCCAAACACTGACGCCTATAATGGGCAATTTACCCCCTGAACGCATAACGCCTGCCCTTCCATTTCAGTCCATAGGGATGGATTTCGCAGGTCCCTTCAATATTATCAATAAAAAGGGCCGCGGAGCCCGCGTATCTAAATGTTATTTATGCCTTTTTATCTGCTTCAGGTACAAATGTGTACACCTCGAAGCTGTAAGCGATCTTTCAAAGGACGCTTTTATACTATGTCTACGCCGTTTCATTTCTCGAAGGGGGAAACCGCTTGAAATTTTCTCCGACAATGGACGGAACTTCGTAGCCGCTTCTAAGGAAGTTGGCCAATTTATCAATAGTAACTCAAAACAGATAACTGAACTTGCAGCAAATATGCAAATCAATTTTTACTTTCAACCACCATACGCTCCTCATTTTTCTGGGTTGTCGGAGGCCGGCATAAAATCAGCTAAGCATTCTATCAAACGAGTACTAGGCAATTCTAATCTAACATTCGAGGAGCTATCCACGCTGTTTGCACAGGTTGAGGCTATAATGAATAGTCGACCCCTGTCCCCACTATCCTCCTCTCCTACAGACTATCTTCCTCTATCACCGGGACATTTTCTGGTCGGCCGGCCGTTGACTTCGCTGCCATCACCCACAATAGACGACTCACGCACCTGCCGATCACGCTATGAGGCAATTGAAAAAATGCGCCAAGTGTTTTGGAAGCGCTGGCAGCACGAATACATCTCAGAAATGCAACAGCGCACCAAGTGGCGCGACAATCATACAAAACTGTCCATCGGAGATCTGGTCCTCATCCAAGAGGACAACTCGCCACCACTAAACTGGCGCCTTGGACGTATCTCCAAGCTATACCCAGGCGACGACGGCGTTCCACGTGTCGCTGACATCACCACAACCAGAGGAACTATTCGTCGAGCACTGACCCGGCTGTGCCCCCTACTCGACTAAACCGGGCCCCGAGTATGTCCGCGCCTGGCAACACCGACACAGCGCTGACAACCGCCGCGCGTCGCTTCACCAGAGCTACAAAACACAACACAAGAAAGCCTTGCGCGCCATAAAAATACTACTCTTCTCAACGATACCGACGCTACGCGAGGCGTCCCCGCTCTCGCAAACAAATCCAAATGTCTGTACCCTTTTTTACAATAAATTTTAACACAGTGAGTTTGGACGACTATTACTTCAATCCCAAACAACTTTAATTACTTATTCACTTATTTCCTTATGAACTTACAAAAGTACATAAGTAAGTAGTTAGTACATACTTATGTACTTATTTACTTATATACCCATTTAACTACTTACCTATTTACTATTACAAATATATGTAATATATCAATAAAATTTAATTTAAATCAGACTGTTTTACTTGTTTTCTCGTTATCTTATTTACTTATTTGCTTATGTACTATTGTACGTATGTACTATTGTACTAATGAACTTATGTATTAAAGTACTTAATTAACTTATTTACTTGTGTACTATTGTACTTATTCACTTATTTATTTTATTTATTTATTTATTAACTTATTTACTTTTGTACTTATTTCCTTATTTACTTTTTTATCTGATTTGTCAATCCCTTCCAATAAAATACGACCCTCCTTATAAAACGACATTTAAAGTGTATTCTTCAGACATATATCAATTCCCTTCTCTGTTCACATTAATTTTTATATAATATTTTAATTCGTACGTACATAACTTGACGCCATTTATATCTCTTAACCCGGGGGCTTTTTGCAATATCCGTTAAAAGTTCGGTTGAGTCGCGGAATGGCGGCACTTCAAAGGATCGCGCGTGCCGACTTTGAGATTACGTGTTTATCTCGAAAACTACACAACCATTCTAAAAAACAAAGCTACCATTAGAATCTTAGATAAATTTCCAATTGGAATCTTATTATCACTAATCATATACTAATAAGAGCGGACCGCGATCTTATTGGAAAGTACGCCATTAGCAAAAAAGGTGACCAACATATGTATTTTGAATATTTATTGCTAAATATGTTGTTATTTCGAGCAAAAGCATATTTATTCAAGTAAATGAATAAATGATGATTGAAAACGTATACTTGGTTTTATTTTATTCCATACTAAAATACTGAGAAATGTGTCTCTCAAGATAAGGGTTACAAAAAGGAAAAAAAAAAATCTTATCGTATTTAATTTCTTGACATAATAATAGATTTAGTATAAAACCTTTATGTTATTAGATAGATTGAACATTAACCTAATTAAAAACCACTGAGATGAGTGCACTATGACACTTACACTGACAGCGCGGAGCGCGGCAAAATTCAAATTAAATAAAGAAAATATTATTTTCTTTACATATATATCAGACATATTAACTTAGAACAGAATACTATACATGATGAGGCTGTATGGGCCAGAACCCTTTACCTCACCTAAATATGGAAAAAAAAAACTATGAAAAAGCGGTAAACCCGCTCACAGTTAGCGTATGACAATACGTTTGTACCTAACCTAAAAGTAGATTTTATGACTATTTACAATGACATACCTCTGTGATATATTCTTGTGGTGACAGTGCGAAGTCTGGAAGGTCAGTGGATAATGCGTCGTTGTTACTCCATACAGGTAGTTGGGGAATTTTATCTGTAAAAAAATTCCAATACAGAATGATTATTTTTATCACTGGCAATACATGCAGGGGTGGAAGTACTCATCAATGTGAACAACTTTTATTATGGGGCTAACTCTGATATCGCGTAAAATAAAACGGTTGCATCATACATTTTGGTCGAGTAGGTATTGAACTTTTGTATGGAACAGCTGATAATTTTTACATGATTTCACAGTTAGTCCCAATAATAAAAGTTGTTCATTTTGATGAGTACTTCCACCGTTGCAAGTATAGCCAGTGACTAAAAAATCATCCTGTATAGGTAATTTTTTTCAACTGGATATGTATGGCATCGATTTTAGTGTTGTGATCCCCCAAATAGCCAAAAATAATTCAATACCCTTTCGACCCCATCACTATACACTTAAATAGTATTTTGACATAAGTAGGTATATCTAATGTTACCTACCCGTACTCGTTTATCGTATACGGTAATTATTTTCTGAAGAGATTGCGACCCGCAGTAGAAACGATGATTTAAAAAAAAGTCTATGACTCGAATTTCTAACTTAAAATTCCAAAGACAATGTCCATACCCAACTGAGCTTCAACGGGGTTCCTCAATATAGCTCTCGCCAATCCTCGGAGTTGCTCCTTAGCTCTTCGTAGTCCGGCAGCGGAGGCCAGGGGCTCCGCCCTCAGAGCAGACAGCCGCTGTCGGGCTTCGGCCTCCAGAAGCAATGTAGGCAAGTCGTGGAGAGGGTGTGGGTCTTTCGGTACTGTAATCATCAGAGACATCATAGGGCTCCGTTGTACCGGGAGTACATGAACATGAAGATAAAAATTCTGTAAAATCAGCAGATTTGTGTGTGCCGTTGCGAAAACCGCGCGCGTTTTCGCGTGTCGCCGCAAGATCTGAATGTCTCCAAGTACCAGGCAAACATAAAAGCAAAGAGTTCTCACCTTATTATTCTTTATTTAGCTTCTGTAAGTTATCTAAAACAACTTTCCGTATAAACAGCAGATTTTTGTAACGTCTGTTTGACACAAATTACCAGGCGAACATAAAGCAATATTCAGAACCTTAGTTCAGAACAATGACGCATAGTTGCAGTATCCTAGATACAGCCGGATGGTTCTTGGTATTTGAGCCCGAACTCAGCCAACTTGACCTGGGGCGGACATAGCGAGGGGGGGGGGAGGGGTGAAAATAAAGCGGTTGCCTGAAAGTTTGTATGCTGTTTATATAATGAAATTTTAATGCCATCCCTTCTGGTGCGACCGGCGCCGGGTACGCGAGCGACGAAAAACAAAAAACAAAAAAAAAATTCAAGCGGGGGACGTCAACTTAGGAAATATGCACTTAAAATCGCATTTGTTTGTATGATGTGAAAAACGATATGCACGAATGCCATCCCTCTCCCATGAAATTTCATCCCCCTGTGGCGGCCACCCCTACAAACGCAAACAATCAATTTGTCATGGACAATTTTCAGGGTGGCCACAGGGGGATGAAATTTTATGGTTAAGGGTATTAAAAGTACACGTTAATAATCTCACAAAGTACCAGGCAAACATAAAACCGAAGCGTTCTCACCTTCATCATCCTTCTCCAGCTTCTGTCGTTCAGCGAGGGTATCTAGAAGTGCAGCCGTTGCCGTCTCCAGCACCAGAGTAGCCGGGAAGGTGGTGGAAAGCACCCCGGTGGTCTGACCGGCCGTCACTGAGGATAGGAAGGCGGTTTCTATGCGACGACTGTGCGATGAAATATAATTGGACAAAGCCGATATGAAGTTCTGGAAAAGAATTAATAGAAAAACTATACAAGTTGTATAGGAAAAGTATTTAGACTTCTTTTTTTTTCTTTTTATAGGCTTGGGTTCGAATCCTACAATGAGCCTGAGCTTTCGGTGAAGGAAAACATCGTGAGGAAACCATAGCACGGTGGTAGGGTACTCTGTAGTAACCGCCTGGCCGGCTACCACCCTTGAGTTTCCTCAAGCTTCTTCTAGGCTTTGTGTGCTTACCACTTCGGCCATGAATTTTTCGATTAACTGTAACATTTATTTATAATTACCCAAAGGGTAAAATGGGACCCTATTACTAAGACACCGCTATCCGTCCGTCTGTCACCAGGCTGTATCTCATGAACCATCATAGTTAGACAGTTGAAATTTTCACAAATGATGTATTTCTGTTGCCACTATAACAAAAAATACTAAAAAACAGAAAAAAAAATATTTAAGGGGGCTCCCATACAACAGGCATGATTTTTTTGCAATTTTAATAGATAATGGTACGGAATCCTTCGTGCGCGAGTTCGACTCGCACTTGGCCGGTTTTTATATAAATTGTATCATACCTCAATAGAAGGCATGTAGAACGGATAGACAGCATGGCCGGCGATCTTATTAGCTCTGTTATAAGCTGTTGCGAGCCAGCCCTCACATCTCTCCGCTATGGACAGCAGAACTCTGGAATGTTCTAGAAGGTCCTCCTACAAAATATAACACCATTCATTAGTTATGGTTGCCTAGTACTTGAAATTAAATTATTACTAGCTTTGGCACGCGGTCTTGCCCGCGTATAGCTTCATGTATCCTTCCTTAATATACGGGCTATATAGCAGTTTTTTTTTTTTTTTATTGTAATAAATACCGATATTAGAACTCTAGTTTCCGTCCCGCGGTTTCACCCGCGTTCCTCAAGTATCTTATGTTTACTCGAGATGTAAGTATTTTAGAATATATTCAATCTGTGTGCCAAATTTCATCTAAATCCGTTCATTAGTTTTTGCGTGAAAGAGTGACAAACATCAATACATCTTCACAAACTTTCACATTTATTATATTACTAGCTTCCGCCCCGCAGTTTCACCCGCGTTCCCGAGAAAATAAAATAGCCCATGTCCTTCTCTATACCATAAGCTATCTGCATATCAAATTTCATCGCGATCGGTTCAACAGTTTAGGCGTGAAAAGGTAACTAACTCACATACGCATTTATAATGATAGTAGGATTGTAGATAGTAAAAAAAAAGTTTTAAATAGGTACCTGATTCAAGTGAGGATCCTTGAGATTCTCCAACAGCAACTGAGATTGCAGCTCAGTATACTTTGGCAGTAACTCCCTGAGGGGGGCGTAGGCAGCTCTGCCCAGTTCCCTTACCGTCGCCGGTAGGAGCGTCTCTGAAACATCTCTTGTTGTTTATGATCGCCTGGTACTAGTAGATATTGTTTAAGCCAAATTAAATTAAAAAAAATAAAGATACATTTTTTTTTCTTTTTGTATAGGCTTGTGTTTGACCACAATCTCATTATGGTAAGTGATGATGTGGCCGAAGGTGGTAAGCACACAAAGCCTAGAAGGAACTGGCTCTCAAGTGCAGCTGCCGGAACACACCAATAGGTGTTTGGCGACAGATTTTCAACTTGAGGGTGGTAGCCAGCCAGACGGGTACTAAGTAACCTACCACCGTACAAAAATTAATACATGAACGAACATGTCTTTTTTTCTTTATCAGCCAATTACTTTTTTTTGTCTAACCTGAACGAAGTGACCCAAATCATTTCATGTTCATACTAATCTATACTAGCAGAAGAGTTTGTTTGTTTGAACGCGCTAATCTCAAGAACTACTGGTTCGATTTGAAAAATTATTTCAGTGTTGGATAGCTCATTTATCGAGGAAGGCTATATGCTACTTTTTGTCGCGGGAAAACACAAGATCCCTCGGGAACGCGGGTGAAACCGCGCGGAAAAGCTACTATTATATAATAAAAAGGAAAGATTTATATTTTTGTATGTTTGTAACGAATAAACATAAAAACTACTCAACTACTTTTGTCGCAAGTATGCTAGTCTACAGAGGACTAACATATTTTCGGCGTTTGGGGTTGAAACTCTAGGGCCTTGGGGACCGGAGGCTCATCGCTTGTTTAAAGAGGTCTCTTTTCGACTAATTGAGGCTTCCCGTGACAAGAAGGCTGGCGTATATTTTGCCCAAAGAATTGGCATTGCCATTCAGCGTGGCAATGCTCCCAGCCTTTTTGGCACACTTCCGCTCGGCAGCGATTTGGGGCAAATTTTTTATTTATAAGTAGTTTTTAGTTTTTAATTTTAATTTTATTTAAGTAGGTATAGATTAAGGTTATTTTATTATTTTCCTTATTAAAATAGAAAACTACTGGACCTTTTTAAAAAATTATTTCACCCTTGGAATGCTACATTATCCCCGAGTTGACATGGGCTATATTTTATCCTGAGATCGCGGGTGAAACCGCGCGGAAAAGGTAGTAACTTATAATATGTTTAAATTCCTCAAGGAACACCCTGGGTAACTGAAAATCGTATCAAAATCAGTGCAATAGTTCTCGACTTATAAGCACAGTAAGTAACAGACAAACAGAGACAGAGACAGAGTTATATTTGTAAGGGTTTCTTACCTTTATTCTGTCTCGGTGCGTCGATCACCACTGTAATGCAACTGATGAATTCATCAACATCTCTTTTCAAATCTGTCAACAACATTATACCCTCCTCCGGAGTCGAGCAAAGTTTTAAATTTGCTGTTACAACCTGAAATGGAGATACAAATTCTAGAAATTATTTTGAACTTATTGGTTGAATTGGTCTTACAGTTGAATCGTATTGCAAACGAATAGGGTTCCATTTTGTATGACATTTTTAAATGTCATACCTTCGTAGGTGATGGTTCCAGGGAGAGCAGCAAATCAGTGTACAACCTGATAAGTTCCGCAAGAGGAGTCTCTGATTTCAATATGTTTGTCAACCAGTCAACCTGTAACAATAATTAAAACCTTATTACTAAGCAGGTACGGTTCATTTTAATGTGACCTTACTTAATAGCACTATTTACTTCAATAAATTTTGCCTTGTACGGGAACAATTCAAAATTTGAATTTCGAACTTATGAAACTCGAAGGCGCTGTTGAATTCAAAATTGGAATATGAGCGACACCGACAGGATCCAGTTAAACAATATCCTGAATTTTATATTCGCCTGGTAGATGTCAAAGAGGGACATCAAGTGTTCCGATATACACTGCTAGCACTGTAAGGTGTGACATCAATTTAGTATACTGAGAAGCCGTTCCTATACTGGGTGATTTTTTAGTCACTGGCAATACTTGCAGGGGTTGAAGTACCCATCAAAATGAACAACTTTTACTATGAGACTAACTGTGAAATCATGAAAAAATTATCAGCTGTTCCATACAAAAGTTCAATACCTACTCGACCAAAATGTATGAAGCAACCGTTTTATTTTACGCGATATCAGTTAGCCCTATAATAAAAGTTGTTCACATTGATGAGTACTTCCACCCCTACAAATATTGCCAGTGATAACAAAATCACCCTGTATATCCTACTATCATTCTGGACGCTGTTGATCACGTGATCAAAGCACTGAGAACACCTTACCTCAAAAACGCCAGTGCTCACAGTACGAAAATGGCGGCGTTTATGACGTCATTATGTTTCCCTAGTATACCGCGGCAGTATACTGTCATCTATAACGGAACGAATTTCTCCCCAGTAAGAGTACTGAACAGTGCTCGCAGTGTATAACGGAACATACCCCATATTTCATGATTTTAATTTATCCAAATTGGGAACATGTTGGCCAATAGCAAACAATATCTTGCATTTTATAATTGCCTGGTAGTCTAATGGAGGAAGAGCATGGTTGCCGTGTTTATATTTTTAGTAAGGGAATGGATCTATGGAATAACTTGTTTTACCTGTTTATTAGCTTCTCCAGCGAGTAACCTAGTGAGTGAGGAAAGCGAGTGCGATTCTTGTCTCCGCCACGCCGTCGCAAGTCTAGCCGCTGCGGCTCGACGCCAACAACGGCAGACTGACATAGTGCGGGACATGCCTCGGAATAGGGAAACGTAGGTCGCTGTACGCTCTGTGGGATGAGACACTCCTGAGTGGTTATGTATGCCTGGTACAATATGGGAGACGTGTGGGGCATCACCGGTTCGGAAGTCAGCCCACAACTGAGACAGACTTCAACTGAGAACAGTCTGTGAGATAAGATATACTCCTGAGCAGTCATGTATGCCTGGTACAATATTGGAAGTGTTGGACATGCTTTGGAATTGGAATAGAAACGTTAGGTCGTTGTATAACGTGGGATTATTAAATAAAGTTCCTAAACTGTCGCCGGTCTGTCGGTATGTATGCCTGGTACAAAATTTTAAGCTATTGTACAGCTCGCGGGCTTTGAGCGCGGCGACCGAATCAAGAAATTCCGTAACGAAAAAAACCTAACACCCCCCACTCCGCCTACCATGTAGCTCGGCCGAGCGTGACTCGATTGAAACCTTACTTGAATAATAAACAAACAAAAAAAACGAGTCGATAACATATATCCGCAAAATTCGGATTGTCGAGTATTTTGTTAAATTCTTATGGTGCAAATGGCAGTCGCCATATTGGCCGAGCACAGTACCGCCATATTTAACCTACATATATTGTAAGATAATAAAAATATTTTAAACGATATTAACTTTTATTCAATAAAAGAAAAAAAAATGTTTTCTTATCGGTCGATACGCTCAAAAAGTTTAACCATGAATTAATATCAAAGAAAAAAAAACTGTATAAATTAAAAAATAAAAATAAATAGCAATAGCTTTACCGCGGCAGTCCCCGAGTGCCACACGTATTTTATTATGCATGCACCCCATAGTAAATAATTATAAATTGCAAGAAAAATAAGATCTTACCAGGATCCATCTGAGTGAGGGCTTCTATGAGAGGTGGACTTACAGCCGCCTCCAATCTATTGTACAATGTTTCCAGCTGCAACCTCTTGGTTTCGTAGTCGGGAGCGTCGCTTAGTACCTGGGTAACATAAGTAATAGGAGATATTTTGGGATGATATCACTAATAATAATTTAACACAAATAGCATATACTGTATACCAAATAAGTTTATTTAGTCTAAGAATAACTCTATAATTCTACCTCAAGACTAGCAGTCATCGCAGCGACCTGGTCCGACAGCTCGGCCAACTTCTCACCCTGGGTCGGCACTCCTGACTCCAAGATGTCTTCTAGCGATGTGGCTAAAGCAGCCCACTTGTCAGCTTCGCGGAGCGCTGACGCTGCGTTCTGTAAAGATTATAATCATGTGGGTTTTATGTTTGCCTGGTATTTTATACTAGACTAGATTCCGTCCGGCGGTTTCACCCGCGTTTCCGAGGGATCTTGTGTTTTCCCGGGATAAAAAGTAGCCAATGGGGGCTACCGTTTTTGTGCTCACCAGTTGGCGCCACTGTCGAGTAAGGTCCTATGATTTTTTTTTATAACGAGCATGAAAACCATGTTTACATTTAAATCATATTTAATACCTTAAAGCGTACCGTAAAAATATCGAGCATGCCTCAGTTATACGTAGTTCCGTTTTCTTCGAAAAAAAAGGAGTTAAAAGTTTCCGAAAGAAAAAACTGTTTCAAAGCACTGCCATTAATTGACCCGTAACTCATATTTGCCATAATTAAACTCAGGTATTGCAAAATATTCACAACATTATTCTAATTAGAAATAAACCCGCGTAGCCCGGCCACAAACAGTGAAGTTTGACATTCTGAAGACCTCACGCTACACTAGCGCCTCTAGCGGAAAATTCACACGCGATAGCCCCCATTCGTTTTCGACACCGGATAACATATGTATAAACAAACAAATCACATGTTTACTGAATGCAAAGACCACAGTCAGATGCATGACAGAGACCCACATATCATTGAAGAAAGTAGACAGTTTGAGAAAGTATAATGGATTGTCATCATAACTTTCGTATTCTCCGCCAGCAGGATATCAGCATCAAGATAATATATTATCCAATACAGTTATGTAATCCTAGTACTTATGGTGCTAATTTTCTATCTATCATAACTTTTATGAAGGTCCTCAAAACTGACCTTTTTAATCTGAGGAGAAATTTGATGGCCGAAAACCTGAGACAATTTGAAAAATTCTTTTCATTTATGTCTTCCTAGTACTTCATGCTCTGAAGGTCTATCTTCTTACCTCCAATCGACTCTTCAACTGATCAATTCTCTGAAGACTCTCAATAGAATTGCCTGTCTGCTCCTCCACACCCTGGACCTTCTGTTCCAGGGACAACAATTTCTGCTGGAGTATAGCTCCTTCAATTTGAAGAGCTGATGCATCTTGAACTATGTGTGGAATCGATGTCACTATCTATGGAAATATATTTGTATGTATGAGCTTTATTAACTTATGAAATCCTAGTACTTCACAAGTAAACATTCCACATATATTTTTTTTAAACTTAATAATAGGTATTACGCCAACTTGCAAGGGGTGGTAGTACTTGTCAATATGAACAATATCAGTAGGTATGGGACCAACTCAGATATCGCGTAAAATAAAACAGTTGCTTCATACAATTTGGTTGAGTAGGTATTAAACTTTTGTATGGTACAGATGATATTTTTTTCGAGACTTCACAGTTGGTCTCATAGTAAAACTTGTTCACATTGTTGAGCACTTCCACCCCTGCGAGTATTGCCAACAACAACGCACAGCTCAAACCAGCCAGAACCAGTGGACAGATCGGGCTAAAATTATATACATAGAGCTAAGAAAGGATTTTTGAAAATTCCACCCCTCTTAAGGGGGTGCTAGTATTGTAATTCTATGAAAAAAAAACTCAAAGCTACAGTTTCTGCCTATATTTATGTAAATGACTAGCTTCCGCCTCGCAGTTTCACCCACGTTCCCAACGGACCTTATGTTTTCCCGGGATAAAACGGATCATATTATTATACTAGAAGGATCTGGCTCTCAAGTGCAGCTGCACGAACACACCAATAGGTGCTTGGCGACAGATTTTCAACTTGAAGGTGGTAGCCAGCCAGGCAGGTACTTCAAAGTACCCTACCACCATGATATGGTTTCCTACACCGATATCTCCAGCTCATTGTATTAGTCCACAACCTTACGCCGCAGCATCTTATGTCACCACCACTGAGCTCAATCATTGCCAATCTTACTTGTGTTGTAGTTTCATCCAGTGAATTTGTCAGTTGTTTCATAAAGAGCTGCAGTCTTGTCACTGTATTTGCCACAAATACCTGAAACATAGAAATATTTTTGATGCCAAGTTACTATAATTATTTAATTAGAAAATTTATTTTGCGACAATTCATTAATATCTTGGAAAATTACAGTAACAATAAGAATAGGATGTTAAAAAGAATAGTAAAGTGATGGTGTGGCCAAATGAAAGATGTAGATTGAATAGTATAAGTTAAAAGTATTAATTGTTGATATGCATAGTACCTACATACTCGACTTGCAAGTCTTTATCTCATTGTACAGTTAACTCTGAGACTGTTGAAATCCTATGACCAAATGTAAACCCATGAAAGGTAAAAAATATTGTTCTACAATCGACTGCGCGATAGCATAGGTTTTTCACGCGTATGTACGTATATGTTGAAGCATGTACCTCTTTTTCCTGGTTCCCACTGGAGCTCCAAGCTTTGTTGATCCACTTTTTCGGATCAAAATCATTTTCGGCGAACGTTTTTAATTCCTGTAACACATTTTTAAACACCACTGACGATTACAATAAAATAGTAGGTATCAACAATTTCTATATTTTTGTGAAACTCACCATCTTTATAAATAAATGCAATTTCAATTTTTAATTTCTGTATAATAGTACAGTACAGTATAATATAAAAATATATGAATGAATACAGCAATAATATTTTGAATTCGGCAAAAATTTATTTTATTTATATTTTATTTTATATTTTTATATTTATATTTATCAATATCCCTTGTCATTCATGATTAATGTTGCCATATCTCAAACCTGAAAATCTGAATTGCATAGTCTAAAAATCTGTAGAAAATCTGTATGAGCTCAATAAGTCAAAATCTGCATGAAATCTATAGGTAATAAAAAAAATCGTCCAATAAATGCGTGGTAGTTACTTAAAAAAACCAAGATGTTTTACAATGTAATACAATCCAAATATACTTTAATGTCAACACTACATTATAACACAGAACATACAAATAATAATATACATTAAAGTGAAAAGCCATTTAGGTATTCAGTTTAGGCCCTAGAAACTTATGAACATCGAAGCTACTGAAGCTACCACCATTTCAGAAATCGCCGTCAACTGAGAAGAATCGGCAAGAAACTCAGTAAGGTTACATTTTCATATATTTTATTTATTTTTTAGACAGTCTAACAATGTTGGCTTTTTCCATTTAATGCTCAAATCCATTTCTTTTATTCTATTCTTCTATTTTATCATAGATTAAGCTTAATTCCAAAAATCTGTATATATGGCAACACTGTTCATGATATGCGTTAGCTAGCATCTGTAGTTAGTTAGTTCAAAGAGTATAGAGACAGTATGTATAGTAATATAATGGCAATAAAGAGCCCTCTCGCGCTTTTTCGATGTATGAGTTCTGTCAATGGATTGTCAACGAGCGCTACCATGTTTTTGTGCCCCTAACCAGGTATATACATAAAATATG
This sequence comes from Tetheella fluctuosa, assembly GCA_951216915.1. Classification (NCBI taxonomy): domain Eukaryota; kingdom Metazoa; phylum Arthropoda; class Insecta; order Lepidoptera; family Drepanidae; genus Tetheella; species Tetheella fluctuosa. The sequence goes on along the minus strand of OX578242.1, from coordinate 4,841,589 downwards.
TACAACTAAAATTCCTTAACAGAATGTAGTTAATAACCTTGGCTAGGTCCAAACCCGAGTCGTTAGGGCGAGTCTCTTTGCAACCAGATGTCTTACAGAATGCGCTACTTAGTATCTACATGGATGAATTTTCTGTTCATATATGGCTTATAAGGCTTTAAAATAGTGACATCTCTTGAGTAAAGGTGGAACTACAATGCCGATTGTTATGGGGCACTTATACGAGATAGTGATTGTTGAATGTCCCAGAATATTTATTTAATATTTCGATATATCGATGTATCAATAAAAAAATCCAAGTATCGAAAAAGTATAAAAATCGATATTTTAAGATTTTTCTTATGTCTGTATCAGATATTTATTAGTTTGATTGATTTTTATTTTTTTTTTGTTAATGGTTCTTCTTGATTTGAAAAAAATTATGTCTTTTGATTAGTATTTAACTAGTAATGTAAGATGATTGAAGTAGATAAGGCAAAATAAATTATTTTTTAGAGCACGAATATTCTCTGTGAAATCATACCGATTTTTCGATATTTTTTTAAAATATCGATACGATATATATCAATACTCTATTGCATTTCCGACATCCCTAGCACAGACTATGGAGAGATGATACGCATTGACTGACCCAACTGTGATGTCCACTACTAAGTGATAAATAAAACAACATGTTTTATATTGAAAGCTGTGGTTCTACGTCTGCACCCCGGCACGTCTGCACGCCTCAACGACTCAGCGATAAGTGAGCTCGCACCGACGCTCCGCCATACCCACGCAAACACCACATCCCTCCTTTATTAATAATTTTATTTTAATTGTACTTCCACATACGGAATTATATTTCAATAGGCCTTTGCAGGCGCCACATACAGTTTGAATCTAGCACCGATTCGGAAAGTTGCTTTTGCTGAGAAGAACCGGCAAGAAACTCAACAATTACTCGTTTGAAACAATCTTAAGCATATTATTTAGTATACAATGTTTGTCTTATAAAACATAAGCTACTGTTGACTGTAAATATGGTAGCAAGATACAACTTACAACATTTTATATAAAATAAATAAATTGACGTTAGGTAACTTCACACACAACTGTTTAAATTGATAAATTTGACTAACTAATAAATCTATACATACAATTTATCTGCTAATTCTCATTTGATGTTGATGTTATTTAGTACCTATAGTTATAGTACTTGTTAGTATTCCAACACTTCATACAATACCCAGTTGTATTCCATTATCTAGTCACTTATCCTTCCTTCATCTCTTCTTTCCTCATTTTTGTTTTTATTTTATTTAAATAACGTTTGTTGTGCTTTGAGTGGCACTTACATTTAAATCCATTCATAGATTGTGATGTAAATATGAACCTGTTTGAAAAGCTGAAACTAAGCATGAACATTAGTGTGTGTTTCCAGAAAAATCGCTTTAGCTCGTTTATGTGTCAATAAGTGCGTTGTTTTGTTTTAGAGCTCTGTGTCTCAAATAACCACTAGATTTATATTCCGGAAATTTCATGATAATAGAAAATTTAATTATATAGGGACACGATAACAGAATCGATACATAGCTGCCACGGATACTTTTGTTTCGATGTCGGGTACTTTTATTTTTCCAATAAGATTCAGACACCTTTCGTTGCATTTGATATTTTACGTGGCATCTATATAAGTATATGTTTTTATTTATAGTTCAATACAGTATATTATATGGTCACACATGTGTATTGGTGTTACATCTGCCCCACTACAGAATCTGCATTTCAATTAATCTTTAAAAATTTATATTTTGGCACAATCATTTTTAATTGTCGATAATATCTTAATTATCGCAAAATTGTATAAGTACGTACCAATGTGTGAAGTGTTCGATTTCGAAACGCCAATTTTTCATTTTGATTTTGAAATTACATTAAACAATTAGTTTATCTGATCAAATATATTATTATTAATTTGACTACCTACAACTAAATAAAAAAAATAAAATAAAACGATATGGAGAATTTAAAGACCAAGCGAAATATTAGACCTTTTGCTGGTGAAAAATACAGTGTGTGGAAGTTTCGAATTCGCGCATTGTTAACTGAGATGGAGGTTATCAAAGTCATGGACGAGGAACCCATAATAGGGTTGGAAGCTTGGGAGAAAAATAATCGCATCGCGAAAAGTGTAATCGTCGAGTATTTGGCAGACTCCTTCCTTGGTTTTGCTAAAGAAGAATTTACTGCAAGAGAAATTTTGAAGAATTTGGACGCATTGTACGAGAGAAAAAGCTTGGCGACTCAATTGGCGATACGTAAGAAGCGGCTCGGTTTGAAGCTTCAAGGCGACACTCCGTTACCCAAGCACTTCACGATTTTCGATGATCTAATCACGGAGCTACTGGCGGCTGGTGCAAAGCTGGAAGAAACTGACAAGGTATCTCACTTACTTCTCACGTTGCCGAATTCATATGACGGTGTCATTACTGCAATCGAGACATTATCTGAAGACAATTTGACTTTGGCCTTCGTTAACACAAGATTATTGGACCACGAGGTCAAATTGAGAAATGAGGGTACTGACACTATTAACAAAATTCTTCACGTCGAAAATAAATCTCAAAAATGCAACGGAAGAAAATTTGAGAATACTATGTCTTATAACAACCAGCAGAAGTTCAAGTCTAAGAAGAAATCTTTCATCAAGTGCTACCATTGCGGACGCAAAGGTCATGTCAAAAATGACTGTTACTTTTTCAAACGGATGAATCAACCTAATAAACAGACATCTGCAGTCAGGCACCGCACTGTACAAGCTGTGAATCTTACTGAGGGAGCGACAAGTTCCAGTGAAGCTTCCGGATTTGCATTTATGTCCGGAAATTATGAAGGTGGCGCAGAAGGAAACCAAATAACTTTCCTGTTGGATTCCGGGGCATCTGACCACATAATTAACAGGGAAGATCTTTTCTTTACCTATAGTAACTTACTTACACCGTTAAAAATTTCAATTGCTAAACACGGTGAATTTATTACAGCTACCAAAAGAGGAATATTACAAGTGATCAGCAACACCGGCATCCAAGGTACTCTAGAGGACGTATTGTTCTGTCGTGAGGTACCGTACAACTTACTATCGGTAACCAAGATGCAGCGTGCCGGGTTGACAATCACCTTCGATCAAAATGGAACAAATATCAGTAAGGACGGTATAATACTGATGCAAGGTAAGGCAATTAATAATTTAATTTCTGTTGAGTTTGAAGTTGAAGTTAATCGATCTGTTTCTCAAATGTGCAATAGTGATAAAGGAAATTACGATTTATGGCATCAACGTTTAGGCCATATAAGTAAACAGAAGTTTTTAGATTTGAAAAATAACTGTATGATTGATGATGTAAGCTTTATTGAGGTGGTATCGCCTGATAACAAATTGTGCGAAGCTTGCATAAATGGGAAACAGACACGATTACCATTTAACACTTCTAAAGATAAAAGTTACATTAAACGACCGTTATTTGTTGTGCATACTGATGTGTGTGGGCCAATCACTCCTTCTACAATCGATAATAAGAATTATTTTGTTTTGTTTGTCGATCAATTTACTCATTACTGTGTTGCATACTTGATAACATATAAATCAGATGTGTTCTCGGCTTTTAGAGATTTTGTGGCAAAAAGTGAGGCTAAATTCAATTTAAAATTGGTTAATTTGTATTGCGACAATGGTCGGGAATATTTGTCTAGTGAAATGAAAGATTACTGTGTTTCTAAAGGAATTTCATACCATTTTACTATTCCTAGAACACCACAGCAGAATGGGGTTTCAGAGCGTATGGTTAGGACAATTACAGAAAAAGCCCGCGCTATGATCGACGGTGCTAAATTACATAAGTGTTTTTGGGGTGAGGCAGTTTTAACTGCAGTATACTTAATAAATATTACACCTACCCGCGCTTTGAAACAAACTCAAACTCCATTTGAATTGTGGCACGATAAAAAGCCTACAATTAAGTATTTAAAAGTTTTCGGTTCTACCGTGTATGTGCATAATAAAACCCGTAAAACTAAATTCGATGAAAAATCGTGGAAGGGTATACTGGTAGGGTATGTACCTAACGGCTACAAGGTGTGGGACATAGAACGCGAAAAATATGAAACAGTTAGGGATGTCATAGTAGATGAGGTTAATTTTCTGCAGTCGAGGCCTGCGTTACGACGTATTGAAGGGAATGAAATTGAACATTTCCATGACAAAACTGATGATAGTAATGATATGGCGTCGAAATCAGTGTCAATAATACCTCGAAGTTGTGACAGTCCTAAATCTGATATTTCCAAAGCTGATAATTCTAAATTAGATGGCTCAAAATCAGTTGGATCAAAATCAGATAGTTCAATATTAAACGATTCAAAATCGGATAGTACAAAATCTGATGAATCTGTTTCTAGTGGTAAGATTCGCAAATTAAATGACCCAATGCCAAATGTTGATGACAAAACAAGTTCTGGTAAAACTTGTTCTTCTGATAAAAATATTGAAGGTTCATGTCGATTGCGAAGGAGTGCTAGGCTCAAAGGTTGTCCCCCTGTGTCTTATAATGAAATTGATGATATTTTATTGTGTGCTGAATCAATTGGTTGCAAAGTACCTACTTCATTTAATGACATTAAAAGTCGGGATGACAGAACTCTATGGGAAGGTGCGATTAAGGATGAGTTAGATTCACTTTTAGTTAATGATACTTGGACATTAGTACCTAAACCAAGTTATAAAAATATAGTCGATTGTAAATGGATTTTTAGTATTAAAAATGACGAGTTTGGCAATCCATTGAAATATAAGGCACGTCTTGTTGCCAGGGGTTTTAGTCAGCAGTATTTAACTGATTATAATGAAACTTTTGCCCCTGTTGCTCGTATAGCTAGTTTTAGGTTTATGATTAGTTTTGCAAATCAATATAATTTATTGGTTCATCATATGGATGTTAAAACCGCATTTTTAAATGGTATTTTGAAAGAAGAAATTTACATGAGTGTGCCAGAGGGGGTAAATTGTAAAGATGGTTACGTTTGTAAATTAAATAAAGCTTTGTACGGACTTAAACAAGCTGCTAGGTGTTGGTTCGAATTATTTGATCAATGTCTTAAAGAAAAAGGATTTGTAAATTCATCAGTTGATAGATGTATTTATATTTTGGATAAGGGAGATATTCATAAAAATATTTACGTTTTGCTTTATGTCGATGATCTGGTGCTGGTGTGTTTTGACCGGCAATCAATAAATAGAATTAAGGGTTACTTAATGAGTAAATTTAAAATGGTAGATTTAAATGAGATTAAGTTGTTTCTGGGCATTAAAATTACTAGACATAATGACACAGTAACTTTGGATCAATGTGCATACATAAAAACTATATTAGATAAATTCGGTATGTCTGACTGTAATCCTATTAGTACACCTTTAGAGAATAAACCTAATTACGAAGCTCTTAACTTGGACAGTGAGTATAATGCACCTAGTCGCAACCTTCTTGGGTGTTTGATGTATGTTGAGTTGTGTACTCGTCCTGATTTAAGTGTAAGTGTTAATATTTTGAGTAGATACACAAACAAAAATAATAAAGAGTTGTGGCAATGTCTCAAAAGAGTGCTTAGATATTTGAAGGGCACAATAAATTTAAAACTAACATACAAAAGGTGTAATGATTTTAATTATATTTTATGTGGGTATGTAGATTCGGATTGGGGTGGTAATGATGTCAATAATAGAAAAAGTACTACGGGTTATTTATTTAGACTATTCAATTGCTGTACAATAACTTGGAATACAAAGAGACAAATGTCTGTAGCGGCCTCATCGACTGAGGCTGAATACATGGCATTATTTGAAGCTGTAAAATAAGCATTATGGCTTAAGTCTCTGGCAATTAGTGTTAAAATTAATGTTGTCAGTCCAATTGCTATTTATGAAGACAACAACGGTTGTATTAGTACAGCCAATAACCCTACTAGTCACAAAAGGTCTAAACACATTGACATCAAGTACCATTTCTCTAGAGAACAAGTTGAAAACGATGTAATAAAATTGTTTTATATACCCACAGGTAAACAAATAGCGGATGTGCTGACAAAGCCGCTACCAGCTGTCACATTTCAACAGTTTAGAGATGAGATGGGTTTAAGTTTACAATAATTTATAATTTTAATTTCCTTATAATTTATTTATTTTGATGTAATGGTTTGATTAGGTTTTTCTGGGTTTTCCTAATCCTTGCAACAAATGTTGGACCATCAAAATTGTAATTTTCCCAGTAATCACTTTGAAAGTTTTATAATGTTCTGGTTATTTAGATACATATGATTGTGAAAAGCTAATACATAAGTTTTAGTTGACTGATTATTAATTATTGAGGGGGCGTGTTGGTATTTACTTGATTTTACATTGCAATAATTAACATCCTTAGTATTGGCAACACAGTCACTAAGCATTTATTATAAAAGCAATGGTTGCCCTTAGTTCCTCCCCCTCAGCGAGCCAGACGATGCCATTACCCTAGCCGGCGAGGACCGTCGCGACGTCCTTCCCAGTCTCGTCCCGATTAAGCGGCCCGAGCTGCATATTAGCAATCCGACCGATCCCCAAATAATATATTTGCATGCTAAGTCCTCCCTCATTCCCCAGGCAACGTCCTGAGCCGAGGTCGAGCCCCACAGGGGGCACCCTCAGGCTACCGTTGCCCAAAATTTATTTAGTTTTAGTTTTAAGTAGCGGTTGAGAGCCCTCAGCGCTCACCGCAAAAGTCCGCGTAACGGTGGAAGAAGGTCCCCTGGACCCACCACCTTCCTGTTCCAGTCAAAAAAAAAAAAAAAAAAAATTAGTTCCTCCCTTACTTCTATTTTCACTGTGGTAGGAGGCAGACATTATAACCTTCATTGTGGCCATATTTAATTTGAATATATTATTTCATTTATGTTTTCCATTCTATTTAAATTCAATCTCTGCATTTTATTTCACGCCCGTAATCCTATTTCCTATAGGTGCTTAAATAATTAGATAAGTATACTCAAAGTTATTAAGTTATATTATTTGATTGTATTTAATTTCATTTAGCATATTATTTGTATAATATTATGTGAGAGCAGGTCGTCCTTTGAAACACTACCCCATGATAGGTTGTTCGTAAAATGTTTAGCTTTACTAAAACATAGGAACAATATTCTACTGTATCTGTAAGTGTACCACAATCATTTTTTGTTGTGTGGGCAATAATTAGTGACCTCGGTTTAGTCTAATGTAACTTGATATTGTGACAATACTTACTGAGCCTTGTTGAAATGCCTTATCAATGTTCTTAGACTCAAGTTTGAATGCTATTGTCTACTCTACGATATAAAGTTATAATTTAAATAGTTTTTCCAAATGGAAATTTACCATTTTATGATTATATATTTTTGTCCTTTTCTTGTTCTATAATACCTGGATGAATCGGTATTTTTTATTTTTCTTTAACGACGCTTTCTAAAAATAAAACCTAGCTAGATCGATTTATCGCCCCCAAAACCCTCTGCATACAAAATTTCATGAAAATCGTTGGAGTTGTTTCCGAGATTCAGAAATTGCTCGTTTAAAGGTATTAGATGTGCATCAAAATACTACCCACAATATGTTCGATATTTTAATACTCTTGCTCTTCTATAAGTAAGTTATTTTCATGTATTGCTGAGTATGCTCATTTCATTTCACTTAGTTTAAGGAATATTGTTAAGTTTCCTTTTGAGTAATAAAGATTTATAAACCATTATCTAATTATATAGGTTGTTTATCATTGTCAATTCCAACACAGCAATGACAGAATCGTTAAGTCTCGTAGCATCTATAAAATTAAGGTAAAAGTTACTGACGAATTACTGGTTTTCAGAATTACTTAATCAGAAATATCACAGTTATAACTGATTTATTTCAGATTTTTATTTATTGGTTTCGAATTATTTCAAACCAATGGGAAAATAATGATTTCTAGTGTTTTATTTTTCATATTAGATCAAACATTCAATTCCAATTTATTGTTCATGGCTCCATCGTGCCACCGACAACTCTGCCAGAGATCAAACATCATTTTAATGACTCGTGGTAACAAGTGTCACAACCCGACACTATTTTTGTTTTTATGTCCTTCAAGTGATCAAAAATCACTTCAATGATCTTATATTGTCGATTTGTCACGGCCACATTTTTTGCTACCCAAAGTGGTCAAACATTATTTTCAAGATTTTATGTGGTCATAGACAAAAACCAAATTGAATGTTGGTATTTTTGTGTCACCCAAAATATTTTATTTTGTTGTATTGCATAAGTATTTATTTGTTTATTATGTACCTAATAGGCACATGTCTTGCACAAAACCCAGAAACGCGGCAGGGCAATCTCCAACCCTTGATATCTATATCTATATAATTGTGTATTATACATAATATGTATTATGCATATCTATGCATATTATGTGTGTATTGTATGTACACGCGCACTTTCACTGCACCGTGAGCGTTGTTTTACAGGAGCGATCCTCCAACGATCATAATTTGAAGTCCTGTCTCTGTGGCAGAATGGCCATAGAACAGTTATATGCACCTACCACACGTATGACAATTATACAATGTAGTTAATAATTTATCACGTTTTATGAGTGTAGGTAATATTTATGACCATCGAAAAGTGAATCATTAAATAAATTATAATTTCGACCATTGTTAGGTATCTAGTTCAATAGGAAAATAAACGTTCATTTCTGAACTCACCTTGGAATATGGTCTATGGAATATTATTTGTTTGACTGAGTGCGTCGTTTAATAACTTGACTTTCCTGGAATTCTTTTCCCAATAGAAACATTAAAATGTTTTCTATAGTCAATTGTAGGTACTTTGATGTTTTATAAACATCTATCGATATTAAAGACCCATTACATGGCCTCAAAACTATTGTGTAATCTTTGCATGCTGGACCCAATATAGATAGATTATAATAATTTTTAGCTCTCGATTTAAAGCATTAATACCTACTTTGGAATGTAAAAGAATAAATGTGGGTAGGTTAAATATGTGCACCTACACTCTTTAACGGACACGGATAGGGAAACCATACACTAAATATGGCTAATATCGTCTCAAACCAATCATCATTATGTATATCTCTAACCTCGGCGGTAGCTTCAGTAAATTCGACCTTCATAAGTGCCCTCCTAGGGCCTAAACTGAATAAATGGCTTTGACTTTGACTTTGACTCGCCCAAGCTATTATATATATTTGCCCTGCAGTCAGCAGACTTGACTGAGCAAGGTATCGTTTGAAATCTCACTATTTCATTTAAAATAACTGTTTACCAGTGCTCGGCCATATTCAAAAACCGATTCACACCATTCGCCAGAAGTTAGAGACCACACAATGACATCGGCATGAAGTAGGTAGGTATCTACTCTAATTCCCAATAGTAATAGCATTTGAGTTTTTATAATTCAAGACTGAACGTTTGGACTGGAACATGAATCATTTCCTATTGTGGAATTGCATATACTAGTATACCCACTGTTTTATACCAGTATATGTGGAACTTGATGGGTATTTACCCATTGGAATAAATATAATTTTGTGGAATTGCATATATATACTAGTGCACACAGTTTTACACCAGTATATGTGGAACTTGATGGGTATTTACCCATTGGAATAGTGTACAGTATGTATTTTGCCATTCTCTTTCTACTTGGCTTGGCTAATACTTACAGGCACGATTGGTTGTTGTTGTGTAGTCGGTAGATTATTGAAATTTCAAGTCTAATCGCAATAGATTGTTTTAAAGTAATCCGTGCACTAATCATATTTTTCTTCTTCCTTAACTATATTAATTTATTACCTATTACTTGCATACGAATAAAAATAGATTTAGAAATAATTCTGTTTAGATAAGTACTTAGTCGTGCGGTATTATTCAGAATGTAAATAGTTATAATTAAATGTAATGTGGGTAAGTCGAGAATGACACAGAGAATACCTCACTTTGTTTTTGGTAGTGATAGTTCTGCGGTATTTATACAATGTGGATTTATTGTTATAATGGAATGTGCACACCAGCTACACAACAACATTTTATTGGTAAGTATTAGCAGGCACTTAACGGCTATTTGACCAAAGATATCAATTTTATTGACACCTGCTCACACTTAAAATAAGTATTTCTTATTTTACTGAACAATATATTTATTTCCACATCCCTTCTACATTCCATAACCCCGGTCATTTGCCTTTTTCTTGTTAAGTATCTGCTGTTAATATTATTCTACTAAAATGTCCTCGATCGTATATTTTATACGCTCATTTTTTCCAAATAAATTGCACTGACTCTCTGACCTTGATTTCATCCTCGTCGCCAATGTGATGTCCACTACTAAGTGATAAATAAAACAACATGTTTTATATTGAAAGCTGTGGTTCTACGTCTGCACCCCGGCACGTCTGCACGCCTCAACGACTCAGCGATAAGTGAGCTCGCACCGACGCTCCGCCATACCCACGAAAACACCACACCAACCAAAGCTATCCATAAAGGAAGGTACCTACTGACCTTGACTAGTGCAGTGCAAAGAGAATGTAATCACTTGGACTAGTGACTCGACTCTCGATCGACTCCATGACCGACTCAGAGAGTTCACCATAGACTAGGCAGAAGTAGTTCACTAGTTAGAGTTCGCGCCACCAAAGAAGTCTTAGAAGGTCCACCTCTATCACTGAAGAAATAATAACTGGATTGTAATATTGTCAAGTCTAGCCCGATCAAATTTTTGCTATAATATGATTAAATAAATATTCTGGGACATTATTCCCAAACTAAGCAGAGCTTGTGCTATGGAAGCCAGATAACTGATATACCTACTACTTATACTACTTTTCTTTTGTAAATACATACATATTATAAATAATTACACCCAGACAAAGGACAAACAGACATGTTCATGCAGACAAATGTTTGTCCTGAGTGGGAATCGAACCCACGACCTTCGGCGTGATAGATAGGGTATCTTACCAACCACGCCAACCGGCCCGTTTGGTGCCAAGTAGCTCAAAAACACGCAATTTTTTTTCATAGAAAAGGAATCATCGCAATCCGATTACCATGCATATAATATACATACTTGTCATTACTCGTAGAGTTAACGCTAGAGTTCGGCTAAATTAATTCTATATATAACATGATATTGGCAACGTAAACAAAAAAACCTTTAACTTATTAGAAACGTAGTGGTTATATTCTCTTTGCTTATTATTTATTAGTTATTATTTTAATCTGTGGGCACAAACTACCAAGAGAACTTCTGTGGTCAATATTATATCCTCTTTGTGGGCAATAGGGAATATGCATGATTTTTTTTTATTTCTTATATTTATCATTTACATTTTTATAACATGGAAAAAAATATAAATAGGCTTGAAAAGAGCCAAATTATTTTTCAAAGTGAAATTTAAAACATTGAATAAATTTGAGCCGTTCAAACGCCACCATTTAGCGCGCGCTTTTGATGACGTCATTTGTTATGTCCCGCGTTTGTTTACTATAGTGTTTCAGTTACTTCATACGTATTTTCAGTTTTAATTGCTATACAAATCATGGAAGTAGTTAAAAAACCATCTTACAAGTATTGTATGGTACCGAAGTGCAAAAACACTATTATTAGTACACCCGATAAAGTGTTTTTTCGTATTCCATGCGATGCGAAATTACGAAAAAAAATGATGAGAAGGGATATTGTATCTCCATTATCGGTTCTATTTTGTTGTGAAGATCATTTTAACGTAAGTATAGCATATATTTATGTACAGCTTAGTGTGAAAATAGGAGGTTTGGTCTAAAACTAACCTTGTTTACAAAAGTTCATTAAAAATGTATCTAAAGAGCTTGCTTATATTCGTATTGCGGTTTTACGAAATTTTAATGATTGATAATTTATTTCAGGTTAAGGAAGATACAGTTAATTATATTGAATATAACATAACGAAACAGAAAGGAGAAAAATGTAATAATAATAATGTTCACTTGGACATAGCCAACTGCTGAATCACCGTAAGATTCTCGTTCAGATCTGAAACAAACAAGCACTTAAATACTGAAAGAAAATTGTTCATGTAAATCGGAATATCGTATTTATCTAATATTTAAAAAGAGTATATAAACATATCATACTTTTGTGAGCTTCAATAATATAATATTATACGAGTAATTTATAATGATATAGACGTAAATTAGGAGTTTAGGAACAATTTTTAAATGACAAATGGTTATGTATAGGTTATGTTTTGATGTAAGTATTATTTAAACATTTATGAATAAAGCCTATGTTATGGACTAAAATATACCATGTAACATAATAATTACCTTGCAGCTTTCACTCCTTTGATCTCTGCACTCGTAAAATCGAGATTTGATGCCAAATATGCTGACATCATAAATGCATCTATTTTCGGCAGATTATCTGACTGTGCTTGAACAAAACCAGTTTCTGTCATCGTCCTCGATTGACTACAAATATATATGTAATCACACAGGAATACAGTTTTAAACACTTTTTCTCACAAACACTACTTTAACACAGTATGAATATCGACGCCGATAAATTCAATGACAATTAACGTCACATTTCGTTTCGACCAATGGTGACGCGTTTTGTAAGATTGAATTTCCCTCCCTTATTTTTCACTTTTTATGTAATATTTTCTGGGTTTAAATAATAACTAAATAAAAAAAATACCTTTTAAGTATAATGTAATGACAATAAAGAATCTAGAAAAAAATATTTAAGACAAATTTAAATTTTATGCATATTCCCTATTGTGTCTGTCCAGTGTTGTATTTTCACCTTCATTAGCATGTTTAATTTAAACTTAGCATATTGCATTATTTTAGCATTTTTTGTTTGCCAAGCAACCTAGAGGTTTAAAATCGTAATTTTATAATAACAACCAAACAAATATGTTATTTTGGACTATCGACTATGGCAACACTTTATGGGGAAATCCCGAGCATCGTTCAGAAATATCGCCTAGTACGTTCGAGCAATGGCTCGGTGTATTTCGATTTAACGGTATTCGGTTTAGTCGATTGTTTATGTTTAAGTTCAGTTCATTTTGTCATTCCTATAATATTCCTGATGACGTGCTGAAACTCATTAAGGGTATTAAGAACGAACATGCAGTGACTAGTGACTGATGAAAGTGGCCCGTCAACGTCACAACAAGACGAACCTGTTGATGACCTTCAGATATTTTTCGAAATAGAAGACTAATCTTTTGTTTTTTGATCAATAAATACTTTACCTTCAGGTATTCTTCGAAATAGAAGACTAAGATTTAGTTTTTTGATTAAAATAAATGCTTTAAATTAAATTGGCATTTTATTTATAACATAAAAATTATACATAGCACTTTTTAGCATTTTTCTGGCGAAAAGTAGGCCTTTTTCTAAATTATAAAATGGCAACACTGTGTCTGTCAAAGAAAATGAAAAAGTGTACCTAATTTTCGTCTTTGTATATAATAAATAAGCCTGAATTATAATGAAGAAACGGTGATTATTTAGACACCATATTGAAATAATAATAATAGATATGTTTTTTTATTCTGAAATAAAATAGTGTTATTAGGTTAGCATAATTTTCTTTTTTTTTTAAATCTTTTTACACGTCTAACGGACATATTGTCTGCGTGCTCATTTATTTTTAATTTTCATTTTTTTTATCATTTGCCATCATTCAAAGCCACTTACCTATTTTTTATATTTTTTTACCTCAGCCCTACTAACAAATCCGGTTTCTTATTGGAAAATTTGTTTGATTTCAATCGAACAGAATTCCTTTCCATCTTTTTTTTTTCTTTTCTTTTTTTTTTTACTTTTGATGTCCTTGTACATAAGTTTATTTCAAAATTAATACAAGATTTCTACATCATACTTATTATCAATATCAGGCATATACAAGAACTAGCTATAATTACTTGTTTTGATGAGTTTTAACCATAGGTGTTTGCTCAATTACTCATTACATGTGTGTGGTGAGCAATAAAGTCAAGAATCTCCATATTGATTTTGCAACATAGCCTGAAAATCTATTTTTTTTAATGTTACAGAAAAATGAAAATAGAACAAATAGAGATCCTTACAATAAGTAGTGATGAAGATGATGAAGATGATAATTTACCACTGAAGGTGAAGAGATACAATGGATCTGATGATGACGATGAATTGCCACTGAAAGTGGAATCATATAACAGAGCAGATTATAATTCTTCAAACTTATATGATGAATCTTGGGAGAAATGTGAATTTTGCGATTTAGTATTTCATAATAGGTAAGAATATTTAAAGTCTAGTTTTCCTCTACTGGTAAGCGGTTACCATTGCCATATGGATGCTTGGAACACCAGGCGTATCACTCAACAAATATTCCCCACCAAGCTGCTTTTACTGTGAATAGACCTGTATTACAATCTCCTGTGTTATATGATGATGACAATGAAGATGGTGAGCACACAAAGACTTGAATACAACGAGCAGGGTACTCACTTAGCGGTGTAGCATGTAATGTATCTGATACTGTATGAACCTACAGGTGAGTATGACTCGTCCATGGTGGCCACATATAGAGCTACGAGCCGTCTACGAGCACACTGCGAGTGCCTTTGTGTTCGTAGTAAAACTCCACTCGGTGGGTCGCGGCGAGCACGCTGCGCTTCGCCAACGAGCGCTCGCGGCTCCAGATACACCAATAAATGCTTGTAAACTGATTTTCAAATAGGTGGTACCCAACCAGGGTGGGTACTACAAAGTATTGTACTGTGCTATTCTTTCCTCATGTTTTCCTTTACCAAAAACACAAGCAAGTAGAATTCAAACCAACAATCTTTGTCACTGTACCCAACACCATTACTGAGTTCACCATAGATTGTGATCATAGTTTCACCCACCACTGTATATTTTGTCTTGAATTTCGAAAAACCCTTTATTTATACACCCCTATGCTAAAAGAGACCCCTACCATCCATATAAATCATGGTTATCATCTCTCTATCAAATATTAGGCCTTCTTCTTTTGTATTTTTACTAGCTTTGCGCTCCACAGTTTCACCCTCGATCTAATTTAATTCCCTTAGGGGTTGAATTTTGGAAAACCCTTAATGGGTGTCTATGTTATCCTAACTAATATTATAAATGCGAATGTGAGTTTGTTTGTTTGTTACCTTTTCAAGCCTAAACTGCTGAACCAATCGCGATGAGAATTGGTACGGGAATGACGTGACGACACGCGGGGTGGGTGTCACGCTGCGTTGTATTGTAGACCAGCCGGCGCCATCACCAACCTTTTTTAATCCTTATAGTTGCCATCCGTCCGTCTGTCTATAATCATTACTTCCCAGGGATTGATCCTTATTAGCAACACTATCGGATGGTGTCAAAATGAACAGGTTTGATTCCTGGCTAGGAATATTGATTTTTCAAAAATCTAACGATGCAGTTTTAGTTTTTATCAAAATCGGGATCGAGACTCAGAGAATTTTTCGCTATTCCTTATTGTTTAGGATTTGGCCATCCACGCCCATTTGAAAAATTCACCTTGTATATTGAAACAAGTGACGATTAAAAATACAGGTAATGAGTTCATTTAATAAAAAAAACCGGCCAAGCGCGAGTCGGACTCGCGCACGAAGGGTTCGGTACCATTATCTATAAAACGTCAAAAGAATCATGTCTGTTGTATGGGTGCCTCTCCCTTATACATATATTTGTTTTATTTTAATTTAATTATTTATTTTTAAAGAGAATATATAACTAACTATTATGTGAATATTTCAAGCGTGTACATGTTGCCGTTATCAATATCGAGCTAAAATGAGCAAAAAAGTCTCATTTTTTGTATGGGAGCCCCCTTAAATATTTATTTTATTCTGTTTTTTTAGTATTTGTTGTTATACCGGCAACAAAAATAAGTTTTAAGGTTTAATAAATTTATTTCCTCGAAAGATTTACAAAAAAAAACACTTAAAGAGAAAATACAAGTTACATATTAAAAAATTAGAATAAGCATAGGTGGGGTTAGACGTAAAAATACATCATCTGTGAGAATTTCAACTGTCTAACTATCACGTTCATGAGATACAGCCTGGTGACAGACGGACAGACAGCGGAGTCTTAGTAATAGGGTCCCGTTTTACCCTTTAGGTACGGAACCCACAAAAAAATATTCCAGGTGCCTGGGATAAAGAATTTAATTTTTCTTTATTTTTTATTACAGATATGACATTCTAGTCCACACAGGGAAGCATATAATTATCCCTCTAATTAAACAAGAGCTCTACCAATGCTGTGAATGCCTGTTTCACTTCACGTCCGCTCTGGAACTCCGCGTACACGCCTTTAGGAAACATAGTGTTACAATACCTAATAATAATCCGAGCTTAGTTAAAAGTGAACCTAGTATACAGGTATTTATTTATTAATTTAGTTTAAAGCCCGCGGTTGCGCTCGATACATTATTTACCGAGATTATTTTTTTATACAACATTGTCGGCAAACAAGCATACGGCCCACCTGATGGTAAGCGGTTACTGTAGCCTATGCACGATTGCAACACCAGACGTATCACTCGCGCGTTGCCGACCCTTCCCCCCTCCCCGATGAGCTCTGGCGACCTTACTCACGCGCAGGAACACAACTATAAGTTATTTGGCTGCGGTATTCTGTAAGGTAGAGGTATTTCCCCAGTCAAGCTGCTCTTAGAGCGACATATCGCTATGCTCTACCTCTCTTAAAATAATTTCAAAAGTATCCTATACCCTGGAGTAACGCTGGTGCTTTTTATCCCGGGAAAACATAAGATTCCTCGGGAAGGCAGGTGAAACCGCGTGGGTAAGCTAGTATAAATTAATAATGAAATATGTTATAGAAGGGTACACTTTTGTTTTATGTCAGGAGGCATAAGCACAAGCATACAGACCACCTGATGGTAAGTGGCTACCGTCGCCTATGGACATTAGCAATACCAGTGGGATTGCCAATGTGTTGCCGACCTTTATAAAGCCTAGAAGGCTGGCTGGCACTCAAGCGCAACTGTTGGAACACACCAGTAGGTGCTTGGCGACAGATTTTTACCCTGAGGCATGCGGGTACTACAATGTAGGGTACACCACCATGCTATGGTTCCCTCACGATGTTTTCCATCACCGAAAGCTCATGTTCATTGTAGAATTCGAACCCACCTTCGCCGTGGCAACCGACGTCATTACCACTGAGCTATTGTCGCCTTAAAATGGACCGAAGTTTTAACCGAAGTTGTGTCTATCAAGCGCTGAAATTGAACGAACTGTTCCGAATGAGCGAGAGCGCGATGGACGTGGCGACGCGCGGGGGGTCACACTGCGTTGTATACTTCCGACGCTCTCGTCGCCAATCAAAACTTTTTAAGCTACGGCCTTCGGGATATTACTGTCGGGCTGGTTGGGGTGGTTGGTAAGATACCCTATCACGCCACAGGTCGTGGGTTCGATTCCCACTCAGGACAAACATTTGTGTGCATGAACATGTCTGTTTGTCCTGTGTCTGGTTGTAATTATCTATATATGTATGTATTTACAAAAGAAAAGTAGTATATGTAGTATGTCAGTTATCTGGCTTCCATAGTACAAGCTCTGCTTAGTTTGAGGTCAGATGGCCGCGTGTGAGGAATGTCCCAGAATATTAATATGTAATGTATTTTCCTTATAATTTTAGAATAATCACACATCACATGATGTTGCACCATTGAAAATAAATAATTTATTAGAAAGTTTTGTAAAAAGGGAGCCTTTAGTTAAATGTGATGACTTGGGTTTCACATCACTAAATACAAGTAAAACCTTCAAAAGTAGATTGATATTCGAAGATGAATCGGACCAAGATAACATGCTCACAGATTTGACCACAGACTGTAAAGTTAATATAGAAATATTTGAAGCGCCGTGGTTTGGCCATAGACAAAAGACGGTACAGAATGAGAGTATAGAACCAGGTCTTTCAAGCCAAGTATACAAGAGTATACATTATGATGTATTAATGACGGCCGGTACACATGTTTGTAGAACATGCAGACAGACATTACCTAATAGGTGAGTACAAATTACAACTCAAAAACCTACCAAAATGGCGCTAGTGTAGCAAGTGTGTATGATACGAATTTGGCAGTTGTAAACAGAGTGAAGTGTGCCGAGTTGAAAAAAATAATATATATTTATCCGCCCCGCGGTTTCACCCGAGTTCCCGAGGGATCTTATGTTTTCCCGGGATAAAAAGTTGCATATAGCCTTCGTCGATAAATGTGCTAACCAACTCTAAAAAAAATCAATTCGTACCAGTAGTTCCTGAGATTAGCGCGGTCAACCAAACAAAATCTTCAGCTTTATAATATTAAGTACAGTATAAAATTTCTTTGTTTAATTTACTATCCTACCATAAAAACTTTTGGCGCTTAAATTAAATTAACCCACTTGCTACGGTGGCGCCACCCTAATTGGTCGCTTTTCGACGGACACTTTTTCATACACAGAGATGGTTCTCTTACCTATACCACCAACCTGAAATATTAAAACACCGCCATATTGCGGAATTTTACGGAACTAATAAATCTACTGATTTTACTATGAGCTGTCAAAATATTTTCAAGTGGCGCCCTCACGTAGGTGTTTTATTTTTCTGGTGACTCCATTATTTTTAAGTTTTATAGAAACAGTCACTGATTGGCTTGGCACTCTAGCCACGGCACAGTGATGACTGGTGACTTTTTAAATACCTCTCTATCTTGGTGTTTGTTCCGATCTACTTATTACCCCCTTAGGGGTGAAATTTCGAAAAAAATGCTTATTCTGTCTATATATATATGGAAAATTTCAGTTTTCTAGGTTCAAGGGTTTGGGACTTAGGGTAGATCCGTAGATGAGTCAGTCAGTGAGTGATTCAAAACTATTTTTTATATTATAATTTCTCTATAAAGATGAAATAGCTTGCTATCTAAACTCGCTGTGCGCATTAGTGAAAAAAAAAAACATAATTCTTAAAATAATGGTCACCTAAATAATACCACATAGTTCGCGAATAACAGGAAGGTGGCCGTTAAATGCGTGACCATTCAAATATTTAAAAGTACCAGGAACGCATGAATTAACAAGACATTACCGATTACAGATACGAATTGGTAATACACGAAACGAAGCACATGAAAATGAGAGGCCGTGGACGTACTCCGCCAATATGTCCTGTATGCGAGCGTTATATATCTGGAAACTATAGAACCTTACGGCTACACATTGAAAAAAAACACACAACCACGCCAGTAAGGAAGCACACAACACACTTATGTAAAAAGTGCGGTTTGAAATACATAAATGGCGGCAGACATATTATAAATTATCACTTAATATATAAATGCAAAAGGTGTGGTAAAGGATTTGAAGATGAAGCAGAACGGTTGAAACATTACCAGGACTGTAATAGTCTAGACTCGGATCACAGGGAACAAGGGAAGTGGGAATCTAGAATAGTAAAATTATGTGATTTATGCTATTCATTCAAGAAGAATAAACATAACCATCAATATGTTGATATGGGCGAACATAGTGAGTTAGGGAAGCGTCAGTCTTGTGATCACTGTGGGAATACGTTTTTTGAACTGAAAATGATAAAAACATGGCATTTGCAAAGGGTACAGAAGGTGGAGAAGGTGGAGAAGAGAAAAGGGCCGAGTTGTCAGGACAGGTTGATGAAGAGATTAAAAATGTTAAAAAAGAAATATTATATTTGTTGTTTTATTTTTCGCCTTTATCCTAACTTAATATTATAAATGCGAAAGTGAGTTTTTTTGTTTGTTTGTTACCTTTTCACGCCTAAACCTCTGAACCGATCGCGATGAAATTTGGTACGCATATAGCCTATGGTATGGAGAAGGACGTGGGCTACTTATTTTCTCGGGAAAGCGGGTGAAACCGTGGGGAATAGCTAGTATATATTTTCTATTCAAAGCGCCAAGGCATGCCGCATAGCTTGTGGAAACTCCAAGAAGATTAGCGTCTTCAAACGGAACACCAATAGGTGTGTGGCGACAGATTTTCAACTGGGGTGGTAGCCAGCCAGACGGGTACTACAAAGTACCCTACTACGTGCTATGGTTTCCTCACGATGTTTTCCTTCACCGAAAGCTCATGCACATAGGATTCGAACCCACGACCTTCGCCGCGGCATCCGACGTCATCCAAAATAAACATGCACGTGGAGCCGCGTGTATATGCTAGTCACAGTATAATTTACAGGACTAGTGACTGTGAAGAACCAAAACAAGTATTTTGGCGTGTAGCCTAATTAATATTGTACAAATAGAACTAAATGTTTATAACGTTATAAATTTTTATGATTAAATGGTTCCTCGTGATTTCTGTTTACCTGGTACACAACGCTGTTGCAGATAATTTATTCTCTGCGAGTACCTTATCTGTGATGGGAGGTCGCAGACCCGATTCGATTCCCGACCCGATTGCGCTATGAGAATCCTAGCAGAAGTAGCAGATTTTTTTTTTCTGTTTCATCGATGGAACTTTGTCATCAGCGGAGGCGATACGATCACACTCGTGCGCCTCCCGTCTTTTTTTTTTAATCCAGCGATAGAAGCGTTTTGATTCGACCAGCGCTTCCTTTGTGAATGCCAGCTTCAAATAGTAAAAATATGTGTAAGGCGAGTAAACAAGGTAGGATAGGCGAATAATGAAGGTAATCCATACTCGCTAGCGACTGTAATAAAATTATCCTAGAGTTCGCGCCACCAAAGAAGTCTCATGGAAATCGATCTTATTTCTTGCCGTATAGAGGTAGGGCTTTCGGGACTTCTTTAGTGGCGCGAACTGTTTACGAAGTTTCTTGCAGCGCCTCTGGTGGACAGTTGATGAATTACAGTTTTTTAAGTCGATGATAGGTCGTGACGTCACAGAGCTTCGGCCACATCCTCATTTACCATAATGAGATAGATTGTGGTCAAACATAAGCGTAGCTACTCACCGTATCTAACTGTGCTATTACGCGCAAAGTGTATAGTAACTATCCATAAAGAAAATTACACGGCCCGCCTTATCATTGGGCGGGCTGTATGTATGTTGCTTGTTTGCCACAATATTGGTGTAAAAAAAAAAATGTCATTGCCGAACATCTTACCCACATAAAGTCTAGAACTCTAGAAGCTCTCAATATGAAAAAAGAAACAGAAATTCGGGACTTTTGAGTTCTTTATAATAAATTGAAAACGCGATAGGAAATTCCCTCGTAGATACGGTCCCTTAATGCACCTAGTACGACACACCGCTAAATATAAACATGACAAATTATCAAAAAGTCTGGCGACAGATACCTACCTATTTTTAGGAATTCATTTCATTTTATGCTGCACTCAGAGCATTTAATAATATATGTAGTATATCTGGGTGGTAGTGTGTCTGGGTGTAATTATCTATATATGTATGTATTTACAAAAGAAATGTAGTATATGTAGTATATCAGTTATCTGACTTCCATAGTACAAGCTCTGCTTAGTTTGGGGTCAGATAGCCGTGTGTGAGGAATAATGTCCCAGAATGTCCCAGAATATTATGTAGGTACTATGTAACTACTAGTATTTTCTCGTAATACTAATACATATATGCTTATTGGTAGGTATTTTGCGACTTCAAAAAAATTATCTGTCCGATAGGTCCACCTCTATTCTAAAAGAAATAAGATCCATTTTCATTAATTCCATCGGACTTCAGTGGTGGCGTTTTGTATGGAAGATTTAGTTCCATGAGTTTTCCACGGGAGACGCTGTGCAAATTCCTATAGAGAAATGTCGTAAACGCTAACGTGATAGTAAGCGTTTTCTAACGCCAATTGTTTACACTCGGGGTACTGGTAGGTTTAACTGTTACGATAGTTAGGTACATATCATTGTCTATAAACTTTTTAAAAGTTTGTTGGTAGGGTACTATTCAACACGCGTTATGACGCGTTACTATTCGAGGATAATGTAGAGTAAAAGAGACAGAATAACTTTTTTATAGGACACCAGCTGACAAATAACATTGCCAGCAAAACTAATTTCAATGCCATATCTTTCGCGCCCTCACCTGTCTTCTATCGACACTGTCTAAAATATCTTAAAGTTTTTCATGGAAATTATTTAATGATTTATTTCTGTAGTGAATGTACGTTACCCAGAGAACGAGTTAACGATTTTAAAACTCCTTGACGTTATGGTTGACTAGTAGATACGGTGAACTATATCTGGAGTCAAAATAAATCTTTGATTTTCTCAGTCTAGATCGTGGTTTCAATCTAGATTTCCAAAGGACCTAGACTAAATATTATAGGTACCTACCACCTTAACTTAGTTTCGAACAGGATGTTTAGCTTCCAACATAGTCTCCATTGACGAAATATATAATCCATGTGAAGGAGAGTGCAGCGAACTATTACCGCGTGGGTAAGAATAGACGCTGCTCGACGCATTTGGCTTACTGGGGGAACAGAAAATCTTTGGAGTAGTTTGGAGCTGACCGACTCAATAATTTAATATTGTGTTTTTCACACTACATAAGCTTATTTGGTTTATTTAAAAAAATGTGAGCTCGCGGTGTCATTTATCAATTGATGTAGATATTCCTGGTTTTTGCCTGTGCCCATGTACCTATCATTATGTATTTCAAAGTTAAATCAAAGTCATAGCCAGTTTTCAGTTTGGGACCTACCTAGGAGAGCACTTATGAAGGTCGAAGCTTGAATTTACCCCCGTTTTGAAATTCAGTATTCAACTGAGAAGACATGATATACTTTAGGTACTAACGATGCTACTCCAACTCCACTCATTTTCTGTGTTACCTATTCAATGTAAAGCGAATAAAACGCACCCAGTTCGTGACCGCTCGCAAACAAAACTAACGTACGCGTAATAACCGTACAAAAAATGTTAAAATGTATAAAAATATTAAATAAAAAACTTTTGTGACCAAGTGCAGAATATTCATTAACTAAACGTGAACTTTTTACGAGAAAAAAAAACAATACTTGTGTTAATTTGACAGTTGATTTAAAATTAATTTAAATACATACAATCAATTTATTAAAGTAGGTGATTTTTTGTCTTAAAAATAATTCAAAGCTGTGGGTATAGGATGCATGCATCTATGACATAAATGACAGTTAAAAATGTAAATAAAAAAATGTCAGTGTTGACAGTCAATTATATTTACCATTTAGTGTGGTAATTTGGCTTATACCGGAAAAACAAGTTTATGTGGCGCGGCTTAAGTTTAAAAATACCATAACGCATCAACAGGAACTTATATTTTTTTTACGTTAACTATTGTTTCAACAAATGGTCTGGAAAACGTTAGTTATTATGAAATTTTCAGTGAATTTTTTCTTTAGAATTTTGGCATCATCAATCCATTATTCAGATTTTGAATATTTGATTATAAATTCTATACCTATTTTTGTTTATTAAACTAATATTAATGGAAAAATACCCTTAACATGAGTATATTTGGGATGACACATCAGGATGAAATTAAGTCAGATTTAAGTGTCACTTAGCTGATTTTAGAAAGCTAAAGTGATTCATAAAAGATGATACTACACGGTTTAGCTTCGTTTAATAATAGTTTCTAACTATCTAGCCAGACAATAAGGTGATAGATCAAAGCGATCAGATTTATTACGAGTTGCGCACACGCATGTCTAGCGAGGATTAACTAACTGCAATATACGATACGCCTATTATACTTCTCTTGTACGTATTTGTTATATGAATCATTATTCTGGTTTAGATATCTAGAAATGGTTTTTGCTCCACAGTTTAATACTTTTCTCAGGTTCTTCATCAGCATCAGCGTTCAGGGTATGATTGTGAGTGAATACGTTGGGTTACCATTTCTTTCAAACATACATAAAATTTAATTATTGTAGTTTATTAAACTTGTTAGTTTTAACTCTAATTATAATTGCATGCCTACTTCATAAGGTGAAAATGTAGCTCTAAAACGAACACCTTAACATCATGATGTACTTTAGCAGTAAAGGATTTTATTTATTCTATTCTATTCTATACAACTACAGAAAATTTGTTACTTTTTTTCCTGTTTATTTTTCACCGTTCACCTTTTCGTATCTGAGTGAAGTATATTTAGTGAGATAAATGCTGGGTCTCATAACCTATTATATCCTTATTATTTTTAAACAAGGGCTTTACCTATCACCATTTCTGGTGCGATTCAACTAATATTCCACCTAATGCGTTCATCTGTCAAATGTCCTTCCTGTCCTTTTACAGTAAATACTAGCTGTTCCCCACGGTTTCAACCGCATTTCCGAAAAAAAAAAACATAGCCTATGTCCCTCTCCATACCATAGGCTATCTGCGTACCACATCGCGATCGGTTCAGCGGTTTATAATATTAGTTAGGACGAATCAATAAATAATATGAATCAATATATTGTGGTGGTTCTTTCTGTCAATAAACTCCCCTTGTAACACAAAACTCAAAGTAATAATTCTATTAATTCGCACATTTCGCTGGCACACTCAGTTGTGACCATCTGACATTTACACGTTGTAACGTTAGCCAAGACATTATGCTGTAATTTGGAGCGATGCAATTTATTTATAACGACCTAAATTATTTGGTTTGTGGACGATTGAACGCTTTTCTTCCTGGTTGATTGGTCTGATGGTAATGCTTGAGTGATGAGTATGTGTGAGGTCAACCTTCTTAACATTCTTGCCATTCCCAATTTATTTGAAACTAGCTTCTGCCCCGCGTTCCCGAGAGATCATCCAAATACTTATTAAGAGATTGACAATAATAATTCTCAATTTCTTAACAAAAGTTATGTGTTCTCGATTCATGTACCTTTTGATAAAATGATGAGTTGTGAATAATTAAAAAATGACAAAATATGTATTCAGATTAGTAAAAAACTTTTGTTAAAAAATGGCTTAACTGAATAGAACCACCAAGAAACTCAGTTCTTGGTGGTTCTATTCAGTTTAAGGCTGACTTCCAAACTGATTGTAGCTTTAGTATATTTGGCATAAATGTGTCATCCTGGGGCTTAAATTGAATAACTGACAATTTGAGTCGATAAACCATGCAGCTGCTGCATGGTTTGCATTGGTCAATCACTCCCATATAATAAGATAGTTTCCATGGCAACCACATTTCCATCAACGAAATAATTTAGGTAATGCTCAAATTTAGCAACGCCCAATTAATAATCCAATTAATCGATTGTCATTTCATAGTGATAACCAATTAGCGACCAATTTGTAAGCTTATTTATAATTTAATTTGGCATTCGTTTTGATATGCCTATTTGTAAAGAATGACAGTCTTGTAGTTATGCACTGCCAGATTTATACAACTCAATTATTTGTATTATAAGATTACAAAAAAAGTTATAGTATTGTATATGCCAACAAAGAAAGCTTTTACATAGTAGGTTATTATATATATTAATTTTAGTTATGTAATAATATTACAATACCGCGAAAATATATTTTCCAAAAAAAAGTGGAGATTTATTTTACTAATTGACAACCCTAAACAGACTCAAAAAGAGGAAAACAAAGAAAAATCAAATGTCAAATTAACACAACAATTTGAAATTCGAACTGACCGCGCTTCGCATGCGCGATGAGTGTTGTGCGTCGTGCGGATATAGAAACTGATAGTTCCGGTTCGAGTTCGGAAGAGGACGTAGACTCTGGCATCGCCGACGAATCGACTACAGAGCAGAGGCGGGAAATCGACTGTATGGATTTATCGGAGTTTTTTAGTTATTGGTAAGTTTTTTAACGATAATAATACTAACTAATTACCTACCTTGTTTACAAACTAAACACTGAAGATATTATGCACTATAATGACACTATATTCAATATTAAATTGAGTTAAATTTAATTAGGTGTAAAAATTCCATTAGCGCATTAGCAACCCAAGTGGAGTCAACTTAAAGTAGATTTAGACATTCGCAAGATGAAGATTTGAATAACGAGTAATCACTGTACCTATCCCTCACTATTTTCAAATGCTTTAGAATATTTAACAGATTTTGCAGCGAACTTTTAGGCGAGAACTTTTATTAAAACCTGACTGTGACTGACTTGTATTAGGCTTGACTTGATTATGACAAAGTAATATTTATCGTGAGTAGAAGTTAATTTTAAAACTCGACACTGGTAAAAATGTCATAATAAAAAGGTTTTGGATGGCAAACTGAATGAAAAACAAGAAGATAACACAACGCCTATCAACCTATGTAATTTCAATTGCGACGCTGTGTCTATTGCTATATAATTTTGATAGGCGTTCACAATATATCTCTGATAAACTTTTTTGTATACTTTATGTGATTGCACTCCTCACGATGTTAAACCTTTATCAGCGAACCAAGATAAATAACTAGCTTTTATTAAAGTACCCGCTCTTTTGAATCGTATGTTTTACTCTAAATGGGCTTGTTTTTGCCCATAATCCTGGCCGAGCTGGCAAGCACACAAAGCTCCAGGCAGTTCCTTCTATAGATAGATTCAGAATCCGTGCACTGATTCTCAAGTTATAACCGCACTAGCTTCCGCCCCGCGGTTTCACCCGCGGTCCCGAGGGTTCTTATGATCTCCCGGGATAAAAAGTAGCCTATGTGCTATTCCAAACTATAATCCATGTCTGTGCCAAATTTCATCCAGATCCGTTCATTCGTTCTGGCGTGATTGAGTAACATCCATCCATCCAAACTTTCGCATTTATAATATTATAGATTCCGCCCCGCGGTTTCACCTGCGTTCCCCAGGGATCTTAAGTTTTCCCGGGATAAAAAGTAGCCTATGTTCTTCTCCATACCTGCATACCAAATTTCATCGCCTTCGGTTCAGCAGTTTAAGCGTGAAAAGGTAACAAACTCACTTTCGCATTTATAATATAAGTTAGGATTAGGATAGTAGGATTATAACCGCATTAACGTAAAGGTTTATAAAAGTAAGGATATAGATACATAAAATGATGAGACTATTTAATAATTAATATAAAATGAGTTTATTTTGCATCCTCCCCGCCATTTTCACCTCGTCAGACAGTTTGTTAATCTGTACCTCTTGCATCTGCAGGCGTTCATTCAACCACCTGTCAAAAATATATTTTTATTTAGGTAGGTACATAATCTGTACTAAGGCCCAGATTTTTTAAAGCCCAGATAAACGGTATCTGGCTGTTAATTTGAAATTAGAACAGTTTTTGAATGGACTTGTTAGAGGAATAACTTATGCGAGGTTTATGTAGGAATATGTAAAATCAGCCCTAAGAACACATAATCTGTATCTTGGAGACTTGCCCGGGGTGATGCGTTCCGGACGTTCTAAGTATGAAATGATCATTACAAAATAATTTATATACTGGGTGGTTTTTTAGTCACTGGAAATACTTGCAGGGGTGGAATGAAAGTACGCATCAATATGAATAACTTTCACTATGGGCCTAACTCTGCTATCGCATAAAATAAAATGGTTGCTTCATACATTTTGGTCGATTAGGTATTGAACTTTTGTATGAACGAACAGCTGATATTTTTTTCGTGATTTCACAGTTAGTCCCATAATAAAAGTTGTTCATATTGATGACCCAGTTGGTATACTTTTTAAGTCGAATAATATTACTTGAGCCTTGGTGCAGGGTTAGTTTTAATTATGTCACTAATCTTACAGTATTGAAAGTTCTTATTTTGGCGGGAACTTGCAAAGTGAAGTGCGTTGCATATTCGTTTAATTTTTATAAAATCTTGTATTTTCAATCAACATAAAATTACATTTAATAACTTGACTCGAGATTCCTTGAATTCTAATTTTTCCTATTATTTGGAGGCGCGTCCTATTCGCGAGTTAAGGGATTAAACCAATTGGAAAATCTGCAAAGAATCCCAAAATCATATAATACTTACGTGAACTCCCTCAACAACTCGCACCCCACCATGTTCCACCACCTGAATACCCCCGTGGTCATGGTCGACTATGTGAACACCGCCGCCGTGGTCGTGGTCGACTATGTGAACACCGCCGCCGTGGTCGTGGTCGACTATGTGAACACCGCCGCCGTGGTCGTGGTCGACAATGTCAATACCGCCACCGTGGTCATGGTCGACAATGTGAACACCGCCACCGTGGTCATGGTCGACGACGAGAACACCTCCGTGGTCACCGTCGACCACGTGAACTCCACCGCCGGTGTTATCTACGAACTGGAGAATATTATTAAGTTGAGTGTAAATAATTATTATGCAAAAGATAAAAGTGAAAACATCCACGAGGTAGGTTGGTGCATCCACATCTATGCCAGAGATTTTAATCTTATTTCAAGAGAATTTCCTCTACTCCCTTTTTTTTTTACTATGGATTTGTTTGTGTTTGACTTCTTTCAATCACGAAACAAATGAAAATGTACGAAATAAGTGAAAAATATTGATTTTATTAATTTTCACAAAAGGCGGCAAAAAAATAATAATGTATAACTTTTTTTGAATACAAAACGTAGACCATACCTAGATCATAGCCCTCGATTCACGTCACAGATTAACTACACTGAAAATGTCATAGACTAAATAATTATTTTAATCTAATGTATATTCGGTAAGAGATAAATGTGGCTGAATGTGGTGCACCGTTGCACAAAGCCTACAGAGAAATATTATTTCAAGTAAAAAGTACCAGGAGAACATAAAGAATAGGTACCTTTACATCTCCATCTCCATCTTGAACGCCATCGTCGTCCACAATAATTAAATCACCCATTGTTTTATTAAAAATATAGATTTAAAAAACACACGTGTATGGTATAGAAACTCAATTGTAATTGATAAATGCTGATAGGTACCTATATTATCATTTTGATAAGGGTATCTTTAAATGACGCGTAGAAATTATATTTATCTATTTCCTGCAAATCTGATAAGTATTCAATTTGTGTTCCATTTAGAATGTATGTGTACGGCCTAGAAACGACCAGAATAGTGCCATCATAATGTCACCATGATAGGTGATGATGTCCCCAAAGGTGATGACCACAAAGCCTCAATTATATACTACTACTAGCTGTTCCCCGCGGTTTCACCAGCGTAGCGGTATAAAAAATAGCCTACGACCTATTCTCAGACCTACCGAATATACATACTTATAAAATTTCATAAGAATCAGTCAAGTCGTTTTGGAGGAGTTTACAGATAAACACGAGAATTTTATATGTTAGTTTTTTTTTTATCGTAGTAAAAATGGGGGGACAATTTAACAAAACACTTTTGGAACAAAGTTCCTTTACGGAGCTTGCGATAGGAGTTAACTGGCAGAAAAGGGAACAGCTATGCTATTCTGTACTAAAACTCGACAGTGAATTCTCGAAGTGACTATTGTCTGTCTCGCTCGCGAAACTCGGTAATCAGGAGTTCACGAGTGAGACAGAGAATAGTCACTTCGTGTTTTCACTGTCGAGTTTTAGTACAGAATAACATAGCAGTAACGAAAAAGCGTTATGTATACATGTGTGTGTATAAATTATAATTCACACGCACACGCGCTTGTGTTTTTATACATAAAAGACAAACGTGACGTCGTCACCAGCTATGCCCCCCCTCCATGCGAATTTCTCGGAGGTTCAAGAATTTAAAAAAAATATTTGCATTATAAAACTGAAGAGTTATTGTGTTTGTTTGTTTGCTTATCTCTGGAACTAGTAGGATTATAATTTTTTAATTGCATTTGATAGCCCAATTCTTGAGGAAAGTTATACTTAGGCATTATTTTTTATCCCGGGATGGCGGGTGAAAACTCAGGGTATAGCTATTTGTACATAAAATTATTACAATAACTGCAATATTTATATAGAACATCGTTCCTGGCGAGGGTCCCCCGACCGCTCATTAATTTTCCTTTTTTAATACCACGTGTTGTTTAACTACTTACATCTGATATTAATGAAAATTGCCAGAGGATTAGATTGGATCACGGAGATAATAGGATTCCTACTTTTCATTCCAGCAACGCGAGTAAAGCCACGGGGATAGCTAGTGTTTTTTAAAAACGCTATATCAATCACTTGACAAATTAAAGTCTAATTGATTATTTATTGATAATAATAAATATACATATAAGTAGGTAATAAAAAGGCATTAAACAGTTTCAATAGATTTTATTTAGATTATTCCTGTAGATAACAAGTCGAATTTATTACGACTCAATAGCTCAACAAAAGCTAATTGACTTTAGCTCATTGCGATTTAAAAAACTACAATTTTGACAGTCTATTCGAATTATGAATTGATTTTGATGATTCTTTTTTTTATACTTAATAGAACCTTTAGTGACTTTTTGGGTCAAATAAGCTGTATACATGTCCGAGGGACTTCTTGGAATCAAAATCCGAAATAATAAAAAAAACTCTTTGGTTATTTGAGACCTATTTAAATAAGAAAAAAATGGTATTTTAGTCATAACAAAATTATTGTTCTACACGTTGGTGATCAGATTAAAAAGTCCCTAAGTGGACTTAGGGATTTCTGAAACTGGGCCCTTCATTAATTCATTTTTTTTTTACTTTATTTGTGTTTGACCACAATCTCACTATGGTAGGTGATTATGTGGCCGAAGGTGGTAAGCACACAAAGCCTTGAAGGATCTGGCTCTCAAGTGCAGCTGCCGGAACACATCAATAGGTGTTTGGCGACATATTTTCAACTTGAGGGTGGTAGCCAGCCAGGCGGGTACTACAAAGTACCCTACCACCGTGCTATGGTTTCTTCACGATGTTTTCCTTCACCGAAAGCTCAATCTCTTTGTAGGATTCGAACCCACGACGTTCGTCGCGGCGTCCGACGTCACTACCACTGTGCTATCATCGCCTCATTACCAAAAAGGAACAAAACAAAAAGAAATTAAAGATATAAAATTCACTATTTAACTCATGTCCGGTTGCTAGCTGCTTTTGGGGAAGTAGTACCTAGTTAATATTAGTAGTATACCCTAGAAGTTCGCGTTCTGACGTTCCCTCGTCGGTGCCCAAGAGCTCTTTGGTCATCAGCTGTATCAAATAGGTGTCTGGACCTAAACACGCGCCCGTGGTCACCACGGACCCATAGTTTCGATCCAAATCGGAAGAAATAATATACATAACTGTCTCAAATATTAATTGTTTATTTTCAAAATTCATGAGGAGTTTTTCCCACCAACCCATTAGTTTGGCCATACAAAGAGGAAACCCTGCCAGCCTCCCGGGAACCTTGCCTATTGATAGCGGCGGCAGCTTCAAGGAAATTTTCTATAATATATAAGTATTATAACTAAGTAATTTGTATTTTCTATTTTTGTTGCAAATATAAATTAAACTATCTTACGATGCTACTCTTATACCACCTGTCTACATAATTATATCATGTTAGTTGTCTCCAGAGGTCAGCTCAGCAGCACCTCATACCTTCATAACTACCAGGAGATCATAATATCAAAGGAGTTATTTCCATTCTAATTAATGGATAGAAGTAATGCTGCAAGCGCTCTTAGTGATGTACAATTTGTCCTAATGAACATTTAGTTTAATTACACAATGGTTATGGCGATCCGCCAAACAGCATTTGATATAAAACGCATTACATTTCTGAGGCACAGGCCATATTGAATGCTAACGTAGAGAGGTGTTCTACGTAATGCTCCTTTAGAGTTCCAAATGTTTTTCGGGGCGTACGTACCAGGCTACCAGAGGCACGCAACACTTAATTTTACTTTTTTTTTTACAACATATGCAAATGAAGCCAAAGTTATTCATCCCCGTCAAGCTCTGGTGACTCACGAATGCCCCCGTTAATGCGTCTGAAATGCAAAACGCAGCCGCAACCGATACAACCAAACGCAAATAAGTTTTCTATTTACGACCCAGTAACTCGATTCTTGGTCCAGTCTCACGACCGCTAACTGACGAGCGGACGCGACAACCGAGTATAACCTCCTTAATTAAAAAACCGGTTGCAATCGTTACTTACAAATAAAACAAAAAAGTTACATTTAAAAAAATAAGTGTCAAGTGAAAATGACGTTTTCTAATTTTCCCGCCAGCGCGGCGGTTTACGCGTTCGGATACGTTGTCGTGTGTAAATTGTAAACAAAACAATATGGCTGTGACATTTTAATTATTGTGTTTATAAACATCAGATTGTTTTGGGAAGCACGATATTTATTAGAGTGTAAGGAACACTGTAGTAATTATACACTATTTTGGTAAACATATTAATATATTATTTTATTGTGTACTACAGTTACTCTTGCGATGTTTTGGTTGATATTTAAACTTCAAGTTTATACATTTAATATTATAATATTAATAATAAAATAGTACACGTTGTATTTGAAAGCTTATGACTTGAGAACAAGGTAGAAAATAAATTGTAAGCTAGTTGGAAAATGAGTAAAAGCTGCTACTTTATTTCTATTCAGACGAGTAAAAAGATAACTTATCGTGAAGACTATAGCTTTAGACTATAGTATTAGGTCGGTAGGCTGTAATCGGTCTGATAAATCTAATAGCTTTAAACGAGCAATTCTTGTATATATATATATCTTAATATATATAAATCTCCTGTCACGATGTTTGTCCGCGATGGATTCCTAAACTACTTAACCGATTTTAAATTAAATTGGCACACCGTGAGCAGTCTGGTCCAACTTGAGAGATAGGATAAACGGCTGGACCGATTTGGATGAAATTTTGTGTATGAGTTGGACAGGACAACGTCTGTTGGGACAGCTAGTATATATATATATATATATATATATATATATATATATATATACAGGGTTATTTGTTATTCGCCGGCAATGCTTTAGGGGGTGGAAGTACTCATCAATGTGAACAACTTTTACTATGGGACCAATAATCATAGACAAAAATAATGAAGCGTAATTACAAGATGAGTTTCTTATAAATTAGAGATGACCCATCTACGAAACCGTATTTATGTTGTCCGATACGAACCGGCTTTTTAATCTAATTTGACGAATAAATTAACAAAAGCACATTCACTGGCAGAGAGATGTGAATACATTTATTTATTTATAATGAAAAAGAACAAATTAATATTACCAAAATAAGGATGTCATCCAGGCTTTTGTTATGTATTTACTTGGAATGGGTTTTGATACCTTGACAAGGTACACGTCTACAGTCCTTTCATCATAACTTGTCCCCTAGCCTTTATGTTGGCAGTATTTTTTAAACGAGGGGACCAGCTATGATGAACGGTCTGTAGTCTCATGGTGTGACCCCGCGGTGGTAAAGCTACCAATCACAAGACCACAAAGACCACAACCAAAGAGGTAGGCTTAGGAGGTAGGTAAACCTCTAAGTATAAAGACTTAAATACTTTTATGTAAGTATAAAAGTAATATAGGATACTTAATTATAATATGTTTTTCTATTTTCATACGTTACCATAAAAGACATTTTCATATTAATTAAGGTTACTCCGTCTTTTTATCAAGTTATCACGGGCTCCGTAACCGGTTTAAAAATCTAGTCAAATTCTTAATAACAAGCAAGTGGCCTATAAAACATAACAGCATAATTTATAGATATTTGAATATAAATCTATGTAACAGTAAAGACGGGTGCGGTCGGGTCGGGGGACTAGTTTAGTGGATTTGAGGTCAAGTTTTATAGCTAAAGAGTTTTTGAATTAATTTATGTTTTAAGATTAGATATCGCTTATTAATTTGTATGTAACTTTGTCCGGTTACCGTGACATCGGTGTGTTTAATTTATCACCAGTAGCTTTTGTCCCGCGGTTGGTAAGATACCCTATCTATCACGCCGCAGGTCGTGGGTTCGATTCCCACACAGGACAAACATTTGTGTGCATGAACATGTCTGTTTGTCCTGAGTCTGGGTGTAATTATCAATATATGTATGTATTTACAAAAGAAAAGTAGTATATGTAGTATATCAGTTATCTGGCTTCCATAGTACAAGCTCTGCTTAGTTTGGAGTCAGATAGCCGTGTGTGAGGGATAATGTCCCAGAATGTCCCAGCATATTGTCCCAGAATATAGATATGTTCCACATCATACATTCTGATTACATTTGTAATAGTTACTTTTTTTTTAGGAATTTTTCGTATTTTTTTTATTTCATCTTTTCGTGCTAATCTTATTGCTTTTGTTTTGAACTATTTCGTGTTGTCAAAAACTATGTCTACTTTCTATATATGTTAGAACTTAAATGACTAAAATAACTTAAACACGACATTAGCAAAACGTAAATCCTAAGAAAAAGGAAAAAGAAAACATCATTAACCATTTTTATTTTTTTAATCACTCAGTCAGGAAGTAACCTGCATAATAAATAAGTTATTTTAAAAGAAGACGTAAAGTTAAATGCGGTTGATGAATTCTTCCTTCCCTTTCAAGATGTTTGAAGACATTTCCTGTTATATTTTTTTCTCAGACTGTCAATGTTAAAAATAAATTTTGTTTCGTTTTTCGCTGAAACTACGTATAGGTACCTACTTTATGTTTGTAAAATCCGGTATCTTCAGAAGTCTCTGTGACGTCTCCTGCATCCGTGAAGGAGGATGAAGAAAGCTTTCAGAAAAAAAAAAAGTTTAACCTATTTTTTAACGTGTGACAGAAATCGTGGCGCGGTTGTAGATCGTAAACAAATTAAACTAGAACTAGAAGGAAGCTGACTCTCAAGTACAGGTCCTGTTTGGTGACAGGTTTCGAGAAGCTTCTCTGGTTATTTTAGTTACTGTGGGTATGTCTGTGTCGACCTACAATCTTACCAATGTAAGTGGCCGTATGTACGTGGTAAGCACAAAGCCTAGAAAGGAAAAAATAATTAAGTAGTAGAGTAGTAGAGTAGTAGTAGTTGTATTCGACTTTTTCAGGACAGGCAAAGGTCTAAGCCATACAGCTAATTCTTGAGTCTTGGATTTTTAAATATCAATGTCTTATATACTTAAAAGATGACATTTGTTTGCGGTTTTTTTATGTGCCGCCACAGTCGTGTTGACGTGTCAAATTAGCATTTCTTTTAATATCAAAACTTTAGTTTTGTATGAATTATAATAACGCAACGGCATAGAATAGGGTATTTTACTCTATATGAGAAAAAAAACTAAAAATATATAATTTGGATAGCTTAGTTAGACAATAAGCAATCGGAACATGTTAGTTTTAGTTCATAAAATAACTTAATTAATTTTAAAATTCATTTCAAAGTTTCCAGTTTTTTTAAACTATTTCTAAACAAGCGAAACAGTTGCCGCCATTATATAACGTCATACGGTGCTGGAAGTAAACTAAAAAGGGTCAACTGAAGTATTATTATTTTTACACTACGCATTCAGGAACAGCACACCAATGAAAAGGATAATAGATCACTTTTAATTTATAAAAAATTACAACTCCAATGTAGACCAATATCAGCGCATTTATACAACAAATTGTACAATTTGTTCTTACAAGACCAAATGACGTCATGACTGTAGAGTAACATGGCGTCCAGCGTTTTTATCAAATTACGCGTGAAAATTTAAAATGTAAAATTTAAGAGCATTTTTATGGCACTTATCGATTGAATAAAAAATTTGTGTGTTTTTGTGGTTTACCTTAGGAACGAATTGTGACACTTTTCAATAATGGGTGTACCCTATTGCTCCATAAAATTATTACTTGTATTGTAGTCAGATATTGGTAATTAAGAATATAAAAAAAAAACAAAAACTACAATCTTATTTTTGGAATTTTTCTTTTTTAATCACTGACTCTGTGGTACTTCCATAAGTACCTATACTGGAGTTATACGAATACTCTGGCATTATTCCAAATTGATATATCGCTGAATCGCACTCAAATAATTATTTATAGACTCAAATCCATTAATGGAACCATTAAAAATATATATAAGTTTAGGTACATTGACTATCAATGTTTAGGAAATGTAAAAAGTTTCCATTTCACCACGAAAAGCACTTTATGGTTTTTAAACGACATTTTTAAGATAAAAGCAGTTTTCCGGTTCTTCTCAGTTGAGGGCCGACTTCCGAACCGGTGGTAACTTCAGTAGCTTCGACGTTTAGTGCCCTCATAAGAAACAAAAAAAAATAGGTTAGAAACCAAATTCCTGGATTCGGTTCCAAGTTTGGGCAAGAGGGTAATTAATAGACGTGTCATAATTCAGAATTATGACCATCTTAAATTTATATTCACCCATTATACCCTATTTTACCCCTCTAAGGGTTGAATTTTGAAAAATACTTTCTTAGATCATACAAGTTTTTACTCAAGGAATATTTCCTAAAAATTAAAATCTTTCTTTCTTCTAATCTAATTAGGCTGTGCGTTATCTGTCAGCCTGTCTGTAACGATAGGTTTTATTGGTATACTAACCTTCCGCCCCGTGGTTTCATCCGCGAACCCCTATTTTACCCCACTCAGGGATAGAATTTTCAAAAAAATTCCTTAGCACACCTACGGTGTTCAAGAAACTCACATGCAAATTTTCACGGTCCTAGCCCCAGGAGTTTGATATGTCAATCAGTGTAAGTCGCAACCTATCCAATCACAAACCTCATATGAAATTCCTTAACCCCACAGCTAAGATTACAGTGAATCAATTTGATTTCGCGCAGTTTTCTATATATGAACAGTATACAGACGAACGTATATTCAAAATAGACATAAAGTAAAGGTCACTGGCTTGACTAAATATAAACGTATGCGCAGGGAAAGTGTAGTGTTGTGACGTGGTCGATGTCGTATTATCGATGAAATATATCGATATTTGTATACTTCCATTACAGAATACATCAACAAAATTAGACATTATAAAATTATGTAGTTACAGGTATTAGTTTATCTATTGCTATTGATATATATCTCTAAGTATTATTATGAAATTGTATTCGTTTATTTCATATAGTACCTGTATTATTATTTGATATTATTAATATAGATCTTGTAGATTGACACTATTTTGAAATATTTCCTGTTAAGTAAAGGATGTCGGCTATATTGTATAGTATACCTACTCTTCCTTTAATTATATTATTCTTCTTTATCTTGTATGTGTACATACTTACGTAGTGTATACAATAAAAAAAAATGTTATTCATAAAAAAATACTCGATAAAACAAAACAATACTTTTATAACATGTAACCACTCTATCTAATAGGAAACTAATAAAAAACTTCGCATCAAATAAATAAGAAGTGTGCCAAATTAATCTATCTATTGTTGTATGTCACGATTCACTTACGCGTTATAGTACGCGCGTGTAAGCCACGTGGCCAGATGAAATATTTAAAATCGCTGACCTAAATTTACTTTGTTTTCGAACTAAATAATCATTGACAGCCTGTTAATAGACTAGAGATGTTATGGATATGAAACGTACCTGGATATGGATATATACTGGTTTCAGTTACGGATATTAGTTTTTTAGAAAATTGTAAAATGAAAGCTCAAATGATTACAAGGTAACGATTTGACTTTATTCTAGGTTATATTTTTGGTACTACAATGACAGAAAAAACGCGACTAAGTATATAAGTACCTACTACATACGATAAAATTTAAAAAAAAAATATATGCCTACATATACCTACATAGTAAATTAATGACAAAGTTCTAGAAATTACTATCAAGCCATTGTTTTGAAGATAATAATTATAATACACAAGTTGTTGAACAATATTATAAATATTTAATTCATATATTTACAACAAATATTTACAATCAATGTATAAAATACAAACTATGATATATAGAAAACATCCTCAAAGCCCTCGCTGCTGTCGATAGGCAAGGTTCCCAACAGGCTGGCAGCGTTTTTATTCATAAGTGTTTCTATACTAATCTATTTAAAAAGAAAAAATGAGGATGGTTTCTATATATTATAGTTTGTATTAATTTATAAATGATGTCACCCATTAAAAGAAAAAAAAACTACTAATATTATAAATGCGAAAGTTTGTGA
Source organism: Tetheella fluctuosa (assembly GCA_951216915.1). Taxonomy (NCBI): domain Eukaryota; kingdom Metazoa; phylum Arthropoda; class Insecta; order Lepidoptera; family Drepanidae; genus Tetheella; species Tetheella fluctuosa. The sequence goes on along the minus strand of OX578242.1, from coordinate 4,803,461 downwards.
GTATGGTTGGATGGATGGATGTTTGTTACTCTTTCACGCCAGAACGGCTGAATGGATCTGGATGAAATTTGGCACAGAGATAGATTATAGTCTGGAATAGCACATAAGCTACTTTTTATCCCGGGAAAACATAAGATCCCACGGGAACGCGGGTAAAACCGCGGGGCGGAATCTAGTATTTAATCAATTAAAAACTGTGTAGGTATGTATTTGAAATACTGACTGCGTGTCACTTTAATAGCCTTTACTTAAGCTCTATAATTACAGCTATAACATCGAAAATGCCTTGATACCACTAATCAAGCCATTTTCGGTATTAGTTATCGATATTCTCCAGTTATATAGCACAACACTATTTCATGGAACCATTCGAACATAACGGAAAGATGATCACAGACGCCGTCGTCCGGTATTCGATTGAAATCCGGTTTTAGTTTTTGTTACAATTAATAATAAATACCTACTTTATTGGTTATAAAAACATGATTTAGTAATGATAAGGTATTATAAAAAATAAGTGCCATATTAAGAAAGGAAAATTAATAACATACCTAAATGAAATTATTGCAGAGTAGGGATGTTGACTGACATCAAATCAGCTACTTTTTATAAAATGTCAAAACGATAGGTTTATATGGCGTTTTGTATTAAATACGTAGTTATGACGTCATAATTATAAAGCATCAAAAGTTTTTTTTTTATGGTTAGATTGGTCATTAAAAATCATAAAATGGATAATTTTTATAAAATAATCGTGGTTTCGCCGCCATTTTTTAGATGGTTTATACATTGGTTAGTGTTGGATAATTTATTTTTAATACAATAGGCATCTCTCTATTACGTTAAGGTTGCCAAGTTTTTCATCAAGCATCATACTTTCTAACTTAATATTATCAATGCGAATGTGTTTGTTTGTTTGTCGAGGTCATTATATATATATATGTCCCAGAATATTATAGGATTCGAACCCATCGACCTTCGTCTCGGCATTCGACCGTCACAGCCGCTGAGCTATCGCTCCTTTATAAACAAAGAAATACCTACATCGTATTATTTTATTTTGGTTCTGAAATATTCCTTGGTCGCCATTCGATATTTTTTTAGCTTATAAGTTATTAAAAGTACAACTAAACTAACTAATAACTAGTGCAGTAGTGGAAGGTTAGTGTACCGGTTGGGATACAGTTTGAGTCTGTGCCAAGACTAATTATATTCCTTTGGTTTCCTCACTTCGCACGCGTCATTGAGATTGGATGATTGTTTACGAGATTTTAAAACTACTTACTATTTTTAAAATGATTTTTCCGTTGGTTTTTAAAGTGAAATTAAAACTGTCAATTTGTTAGTTTAGCCTAGTCAAAAAAGATTAGGTTAACCCTCTACCAGACTGTAACTAAAATTGAGTAGGTATTGTTAGTGAGTTGTCACACGTGTTGACAATAGTTTTTAGTGCTGTTTCTGAATCCTGAGCAAGCGAAGGATTCAACGATTGAAAGTTCCTGTTTTTGTTTATAAAATAAATAATATTTAATTAATCCTTCGAATTTAGTAACATTTTATGGAATTCAGGACAACGTCATAGACAAAACCCCACTAAATGACATCCCATAGATGCGCGCCAAGAACAGCCTTTCCTTATGCTTTGTTAATATAAAAATATCAACCAAAACATCGTTTACTAAAATCGTACACAAATACATAAACATAAATAATATTCAGCACTATTTATTCCAAACAGTTTGTAACACAACTCCGTGGCGCGCGGACATGGTTCTACGAAATTAAACAACCAACATGTTCAACTTCTTCAAGAGAAAACCCGGGAAAGCCGACGCGCCGCCGACGGCGCCCGACGCCGGGCGGAATCACCCGACTGACGACAGTACAAAATTAACATCGCTAGACGCGCGCGCGCCACGAAACGAAAATGATATAACGACGGAAAAATTTAACACAATACGTAAAGATGTAGTGAACCTATTGATCCCCGAGACTGACTACAACCAGAAGACTGGAGTGGGCGCCATATTGCAAATCATGGCTGGAAAACGTCGCAGGGGTAAGCGGAGGAACATGCGCACTGAGTCATGCCGCGTGAGCCCGCAGAAAGAGACGCCTGTAACATTGCAGCGCAGCAAGTCTGATCTGAAGGCGTGTGACGTCACGGCTCCTACACCCGCCAAAAATAATACAGACGCGCACGCGGACGCGGACGATCCAGCGGCGTTCGTCAAAGCGTTGGTCCTGCAAAAATACGCAAAGCCGACGCCAGACAGACATGTGTCGCTAGTCTACGTAACAAACGAACCAAATTTGGACGATAAAAGACATACGGAAGCACTACTGCGCCAGATCGCGAGGAGTATAGACTGCACCGTTGATGAAATAAATGAGAGTAAACAAATGGGTGGCGCAGACAGTAAAGTTGATAGAGGGAGAGACAAAATCGAGACCGTATACGAAACAATAGATGAAACTAGATCGAACCCGATAGATTCTTACAAAAATGACGTTAGAGGCGAATTGGATAAATTATTGAATGTACCAGGAGATCAAAACCGAGAAGGAAGTTCTGATTTGGAATCACCGAATGTTGCGAAGAAATCTAATTTGAAAGTGCCGCGGTCTGATAACGAAGGGTGTTCGGATGATGATAGGTCAGATAATGGCAAGAAAAAGGTGACTTTCAGAAAACATATTATATTCGATGATGGCGAACAACAGACTGATGAAGAAGTCGATTCTTCCTTCGAATCGCTTACATCCGAAGAGGATGAATATCTCGAAGATGTACCAGGAGATGATGACTTGGAAGAGAACAAAACGGTGATCAATGTCGACGAAGTAAAACAAAGTGATGTAGTTACAATAAAAATTGACACTCCAGACGATTGTTTAAAAAGAATATCGAGTGAAAATAGTGATAGTGGATTCATAGAAATCGGTGATAAGAACGAAAGTGGTGATGAATTGACGACTGAAGTTAAGAGTTTGGAGGTTGAAAGTGAAGTGAGTGAGAGTGAAAGTGAGACGGAAGAGGAGATTATAGAAGAGATCGAGGAAATAGAAGAGGAGATTGAAATAGAAGAGGAAGAAGAAGAAGAAGAATTTAGTGAAGCGTCTGAACAGAGGAATTCCAAATCAGTTCACGATGAGTGAGTAATATAGTTCATATTAGCTTTTATTATTAGAAATCTTAAAATATAGATATATTTTATTGTTACTCATCTTTTATAGAGATAGCAAAACCTATTCTTGAGATTTTACTAATTTAAATTTTTTTAAAATATCCTCGAACCTTCCGCCGCTGCCGATGGGCAAGGTTCCTAGCAGGCTAGCAGGGTTTCCTCTTTATATGACCAAGCTAATGCGTTGGCGGAAAAATCTCCCCACCCGTCGGTCTCCTCGTCGGTTTAAGTTTGATGATAAAATCCGAGCGAATCGGCAAGCTTTGGACCCCCACGGACCCATGGTTTCCACCGCAAAAGGCATGAAGGTATAGTTTGGTCAAATTTTTGCGTATTTTGTGAATTAAGATTTCCCTTACGATTTGATTTTCGATCTTTTTTACTTAATGGTTGTCAGAACTTGAAATATAATCTTAGGTATTTGACCATAATCCTACTATTGTAATTGATGATATACCCTAAAATCAAGCACGCAAAGCTTAAGAAGAGTTTATTTTATCCGTATAGCTTAAAATTTTACTATAAGCTTGAACTAGCACGGTGGTTGGGTACTTTGCAGTACCCGCCTCGCTGGCTAACGCCAGTCTCTCGCTAAGCACTGTTTCTTCAAGGCGAAAGCTAGATTGTTATGTTCATGCTTTCTCACATTTCAAGAATTAATACGTTTGTACAAAACTTACTATGTAGTTTTTACGCCATCTCAGGGTATAATTTTCCTTCTTGTCACTATGTATTATGTGTATAAGTAAACTTTATTGAAATATATATATGTTTTTATAGAAATTATTTATTACTCTATTTTACATTACAATATTTAGTAGGTACTAATGTAACCGAAATCACTACTGTTGGTACTAGATGTGCACTTAGTTACCGTTTCGTCACCTACCTACTACAAGTGATGGTAATCCTGACATATCCATCGTTATTTCATCATCATCATCAATAACTGTAGTAAGGGTAAGGGGCCTAGGTTAAAAGCGAGGATATTTCTGTATATAGGTTTCTAGTCTGTGCTTATTCAAGAGATTACAAGTTGAATTTCTATTGCTAAATTTACGTCGTCGCCAAAAATAGTATTTGGGTGAATTTTTTCCCTGAAAGATCTTATCAAAGATTTACATTTACTTACACTGATATTACATCTAATTATATATTGTACTATTAAGACGCTCCATCCTGAGAAATGAGTTCCCAATGAAAGGATCCACCTTTCATTGAAACCTCACAACAATAAGGCTTTGACGTAGTAACCACGTGGTAAAAAATAGTTAAAATTCAACCATTTTATGAATAAGTGAATCGCATACCAGTTTCCACGAACTAATCCTCGGTGAAATCGGTATTTTCCCCATTATTTCGCGCCAAGAAAACTGTCAGATTCCCCAGAACGTGGGTGAAACTGCAAAGCGACATACCTACCTATAAAATACTACTTACCTATTATCTGCTTGCTACCTTGTCACAGGTAATCTAAGCTACCGTACCGATTTATGAATATTATAATTTTTTTATCCCTTGTACGTGGGTAAATCCTCGTGTAAGAGCTATATCATTTAGAATTTTCACGTGTTTTTCGACATCCCAAGGCCGCCATTATTTTTGACGCACGAGCGCTTGGCTTCGACGTGTTGTACTAGTCACGATATATTTGTATTACATGTTGTGTTCCAATATAAAACAAGCAAGCTTCCTTTCTGCGTACGTGATGAATTGCTATTTCATTTTGTGTAATATTTACTTATAGGTACTTTGAAACAAAATAAGTTGATCTATTTTGAGCTGTTTTAGTTTAATTTTGATCTTATTTAAACCTTAGGGTCGGCAACACATCGGCTTCCGGCAATCCCCCTGGTATTGCAAATGCTCATAGGCGGCGGTAACCACTTACCATCAGGTGGGAGGGCCGTCTGCATGCTCGTCAACCAACTGACAAAAAAAAACTTTGACTGTATTTGTTACCCCTCCGAACCAAAAAAAAAGTAGGTATGTCTATGAACCATAGACACGCATTTTTTTCGGTTAGATCGATGATGAGATAACCAAAATATTTCCTAAATTACCTCCTGGAAGTACCAGGACAACAGATGTTTAAAGAGATATCGATATGATAATATCAATGAGATGACAGAAGAATAAGAGAAATAAGTACCAGGCAATCAGTAGCGTGAAGGAAGTAAGTTTTTTTTACTTTGTATGGGCTTGTGTAATGTGTTTGATCACAATCTCACTTTTTTAATTGATGATGTGGCCGAACGTGATAAGCACACAAAGCCTAGAAGGAACTGCCTCTCAAGTACAGCTGCCGGAACACACCAGTAGGTGTTTGGCGATAGAACTTGACTTAAAAAGAAAAGATCTTTTTCCAAATGAGTTTTATTTAAGAGAAATCCAACTAAATATTCTCTGATCTATCTGAACGCATACCAACATCTTAAAACCAATAGTAAAGCTTCGAAAATAGCTAATTGATTACAAACCGATTCAAATACATTTCAAGTGCTAAGGTAGGTAGGTATACGGGCGGTATCTGGTATTCAGTCTGTGTTTACGCCTGAATTTATAGACTGAAATATATTTATAAGCTAGAAATTATCGATTTTATGTACTGGAAATCCGGGTTGGTAATTTTTTAGGCGAGGTCGTTGAATTTTATGTTGCCTTAGTAGCTTATTTTTGTTGACTTACGTAAATAATTTAAAAAGTCAAATTTCTTTGTCTTTCTTGTCTTGCATCGGGCCGCAAGACGTCCACTGTTGGACATTAGGACCAGTATTATAAATATCATAAACTAGCTGCAACTAGTTTCACCCGCACTCCCAAGGGATCTCATGTTTTCCCGGGATATAAAGTATGTAATCTTCCTTGATAAATGGGCTATATAAATATTCTGGGACATTATTCCTCACACACGGCCATCTGACTCCAAACTAAGCAGAGCTTGTACTATGGAAGCCAGTTAACTGATATACTAAATATACTACTTTTTCTTTTGTAAATACATACATATATAGATAATTACACCCAGACACAGGACAAACAGACATGTTCATGCACACAAATGTTTGTCCTGAGTGGGAATCGAACCCACGACCTGCGGCGTGATAGATAGGGTATCTTACTAACCACGCCAACCGGCCCGTCAATCCCCCTAAACTAAAACAAAAGAATAATTAAAGAATAAGAATAATCCCCCTAACACTAAAAGAATTTTTCAATTCGAACCAGTAGTTCCTGAGATTAGCGCTTTCAAACAAACAAACTCTTCAGCTTTATAATATTATAAGTATAAATTGTAACAGAACGACCAATCGTGATGAAATTTGACACGAAGGTAGCTTAAAGTCATGGAAATCACTTAAAGACATAAGATGCCATAAAAACGTGGGTAAAAGTTAAAAAAAAAAAATTACCTAGGTAGGAACGTTGGTGAAATCTTGAGTTAAAAAAAAGAGTAGGTACTTGCTGACTTTATTGCCGGCTCTTCTCAGCAAAAGCAAACTTCCGAACCATGCCTTAGAGTTCAGACTATTCATAAGTGCTTGTGAAGGCCTATATATATGAATATATTATTATTTTCATTTAATTAACTAAAATAAGTAAATAGACAATCATCTTTATTGTATTAAAATGACGGGTTGGTCTTTTATTATGTCACTTGCTTCCGCCCCGCGGTTTCACCGGCGTTACCGAGGTATCTTATGTTTACCCTGGGATATATTAATCCAGAATATATTCTATCTATGTGCCAAATTTCATCCAAAACCTTTCAGGAGTTTTTGCATTAAAGAATAACACACATCCATCCATTCTTACAAACTTTCGCGTTTATAATATGAACTAACCTTCCGCCCCGCGGTTTCACCAGCGTATTTTACCCCCTTTCCAAAAATCCTTCCTTAGTCGATGCCTACACTGTATAAGGTATCTATGTGCAAAATTTCAAGTCTCTAGGTCCAGCGGTTTGGGTTGTGCGTTGATATATCAACAGTCAGTCAGTTTACCATTTTACCGAGGTCGTTAGCAGATGTAATTTAGGGCTCATGGGCCTCTCCTCAAAAGATTTTTAACTACATTTTCGATTATGCCAGGCCACTATTTTGGCCGCCTAGTGAAGTTTACCGCGTTTTCAGTGTATAACGCTATATATCCATTTATAACACATTTGCTCGTAAAGGGTCTCTTATTTCACCAATTTCAATATCGTATTGTATTGTGGTTTATTGTTATGTAAAACGCACGAGTTTATTTTTAATAAGGTAAAACGCACGGTTTATCAAGATGCTCCGTCTAAAACGAACGGTACTTTTTAGGGTTCCGTAGCCATATGGCAAAAACCGGAACCCTTATAGATTCGTCATGTCTGTCTGTCTGTCTCTCTGCCCGTCCGTATGTCACAGCCACTTTTTTCCGAAACTATAAGAGCTATACTGTCGAAACTTGGTAAGTAGATGTATTCTGTGAACCGCATCAAGATTTTTACACAAAAATAGAAAAAAAACAATAAATTTTGGGAGTTCCCCATACTTAGAACTGAAACTCAACATTTTTTTTTCGTCAAACCCATAAGTGTGGGGTATTTATGGGGTATTTATGGTCTTCAAAAATGATATTGAGGTTTCTAATATCATTTTTTTCAAATATATGATGTACATTACCATGCAAACTTCCACCGAAAATTGGTTTGAACGAGATCTAGTAAGTAGTTTTTTTTTAATACGTCATAAATCGTAAACCGCAATTTACCTTTCATTCAATCAACTCAAATATAAAAAAAATGGCAAAAGCAAGGTTACAGCACAAATAAAGGAAAAATTCTAAAAAATAAAAAAAGTTGAAAATTAAAGGGTGTCCCCATACATACATAGTTACGCCAATTAATAAAGACCTCTGAGTTGTATGGGCGCTCATACAATTTAGAGGTCTAGCTTAATTGGCACCCACCTCAAATACAGTAAATAAATAAAATTGTGCATTTCCCGTGATGGACGAACGATGGACGAAGTTTGTACGGAACCCTCGGTGCGCGATTCCGACTCGCACTTGGCCGGTTTTTTAATAAGGTAAAACGCACGGTTTATCAAGATGCTCCGTCTAAAACGAACGGTACTTTTTTCAATCTTAGCAAAGAGTTTTTATGTCAGAAAAGTGGTCAACATTTTATGAATAAAATTAAATTTTGGGAGATAAGATATAATAAATAAACATTTAATTCTTTAATTTAATTAATTTTGACCATAAATTACAACCATCTGTAACAAAACAAAAAAAAACTTTATTAGTTATCAGCTTTATACTGACTGTTTTTGTGCCTTTGCCTTAAAAAAAGCGCTGATGCGCGCGCATCGCTAATTTGTGAACAAGTAAAAATTATTCCGCGCTCTTTTTCTTTTCGCTGCAGGTCGCTGCTGTATTGTTTTTATTTGAAAATGTCGTCAAGTAATGATGAGTTAAAGATTTATTCGTCGAGTTTTATTAATTTCCTCGCAAATATATTATAAAACGTCGTATGACATAGGTACGTGCGCTTTGATAATTACAACCTCTGCTTTCTTGTAATAGCAATATCGCCTCGGCTGTTATTTTCAACTTACCGCACTTATATCATAATGTACATACAACTATTACACCACAGACAGTAAATATACCTATAAAAGATAATTGACCTATTACTTACCTGTAAAAAAGACGATAAGTGCGAGTAGCACTCGCTCTGCGAGGGTTCCGTATACATGTTAGTGTATGTAGGCATATTAAACTGATATACTTTTCATTTGCGGGTGCTTCGTATGATTGGTCTTGTGAAACTTATACATAGGATTTTATATTCGCTCCGGTCTCCACCATCGACAACGACGACGTCGGTGATGACGTCGTCGAAGTGGAGGCCTCCCAGCTGGCCGTCGCTGCTGGGTACGCGGAAGAATGCTTCGGCACCCCCGTATACCCAGCCGGCAGCGACACGTAGGAACACCCCAGGTTTTTTTCGAACTGATCGATGTGTTCCGGTAGCTGACCTTGAAAGGAACTGGTCTTCTAGGATATTTCACCACATTCGGCCATAACTTTGTCATATGCAGTTAGAAAAATTAGACAGCTAACAGATGTAGATACAGCTCGATTAGTTTATTTTAGCTATTTTCATAGTGTTATGTCCTATGGCATTTTGCTTTGGGGTAAGGCCGCTGATATAGAAGCTATTTTCATTTTGCAAAAAAGAGCGGTGCGAGCTATTTATAATTTGAGTTCTCGAGTTTCCCTCAGAGATAAGTTTAAACAAATTAGTATCCTCACGGTAGCATCGCAGTACATTTATGCAAACATATTATTTGTACAACAAAATATAAGTCTTTATGTAAAAAATAGTGATATGCACCCTATTAATACTAGAAATAAGCATAAACTTGTGACCTCTGCTTATAGATTCCAAAAAGTGCAAGGTTCATTTTTGGGACTGAGTACACGCTTCTATAATAAGATCCCTCCTGCACTTTTAAATTTGCCTTTACATACATTTAAGGAACATGTTAAGTCCATTTTAGTACAGAAGGCATACTATAACATTAATGAATATTTAAATGACGACAATGCTTGGGTGTAGCGCTCGCTCTTGCATGATACATTCTATGTAATAAATCTAAGTTTGTTTTGAAAAGAGTAATTGCTGAGTTTCTTGCCGGCTCTTCTCTGTAAAAGCAACCTTCCGAACCGTGCGTTAGAGTCTGACTATTCACAAGTGCCTGTGAAGGCCTATTTGAATGAATAAATTATTTCATTTCATTTCATTACGGATAGATACACAAAGAGGCAAACAAAAACTGATGATAAAAGGGTTTTATTATCCTTGTGATATACGGAACCCTAAAAACCATGAAATAGTATATAAATAGCTTTATTTCATCAAAATAAACTATTTACTTACTTACCTACATAACAAATATCTTGTTCAGGTATAATTTTTTTGGCCGGTCAACTGTAGTCGCCCACACAAGCGATATATGTGTCTCGCAAGTACAGAGACGGACAGAAGTGATTTGTCGATATTCATTTTGCTAAGAAACCCGCTAGCATTTTATGTGGGTTTTATTTTTCAGCAAAGAAGAATTTGTATCGTATGAGTGTAAGGGATAGCCCTCGCAAACTAATGGGGTGAATTCAGCTCCTTATTTTGAGTCATATTCCACCGGAAATTTTCTACCATTTTTTATGTTCTTTACATAATTAACACTGGTCGCTAACAACTAAAATACAGTGCCTTGTCAAATGATAAACTTAAAAAAAAAAATAGGCAATGTCGGTAATGTAAAAATATATTAAAATAATTATTTAATATGTATACAGTATCTACGCGATCGAATCAGGAATGAGGAGATCCGTAGACGAACTAGGGTCACCGACATAGCCCAGTGGATTGGTAAGTTGAAGTGGCAATGGGCAGGCCACATAGTGCGCAGAACGGATGGCCGATGGGGCCGAAGAGTTCTGGAGTGGAGACCACGGACCGGCAAGCGCAGCGTAGGACGTCCGCTTACAAGGTGGACAGATGACCTTGTAAAGTTCGTTGGAAAACGCTGGATGCAGGCCGCCCAAGACCGGTCCTATTGGAGATCATTAGGGGAGGCCTATGTCCAGCAGTGGACGTCTTGCGGCTGAGATGATGATGATGATGTATACAGGTTACTTTTACTATGGCAACAAAAAAGATATCGTGAAAAAATAAACTCACAAAAATTTATTTAACATGACTAACCTACCTTTAGAGTACGACAAGATACCATCTCTAAGTATCTACTTAGTGTAATATAAATAAATAAGTCTTCATGAAATAATAAATCTATAAAAAAATACGTAAAAATGTTAAAGTAAAATAAAAGAGATTTAAAAGTGGAGAGTAAGAGTAAAAATAATTATTATTATAAAGCCTTTTATTTGTTCCATTTCTACAGTTCTTCAAATATTATACAACTAGCTTCCGCCCCGCGGTTTCACCTGCCTTCTTGAGGGATCTTGTGTTTTCCCGGGATAAGAAGTAGCCTATAGCCTTCCTAGATAAATGGGCTATCCAACACTAATAGATTTTTTCCATTCGAACCAGTAGTTCTTGAGATTAGCGCGTTCAAACAAACTCTTCAGCTTTATAATATTAACGTAGTATATATATATTACAATTAATAAATTAGAAAATTAAGAATAAATTAAATAAATAAATTAAACTTCATTATTAATAGGAACCCGGTGTAGGTAAAGGCCTCCTCCAGGCGTAGCCATTCGTCTCTGACCCTGAGCGGTGTGTATGCCGGCCACTGCGCGAATGTCGTCCACCCATCGCTTGAGGTAGCGGCCAGTGCGGCGTACTCCATACTGTGGTCCTCGCCACTCTGTCACCATCCATTTCCATCTACCATCATCACCTCAATATAATTCACATAATTACTTTAAGCTTTATTACAATAGACATACGTATTATTTTGCAGGAAATCGCTTGTAAACAATGAGAACAAGTTCCAAACCCAGGTGGCGGCGCTCACAGAGCTCGCAGACTCAAGATGTGGGGAGACAGATAGAGCGAGAGAGCTGCTGGCGGCGTACAGGAAAGAGATAGAGACCAAGGATCAGGAGATCGAACGTGAGTCTATTTTTATTATTATTAACTAGCTCTTACAACCTCTCACCCGCGTTTTGTGTATAAAAAATCCAATGTTTTAATAATTATTCTGCTATTCGGCCCAGAGACAAATCCAACAAATCAAAGATCATAAAAATCGGTCCAGCCGTTCTTGAGTTGTAAATGGTGTAACTAACCCTACTTTGTTTTATACAAAGTGACTTTGTAGACTCTGATATCGCTTAAAATAAAATGGTTGCATTCACTTTATCACTCGACGGTACATGCTCAGTCAAAAATTGTATAAACAAAGAATCTGCAGAAATCATTTGTGTTTCAACACTTTACGTTATTGCTATGTACTCTTCATTTTAGGGATGTGCTAAAGTTTCGGATAAAATGCGGATATTTTCCTTTTTCATACACATTACTTACCTACATTTTTATCAACTGTTAGAAGTGTATCACTAAGTACCTACATAGTATTTAAACAAAGTCCTACCGTCGCGTTTGTCTGTCTCTCTAAACGCGATAAACTCAAAAAATACTGCACGGATTTTCATAGGGTTCACCAATGGACGGAGTGATTCATGAGGAAGGTTTAGGCTTTGAGATTTAGGTATATAATTCATTATGGTTTGTGTAAATTGGCTGATATATGACTATATACATATGTATATATTCATATATCGTTAAGACGTCCTGTCTAAACTCGATTACGACGCCATCCGGTAGATGGCCAATCCAATTGTATTTTCAAACCATCCAGGGACCCATTCATTTATACATACACACAAAATTTCAAACACACGTACATTAGAATTTTATAAATTAAGATAAAATAAAACGGCACATTGTGATAGTTTGGAATACTCTCGTCGGGAACTTTGGGTCCCGAAAGTTTGTATAGGAAAGAGGCCCAGCCCATCCACCTTAAGATATGTCTGAAACATAGTCGAACGTCAAAGTCTAATCCATATAGTGTTATGTAATTCGTATATAACGCTTTTTCGTTACGTTCCCTTTTCTGCCAGTCAATTTCTACCGCAAACCGCGTAAAGGAAATTTCCGATAAAAATAATAGTCGGATAAGTAATTATCGGTTTATATCACATCCCTATACCATACAACTTTGCCGAATGACACACTCAATACAGTGACACCACGAGTTTGCTGGCGGTGAGCCAGCATTCTATATGCGTTAAGACACATGGGCGTGTTCATTGTCTTCGGTTACTATTTAATTTACCTTTGTCTTTCTTTTTATTGAGGAAATCAATTGGTATACTTTCACGGATATATCCGCGTTCTATAGCGAACAATATAGCTCGTAGAGTTAAGCTGAAGTGGCAATAAGCTGGTCACATCGCTTGAGGAGCCGATAACTGATGGGGAAGAAAGTTGAACCTGGAAAGCGTCGAGCGGGACGGCCTCCCTGGTGGACTGGTCAGAGTTACTGGGAGCCGCTAAATAGATGCAAGCGACCCAAAACTGTTCGTTGTGGAAATCAATATGGGAGGCCTATGATCAGCAGTGGTCATCCTCGGGCTGAATATGATGATAGAGAAAACAGCTGAGTTTTCAGCCACATTTATAGATATCTATCTAGAAATAAACTTGTGTCTGTACATTGAAAATTACTTGAAAGAAAATTTATTGTGACGCAAATAAAGTATCTGTAAAGGTCGGCAAGACTTTGGCAATCTAATATTGTTGTAAGTCCAAAAGCAACGGTGGCCACATATGTACATATAGTCGGACCGTCTGACTGCTTTTCAGCGTCCTGATATAGTCTTATTGAACACAAAGTATCTCTGTCAATCTTTACGTTAGTGTGTTTATAACTCGAGAACTACTGCACCAACTACAGTCCCCATCGGCTATTGGCTCTTTCAGCGTTGGGCCTACCAATTGCCACTTCAGATTCAGCATCTTCTGACTATATATCCGTCGCAAATTGGTCTTGCACGATGGTGTGCCAGAAGTGGTTCGTACCCCGGACGCTCAAGTCATGGAACGTGCTTCCCGCCATGGCTTTCACAAGGGAGTACAACATGGGGTTCTTCAAGAATTGTGTGAGGAGATTTTTGCAGGGTCGACAACGCGCTAGTGACAGTAACAGCTTACCATCAGGCTGGCAGTATGCTTATTTGCCACCGTAACTTATATCCTTAAGAATTCTCAACGAGATATGTAACAAATGACCTTGTCAAAGGTAAATATAGACCAGTAAATTGCTCCCATGTGCTGAGTTATTTGTGTAATGTATTTCAGATATACATTTTCCTGACACATTTACTATCATTGTTTGTAGTACTTTCCATAAATATCTTGTTTCTTTTAAGGTGATTATAGTGTGGTAGTGACGTCGAAAGCCGTGGCTAAGGTTGCGGGCTCGAATCCTACAATGAGCTTTGGTTTACGCTGAAGGAAAACATCGTGAGGAAACCATAGCACGGTGGTAGGTAGTAGGTACTTTGTAGTAGGTACTCCCTGGCTGGCTCAAGTTGAAAATCGGTCTTCAAACACCTACCTTGTGTTTGACCACAATCCCCACTAGTAAGTGATGATGTGGTCGAAGGTGGTAAACATGCCAGATGGTTACATCTTAGTGCTTTACCTACCACCATGAAAATCAGTGGTACAGACAATGATTTCCATGATCTTCGTGTTTGTAATGTACCAGGAAATCATGAGATTGTTGTGATGATGGTTGAGGCGAGATTTAATTTACGTCTATGATTGATTTCAAATCTGTATTTACAGAACGTATACTAGGATAGGAACGCATTCTTGGCGAAAAAGGTCATTTTTATTTACGGCAAAGAAATAAATTGATTACGCAGATTTCAGTAGAATATCATATTATGATTATTTTTAACCCTGACAAATAATGTGAAAATGCGAAATAACATTTAATTACGGGAAGTGAAGACGCCAGTCACTAATTTTAGATTTCTGGTGTTTGTTATTGAACGCTCTTGAAGATTTATGCGCGCCTGGTACTTTCATATCAAAACATGTTTCTCTAAATGTGACTTTGACGTATTCGGAGTACCAGGCAAATTATTATCAAGAGGTCAATGCCAAAGTCAAAGTCAAAGCCATTTATTCAGTTTAGGCTCTAGAAGGGCACTTATGAACATTGAAACTACAGAAGTTACCACCGATTCGGAAGTCACCTTCAACTGAGAAGAACCGGCAAGAAACTCAGCAAGGTTACATTTTTTATATATTTCGTTTTTTTTTTGACAGTCTGACAATGTTTGGCTTTACCAAAAACCACACCCATTAAATAAAACAAAAATAAATAGTCTTCAAATTTCAGAGCTAAAATGCGAGTTAGCTGCAGCGTACAAGGAGTCAGAACTAGTAAAACAGAGAAGTCGATCATTAGAAGAGGAGCTGACAGCAGCCAGGAGTTGTTCTGCTGATTTGGCTGAACAACTACAAAAGCGAAACGGTGAGCTATTTCTTAATAAACAGTATCAAGAGATACGTCTCAAGTCCCTACTTCTATGAGTTTTTAGCTACCTACTATTATGGAGGAGAATATAATGTTCGTAGGACATCCATACCTTTGATTTTGATAAGGTGTGGCTTTGCAAAAGTGCTTAACTCTTGCTTGGATTTAGTTTAAGTTATTTTAAGTCTATTTAAATTATGAAATTCCAGATGAATCACTTCGGCAACTAAAAGCAGAGTTAGAAGATGCTCTCGCTCACAGAGCAGAGTTGGAGTCGAGGGTGCTGGCGCTAGAGCGAGATAGGGATCGGTTAGAACAGGAAAAGTTGGTTCAGGAACAAAAAGCACAGGAGGTAAGCTTTTAAAAATTCCATTAAATACAACACTTTATAGATCCATGCCGAATCCTACTAGAGCAGTTGCTTTCTAGGCTTTATAAATGTCCATAATACATTGGTAATTGTCCAATGTCTATAGGTGACGATAGCCACTTACCATCAGAAGGACCACCTCACCTGCCTTCTTATATAAAACAATGTAATCCTATTTAATATTATAAACTTGCTTTTCCGCGCGGTTTCACCCGCGTTCTCGAGGGATCTTGCGTTTTCCCGGGATAAAAAGTAGCCTATAGACTTCCTCGATAAACGGGCTATCCAACACTGAAAGAATTTTTCAAATCAAACCAGTAGTTCCTGAGATTAGCGCGTTCAAACAAACAAACTCTTCAGCTTTATAATATTAGTATAGATGTGAAAGTTTGGGAGGAAACTGAGGATGGATGGATGGATGTCTGGATGTTTGTTACTCTTTCACGCAAAAATACTGAACGGATTTGTATAAAGTTTAGCACACAGATAGAATATATTCTGGATTGACATATAGGATACTTTTTTTTATTCCGGAAAAACATAAATTCCCTCGGGGGCGGAAATTAGTAATAATATAATTCCCCCAGGCCCTAACAGCAGCCGAAGCGAACACAACAAAATGGCGTGCGGCGCACGAGGCGGCGCGGTCGCAGGCGGCGGCGCGCGCCGAGCGCATGCTCGCCGACTGCGAGTGGCAGACCCGGGAGCTGCAGGGCCGCGCCAGGGATGCGCACAAGGAGAACGAAAAGGTCAGTCCACGGACACGTTCATACTATTAAGGCGCTGACAACAGCTAAATGGCCTTGAGAAATTGAAATTTTAGCCACGCCCCTCTCCATCCCCAATATATATAGCACGTATAGCACAGCATAGCGCCACACACGAAGACGCGGTAAAACGGTGCACTTTTTCGGCCATCATCCAAACAGTAAACAAGTACAAATATATCTATGAAACTAACACAACTAGATGGCGCTATTATTGATAATATAAATATGTAATTACAACTAACTATAAAGAAATAGTAATAACCGAGTTCTCAATATATTTTAACCTAGTTTTGTAACTTTTCTATTTTATTTCCATCTTTCACACCATTATTTACAATAGTATGTACCTACTAATTTTAATGAAACCGCTTCTCTTATCATTTTATATTCGCGTCGCCCGTGTGGATGTATAAATGTTTTTTAATAAGAAATATGAATGAAGAAAATAATGTACAAAATTCAAAATATATAGCTAGGTTTTACCGTGTTTTCAATCAATGAGAAACTGCTACAATTTCATTAGAATACGAAAGTAAATTTCGCCTCTATCTATAAATAATTTATAGCTCAGGTGGGAGATCGTGCGATCCTTAAACTAGATGTCCACGGATCGAGTCCTGATGACGACTGCAGTTTGATTACTTAACTTATTCTTTTAAAAACTACAAATGCGAAACTGAAAGGTTTCAAACATGTGGATTTACTAATTTTCAGATTGCGATTGTTGAATTTGACGATGTAGTCAATTCTCATACGTAGAAATAATTTTAATAAAAATTCAGACGGGAAGCAGGCCCATGGTTTTGTATTAAAATTAATGTTCTTTAGCTGTTGATATAACTGACTTCTAATATTATTTCCAACAAACGTTGTAAAAGTTGTCTGTAAAGTGTCTTCTAATTTTTGGCAGTACGTTAAAATACTAATACATAATAGTTTGCTAGTAGTTAAATTAGGTCGCGCAGAGATATCACTACTCCATATTCGTAATCGGCACCCCTGAAAACCATGGAAACGATACCCATATTGATTTTATTTAAAAATTCACGTCCGCCATCTTGAATCTCGAAATATGTTATATATTCGTAATTGGCACCCCCGAAAACCATGGAAACGATACCCATATACATAGATGTTATTTAATAATTCGCGTCCGCCATCTTGAATCACGAAATATGTTATATATTCGTAATCAACACCCCCGAAAACCATGGAAACGATACCCATGTACATAGATGTTATTTAATAATTCGCGTCCACCATCTTGAATCACGAAATATGTTATATATTCGTAATCAGCACCCCCGAAAACCATGGAAACGATACCCTTATACATAGATGTTATTTAATAATTCGCGTCCGCCATCTTGAATCACTAAATATGTTATATATTCGTAATCGGCACCCCCGAAAACCATAGAAACGATTCCCGTATAGATTTTATTTAATAATTCGCGTCCGCCATCTTGAATCTCGAAATATGTTATATATTCGTAATCGGCACCCCCGAAAACCATGGAAACGATACCCATATTGTTTTTTTTTTTAATTCGCGTCCACCATCTTGGATCTCGAAATATGTTATATATTCGTAATAAGCACCCCCGAAAACCATGGAAACGATACCCATATAGATTTTACATTCGCCTCATAATTGTACAAAATTCAAAATATATAGCCAGGTTTCATTTTGTCGTTTTACCGTGTTTTCAATCAATGAGAAACTGCTACATTTTCATTAGAATACGAAAGTAAATATCGCCACTTTCTTTAAGTAATCAATAGCTCAGGCAGGAGCTAGTGCGATCCTTGAAACAGATGTCCACGGTTCGAATCCAGATGTTGACTCCAGTTTCATTCAATAACTTCCTCTTTTTCAAGTACCTTCTTTTGTTTACCAAAAAAAAAAGTATTATATACCAGCACAGCTCAATCAACCAGGTACTTTACATTCATTATAAAACATGATGTCATCACATGGATTTGATCGTACACATCCAAGTTGTTATTGGTTCTTGACCGATAACCAGGACCGCTGAGCTAACAATGACATGATTTAAGTGATGAAAATAAGAATCTTTCTCGGTCAGTGACGCGGCACGACAAATTTTATTCCCAATGCATGAAAGATTATAAAATTAATCAGTTATTATGCCCTTTTTGTGGTAAGTAAATCTTTAGTTTGAATACTTTTTTATGCGAAATAATACGACGATATCATATTGTAAAAGTTATGTAATGCAATTCATTTTCCCCCCAAATATTGTCATTTAATTTGATAAAAAATTCAATAAAAAGTTATAATGTGAATAGGCTGAATACATTCATAAATTACACTGCAATCTAGCGGCAGTGATATGACGCTTTGATAGACACAAGTATTTGTTTACTTTTGTCATTGTCAATCACTGTGGAATAAATTGCTTACTACCTTACTTTATTCATCAGGCATTGCACATTTTTTTTAAACGATATTTTACCCATTTATGGATGATAATGTTGAAACCGCGCGCTCGGAAAAAAACTGGTACAGGTCCGTCTAGCAACGCGGATCGCCGCGGAATGCGAGTGAGGGCAAAGCAAAATCAGCAAGTAACGTGACAGAAGAGTGTGGCATAATGTTGACTCCTCCCCTTAACTGCTCCGAAATAATAACGTAAGCGACATTTATAAAAATAATTAATTATGTACAAATAAATTCCTTATTCCAAAAACTGTAAAATGTAAAATATCACATCGAAAAATACATTCATGTGTAGGATAAATTTGGGAATTCCTTGATTTTCAGAGTTGTGTTTGGCAATTTTTTTTATCGAGACGTGAACGATGAAATGAAATCGTGAAAATGAAAATGAAAATTAATTTATTTGTGACAATTATGCGTCATATATGGTAGTAAAAATATTATAACACAGCATCAGCATAAATATACCGCTAAGAACGGAGTACAAATATTTAAAGATTACATTAAAAATATATTAAAATTTACTATTATGTCAAACATGATAAATTAGAGATAAAAACAATAATAAATAATTTCAGAAATAATTACATTTTTTGAATGCTAAATGTCGCGTAAAAAATCATTCATAGAACAAAACAAATTGTTCAACAGCCATTTGTCAATAACATGTTTAAATTTATTGATGGGGAGATTCTTAAAACCATTTGGAACTTTATTATATATTGTTATTGCCATACAATAGGCATTATTTTTATAAAGTTGTAATCTACAATTTGGAATTCTTAATTTGAATTTATGTCGTGATTCTGAAGATTTTGCATATTTTTCAAATAGATTTGGATATTTTTTTATAAAAAGACATATTTCCTTAATATATAAACAAGGGAGTGGCAGTATTTTCAGTCTCTTAAACAATGGCTTACATGAATCTCTGTATTTAACATCACATAATGTCCTAATGCATGTTTTTTGGGCTCTGAAAGCCTTATTGAAATCAACAGAGTTACCCCATAGCAGTAAGCCATATCGCAGGGCCGACCCAACGTATCCGTGGTAGGCAGCGACGGACGCATCAAGCGATACGGTCTGTCTTATGTGTCTTAATGCATATACGAATTTATAGATTCTTTCACAAATACTTTCCACGTGTAGTTTCCAATTACAGTATTTGTTCAAAGTGAACCCTAAAAATTTAGTTTCATCAACTTCTTCCACTTTAGTATTTTTATAAATAACATTGAGTTTTAAGGGTTTTGATTTATAAGTATTAAATTGCATTAAATTTGTTTTTGTAAGATTTGGTTTTAAATTATTCGATTGTAACCAATTAATTAAATTTTCTAACGTATTATTGATGTCATTTTCAATCAGATTTGGAGACTTGTTTTGTATAACTACAGTTGTATCGTCTGCAAACAAAATGCAGCGGTGATTAGTGATTTGCGTGAGATCATTTATATACATTAGAAATAAAAACGGTCCTAGAATGGTTCCTTGGGGAACTCCTGTACCGTTTACTCTATATTTTGATCGGGAAATCGTTTTCAATTTTGTTTTTTCGTGAATGTTAATAACCTCTGTACATTGTTGTCTATTTTCTAAATACGATTTAAGCCATTTTAACGCATTACCACGTATGCCATACTGTTCAAATTTTGTTCGTGTTTTGAGATGAATAAATTTGTCATTTATATCCTTGAGTATCGTGTATTTAAATTTCAATACCGTACATTTAGTAGGATTAATATAGGTTGGGTTGCCGTGTGGTGTTACTGGATCACCCATCGGGCGCGTCCCCGGGTTGTGGATAGGGGAACGCCCCCCAGATATGGGGGGTACCGGGTATTCCCGGCGCGAACAGAAACCAGTAGGGAGGAAATAACCCAGTGATGGGGCGAGGCGGAGGCTTTTAAGGCCTCTTGGTTGCTCCTCGTATCCCTCTTCGTATGAGAGGGGACAAAGGATGCAACAGGTACGGTGTGTTTGCCTAGTGCACTCGGCTCTTGCCGACGCCGGACAAGAGGAAGGAAACCTCTTTAAAAAAACACTCCCTTGTGCGACGATGTGCCAGGTGCACTCGGCTTATGCCGACGTCGGACCATCCGTAACCCCAGTCGGGACCGGAGGCCCTGCCAGGCCGCGAGGAAGAAAACCTCTATAAAAAATTACCCCAATCCCAAGGTCTCGCGTGCCGATGGGATGAATGGCTGGTGGGAGTCCAGTCCCTAGCGCTCGGTACAGGGACCTCACCCTTGTAATAAAGGAAAATAATGATATGGCAGACAATAAAAACAAATTACCCCAGGGTGGTACCGGCATAGCCGGAGAATCCACCCCCGGGCCTAGCCCGGGCTGCCCCACCGTATCTGGGGGGGGCAAAGATCTGCTAGGCGATAATATCGCCACCCAACCACCTGCTCCAAATCGAGCGAGCAATAAAGAAGGTGTTGCGCCGGAGGGACCAGTAGTCCAGGCGCGTGACAGGCGTGGGCGTTTTAGACGTCCAAAACCGCCTGGCAATCTGGCCGATGTGAGCGACGGGGGCGAGTCGGATGGCTCGGTTATGTCGCTCGCATCGGTCACGTCGAATGTGTCTCGAGAAGGGTCTCGAAGCCGTAAGCGTCCTTCCTTGCCAACAAACGCGGATGCAGCGCGTGGGCCCAAGGTGAGGGCGATTGCGGCTGCGCAATCAGACCATGACAGAGCGGAGAATGACACTGAGGACACTGAGGAGGACAGCTTGGACCCCTCTATGGAGACGACCAATACTCGGGCTAAAAGGAATTTGCCGAGTGTAGAGCTGCTGGCCCAGGGAATGCAGTCGCAGGCAGATTCCCAACTCGAGGACTGTATTGACCAGCACCTACTAAACATAGAGAAGGTTGCGGACAATTCCAAACATCTAAAAGGGAATCTTGTCCGCACCATGAGAGTGGCTGTAAGAACAGTCAAAGCCGCAGCAACGGTGCTTGCGCGGCGAACTGACGCTGACGACAATGTGGCTAGGCTGGAGAGAGAGAACGCGGATCTGCGTTCTCAACTCTCCAGTCTGGCCAGTAAAGTGGATAAGCTTACGGAGGAATTAAATCTCCTCCGTAAGCCACCGGTTGCTGGCGCGGATGGTGTAACCACCCAGCCCACTTTGACAGCTCAGCCCACTCCAACTCGGTCCGTTCCACCTACTCGGTCTGCTCCTGCCGTGCGGCCTGAGCGCCCCATACTGGCATCAACAACAATAGCCTGTACGCGTCCACAAGATGAGTGGCTCTTTGAGCGGATTGCGGCGGTGGTGGATGCCAGACTGGCTGCTTTCAGGGCGGAAATCTTCGTACAGGGACAGCCACAGCCGCAACAGCGGCCGCAGCGGCAGCAGCAGCCGCAGCCGCAGCAGCAGCCACAGCCGCAGCAATCTGGATCTCAGTCAACAACGAAGAAAATAAAAAAGAGGTCCAACAAAAAGAGCCGCCCATCACATCAACCAGTCGAGGAGCTACCTGCCGTCCAGGTCACTCTGGAGCCAAGGGCTGCCACCCAGGTGGGAGATAGCTATTCGGAAGTGGCTCGGCGGCCCAAAAAACAAAGGGCCCAGGGCAATACTGTTATGGGGCAACCTTCCACTGCATCTAAGCACAAGGCCAAGAAAAAGAAGGTGCCCAGGGTCCCAACAACCGCCGCTGTCACTGTGACGATTCTGGAGGGCTCCACGGTGACTTATAAACAAGTCACGGACGGCGCCAAAGCTAAGATCCAGTTAAAGGATCTTGGCATACAGAACGTCCGTATGAAAAGGGCAATCACCGGGGGCCTTCTAATGGAGGTGGACGGCCCTGATTGCGGTGCCAAGGCAGATGCCTTGGCAGCAAAATTAAGGGAGGTCCTCGCAGACCTCGGCGTACGCATCGCACGTCCCGTTAAGACGGGCGATTTGAGACTGCGGGACCTCGACGATGCTGTCACACCTCCAGAGGTGGCAGCGGCGGTTGCGGAGGCAGGTGGGTGCTCGGCGGACGACGTCAAGGTGGGCGAAGTCCGTCGTACACCTACGACGATGGGAACCTGCTGGGTTCGTTGTCCCCTGGCGGTGGTTAGGAAACTGACCGCCGCTAGGGGCGTTCGAGTGGGTTGGGGGACGGCGAGGGTCGAGGCGCTGGAAGCCAGACCCCTTCACTGCTTCCGGTGCCTCGAAAAGGGACACGTCGGCTGCAAGTGCACCACGGGCGTAGACAGGAGCAGTCGCTGCTACGCCTGTGGAGAAACGGGCCACAGAGCCCGTGATTGCACCTCGAAGTCGCTGAGGTGTCCCTTGTGTGCAGACTTAGGACGTCCCTCAAACCACCGTCTGGGACGTGGGTGCCCACCACCCACGAAGAAGAAACAGAGCAAGCAGGCTCCAATCGTCGAGGCGGTCGCGACACCTTCCGCAGTTCCGGGCCCTGGCCCGGAAATGGAGGTCGTCGAGGCCTAAGATTCCCGCCCCCACATAGGATCCTCCAGGGCAATCTCAATCACTGCCGCAATGCTCAGCATCTGCTTATGCAGACCATTGCGGAGCGGCAGATTGCCCTGGCAGTAGTTGCGGAGCCCCACAGCGTCCCCGACCATCCTCGCTGGTTCGGGGACGATTTGGGCTCCGTTGCCGTGTACTGGGGGGGCGGAGAGGGTGCTCCACCCTGCGCTCTTTTGAGTAGAGGGCAGGGCTTTGTTGCAGTGCAATGGGGCACCCTGGCCATTGTGGGCTGCTATGTCTCTCCCAACAGGCCCCTCGCCGACTACGAGGCGTACTTGGACGAGGTGGCTGACTGCGTTCGCAGATGTCCATCTCGTCCATTGATTGTCTTGGGGGACTTCAATGCCCACGCTAGGGCGTGGGGAAACCCCAGGGACAGTCCAAGGGGAGAGACAACACTGGAGTGGGCGGCTGGTTTGGACCTCCGATTAGTTAATCGGGGGTCCGTGAGCACATGCGTGCGCTGGCAGGGGGAGTCGGTCGTGGACCTTACATGGGCGACTCCTGCTGCGATGCGCATGATGTCGGGATGGCGAGTTGCAGAGGAGGTGGTCACACTATCTGACCACCGCCACATTCTCATGGATGTGGCTCTCCGCCGTCCCGGCGCTTATTCCAGCCGACACGAAGGCAGCCCTCCGCGACGTTGGTGTCTCAAGCGGCTAGATCGAGACATGCTCGAAGCCGCCGCCAATGTCGCGGCATGGCCACAAAACGCCGAAGAGATTCCGTCCGATCCGGAAAGAGAAGCGAACTGGTTCCGCGGCACGATGACGCAAATTTGCGATGCATCGATGCCGCGATCCAGTCGCCCCAAGCACCGGGCGGTGTACTGGTGGTCGGCAGAAATCGCGCGAATCCGCGCGGTTTGCTTGCGAAGCCGCCGCTTGTACACCAGAGCCCGGAGAAGAAGGCGAGCTGATGCCGAGGAGACAGCCAGTCTCTACGGGGCATATCGAGCGGCTACAAAGGCAATGCAGATCGCCATCTCAGACGCCAAATCAAGGTGCTGGGATGAGCTCCTGGAGGGACTCAACGGGGACCCGTGGGGGCGCCCATATAAGATGGTTCTGGGTAAGCTCAGGCCATGGGTGCCCCCCCTGACGCAAACCCTAGATCCGGTTCTGCTGGGACGAGTGGTTGATACTCTTTTCCCAGCGGGCCGGTCAGGTTCCTCAGTCCACCCCCCCACGTCGTGGGAGTGGCACGACGAGATGGGGGTGACCGTACAGGAGCTAGATCGAGCCGTTGGCCGCTTGAAAGCCCGAAACACCACACCAGGACCCGACGGTATACCGGGTCGGGTGTGGGTGTTGAGTCTGGTTGCCTTGGGGGACAGGCTGAGGCAGTTATTCAACAGCTGCCTCCGTTATGCCAAGTTCCCCACGGCCTGGAAGGAGGCAAAATTGGTCCTCTTGAAGAAGGAAGGTAGACCCGCAGATTCTCCCTCTGCGTACCGTCCCATATGCCTGTTGGACGAGGTTGGCAAGCTGTTCGAACGAATACTTGCCGCTCGTCTCAACGGGCATTTGTCGTGCGTCGGTCCCGACTTGGCCGAAAGCCAGTTCGGCTTCCGGCAGGGGCGTTCGACCGTAGACGCGGTCTTGCGCGTCCGTTCCCTGTCGGAGCAGGCTGTGTCCCGAGGTGGGGTGGCGTTGGCGATAAGCCTTGACATCGTCAACGCCTTTAACTCCCTGCCTTGGGACGCTATTAGGAGGGCACTGACGTATCATCAAGTGCCCTCCTACCTGCAAGGCGTGGTCGGTGACTACTTGCACGACAGGTACATTTTGTACATGGATCAAGACGGTAGGAGAATCCAGAGGGAGATCATGTGCGGGGTTCCGCAGGGGTCCGTGTTGGGCCCCTTACTCTGGAACCTTGCATATGATGCGGTTCTGCGTGTCGACCTCCCCACTGGCGTAAATGTCGTTTGCTATGCAGACGACACTCTGGTGGTCGCCAGTGGGGACACCTTCGAGGGGACTAAAGAGCTCGCCGAGCTTGGGGTGGAAGTCGTCGTCGCCAAAATCCGCGAGTTGGGTCTGGAGATAGCGCCTCACAAGACCGAGGCGCTATGGTTCCACAAACTGCCTCGGAGCAGGGAACCACCCGACTCGCGCGTCCGTGTGGGTGAGTTGGAAGTCGGGGTGGGGCGGTACATGAAGTACCTGGGCCTCACCTTGGACAGTCGCTGGGGCTTCGAAGAGCATTTTGATCGCCTAGTCCCCCGGATCGAGAGGGTAGCGGGTGCCATGCACAGACTGCTGCCCAATCTCGGGGGACCGAAGGAGGAAGTTCGCCGCCTCTATGCGGGGGTTATACGATCCGTAGCCCTTTACGGGGCGCCCGTATGGGCGAAGAGGCTGGCCATCCGACGCTGTAGAACGAAAATCTACAGTGTCCAGCGTAGGATGGCCCTACGGATCGTACGTGGATATCGAACCGTATCCTTTGAGGCGGCAACTATTCTGGCTCGCTTTCCCCCGCTGGATATTCTGGCGGACATGGATGCGAGGGTCTATGACCGGATTCGCATCGTCCGCCGGAGCGGTGGAGGCGACCCAGAAGAGGCGATCAAACGGCAGGAGCGACTTATCGCATTCGCGACGTGGCGCGCAAGGCTCCGCGAGGAGCGGTTTGCGCGCAAACGCGTCGTCGGAGCAGTCCTGCCGGTCTTCGAGGCCTGGATGGAGCGACGAGGTGGACAACTCACCTACAGACTCACGCAGATACTCACCGGGCACGGGTGCTTCGGTGATTATCTGTGTAAGATCGGACGCGAGGCGACGGCGGCTTGCTTCCACTGCGGTGGAAACGGCCAGGATTCCGCATCGCACACCCTCACGGTGTGCCCCGCTTGGGAAGCCGAGCGGCGGATCCTGGTCGGTCAGATCGGACGGAATCTCTCCCTGCCAGCAGTCGTGTCGGCGATGCTGAGCGGGGATACGGCGTGGAGGGCCGTAGCCTCCTTCTGCGAGACCGTAATGGTCCAGAAGGAGGCTGCTGAGCGGGATCGGGAGTGGGCCGATCCCGCCCGGAGACGACGCCGCCGGGGCGTGGTCGTGCCTCGTCGCGGCCCTCCTGCCCTGTAGCTGGGGCTTAGAATAGCAGCTACGGTGTTCCCCTGCCTGTCGTAAAAGGCGACTAAATGGGGACCTTCGGGGTCGTGGGCAATCGGGGCGGGGGCCCCGAGCGTCCAGAAGCGACCCCGAGGAAGACGATGGGTCGTCGTGGTCTCGACTCATCGTGCGATAGCACCGCGAGGGTGCTGGGGGGAGGTATCACACTTCCCCCGGGACGGGCTATCAAGCGCCGCGCTTGGAGGGGCTCGTGTATGCGTTCTGTACGAGAACCCGAGCCCCTCTACAGCGCAGATGGCGACCACCGTGGGGTTTTAGCCGGTACAAATCCGGCATAACTCGACTACTCCCCCCCGGGGCGGTCGAGTATCCTATGAGGA
Organism: Tetheella fluctuosa; assembly: GCA_951216915.1. Taxonomy (NCBI): domain Eukaryota; kingdom Metazoa; phylum Arthropoda; class Insecta; order Lepidoptera; family Drepanidae; genus Tetheella; species Tetheella fluctuosa. The sequence continues at coordinate 4,776,628 of OX578242.1, read as the reverse complement.
TTTCCCCACGAAAAAAAAAAAAAAAAAAAAAAAAAAAAAAGGTTGGGTTGCAATAGAGAGACTTCAACTGTTGTCAGCGCCTTAATCGTATTCGCCGAATATTGGTATTTTACGATTATTCGTATTCTCTGAATATTATTACCTTTTTTTTTTTTACTTTGTATAGGCTTGTGTTTGACCACAATCTCACTATGGTAGGTGATGATGTGGCCGAAGGTGGTAAGCACACAAAGCCTAGAAGGATCTGGCTCTCAAGTGCAGCTGCCGGAACACACCAATAGGTGTTTGGCGACAGATTTTCAACTTGAGGGTGGTAGCCAGCCAGGCGGGTACTACAAAGTACCCTTCCACCGTGCTATGGTTTCCTCACGATGTTTTCCTTCACCGAAAGCTCAAGCTCATTGTAGGATTCGAACCCACGACTTTCGCCGCGGCGTCTGACGTCACTACCACTGAGCTATCATCGCCTTAAATACGCCTTACTATTCGTGTAGATATTGTATACTACCTGAGGTGTCCCAATATATCACCATGGGCCGATCCACTGGCATATTGGCGAGAAAACTAACACTTCCCGCTTAAGTTAAATTAGCTCAAATATCCATAAAAGCGTCCACCGTTAACTCCGAACGTCTATTTTCAACGGCGGGCAAGGTACAAACAAATGGATTTCCAAAATGAAAGTTCCTAAGCCACATACATAGGTATTAGAACATGTAACATCCATAGGTAGTAGAACTCTTAGTGCAGAGTTCGCCCGGGGAAGTACTACCACCATATCTAATTCCGCCGTGAAATAGTAATGCACTTGTATTACTGTGTTTCGGTTAGGAGGGTATGGGAGCCGGTGAAATTACAGGCACAGCAGACTTAACAACTTCATGTCTCAAGGTTGGCAACGTGTGAGTGATACCCCTGACAGGGAAAATATAATATTGTATTTTCTTTGCCGGTGGTGTTGAGCGTCTATAGGCTACGGTAACCGCTTACCATCAGGTGGGCCGTAAGATTGTTTGCCACCTTGTAGTATAAAAAAAAACATACATCGATTACACCACAAAGATTCTTACCGTAACTTTAGTGTAATCGTTATGGTTTAACTAATATATTTTCAACAGCTGAAGGAGACTGTAGAAGAGCTAAAAACAGCTCCAAAGCCCACTCCATCCCACGTGGCGGAACTCCAACAGCTGCGAGGACTGGCTACAGAGCAGCAACGCTCGGTACAGTCTCTTACACTACAGTTGCAGAAAGTAGAGACAAGAGAAGAGGCGCTCAAACTAGAGGTGCATAGACTGAAGGAGCTGTTGGAAGGGGAGACCAGGATCGTTAAGGAGAAGGAGAAGGTGCATTTGCAGGTTGGTCCTAGTGTTGAGCTAAAGCCTAAAGAGATGGGATAGATGGAAGTTAAACTTAATGAAATCCGTAGAGAATTAGGTACGAAAGAGCTTCTATTAGATGATTTTATTTATTTGTTTTATTTATTTATGATAATTTCAAAAGATTAAATTTTAATGAAGTGATTCGTTCAAGGAGTAAAGAACTTGTAAAGTCGCAGGAACAGCTACGACCGGTGCGAAATACTATATTTGACTACAATCTCACCACAGTAAGTGATGATGTGACCGAAGGTGATAAGACCACATAGCCTAGAAAGAAATTCATCAGAGTGTGAGATAAGTACTAGGACATCATAAACCATAGGCTCTATTTATATGACGTATATTCACGTACCCTAGGAGTAGGTACGTTATATTTCACGAACATTCAGAAAATAAATAAACTATAAATCAGTTTTTTTTTTTTTTAATAAATATAGGCCTACGTTTGACCAAGCGAGTGATGATCTGGCCGTAAGTTATATAAAAACACAGCCTAGAAATAAATAAATTATAGTGAGAGATAAGTACCGGGGCAGCATAAACCATAGGAGCTGTAACCTTCCAGACAATATCCCGTCTCGAGCGAGAGCACAGTGAGAGCATAGAGACGCTCAAGTCGGAGCGGGCGGCGCTCGCTCGCCTCAGAGCGGACTCCGACCAGGAGGCGCGGACCGCCGATAGGAAGCTGAGGGAGGTCACTACTCGGGTGACTGGATTTTTATTACTATAGATAAGCTTGTTTGACTACAATTTCCAATAAGACCATGGTAAGTGATAATATGGCCGAAGGTGATTGGCATAATATAATTTCAAGTATAGCCTGCGGAACACGTCGACTGATATTCGATGATATGATACTAGCGAACCGCCCCGACTTCGCACGGGTGTAATAATGTAAGCGCACAAAAATATGTTTGTTACGACATCACATTACAAATCTTTAAATTTCTCAGCTTTTCTGTACTATATTATGCATGTGTATATACTTAACCTTCCTCTTGAATCACTCTATCTATTGCTGAAAACTGCATGAAAATCCGTTGCTGTTTAAAAGATCTAAGCGAACAGACAGCGGGAGCGACATTGTTTTATACTATGTTAACAAAAACGAAATAAAATCAATTTTCTCACAAAAATAAACATGATTCCAGTTTGAGAACCTGAAAGAGGTGTTAGCGAGCAAGGAGGCCCAGTTCGAGCGCGGCATCGCGGAGGCCAACAGCAAGGCCGACTGGGACATCATGCAGCTGAGGCATCTCCTGGACAAGGCCGACATCACCTACGCGAACAATATAGAGAAGATGACAGAGAGATTCGAGAATGAGAAAGGTTATTATTTACCGAATTACTAATATACTAAGTTTCAGGGGAACTTTGATATTTTATAGCATGAAATTTTTGCTATTTGTAGTTTTATTTATCTACGTTCTTTCGTCATCAGCCTTTAGTAGTCGAATTTTACTCCATATGAGAAAAAATCTAAAAATGTACAATTTAGATAGCTTAGGCAATAAGCAGTCGAAAAATGTTAGTTTTAGTTCATAAAATAACTTAATTAATTTTAAAATTAATTTCAAAGTTTTCAGTTTTTTAAATCTGTTTCTAAACAAGCGAAACAGTAGCCGCCATTATAATGACGTCATACGGTACTGTATGTATACTAAAAAGTGTCAACTGAAGTATTATTATGTTTACACTAATATTCATGCATTCAGGAACAGTACACTAATAAAAAGGATAATAGCTCATTTTTAATTTATTACATTTTATAAGACCAATTGAGACCAATATCAGCGCATTTATTTACTTACAAGAGACCAAATAACGTCATGACCGTAGAGTTACATGACGTCCAGCGTTTTCATCAAACTACTCCCGACATTTGAAAATGTAAAATTGAAATGCATTTTTATGGCACTTATCGACTGAATTAAATTTTTGTGTTTTTTTTTGGTGGCTTATTAGCACCTTAGGAACGAATTGAGACATTTTTCAAAATTTGGTGTAATACCCTATTGGACATCTCAGCACTTTAGTAATAAACTTTGGGTATGTTCCGATATACACTGGGAGCTCTGTTCAGTGCTCTTACTGTGGAGAAATACGTTCCGTTATGGACTGACAGTATACTGCCGCAGTATCCTAGAGAAACATAATGACGTCATAAACACCACACTGGCGTTTTTGAGGTAAGGTGCTCTCAGTGCATTGATCACGTGATCAACAGCGTCCAGAAAGACAGTAGGGTATATATACATGGATTACAGACAGTATACTGGACTGCGTTCCGTTTTAAACAGTACCCAGTATAGCTAACTATAATGGAACGGCTTCTCAGTATACTAAATTGACGTCACACCTTACAGTGCTAGCAGTGTATATCGGAACATATCCTTAAACTTAGAAAACATCTCTTCCTGTGTCGTAAGTATTGTTTTTATTTGGTTGTGTTTGAACACAATCTCTCTAGGTAGGTAACTTGAGGGTGGTAGCCAGCCAGCTGATACTATAAAATGCCCTACCACCGTGCTATGGTTTCCTCACAGTCTTCGACGTCACACTGAGCCATCATCTTAACTATGATCACTGATTGTCACTAATAGTTTGTCAAGTGTAAGCTATTAATTATTTTTTTACAATAAATTGTACTTATGTTATTTGAGTACAAAATGATGTTGATTCAGACATTCTAATATCCATAATAATACTTAGAGTCCTTTATAGTTCGACAATCACAACTTATTGTTCACATTTGCCAAACGGTTGCTGTTGATTGATTGATCTATGCATCGTCGAACTTATATAAGTTTTTATAAAATTACAGAAAGCCTAATTGAGGAATGGACGAAGAAGCTACAGGAAGTAGAAGAACAAGCGGAAACAGCGGCTGATGAAGCAAAGAAGTTGCTAGATGCAACCAGACTGAAGCTGTTAGCAGAGAGATTAGATCAAGTCAACAAGTTGAAAGAACAACATCGTCAAGAAATGGGTTTGTACTGTTTAGTTTTAGGTCAAAACTGTTACATGAAAAAATATTTCTGGAGAGGTTGTAAGGCGTTATCCCCACACAACAGTAACCGCCACGGCGGTAATTTTCATACACCAATTGTCAGATCGATAACATGGTGGTCACGTGACCTATTAATGAGGTCGCACCTTTAGTGAACTCTTCGGGGTTAGTAACATATACGCAATTCTCCGTGTGGTATGTGAGTTCTAGAGAGGAGTGCAGCTGACGTATGAGAGCCAGATTTAGCTCTAGCCTAATCAAAACTTACCAAGGAGAGATTATAGTCAAACGATTATCCAATTTATCCTAAATATTTCAGATGACCAATGGGAGCAGTTTATGATTGACAAAGAAAACTGCCTTTCGCGAATGAAGTCGGAGTGTCGGCAGGAGGGAGAAGAAGAAAGAGTTAAGAGGGAAAAGGAACTGCTAGAAGAAATCGCAGGTATATTATAGTAATTTTTCAATCAATTTTTGGAATAGTAACTTTAAAATAAATGACGATAAGGTTTGGATTCGCTGACGCCTCACGTATTTTCAAATTATATCTATAATTAAAATTTCAGAATGAGATAGGTACTCACATCAAACTTTAATAAATTGCCTTCTGCCTGGTAAGTTTAAAATCGAAAGGTGCTGAATGAAAGTGATGAATAAAAAAACGAAAATCTTCAGTTTAAAAAAAATACTTTCATGGGTACATTTGATCTAACGTATGGTTTCTATCAAATTTACTTTTCAGAGTTGAAATCACAAGTTCAATCGAAATCGCTTGATTTTGACAATCTAGCAGTTAAAGCTGCTGCGTGTGGCCGGACTTTAGCAGTCACTGAGCAAGAATTGAGGTAAGTGCACATTTCATACTGCAAAACAAAATTTGTATATATGGATGATAATATAGTTCTTGCATGTTATTCTTTACACACAGTCGATCGCAATGGAGTTGAAATTTGGATTTGTTTAATTTTTCTATTTATTATTTGCCTTTCTTATATCTTTTTCAATAAAATACTATATAGTTTCTTATTAAACTTATTTTAGTACAGTAAGTTACTTCAGTAAGGCTGTATATGTATTTAAATAAATTAAAACTGTGTGATATCAGTTAATATGTTTTGACTTTCATTGACTTGACTGTATAGTAAATCTAATAAATCAAATATATATTTTTTATATTGAAAACATCCAATCATCACTGGTAGCAAAATTGGATCCTCTTAATAATCAAACCTCTTTTCTTAACTGATTTCCTGGTTTCCTGTAATTTAGTCTTAAACCAGTAATTGCTTTCCATTGAATTTTATACCGGATTTTTTTAAAAACTAATAAGTAACAAGTTTTTTCTGAAATATTGTCTTTTGGACGAATTTGGCTACCAAGATTGCATGTCAAAATTTATCGTTGTCTTTAATAAATGTCATCTGTAAATATATCATAATTCATACATTAATTTGATTCATTTGTACTTAATTAATTACTCATTATCATTCCACACGTACTAGGACACCATATTAACATGACATGTACACAATTACCATTCGGATAGGTAGTCCAAAAGGCAGTATTATAAAGCTCACTGATTGAGATCCCTAATGTATTTAATAGCTTAATAAAAATTATGTGAATAATACTCGCAGAGTTTTTACTTAGCTACTTTAAAATATGAAGTCTCGGCTTAGTTTTCTAATTAGATCATTCTTGAATTGTTGTGGAAACATTTGAATATACTTATTAGTGAATATGTTTTCTTCTGGTCGAACAACCGCTTATTTACTTGGAGAGTGACCAATATTTTGTCAAGATAGTATTGTTTATTTATTTATAACAAAATTCACAGTTTAAGATTTACAATATTAAGTCTTATCTTATAATATATATTAAGGAAGATACCAGTAAGCATCAGATGAGCAGAGTATATATTGCGAACAGATAAAGTTTGTGGATATATTTGTCGAGACGATGGAAAATGTGTATAGAGAAAATGTGATAGCTACCAATAGATGGCGTTATTCCAACAGCTGCAGTACAATCGGCGCGCTACTCACGGTGATTGGCGCATGCGCGGTCACCGGCTGCATCCATCTCGCTCTAGCAGCGCTTACCTTCTCGCTTGTAATCTGGTTCTTTTTAAAAATCATTAGGAACAGAACTAATGTTAAAACTAATAATTAGGATTATAGGTGTTTATTAGACGGGACCATGCTTAGTACGCATAATCAAATATGATTTTAGACATTTATTATCTATATGCAAATACTGCGCAGCAAGTGGAAGGGTCAGTTTTGTTTATCATTAGTACCAATTTCCATCATTGGTGTCGCCAGTGTCGACGTCAGTGCTGCCAGCTGAATTACTACATGGTCCCTATTTATCATGGTTTGTTAATTGAGCTTAATTACCTAAAACATATAGTTAAATACTATATTTATTATACAGAGTTATTCTTAATTGTTTAGCAACCTTTCAGGGTTGAAAAGTACTCATTAATACAAAAAAAATTTACTATGTGGCCAATTCTTAAAACGTGAAAAAACATTACCTGTTCCATACCTTCACTAAAATGTTAGGAACAGCTGATTTTTATCAAAATATAAGTAAATCCCTGTACATTGTAATTTATAATACTGCCATATTGGACTGAGTTCACGAAAATCATTAGAAATAGGTCTATTAAGATCATTATTTAACATGTTTTATAACGAATCTAGTCAAAGTTCCTCGTGTTATCATTTATTATATCAATAAATACATTTAGTATATTAACTTCATTCAATTTCATTATATGTTTCATGTACTACTATGTAAGATCTTATTTGTGCTTGCCAGCCTCCATGTAAACCAAAGGGATATCTTTAAAATCTGGTATATTTACAAAAAAAAACCATAGATCTTGCTACTATTTTTTTAAATATGGTGCAATTGCTTAACGCTTTAAGTGTATTCTCACTATCAAATGTGCTCAAATTGTTCATAAAAATATAGTTATGTATATAATCTTTTTTAATTTTATACGAAATTGTGTGTTAATAAAAATATATTTAATTTGTTAAATGAAATCTTTTTGACAAAAATGACACACACCCCTAAACTTACTCAACCTCAAAGACATGCGCGTACATGAAGTTACACCTTAGAGCATAAAGCCAACAGTTACACGCGTAGGTTCAGACTGTTCATCATAGCTTGTCCCCTCGTTTAAAAGTTGGTAGCCCTGTTATTCCATTATATTGTAGTCACTTATATTGTCAATCAATAGTGCCAACATAAAGGCTAGGGGACAAGTTGTGTTGAACGGACTGCAATCTAAAAGTTATGTATAACTTTTTTTTTATACAAACAACACTCTAAACACAAGGCGGCATCTTTCAAAAACTAAACATTTCATATCCAATTAAAACCGTAATATTTCGCCCCTTTTAACAATGACTAACAGAGAGGCACTGGCGAGGGAGAGAGAGCTAAGAGAGAAGAAGACAGAAGACGCAACAAAGATAAAGCAAGTAGAGAAAGCATCTAAAGATCAAATTGAGCATCTCACCAGAAAATGCGCATGTCTTAGGAAACTGTGAGTACATTTTAAATTATCCTTCTTATATTAGATTCGGTTTGGAAAATATATACACATAGGGTGGGTAAATATATAATCAACGAAAAAGAGGAAGAACTAACTATTTGTGATCAACGCGATGATTTACGCCATCTTCAAAGTTAGTCGAAACAACTCACCCCTTTTAAGCAGATATGATCAGAGAAGAAACGGCACGCAACACGTCGTAGCGAACATAGATTTTCGACAAGTGCAAAACATATCTTCTCAAATATCATTCTCATTCAGTTATAGTCAGGTTTGACGTATAAAGCTCTTAACTTTATTTGTCGATGCATCCATGCTCACAAGGCTGACTACTTGTTTAACATGAAATAACTCCCTTTATTTACTTTAATGAGATCGCAAATCTTAGGCCCATTAAAGAGACCAGGTACAGGAAACCAGGTATAATTGTCCTGGTAAACTGGTGTAGAGGTGATTGGAGCTACTGAATGCAAGGACTCAGATTTGTTCTGTATCTTTAGAGAACCCTATGTTCAAGAGATCTGCTTTCTCCTTTGTTTTGTAAACCAACTTTTTCTGCGATCTGTTTCCCATCACTTTTCAATTTGTCAATCCCATAACATCATTACATTCTGAAGGTACTGATATTCTTTGGTCCTGTCCTGTATTTCCTTGTGTGACAGCTATACAACTTAGGGAGCTGTCCCTTTGTAGATTATAATACTCTGAGGTCCTGTCAAGGAATATTGAATGTCTTTTACTATCCGAAAACTTTAAATTGTGATTCTTAATTTCCATCTTTACACAGTTTCGATGACATGCGAGCAAGGCTCACTGTTCGGGAACGCACTGCAGAGCAAGAAGCGAGAGCCAAGGACAAGGAGCTGCATCATCTGAGGGGCGAAGTTGCCAGGCTCACGAAAATACTCGTTGAACAAAGGTATTGTGAGTTACCAATAGTACGTTAATAATATATATTGTATAATGAAAAGATATGAAAATAATATATGAAGGGTGCAAAATCATTCAGTATCCTATTAGGTGTTTTGGAGAGTTTAATAAAGTTGTCTGCATCCTTTAAATAAATTATATTTCCTTATTTAATTGATTGGTCCTTCTAGCCGAATTAGTTTGGTCCTTCTAGCCGGACAGCTTTGGTCCTTCAAGCCGGCTACTGCTAGGATCTTCTTCAATTACCCAAAAGCGTCCTAAAAACCCTAATAAAGAGCCTAATTCCTAACATTTCAACAAAGAAACAAGGCATAGTTTGATTTTACCTTTGCCTTTTAAGCCATTAGATGAATCAAAGACATCCCCACAGCTCACCCAAGCTAGGCGCCCGCACTCGTGCGGACGGCTGCGAGACCGCGACTCCTGACGTCGAGTGTTTCTTATCCAAAGCCGCGCCCGCAGCCAGTGAGCCCGCCGTCGCGCGCCGCAAGGGTATGTGATCACACGTGTACATAGGTGAGGAGACGGAATTATTTGGCATTGGAACGGTTTCCACTCGGAAGGTATACTTGTTGGTAAAAATTTCGCTAGACATCTCATCGATACCGTGTTTTGTCCATACTTTTTACGTAAGAAAGAGCATTTTGGATTTAATGAAGGAATGTTGATAAATTTAGATTGACAAACCACAATGTTTAATCTTTGAGATATAATTTTGATCCATTTTGATCAATCTTATTTGGCGAAATCCATTTTTTCAAAAGTACCCATCTCTTCATGAATACACTTTTGTGTGTAAACACTCTTTCAATTAATGCACTGGCAAAAAACTAGATAATTACTTTTTTTCTTTATCTTTCGGGTGGAAACATAGTGTGAGTTTTGCAGTGCAAACATGTGATTAAAATCGACACATTATGACATTCCTGTGCCAAAATGTACGTATGACACAATTTTTATCCAATAATTATGTAATAAAATGATTATTATCTCCTACGGCATGACCCCACATGATTTTTACGTTATACTTTATGGTTGAACCTCGTCCTGTAACGCATCCTCTATCTCCATCCCTTTTTGTCGCTCAAGCATGTCTTTCGATAGAGCCTCTCGCTCTTGACATTGAACCACCGAATCGGTTTGCAGAGTGCAACCACGCACAATCATTGTCTTTCACTCTAACAAACAATATTTTTGAGCGATAGAAAGGGATGGAGACAAAAGAACAACCTTTCAAGCAATAAATGATAGAGATAGACTTACATGCAATGATCATTGTGTGCCGACTTACCCTGTTCCAGAATATACGATTTGATCTGCTATTTATTCAAATTGTACCGTATAGAATACGCGAAAATTGTAAATAATACCTATTTTATTTTATTAAATAATATAGCATGCTTTTCGTTAATCTAAAGTTTGATATGCTTTCTAATTTCTATTTCTTATTACTAAGTAATACAAAGAGAGATCATAATCACCTGACGTAATGTTTGGCAGAAATTTGACCCCCTGACACCCTTGGTAAAGGGCGGGTCCGACAGTATTATGTCATTATGACTGATGGACGCCTCCTATAGGTATAGTCGGCCCCAAAAGCAGATTGTCACTTTAGTACAATCACGAGCATAAATATTAAATACACTTAGTCAAAATTTGACGGTTATTTTCGTGAAATTCAAATGTGTGATAACACCACAGTAAGTGAAATAACTATATATGTAACACGGAATAGTCCTTATTTACCTATTCCGTGATTTGTAACACCATTAAATTTCAATAAATTCTATAATTTTTATGTTTGTGATTGTACCCTGTCATAATAAACTGTTGACATTATTTTGAGACTATATGAAAACTGTGAATTGCGTAATTTGACACGGTACCTACTAAAGTGATCACCTTTGGGGCTGGCTGTATATACCTAATGGTTTTAATATTTGAAGTGGCTTGTTTTTTTTTATCTAGTTACCAATGATAAATTAAAATTATTAATATTATCCTAAAACCTAATAATTAATTGTGTATCTATAAAAAGCAATAATTACCTATGGGTACCGTAATATAACTTTTACCATTGCTTACTGTCTTCTCTCTGCTATGTAACAAAATTAAGAGCAAAAGCATTTTTATATTTAAAAAAATCTTAAGATAAGAATTACTCAAATCCAAAAAATATTCACAGGTGGATCCCTAAGGACTCCCGAGCCTATCCGGAAACGGCCGACTCTACCCGAATTGACACCAATACCACCGCAAGCGCGCCAATCAGCAATCGACTATCAAAATGGCCGACGTCGCGCCAAAAGTGTCGACCTACCCGCAGTCCAAGTGCCGGTTAGAATAAAACAACTGGAGGAAAAAAATAAGGAATAGATGTTCATTTTAAGGTTTAATTACGTATTGTGTAAAATTTTATTTGATTTATGACAGTATCTGCCATTCAATTAATGAAATAGGTACCAAAAGGAAGTAAAAAAAAAGTGTGTACAAGATATTTTTAGTTGCTTAAAAAGGAAAGGAAAAAGCTAGAAGGAATTCGCTCTCAAGTGCAGCCTCCCATAATACTTGTCACTATCTAGTTACGTAAGGCATTGTTACAGAAATAGTACTCGAGTAGACTTTTTTCTTTATTGATGATGTCTTGTCAGAATCGTATGTTTTTAAAATGTCAAATTTAAAAGTATGAATACTTTATACTCTTTTGTTAATTCAGTATAATAGAGTGACGTCATCGAAGTGAAAGAGTATCCAAGTATAATAAAAAATGCACGAAAATTAAATTTAAATAATTTAATGATGTAGGAAAGAAGGTTTATTTTCGTTTACGGTACATAGATGCAACACGCGACGTATAATATAATCCTTTATTATTATTCAGTCGGATTTTATACAGCTTCACTTTTGTTGATTTTGTTAAATTACAAAATGTAGATTAAAAAATATTCTTTGTTGTATGGCGTAATAATTATGTAGGTATTTTTTCCGTAAATGAAAATATGATACCTATCTAAGGCCCTAAAAAATAATAGTTAAAAAAATATGTAATAGGTATAGGCAGATAACTAAAAATTATTTCACTCACACACTCACGGATTATTTAAATGTATTTCTTAATTATTTATGTATAATAATGGAATCGAATTTTAAATGTTTTAAATGTTTACACTCTTAAAAAAATAATATTGTACTTTTTATATCTTTGTACAAACATAACTAATCGACTAAACTTTCGAATAAAATCTCAATAAGATAATAAAATTTATTACAATAATAATATTAGTTGAAATAGGGCCTCAATAAATGTTATAATTTAAAAAATAGTACATACATAATGGTTTACATCTATAATAAATGGCGTAATGTACATGCATTCATTTAACGTATAATACTCCTATGATAAAGTTGTATTTACTCGTTCGTTTTGTAAATATTCTTTTTTTGTATTAAAATATTAAAGCAAGAATTATTTATTATTTACCATGATGATAATGAGAGTAAAATTTTAATATGCGACAGGAGGCCGATTCTCGCGCTTTCGATAATAATATCGAAATCGATAAATATATCGAGTCTCATATCGAAGGAAAATATCACAAAAATATCTAATATTTCAATAATTCCAATTCTCGGAGCCTTTCGATATGAATATCGAACAGACCGAAGGGATATCGAAGATGGACAAATTGTCTTCGACTAAAGTCGTTCCGTTTTTTCGATTTACGTGAACTATAAGACGATAAATTTTACAAATTAATACAACTGTTGATTTCTCTAGTTTGTAGAGTGTAAATCAATTAAAAATGAATTAATGTTTTATTTATACCATGTTGTTCATAAAATTTTAACATATTATTATTTATATTTTATTTCTCCAGGTAAACTTACCTTACGCGTGGTTTGAAACGTTAAGTTATATTTTTACAGTGTGTTACCAGCACCCAAGCTTTTATTAAAACTGATAATAATATAAAAATAAGAACCAAGGAATTAAGGATGTTTTTTTTTTTTTGGGATAATTCGGAAAAACCAAAATCTTAAGTGGAAACACAGGCTGGCTATCACTTGTCAGTCAAGTTTACCATAAATAAATCTCTTAATATTATTTCAATCTAACCTCAAATAATTGAAACTTACGTAAATAAAACCTGAATTCAACGATTTATAACACAAAATGTCCGCGAAAAATCTGTTTATGATTCCCGGCTTCGTACGAGCGCCGCTGCAGAACGGAGTCGGTCGATATGTGTGCCAACTTCAACGAATTGTACTGAAATTTTGCAAGAGCCATGGAGGGAGCCGAGGGATCAGGTAGATCATTATTTATCTCCTGGTTAGCAGCTGAGTGCTGATTAAGAATAGCCTATAAGCCTGCAAAGCATAATATTTAAAGCAATACTAGGAACAGAACGGATGGCCGATGGGGCCGATGGGGCCGAAGAGTTCTGGAGTGGAGACCACGGACAGGCAAGCGCAGCGTGGGACGTCCGCTTACAAGGTGGACAGACGACCTTGTAAAGGTCGTTGGAAAACGCTGGATGCAGGCCGCCTAAGACCGGTCCTATTGGAGATCATTAGGGGAGGCCTATGTCCAGCAGTGGACGTCTTGCGGCTGAGATGATGATGAATAATAAAAACTGTAGACAGTTAAGGCAGTGCATTGTTGGTAGAGACACATTACTAACGGACTGTGCCACAGCGCCTTAGGCTAACCTTTCCTCCACAGATGCGTAGCGAAGGAGGAGTTGAGAGCAGTTTTAGTGCATCGTTTTCATAGTCCCATATCTGCACTGATGGCTTCTCTTCTCTGATGCTAAATTGTTTTTAGAGCATTATACATCTATACGATCTGAACTGTTTCCTTTGCCTATAAGATACTTTGTAGTACCCGCCTAGCTGGCACCTACTTATGTGTTCCAGCAGCTGCGCTTGAGACCCAGTTCTTTCTAGAATTTCTGTGCATACCACTTTCAGCCACATCATCGCTAAATATATATTTAATTAGTTAAATTAAAAAACCATTACAAATTCCAGGGATTTCATAGAACAAGATCTGGTGGATTTTGCTAAGCATAACCCCGGTGTGGTGGTCTACCTCAAGCCTCGCAGACACCGCGGGCCAGTCATTGTTGGTGAATACTGTATGTATTGAGTAAATTATTATCTATAATTTACAATACTTGTATATATTAAAGTGTACTTATTATACAAATTGTTACAGTAAACGGTGACCGAGTATGGATGAGTATGACAAACAAAACACATTCAGAAATCACCAAATGGATTGAAGTACTACGGACACAGCAAGGAGACATCTCATCAAAGCGTCTCCGTAAATACCAGTACACTGACTACCCATCCGTCCAGGGACCCTGGACTCCGTTTACCTTCAAGAATCCTGAACTGAACACTGCTGAATTACCGGATCCTGCATTTGGTGTAAATAATAGACTGCCTATATCTGCTACAGAACAACTGAGGCTATTATTTGAAAAGCAAAGGATTAGCAGCAAAAGTGATGATTTGAAGACAGCAGAATGAATTTATTGGTTTTATAAATGTGTCATCTAGTTGCATACCTTATAGAAGATTAGTCTGCTGCAGTAACCTTGTGCTTTTGATCAAGTGCGACTTGGACTCGCGCACCGAGGGTTCGGTAATGTAGACTATTCATAAGTGCTTGTGAAGGCCTATTTGAATAAAAAATATTTTCATTTCATTGTAAGGGACTGTAGACCTCAGTATATCAGTAAATGGTTTTAATTTCAACTCAATACCTCATCAGTTCCCGAGATAAAGGGCCTTAACTGACGGACAACTAAGTGATCCTACAAGGGTTCCGTTTTTTCCTTTTGAGGTACGGAACCCTAAAAAGTGAGTACTTCGTAGTATCTGCCTGGTTAGGTACTAATGGGTATACCTATATGCCGCAATTGGATGACAAATATGTTAGTTTAGTTCCAAAAGTAATGCCTTAGTATTGAAATTTTGCCCTTTTAAGTGCTTTTATTGACATTAGGGCATTATTAGTAAACCTTGATAGATATTAGATTATATAAAATGTACCTATTATGTAAATAATTTAAATACTTATTAAAACTGTTGTTTAAACAATTACTTTTGTTATTTCAGATGGTTCATGAATTTGAACTGTTTTTTTTTTCAGCAGTCTGATAATCATTGGTACAATATGTACTGTCGTTTAGATATATTTGTTCTTAGTTCTCTCTCGCGCATACGACCATGAGCTAAGCTATTATCGCCTGCATGAAGCTGGGTTTGGAGCGATACTACCATAGATAATATACTAATATAGGATACTACAATGAAACAAGGGCTTTTTTTTAACAATATGTATTCTTAAAATAAAACATAACCACAGGTAATATAGGGTAACATTGTGTTTCTTCAAGTTTGTAGATTATAACTAAGGAAAACAAAAATTAAAAACATTCTTAGTTGTGAAAAAAAAATGAATTGAGAGGGTCATAATTATACCCAGTTTTATCATACTCCATGTTTATTCTTCATATGAATTTTAACATAACGTGGCGATTTGAACTTCTTTGCACACATTTTACATTTGTGTTCTTTCCCATCGTCATAATGGACTCTTCGAATATGCGCCATTAAGTATGTTTTACTTTTCAACTTTGAATTACATAATTCGCACTCAACACTTTCCGTATGACAGTTTCTAATATGAGTCTTTAAGGAATTCTTATTAAGAAATACTGCGGGGCATTTTTCACACTTTATTTCTTGTTCGACAATTTTATGAAATCTCCAACTTGGTTTTTCATTACCGTGCTGGTATAAAATATGTCTGCGCAGATAACGCTCACATTTGAATGTCTTTTTACATATTTTACATATGCTTCTAGCATTGCTATGTACACTTCTCATGTGTGAAAACCATGATTTATACGTAAATGTTTTACCACATTCAGAACATTGCCGTAATGATTTTGAAATTATTATATTGTCATCACAATCAGATTTTTTTATCTGGCTGCACAATGTTTTCACTTCACTATCATCACGTTGTGTTCTTAATTCAAAACACTCATTGTATTTCGTGTTTATGTTATATTTTGATCCATGAATTACTGTTGTGTGCTCTTTCAGTTTATCTATGGTATTATAAAATATGTTGCAGATACCACATTTGTGGTTTAGCAAATGTGTGCATTGGATTAAATATATTTTTAAATGTGTTAAATTGTGTTGGAGTAAAGAGTACCTGAAAAAAATATTATTTACCATTACTGAATTAAAAACACATCTATCAATAATAGTTGAAATTATCAAAAAACAGTTCAGTAACAGGTTCAGTGGTATTAGATTAGGCAATGAAACTAATTTAGGTTCAATTTATCTAAGGCTTCTTAGCATTCTACACTCAAAAGTTGAAAAGTAGGGAAACTCACAAGGCAACTCATATCTCAAACGGTTCATATACAAGTAGTTATTTTTTTATATCCTGGGACATTCTTCACACAACCATCTAATCCCAAGCCTAAGCAGTCCTCATTTTTACTATGATTACTTATTTATTTACACTCTCGGAATTAACAGACATGTTCATGCACACAATCAGACCCACAACCAGTGGTGTAGCAGGCAGGGTAATTTATCTCTTCATTGAGGGTAGGTAGGCTTGTTAGTGGGGACATGTGCTAGTTATAGGTACCAGGATCACATACACCAAAGAAGTTACCTGTCGTGAAAATATCTATCGCATTTTGTACACTGCTGTTTGAGCAACTGTGTCAGCTGATGAAAATCACCCGATTCACAATAATCGTCCGTATTCAAAGGACTAAAGGCTTCATTTTCAATACACCAGTCGAAGTCTTCTAGAATTTGTGGAGCTTCTGATTCGATTTTGATGTCGAAATGAAAATCTAGAAAATGATTCTCTTTTTCAGGTTCTAAATCTTGTTGTTCACTTTTTACATTTATTATAGTTGGTAATTCCATTGTACTGCAGATTAGTTCGTTCATGTTTTTACCAATTACCTACTAATGAACTAAAATTAAATACAAGGAATACAATAGGTAAAAAATAATTGACTTGATTGCAGTGTTGCCAGGGCCCTTGAGTCGTAAGTTACGTTTCGTTTCCTGAAATGTTACATTTTTGCTGCAAAAGTTACATTATTGTTTTTTTTATTTATTTATGTGATTTTGGGGTTGGAGGTCGGAGGCAAATTGATGTCAGCAACAGGTTCGGCACTTTTTCGTTTGCAAGTTTTCAGCCCGAGGTTTCTAAAAAAGGAACTTGGTTGACAAATGGGTAGTAAATAGCATATTACGGCTCTTCGACCCTTGACAATAATAACCTAAATCTTTTACGGAACTTTGATTGATTTCGGAACGGTCAATGAGAAGTTATTCAAACATCTAAAAGATGCTCGCTCATATTATCGTATCATTATCAATTGGTAATTATTAATTTTAAGGCACTCGTATCACGGTAATTTGAAAAACTTTAACGCAAAACTTACTTATCAAACAATAAATGGGCTTGACTTTAGTATCGTTTGGCACGAGGAGAGGGGTAAAAAGGGTTGAAGGAGGTAGGGGTTGGGTCCCTGATTATAACGTTATCACTCTTATTAAAAGGTATTGAACATTTTTCGAGAAATTCATGAAAATTGTTTCTAACCTCAGATCCGATAAAAAGTGAAAACGAAACGTTAAATATGGGTGATTGACAACAAACCTGTACTTACTTACATACAATATGTTCAGTATATTGTCTGTGGTGCAAAATGTCGTGCATATTTGATAAACGGAACGTAAAAAAAATATATCACATCATGTGTCATGTGCGTTATCTGTGTCATTAGTTTTCGTTTGTTCACGGGACTTACTAGGTTAGAAGTGTATGACTCGCCATACACTTCGTGGTATTTTTTTTTTATATATGGCCCCCGTTTCCTATACTCTGACCCAACTTTCTTTGACAACAAGTGTTTTGAGGAGTATTACAAATCTCATTGTTCTTAAAAGTTACGAAAATTGCCTTCAATATAAAAATTACTTACATGTTACGCGAGGGGGTCAAAAGTTACACAAAATGTAAGAAATGTAACCTTCTGGCAACACTGCTTGATTGACAGACATGACAATCGGTCCAGGGTTGCCTGCGCTCGTACTTAAACAGCTAAAAATCGGGTATTTTGGCTTTCAAACCTCTTACATTCATCAATCAAGCATTTAAAATGTTATAAAATAAAACAAAAAGAGAGTATTTAAATGAGTATGAATTTAGCACACATTTGTTCATTTAATGATTTTATTTCATCACGTAAATACTATATACATTTAACAGCTTTTGATTTACTGATCAACAAAGGGAATTTTACAGATTTATACGCGGACCTCTTTTTTTTTTACTTTGTATAGGCTTGTGTTTGACCACAATCTCACTATGGTAGGTGATGATGTGGCCGAAGGTGGTAAGCACACAAAGCCTAGAAGGATCTGGCTCTCAATTGCAGCTGCCGGAACACACCAATAGGTGTTTGGCGACAGATTTTCAACTTGAGGGTGGTAGCCAGCCAGACGGGTACTACAAAGTACCCTACCACCGTGCTATGGTTTTTTTTTTTTTTTTTTTATTTATTAGGTTTGCCAACGTATATTACACAGCACCTTAAAAACTAAACTTGAATAAAGTAATAACTATCATAGTGTAAATACAATTAAAGGCTAACACAACATGAATGTAAAATTAAATTGTTACGTGCCGTATGTGACCGACAATGTATATATATGTATGTGTGTTTCCTCACGATGTTCACCGAAAGCTCAAGCTCATTGTAGGATTCGAACCCACGACCTTCGCCGCAGCGTCCGACGTCACTACCACTGAGCTATCATCGCCATACCTCTGAGCTACCTCTTCCATTTTAATAGCATAATGCGTACATCATACTTCCAATCTCCACCAAAAATAAATGGTATACTCGTTTTCATAAATGAGT
This sequence comes from Tetheella fluctuosa, assembly GCA_951216915.1. Classification (NCBI taxonomy): domain Eukaryota; kingdom Metazoa; phylum Arthropoda; class Insecta; order Lepidoptera; family Drepanidae; genus Tetheella; species Tetheella fluctuosa. Next base: position 4,757,737 of record OX578242.1, on the reverse strand, counting down.
TAAAACTGCCAGGCATGTTCTATGTTTATAGCTAACATGCGGTTCATCATGATCATGAACCGGCTAACATACTATCTAGATGAAATTGCAAGAACTAGGTACCTGTGGAATATCTCCTCTAAATAGGTAACCTTTATCGAAAGGTTTTCTGTAACACAGGATGAAATAAATAATGGAAACTGTTTATGTTATGCGTACTACATTTTAATATTTTTTGAGTAAATATAAAAACTATTACAATCGATTCTATTAGTGACACTAATTCTTAATTAACTGTACCTATTATTACTATTATTTTTATACCGGAACGCGGCTAAAACCGCGGGGGATAGCTAGTAAGATTTAATACTAGCGTAAAACTATAAGAAAATCACGCGGTATACCATATTGCTGTCGAGAATACTCATCATTACAAATATTATTCAAAATCTTTGCGTGATAAGATAGTATTCTTAAGTCAATTCTGCGATTATAAATTGAATACAAATCTGCAATAATCTCAGCATTGCTTTTGTCCAATAGATTATCAAATATGCTGTAGCCAAAATCATTTTTTTTCAATACACTATAAATTTGTGAACTATCTATTCTTCTAAGATTATTTAACACAATATCAATTATATCATCAAAACCTTGCTCAATCGCAGAATGTATAAGTTTGTTTTCTGTAACAAGGCACACAAAGTATTCAAGATTATCTTTGTTTAAATGTTTCTCAACGCACGTCAATAAAAATCTTGCTGTGTCGCTTAATCCGTTCTCAATAGCTATATCTAATGCACTTCTGTAATATGAAGGATGATATAAATCTGGATCCCAATTTAAGGAACGGTCTTTATGCACATCGACACTTGTCTGTTTTGATAATAAATCGTAAACAATCTTCTCTGTAACTTCGTTTCTTAAAAGTTTAGCTAGTTTACCATTGTTCGCTAATTTATGATCGAATATGGTAAAGGCACCTATAGCACCATCTTTCATTACAGCATAGAATAGAAACTGCCAAATAGTTTCTTGTCTATTTAAACATTTTAGAGAAAAAGCACTTTTTATTAAATCACAAACGTATTCGATCGCAAAATACTCGGCAAAAATTCTATGTACGAATCTCGGTACGTCATGGACAACACAGTCTATTACACCAGTTTTTTCATTGGCAAACTTTATTCTGTCTACCATGTCTTTTATTTCTTGTATCTCATCATCAGTAGTCAATTCATTAAAAATGTTGTAATCTTTGAAAATTGCATAAAAAGCTAATTTCTTATGTTCCTCCATAAAATCCCTGCGTTCCTTATCATGTATTATTTTATTATCTGGCATACATACGTCTATTCTATTTTTCTCCTCGAATCGTATTTTTGTAAGTTTCATTTCAAGGAACCGTTCATAGAATGCGAACGTGTTCATATCTAAATCCCATTTGTTAGTTTGGAAATTTGAAAGATTATGTTTGATTTCATTTTGGAAATAGTCCGCGGCTATATGCATGTGCAGAGGTGTTCCAGACAATTCAAGCGCTTTTGTGTCATTTTTCTTGTGTCTAGCTGATCCATCGATAATAATCGGTGGGGTCGTATCAAAATCCCAGACTTGTCTAAATATTTCCGTAGTTTCTGTTAGAGGAATGGATTTAATTTTATTTTGGAAATATTCGAGAGCTGCAATGTATATATTGTGTAAAGGTTTGCTTATTGACTTGACATGTGCTGCAGTATGAGTTTCTCTATCATCAATAGTCAACATGTACGTTACGAAGCTATCAATATTTTTGAATTGTTCGTAAGTTAAGTTTTCAAGGTTCATATACTTTTTCCAATACTTCTCCAAATAAATTGTTTGTTTTATTTTACAAAATGGTTGCAGAATAAAGGACGTGCCGAATTCCCGCTCAATAATGTGTTTTACGTTGTTATAAGATCTACTTGTAATCCAAACCTTAATTTGCTTCATTTTTTTTTCTACAGAAGACGTAAATGTGATATTAGCAGTAGTTTTCATGAGCTGAATAACTTCTCTCTCATAATGTGGACAAATTTCATCGAATCCATCAAACAGAAATATGATTAGACCATTTTTGTAACAGTAAAGAAAAAAATCTAGTTCTAATAGAGTTTCTACGTCGATATTATTTCTAATCAGGACTATTTCTTTATTTATATCTGCAAATTTCAATTCATTATCATCACTTGCATTAGTTGTTGCTCGACATAAAAAGCTAATTGTCTCTTTTTCATCTATAACAGTTTTATTTTGTTGCCATTTGTTGAATTGCTTCGAATAATCTAACAGGTTTATTCGTGCTATCCATATATTAGGATATATTTTCTTAGTTTCTAGCGACAAATATGTTAATAATGTTGATTTTCCCATACCAGGTGTGGCAGTGATGACGATAATGTCTTCTTTGAGATCTTTAAGCGAATTTACTGCATACAATTTTACAACTTTCCCCTCATTGACATACATATTATCTTCTTCAAAATACCTTGAAGTATCTTGTTCAATGTAAATATCGTCATTATATGGATCCATATGAATCATATTATGTTCTACACGACATAAATGTCTATGAATGTAGAAAGGTTCTACCTTATCGTAATTTGATGATCTGAGAGACTTTCCAATCTTAAACACTTGTTTGTTAAGAAGTTTACTTAAGGTATCCGACGTAATCAAGTATTTTGATTTATCGTCAAGAATTTTTTTTAAAGCAATTTCTTCCCCTTGAAATATAACCAGTGATTCGTTTAAAATTTTCTGTTGTGGTATCAGAGAAAGGTCATTCAGACTTGTCTTATCATTTCTTACCATAATACAAAAGTTTTTATCGTTGTTTAACTCCAATTGTAATTGTTTGTTAGTAACAATTATAATTTTTTCATTATTCAGTCTATTTAGAATATAATTCAGTTTTTCAAGAATACTATCATTATTGTTTACTTCCACCGATATTATCAATGTTTCAAATTGTATACTTTCAAATTCGGAGAGTGTACTATCTAACATATGTAATGTAAAACTTACAATATAATTTAGATCTACAAACATATGATCACGTGAGTGTTTAAAGTATTGAATCAACTTTGCATTAGTCAATATATTTGAATCTGTTGTAATAATAAATAGACCAGAAGTAAATGTATCTAAATTCAATGATTTAATTGCATCTGATTCAAATTCTATCCCCAAAGTTTTCAGTTTACTTACATAGATAAGATTAAAAATAGTTATAAGAGGATTATCTACGATATCTAGCATAGCACGTTTGAGAATATCAGTATTTTGGGTGAAATAACTAATTTTATCGGGTTGCATCCACCATTTTTGTATTTCATCATGAATTTTTAAAAACATAGCATCAGTTTTCACACGGAATATAGGTGTTGTACTTATTTCCTTTTCAAAATGTTTATTAATCTCTTTTTTTGCTATGTTCTCAACAATAGCTTCTTTTGCTTGCCCCGTGTAATACCAAAGCTTACTTACAAAGTTTTCTAAGAGATGTTTGTCATACAAGTCATCTGCAAAAGACACTACAGGGAAACCATGTATACAAATCTTAAATCTGTAACTAATTAAATCTTTTTCACTCACTTTATTTTTTAATTTTTCCCATAGTATTTTAGCATTTGTTGGCAATAATTCAGTGTTATTAAACTTGAGTATACTTGTGTCATTATCCTTAATTAGTAGGTTGCCGACAGCACTACCTAATCCACCGTTTAGTTCAACTACACCTTTTTGCAATAACTTGTTTGGTCCAACAATATAATCATTTATTTCAAACAATTGTAAACCATCATGATTCGTTTTATCTACAAATAACTTATTTAGCTCGGACGCTAAAAAATCCATTCGTTTTTCAACTTTAAACGCATTTCCTTTAACTACAATATCCATGTTTCCAAAAGAAACAGGCACTTGAAATTCTAGATTAGACAAAATTTTCTTGGCTGCAATTTCAATGGCATTTTTAACAATAGAAGTATGAACAACTTGGTCTTTTAACAAATGTGTAAAGATTTCACTGTTTATCACATTTTTGTCGATCAGTGTAAATCGATTGCTTTTCTCATCATAATCTATATGATTACCTATTACCATACTAATATTTTTAGCCGACTGGGTTTCGTGTATATTAAAATACATAACTCCAACCTCATGTTCTTCAAGAAGCGGCCTACTTTTTATCACTTCACTATATAATGTTTCTCTGAATTTGCATATAAACTTTTCGTGATTATTAAAAAAATCTGGTCTAAATTTACCTGTACGACTTCCTACTATAATATCTTTGGATATGTCAATAACATTATGTGCAAGAACGACATGATAACGTTTTATTAGTTCATTATCCATAATATTCTCGTTAAAATTCAAAATGAAATCAGAAAATATTTTTCCCAATAATTTTATCTGATTTTCAATCAAATCATGTGATAATAAAACAACATCATCATATTTTAACTGAAAAATCTCTCCATTATTATCAGTTTCAATAAGATGTCTAACCTGTTGACTTGTATCAGTATAATTTTCTTCAAAACATATATTATCATTAATATTATGCTTTACAGGTGTGTAAATTATAAAATAACAATCTAAATCGTCCATATCTCCTTTGAACATTACATCATTTGATATTGATGTAATTTTATTTCTTATTTTTAAGTAACTGTCAAAATATTTGGCGAGGCTAAAATCTCCAATGTTTTTCTGGACATCTTTCAATGTTATTTTTCCCTTATCAGCATCATTTCTATGTTTTGCCTGTATGAATATGATCACATCTTTATTGTTCTCCTCAGATTTGTATCTTAGACATATATCATCCAGTGCTCCGATACCACTAATGTTTGTGCCTAAATAAAATTCTCCAATAGTTTTATCATTAATAGCTCTTAACAGAACTAAGCTAAGCAATTTTGTTTCGTACAGTTGACCGCTTACACCCGACGCTCCAGATCTTTTTTGATAAGTCAAATTATTTGTCTTGGTGTTTTTTATAACCGCCTTTGATACATCTTCTCGTTCAGATTTCTTTGTCGTTATTATTTCCAAAGCATTGTTTTTGTATGTTTTCTTTACCTTAGCTAATGATGTTGATGTCCCTGCACCTTCGTTACATTTAAGTACATAATCTCTCACTTTAGTAAGTTTTTCTTTTTCATTATGTTCTTTAAATTCTTCTATATTGCTGTTTTTACTTAGTTCACTATTAAAAGTAGATTGTGTGTCGTCATTTTTTGATGCAGCTTTTGAAATATTATCATTATTATGTGTAAATGTTGCCATGTTGGAATACATAAGTTTTAACAATAATTGTTTTATTTATCACATCTTATCATGACGATAAGATACTCGAAGATATTCGAAGTATGTATGTACTTTCGTTAGTCCCTTTTTAGCCAATTTATATACCTGAAATGAAATATTTTTTTAACTTTTATGGTTTTGCGAGAAACTATGACATTCATTTTAAAACTGGTACAATATTTTACAATAAAAAAGAAAACAACTACCTATGAACAGTTTCTTCCAAAAAAAGAATGCTAAAAGTCTGTACTCTCGGAACAATGACAAAGCATCTGTACTACACTTCTCTTCAGAAAAATCGAAACGGTACTGCAGCTACACCTCTGAAGTTTGGTTTAAATGAATTTTATGTTTTATTTTTACATTAAACAAAAAAGTTTTAATGCCAGATTATTGCGGATATTATAAAATATCGTTTAATGAATCTTAAGTGTTTTTTTCAATAGGTATCTTTTTTCCCTTAAAGAAGAATTTGTAAAATTTTAGAAACCGTACCACATGGAAGCAGACATTAGAGCCCGGGGAGGAAATGCGAGATACTGGATACACTTTTTATAAACTTTTTCTTGTCTTCGTTTCAAAAAGTTTACAAAAAAACTTTGGAATAAATATTCTTACCTGTTGAAAAAACACGATAGTTAAAGGAATTTGATTTTAATTTGAAACATTAATATTTGTTAAACGATACCTTTAGTCTTTGATCGACAAAAGAAGTCATTAATATTAGGGATGCACATCGTCACTTACCATCTAAGATTATGCTCTAACACAAGCATTAAAAGCAAGAGAAAGTGTTAATTTATGATGTGACTTTATTTGATTACATTTAAACAATTATTGCTACATTGAACACAAGACAATTGAAATAGGAAAGATTACACAATTATTATCTTATATTTTAAGGCTCGTTTACATTAGGGCGATCAATTGGACAGGACATAACTGTTGTGTCACCCACCGTATAGTGAAGTCTAGAAAGTTGCGACAGTATGTCGTGGATAGACATTCCTACCCCGCGGTTTCAACTGCGTTCCCGGGGGATCTTATGTTTTCCCGGGAAAAAAATACCCTATATGTTCCAGGGTATGATCAATCTCTGTACCAAGTTTCATCCAAATCATTTAGCCGTTTGTACGTGATTGAATTACAAACATCCAAATGTACAAACTTTCACATTTATAATATTAGTAGGAAGTACGGAGGACCTCGAATAACTATTCGTTACCCTAATTAGTTGGAAAATCTCTATTATTATATTTGTCGCTGTACTGTTTTGGTTTTTTAATGTTATAAGTTAACTTACATGCCAAAAATAACTACCAAATAATCTCCCGTGTATATTGTGTTCTTCTTTTTACAATCCTGTCCAACTTTCGAGAATTCACGAAGCGCAGCGGTGAGAAGACTGTAATTTATTCTCCCGTTGTAGCCCTAATGTGAACGCGCCTTAATTTTAATTATCAGTTATTGACATTTTAGTCCTGTTAATCTTAAAATGATAACGCGGGGCGGGGAATTTTTGAAAATATTGTGTGTGTATTGTCTATGAATTTGTTACAAATGTTGTCTATGGTACTATATTTTTCTATATATTGTAGTTTGTATTTTATACTTTTATTGTAAATACTTGTTGTACTAACAACAAGTGGCCATTATTGTTTCATATCTGAACTATGGTATAGAACATTAGAACTGAATTGATATGATTTTTTGTGACATTTAGTTTCTTTTGTTAAGGATGTCGTACTTTTTAAGGAATTCATACTGGCAGGATTACTCTAATGCGGCTTTTTGTAAAAAGTGTAATATAAAATTAATTGAGATAGTTTTTATTTTATACCTAAGTACATCATTTTGATTAAGTTAAATCGTTAGCATAATGTTGGCATATTTTCTAAATAATTTAGCAGATTTAGGCAATTTCCTAGTCGAGCAGCTGGCAAGATCGTCAATTGAATTCTGGTCTGGTCACACTAATTGTTTTGGATATAGATAGAGATGCGCAAAAAATATGAAAGATCACTCTTATATATCAGTAGCTCACTAGTGATATAAAGATTTTTTTTGACGACTGATGTGTTTTTACAGCGCTAGAATGATTACAAAAACAGTCTCAAAAATTTTACTCTATCATTTGCTGTATAGGTCGATTGTCCTATGATCTATTATTCACGGAAGCCCGACCAGCGCTCATACGCAGTGCTTCGTATCGCTAGTCTCATTCATTTTTACGTCGTGTGCAATTTCTGTATCTATATTCTGAGCTATGAAAGCTAGTGAGATACGTCACCTTGAAACCATATCTTTAAAGATATAAAGATATCATTTGAAATCATATGAGCTAAAGAGAGATTATATCTTCGGTAAAGATTTACACCTTTTATATCATTAGCTCGCGAGCTACACAACTCTATTTGGATATATTTATTTTCAATATTTTGATCAAGTAAAAGTAAAAGTGTTCTTTGATTTTTATTGGCAAAATAAAATGGAAAAACAAAAAGTTAATCTGTTCGTATCCAAATTTCACATGTTGAATTCCCAAGAGAACAACGAAGAAATCAACTGGTCATCGAGTGCATCTAGCGATTACGAAAATTGCACAAGTAATAATTTTTTTTGCACCAATCGAAATGGAAATCGTAAGAGAAAACGCAAGAAAATAGTGCCAAAGAACATTTCTAACCTAGACGTGACGATAATAGACGTATCCAAGGACCGTAAGGGTAATAAATCGCCGATTTTAAACAGAAGGACTGATAAAAGTGGTTGCGTTTCGCCTATTTTGATGTCAAACCTCCCGCCATCGAACAACAGTGTGGTAAACTCGCCGATATTATGTTTAAAAAATCGAACGAGTCCAATTTTGCTTTCTAGGAACAACTCTCCAAATGTAAGAAAAAACCTATTTAAATCTGATACTACAAGCAAAGACGACTACAGAATTATTAGTAGGAATAAAATAATTGTAAATAAAATGAACATACATAGTGAAAAAAGTTTTCATACAGAAAAAAAAAGACAACAAAGTTTAAATAATAGTGAAGATGATTCCAATGACTCGGATTCTATAAAAAGATATTTGGATAAAGAATCTTCCAATAGTAATAAAGTAGCCCAAATTAATTTGGTTGATAAAGTGAAATCATATTTTGATAGCCATTTTAGTTCAGAAAATGCATCACAGAACTCTATAAGTGACTATACTACTCCTAAAGAAAATTCAAGAACAAGTGATGAAATAGAAATGTTAACATGCAAAACTCAATTTGTGCCTAATAATAATAGTCCATCTATAAAACAGGAAGATTTATCATCTGTAAATAGTCCAAATGAATCCTTAGATAAACCTTTGAAAAAGATTAGATACAAAAAAGATGGTCTAGCATATCGCCTAAATGACCTTTTAAAAAAACAAACTGCTAATATTTCACTCTGGCGACATGAAAAGTTCTTAGCTGAAAATTCAAATTTCATAATACCAAAAAAAGAACACATTATGATTCGTATTCAAAAAGTGCATTCCAAATATGGCTGCTATTTATTAGAAACAACAGACATTTACAATGATAATTATTTAATTTTAATCAGCAATTGCAATGTGTCAAATAAAATAACATGTGATTTATTATTTAAAATATATGCACCATATAAAATTTTAGATTTTCATAAAGATTGTAAGTTGATAGTAAATGTAAATAAGTTTGAATGTTTATCAATGGAGTAATGATCATTTTTATTATGACTATGTTTTATTGTAAGAATAAAAGGTTTTATTAGTACCTACAATACAATACCAAAAATGATTTATTTTCTTCATTAGTTAAGATATGCCAATTATGCCATACATTCACTCGGTTAAAATTTGGCAACAAAAACCATTAATTCAGTTTAGACTCAAGGAACTTATGAAGGTCAAATCTACAGAACTCAACCTTTAACCACAGCCTTCAACTGAGAAGAGTGCTGAACACATCTGTTTGAACTGTAAATCATAATTATGTTTTTTTTATATCAGTTGGCTTCTTCATCAAAACATTGTGATGATATTTCCAACCTTAAGAAAATATTAGTTTATTGTTATAAAATCAATAGTGTCAGAGTGGTTGAGCAGTTAAAATATAATTAAAACGAAAATATAAGTACTTACATAGACGTTAGTATGTAGGTCCATGCATTATTTATGAAAAGTGAGTTTTCGTTTCCCCATGTTCATGCGCGCGCATTTAATTTTAACATTAAATTTTAACTTTAACATTAAATGCGCGCGTCAAATTAAAAAGGTTTAGTAATTTGTCTAATATTTAGCATTACCTATATTGTAGTAAGTTTATAATAATATAATATCTACGTAAAAATAAAGTAAGATTTCCCTAATAAGTGGTAATGAAAAGCTCTGAAACATGGCAACATCAAGTTACACCTTTCAGGAGAAAACTCCTTCCAGTTTCAGTCGATATTTTCACGTGAGGTTTTAACACGCTTTTTGACGTTTTCAGTTTTATTCACTAATTAATACTGTTACATTATCAGGATATTGGATATTAGCCTTTTTATCATTCAGTTGGTACAGTGTGTGAGTTATTATTGATTTTATTTTATAATGTGATCAAATCTCGGGAGTATCGCTTACGGTAGAACGGTACACATTGTTTATCGATTGGCGAATGTAAAACAGTAAATTACAATCAAAGGTAAGTAAGTCAGCTTTGCTTCTAGTTTGCGTAATGAAACATTTGTTGGTGGGTTTTTATAAACTTAGTTAGGTACGTACGTAATTTTTTTTTTATAATTTAAATCTTTTTAAAAAGTAAAAATAAATAGATTTCCTAATATAAATAGGTAAGTTATGGTATAATGTTAGTTGTTAGTTTTGTTTATAAGTTAGGTCCCGTGGTTTTACCCGCGTTTACAAGGGATCTAATGTTTTCCCGGGATAAAAAGTGTTCTGTTTCATTACAGTTTATGATCTATCTATGTGCGAAATTTCATATAAATCCGTTTAATTATTACAGCTGCCTTGCACCGGCTCGTGGTCGATCGTACTATGACAACTTATTTTGCTTTTACCTATACTTTTACCCTTTGTATACCCTATTTACATACCATAAAATTATTACGTTAATAAACTCAGCAAGGTTACATTTTTTAAGTTTTTTTTTTAATAATCTGAATATTGCCTACATTTTTTCAATAACAGTAAAATGTACAATACAATATACATTGATTGTAAATATATGAAGTTTAAAATTATAAACATTTAGACGCAATAAAATTAATTAAATATTTATATACAGTTAAATCAAAACGAAAAATACCAATACAAAGTAAATAATAAAACGTAACGCAAACAAGTTCTTACTATATAATAACGAATACGCTAATGGCTAAAACTAAAAAATATGCAAGGTGCACCTGTGCAGAGTGTAACTATTTCCAAACATCCCTATCTTCAATATAATGAGCTACCTTGTAATAAGCCTTTTCCTTCAAAACTTTCTTTACGTAATATTTGAATTTAAAATCGGTCATCTTGGTTACCGAGTTAGGTACTTTATTATAAAAACGAACGCAATTGCCAAGGAATGACTTGCTAACTTTGGCTAGCCTAAAATACGGAACAACTAATTTCTCTGTTTGCCTTGTATTTATATTATGGACATCTACTTTTAGTATAGAGAAATATACTTTTGTTTTAAACATTCCTATATTTCTACGTATGAACATTATATTTTCATAAATGTAAAGTGAAGGCAAAGTCATTATATTTATTTATTTAAATAAATTCTTTAATGAGTCCCGAGGATCCATATTATAAATTGCACGAATTGCTCTTTTTTGTAGTATAAAAATAGTTTCAATATCGGCTGCTGCTCCCCATAATAAAATACCGTATGATAAAAGACTGTGAAAGAAAGCAAAATAGACTAGTTTAGCCGTCTCGACATTCGTCAATTGTTAAATTTTCTTACAGCAAATGCAGCAGAACTTAATTTACCTGCCAAAGAATCTATATGAAGACCCCATTGTAATTTATTATCTATTTTTAAACCTAAGAATACAGTTTTATTAACCATATCCAAATTACTGCTATCTATTATTACTTGACTATCTACTTGTGCTACATTGGGTACAGAGAATCTTAAACATCTAGTCTTCTTAGAGTTGAGAAACAAATTGTTTGCAGCAAACCATTTGGAGACAAGGTATCATTTACTCTTATAAGTTCTTTGTCTTTTCTATCAACTTTAAAAATCAACGAAGTATCGTCAGCAAACAAGACTATATCTGAGAGGCCATTTACAACAGATGGTAAATCATTTATATAAACTAAAAACAAAAATGGTCCTAGTATTGGGCCCTGGGGTACCCCCATTTCGATTAAAGAGCCCTCAGATGTTGTACTACTAATCCCTACCTTTTGTTGACGATTAGATAAATAAGATAGAACAAGATCATGAGCAGTTCATCACGAATTCCGTAATAGTCTAGCTTTAGTAGCAGTGTACGGTGATCAACACAGTCGAAGGCCTTGGATAGATCACAGAATATACCAATTGCATCCTGTGAACCCTCCCAAGCCTCATAAATGGATTTCAATAATTTTGCACCTGCATCATCGGAAGTAGATCTTCCCTTCGTGAAACCAACCTGATGACCATGCAGTATCTTATGTTCATTAAAGTGTTTTAACATTTGATTGAGTAACAGTTTTTCAAATATTTTACTAAGTGGTGGACGAACGGACACTGGTCTATAATCGGATGGATACTGTAATTTTTGATTTTAAAATCGTAACCGATAAACCCCATAAATCTTCAGTACTTTTCATATTAAGGGAATTAAAAGTTTTTAAAACATCGTTAGCATTAATGTAACTAAATTTAAAAATAGTAAATGATTTATTGATATGAAGCTTTAGTACTGATTCCGCTACTTTAGGACAAGACTTAAGACATTGAGTAGTCTCCCCCGGTATACTGGAGAAAAAGTGTTCAAAAGCAGTGGCTACTTCTAAATTATCTGACAACAATCTATCATTAACTTTAAGCGTTAGCTGTTCACTCTTATCTTTAATTTTTGTTTGATTGAATCGCGCTAATCTCAGGAACTACTGGTTCGAATTGAAAAATTATTTTAGTGTTGGATAGCCCATTTATTTAGGAAGGTTCTAGGCTACTTTTTATCCCGGGTAAACATAAGATCCCTCGGGAACGCGGGTGAAACCGTGGGGCGGGAGCTAGTTTAATATAAACAGCCAGATACCGTTTATCTGCCCATTGAAAAATCAGGCCTTAGTCAAATACTTAGTTTTAATCTTCTTTCATGTCATAATTTATAGTATGTTTGTAATAACTTCCCGTTGGATAACATGGTTCCCGGGAATTACTAATTCGGATATAGCAATGTGTATTTATAGACATGGGTTATTCCTATATGTAATAATAAATGTTTAGAACTGGCGCGGCGTGTCTGTAGCTACATTTTTTTTTTAACCAAAAATGGTGTATAGTGATGTAGGAAGAGTAACAGAATGCAAAGAGATTTTTTACCTGTCTATTTGAATACGCTAATCTTCGAAACCACTGAACGGATTTCCATGGAGTTTCCATGTGGCTCGGCTTGAAAGGAAGTTTAAAAAGTCTGCGAGCAAAGCCGCGGTCGAAAAGCTTGTATTTAATAAATACTTTTAGAGGGGTTCCCACACAAAAATGTTACCTATATGATTTGTTGATGACACATACAATAAGTCAGGACTTTTCTTCCCTTTGGCTTGAGAATAGGACGCGCTTGCCACATCTAAATATAAAAGAAAACTCTATGGAATCGCGAGTAAATATTGTATTAGGATTGAACGGCCCACATTTTACTGAAAACTGATTTTAGACTAGAATTTTAAATTATAACTTGACATTGGCAATATACACAAGACGTGTGATGCTATAAAAAAAAAACGAGAATCACTAAACGTGGATTTTAAATGCAGTTTACACAGATATTCCTCAAAGAAGATTTTATTAAATTTGATTGACTAAGGCCTGATTTTTCAATGACCAAATAAGCGGAATATCTGGCTGTTAATTTAAAATTAGGACAGATTTTGTATAGACTAATTTTATCAGAAGAATAATTAATCTATGGTTTATCCAGTGATTGGAAAATTGCCCCTAAATTGAGCGGGGCAGTAGTTTTAGCTGAACAAGTTGCAGACAAAAGACTATCATAAGGCGACGACTTGAAGATTTTGTTTGCAAGGATTCCGATTTTTCTCAACAATGACTGAAGCGAACGAACTGAAATTTATTGTAAGAATTCATCATGTCTTTGACTTTATTTTGAACGTTTATAACACAAAATAATTAATCAAAAAGACCTCTTTAAAATAAGAGATTCCAATTTTACCGGCATTGACGATCGATTTGAGGTTCCAAAATTTCTACATATATTAATTGAAACTGATACTATAAATTGTACTTAGGTTTTATGAAATATATTTGTACTTTTTAAATTAATATTCTGGGACATTATTCCTCACACACGGCTATCTGACCCCAAACTAAGCAGAGCTTGTACTATGGAAGTCAAATAACTGATATACTACTTTTCTTTTGTAAATACATACATATATAGATAATTACACCCAGACACAGGACAAACAGACATGTTCATGCACACAAATGTTTGTCCTGAGTGGGAATCGAACCCACGACCTGCGGCGTGATAGATAGGGTATCTTACCAACCACGCCAACCGGCTCGTCAAACAATAAATAAATAAATTAATTAAACAATAAAAACCATTTTGTCGCATACGCCCGTTCCGTTTACGCGGGTTTTCTATGAGAGATCGCTATAGTAGGGAGCGGGACGCAGCACGTTGAATTTCTGATTTTTAAGCTTAACGCGGCGTCACCTTAAAGCCGTGGGCAAAGTTTTGGCGCGGAAATTTGTAATACATAATAATGGTATACCAACTAAACAAACCTGAATTTACCGAAACAATTGCTATGTAATTTTAAACTCAATTACGTAGGCAGAAAGTATAGTGTTGACGTAAATTAATGGTATATCAATTTTGTTGGCAGTGATTGAATGAAGTTTAAACACTTTAGGATATAAACTAGGTTACATTACGACTACACTCTGAGGTTCCTTGTACTGTGTACTGAACCACTACAATAAAGGGGTACGACCCCTACAGTGAGTTTTGTCCGGTAACGTATTGATCCTAGCGGCAATGTTAAACATTTTTTTTAAATGATTCTTCTACTATCTGTGGCGCTGCATGAGTCTTCCTTCATACAGGGTGATTTTTTAGTCACTGGCAATACTTGCAGGGGTGGAAGTACTCATCAATATGAACAACTTTTATTATGGGACCAACTCTGATATGGCGTAAAATAAAATGGTTGCTTCATACATTTTGGTCGAGTATGTATTGAACTTTTGTATGGATCAGCTGATATTTTTTCGTGATTTCACAGTTAGTCCCGTAGTAAAAGTTGTTCACATTGATGAGTACTTCCACCCCTGCAAGTATTGCCAGTGACTAAAATATCACCCAGTATAAAATGTTTACTAAAACCGTTAGTACTTTGCAGCGGAGTAAACTGGTACCTTCTGATTTATTTGACGACACACATACAGTAGAATTATTAGACTAAATGGCAAATGATTGGAATTTTATTGATATCTTTCACGTTTTCAACATAGGGGTAATGTGATATCGATGTCAAAAACCCGAGTGCTAGGTCCTTATTTTAGTGTTAAGTAGTGACTGCAAAAAAATTTTTTTTTTCAAATAATTCAGAGCTACCTGCATTACATTCAACAATTTAGGATTTTGATGAAGTTATTGAAAACTTGGAGTGTAGGCCGCTAAAGCACATAGTAAAAGTTATTCAGCATGATAAACCCTAAATAGGTTTCGGAAATATGCCATCTTGAAATATCCACCCGGTAGGTGTATGATCTGAGCAAGCGAGAAATTTGTCTTGGAACCTCTTACTCGTGTCGCATTCTACTAGTAGCGTCATCTTTCCCAGTTAACTAATATTGTTTACCACATTATAAACGCTATAAAGACGTGGAAAGCTGTAATGCATAATGCGAAGGTCGTGGGTTCTAATCTTATGATATTGTATTGAGCTTCGAGTGAAGGAAAACATCGTGAGAAAAGTTTAGCACGATGGTATATTAAGTTGAAAATCTGTCGCCAAGCAGTAATCGGTGTATCGGCAGCTGCACTTGAGAGCCAGTTCATTCTAGGCTTTGGGTGCTTACCACCTTCGGTCACATCATCACTTACCGTGGCAGGTAAGATTGTGGTCCTACGCATGTTGCAAAATTCAAGATTTTGTTTTGTTTCAGACTAAAATAATGGAGAGATTTGTAAATCAGCGCGTGAACAACAGTTTATTTTACGCATTAGTATTTTTATCATACTTTGCAACTGGTAAGAAAATATATCATTCGATTTTATGTATTGAAAATAAAAGTGCAAATGGACTCGCGCTCCAAGAAGGTTTTATACGAATTGATTCTCCCCGATTATTGGTTTTTGTGAAAATTATAACTTAGTTATTATGGTTAGCTAAAAATGTACAGCCCTTTGAAGGACAGGAAGGGCTCCGTAGGTTATTGGATCCCGCTGGAACCCTTTGGGTACGGTACCCTAAACATGTCTGTAGCGTATTTAGTTAAAAATAACTTTACTAGCGCTATCTAGTGTCAAATAAAAGAAGACAGGAATCAGTTCTTGTGGGACAACATGGGTTGATATAGATGTTAGTTTTCTTATTTACCACTGGGAGTGCTAACACTTTCATTAGCGCACTCTAGTGGCCAATAGTAAAAAACAACATCTAGTATGAAAGGGTTTATTGTTTTTTTTTCAATATCTAAGTTAGTTATTCCATTCACCACCAGAGAGCGCTTAAAAATAGTTTTTCCCTTGAACTTCGAGGAATAACTCCTAATAAATCTAAAAGTACCAGGCGCCCATAGTAACCAAAGAGTAACAGTTCACAGTATCGACTGCTTCAAATGCGTGTCAATGAACGGCCGGTTCCCGGCGTGCGATGACCCCTTCCATAACAACCACTCCTTGCAAATGCTGGAGTCTCCGTGTATGGGAGGACGGAAAGGTCGCGATGGCTTGTTCCCTGCTACATCTTGCATCAAAATCGCTGGAGTTTTTGGTAAGTGTATTTACTACATTATCTTTATATAATAATACTTATGTACGCCTCGTAAAGCCTCGAGCGGTGTAGACTTAGGTGCTTAAATCATGTAATATCCTTACTTGTACTTTTTTCTACAGATAAGCTTGAGTTTGGACACAATCTCATACAGCCTGGTACTCAAGTGCAGTTGCTAGTACACGTCAGTAGTTGTTTCAACTTGAAGGTGGTACCCTGCTATGGTTTCCTCACGATGTTGTCTTTCTACATTGTAGGATACGAACTCACAACCTTCTTCACGATATTCGACGTCACTACCATCGCCTTGAGCTACTGAGCTATCATCGCCTTGCAAGTAGTGTATTCAGTTATCTGGTTTCCATAGTACAAGCTCTGCTTAGTTTGGGATCAGATTTGTGTGAAGTAGGTCCCGGGATCTTTATTTCAGATGATACAGGAGAATCAATAACGGTCCGGGGATGCGGTTTGGACTCAGGAACGGCAACTACTGACACGGAAATTATACGAATGTCGCACTGTGGAAGGTTCTACTACAACGATAAGTAAGTATTTTTATTCCTTCCAATATCTAAGAGCTGGGCTTTTGTCGGTGTAAGTTCCTCCACTCTACTCTGTTCCCCGCCACTTCCTGTACTCTCGGTTTTCCTCTTCCTCGCTTCCTTCTATGATATTTTATAGTGTAGCGACGTCGATAAAAAAAAAATGACTTTCGCTACCCGCGGATAGATGGCGCCACAAGATTCTATATCGCGCTATTAAAGTTTCCTGAGTACTAGGGATTTATACGAGTTTCCAACATCAACAGTTGGACCCCGGACCTCAGACACGATGATGTAGCCTGGCGGAAGATTTTCCCTTATCCACCATCGTGCTTCTCCATAAGTTTGTCCTTTTTACAACTACTAAGCTCTCAAGTGCAACTGTCAGAACACTCCAGTAGGAGCTTGGCGATAGATTTTCAACTTGAAGCTTCCTACTATCCTTCTTCCTACTTAACTTATCCTTCCTAACTTTAATATTACTAATGCGAAAGTTTGTTTGTTTGTTACGTTTTCACGCTTAAACCGCTGAACCGATCGCGATGTAATTTGGTATGCAGATAGCCTATAGTATGGAGAAGGACATAGGCTAATTTTTATCCCGGGATAACATAAGATTCTTGGGGAACGCGGGTGAAACCGCGAGGTGGAATCTAGTAATATTATAAAGCCGCGGGTGAAAAGCCCCGTAACAGCTGAACAAGTTTAAATGAAACTTGACACATAGATATGCTATACTCTGGAATTAAATATTATCCCAGGAAAACATAAGATCCCTCGTAAACGCGGGCAAAACAGCAGGGCGTACCTAAGCTAGTATTCTTTTTATAGATACGTACACGGCTGCCTTCAGAGTTGTAACGATGCTGACGCATGCAACGACTCTAGCAAATTAAAACCATATCTGTCCATATCTTTACTGGTAACAATATCTGTTATATTTAAGAGCTAACAGAGAAATAATAGATTCTACAGTACATACAAGACAGAGTTTTATGTGTTTAAGTTCATAGGCGTTTAACTGTTCCTTTATTTTTCTGCTTATGTAAATGTCACAGATAAACGACTTGCTTATAATTATTTTCTTTGTTCATGCACTTAGTCCGCACTACCAAAGAAGTCTCGAAGGCTCACTTCTATTATGGAAGAAATAAGATCGAATTTAATTAATTCCACTGACCTTCTTTAGTGGCGCGAACTCTAATTATTTGTATCTATTTTTTTTGTTGTAAAATATACTTTAAATTTTGTTCCTGTGCTGCAAAAAAGTGCTTTGACCATGTATCGATTTAAAATTTACAGCATAAAGAAAATACCTAGTCAGATAAATTATAGATAGACTTTATTATTTACTTAGTCTGAGCAGAATAATAAAAAACTTGCGTGAGGGCGCCACTTGAAAATATTTTGACAGCTCATAGTAAAATCAGTATTAGTTCCGTGAAATTCCGCAATATGGCGAGCTGTTTTATTTTTTGTAAAGGCTTTACTAACAATCTGAAGCCTGTTACAGATGACACGATTTGATCGGCGATTTATTCAAATTGGCAACTGTGTAGGCTTTAAAAGATTAAAATTCGTCAATTTTTGTACCTAATCTATCTATATTTCTATCTATACTAGCTGTCCCAACAGACGTTGTCCTGTCCAAACTCGATTACGACGCCATCTACCGGGTCCAATTGTATTTTCAAACCATCCAGGGACCCACTCATATATACACACAAAATTTAATTCAAATCGGTCCAGCCGTTTAGGAGGAGTTCAGTCACATACACACGCACACAAGAAATATATATATTAAGATATATAAAAGAAAGTCGTGTTAGTTACACCACTTATAACTCAAGAACGGCAGAATAGATTTGGGTGAAAATTGGTAGGGAGGTAGCTTAGAGCCAGGAGACGGACATAAGATACTTTTTATCCCGTTCGACAGCGTTCCCGTGTGACTTGACATGAAACGTCAGTCACTATAAAACGTGGTATAACAAAAAAGAATCAGACTTGTAATAACAAAACGCAAATGATAGCTATGTAATTGACGTATAATGACAGCTATGTAATGACGTATAGATGACAATTTGATATTTGTAAGAAATCAATATTCAAAATATTTCTATTAAATAAATAATAAACAGTTTACACGAACTTTGCTTTACTCGGAGATGCCACGTTATTATACTTGAAATGCTCCATCGAAGAATTTTCAAAGACGGAAGCAAGGCGATGCGGTTCCTGGGTATCCAGATGTGCGTTCTCCTGATGCTCTTGGTCGTATCTATACAGTTCATCCAAAGAATGATGAATGTTTCTATTTGCGGTTGTTGCTGGTAAATGTGCGTGGGCCAACGTCATTTGAGACACTACGAACTGTTAATGGTGTAATATTCCCAACATATCGTGCTGCATGTGAAGAATTGAACTTATTAGAAAACGATACCCATTGGGATACGACAATCGCTGAAGCCATTATCTCTGCATCTCCAAGTCAGATACGCACATTATTCGCTATCATAATTTCGACATGTTTTCCATCGAACCCATGTAACCTATGGCACAAATACAAGGATAATATGTCAGAAGATATTTTACATCAAATTCGTGTCAGTTCCAGAAATCACGATATTGAGATGAATGAGGAGATACATAATCGTGCTTTACTCTTGATCGAAGATATGTGTTACCTCATGTGTGGTAATTTATTAATCAAGTTAGGAATGCCAGCGCCATATCGTGAAATGAATGACGCATTTAATCGAGAATTGGAACGGGAACGTGAATATGATCACCAGGAATTAGATTTAGTAGTTCAAACGAATGTACCCCTGTTGAATTACCAACAAAAGGAAGTTTATGATACTTTAATGAAGGCAATCGATGATAAAAATGGTGGTTTATATTTCCTAGAAGCCCCTGGTGGAACTGGCAAGACATTCCTCATGTCATTAGTTTTAGCAACTGTTCGGGCGAGATCCAACATAGCGGTTGCAGTTGCTTCTTCTGGAATAGCAGCCACATTGTTAGAAGGATGCCGTACGGCTCATTCTGCATTAAAATTACCGTTAAATCTTCAAACTATTGAAGAACCAACGTGTAATATTGCAAAACACTCAGCAATGGCCAAAGTTTTAGCGGCATCGAAAATCATCATCTGGGACGAATGCACAATGGCGCATAAACGTGCATTAGAAGCACTTAACCGAACACTAAAAGATTTACGCAATGACTCGAGATGTTTTGGAGGAGCAATGATTTTACTGTCTGGCGATTTCCGCCAAATACTGCCAGTAATTCCAAGATCTACGGCTGCCGACGAAATAAACGCTTGCCTCAAATCGTCAAATCTATGGCGCTATGTGAAGAAACTGCAGCTGACAACAAACATGAGAGTTACATTGCTTAATGATACATCTGCTGAAGATTTCTCGGAGCAATTGCTGACTATCGGCAATGGTCAAGTACCTGTCGATGAATCGAGCGGATTAATATCATTTCCAAATAATTTCTGTAATTTTGTCTCATCAAAAGACGAACTTATCAACAATGTATTTCCAAACATTATTTCTAACTACAAAAATAATGAATGGTTGAGTGAGCGAGCAATTTTAGCGGCTAAGAATAAAGATGTAGATGACCTGAACTACATAATTCAAAATAAGATCATTGGAACAATGCATTCATTCAAATCTATTGACTGCGTCACAAATGAAGATGAAGCCACCAACTATCCAATTGAATTTTTAAACTCTTTGGACGTGCCTGGCTTACCACCGCACAATTTACGCCTAAAGGTTGGCTCCGTAGTAATCATGCTTCGAAACATAAACCAACCAAAACTGTGCAACGGTACGCGTTTGGTGGTTAGAAAATTGATGAACAATGTAATTTACGCTACGATAATGATAGGAAAATTCAAAGGTGAGGAAGTTCTTATTCCGAGGATCCCGATGATCCCAACTGATATGCCGTTTGAATTTAAAAGACTTCAATTTCCGATACGTCTTGCATTTGCCATGACCATCAACAAATCACAAGGCCAATCCTTAAAAGTTTGTGGTTTAATCTAGAACATTCATGTTTTTCCCATGGTCAATTATACGTGGCATGTTCACGGGTCGGAAGACCATCTGCGTTGTTTGTTTTTGCGCCTGATAATGAAACAAAAAATGTCGTGTATCACAAGGTACTTAAGTGAAGAGCAACCTATGTACTAAAATACAGAAATAATAATGAATGATTAATGTAGGTATTTAATTTTTTTGTATTTTTTCCAATAAAAAAAAAAACTGCTTATTTATTGCCATTAAGGCGGAACAAAGTTCGCCGGGTCAGCTAGTTTGTATATAATTTAAGAACCAAATCGAAGCTTTTTGTATTGTTATGTGGCCTTTCACAATACTATTTATTTTTGTTTGAATTTTGTTTTAAAAAAATCTGCTGTTTTTTATTACTGTCGTGCGAATTTTGTTCTACATGAAATGAAACCTAGTAGACAGTAAAATAAAGCGGCTACTATACTATACTAGAGCATTGAGTCGGACAGGACAACCTTGGAGCAGCCCGATGAAAGGGAATATCAACGCACTACTGGATAAAGCCACCCCCTTTTGTTAAGTGTAAACTTCTTTTAGCGCGGTACGCATATTTTTAGATGAAGTAAAACCTCTGGACTCGCGACACCGTTATGAGACGCAACACCGTTATGATGAGACGCAGTTTGACGTTTAGTTTCTTTTTAGATGAGGTAAAACCTCTGGACTCGCGACACCGTTACGAGTGAGACGCAGTTTGACGTTTAGTTTAATTTCTCAATCTCAATCGCAATTTCTCAAAAAAAAAAAGTTTTCACTTCTGTCGGCACTCCCGGAGTGCAATTTTTTTCTCTCCTCTTTCACGCACTACTCTTTCAATCGTGACCAGTCAGTGGTTCTGTCGGACAATGTCTGTCCTCTGGTAACAAAGCCATCACTGTCTTGGTCTGCCAGTCTTCCCGCCTCGCCAGATGCCCTGCCCATGACCACTTCCAACCTAATATTATTGTACAATACCTTAATATAATAAAGTGCCATTACAAACGTGCGATTTTGCGATTGTATCTGTCATTGATTATTTGTTTTGTACTTTTCTGTAACGATACTTTTTTGCTATCTACTTCTATTTTCTGATAGCTCATTGATTAATTTGTGATCTAATATTGCCATCTCTGTCATTTTATAAGTCTTTGGTGGTGACAGGTATACTTATAATCAGGATTTTGTATGCTGGAGTTTAGTGAAATGACTTTTTGATAATTATTTTAATATCTGTTAGTTTTTAAGATTTCTAGTCATTTTTATATTATGAAGTCTAAACGCCTAATAGATTTTGTAATCATTAATAATTTGCTCTTTTACGATATTCCATGACAATACAATATTTTTTTACAGACTAACAATTTCTAATATTACTTTCGCTTCACTGTGATAATTTTATTCTACATTATACACTTTTTTACAAGCTTCTTACCGTATTTTCTATAATTTATATACATTACGTATTAATTATTTAAATCTAAGACACTACACACTGCTAATTTTGTAAAGATTCAGTCGCGTCTTCGAACGATGCTTCTAGAATATTAACCAAAAATCTTGACTGGGTCACCAAAGGAATTTTCAATTTCCATTTTCATTCTGTCGACCAACGCTATGGACGAAAGGGTTTTCTATGCCTCCTGTCAGTCAAATTGAAACAACCTCTTAAATTAATATTAGTAATTTGCGTCTACATCACATTTGCGACTTTTTCGCGACTGCATCACTACAATTTTCTTCATTCGATCAAATTTAAAAGTAATTAAGTATAATAAATATGTAAAGGTGAATAGATATCTGTAATTCTATCTGTATTATAAAAAAAATGTATAAGAATATAAATTAAGCAAGCACAAATGTACACGCTATTATCATATCAATGCCATGGATAAAATATTAAGCGCTTTTCGGCTTGAAGCGAAGTGCCGATTTAGCACGAAATTGGTTAGCCATAGGTTAATTAAAAAAAAAACAATGAACACAAAGTATTACGAAAATATCATGTTACCTAATATAATTTTTACTACAGTTTATACTAAATATAATGTTTTCTATATGCTTATATACTTTGTAAATAAGAAACATTATTTATTATGATTTATCAATTTATTAAAGCAATACACAAATAAAATATTCTTTCATTAAATATTCTTACATGCGACTTTGCAACAGATTTTGCGCTCGATCGCAATAGTCTACGAGTGAATCGCGCGTCTGTAGAAGATAACATTTTTTTTTTAAATTATTGACAATAGATAAAAACATTTTTTTTTTAATGTCAGTTGGTTGTAAAGTAGGTAGACCACCTGATGTTAAGTGGTCACCGCCGCCAATGAATATTTGCCATACCATGGAGATTACCGACGTGTTGCCGACCTTGAAGAGCACTTTTTAAGTTCTTTTTGAAGAAACCCATTTCGTAGCACTGAGCTCATTTCACATCCCAATGATCCTAGGTGTAGATGATGTAGGCCATCCAAAAAGCGAACGCTGCCAGCCTGTTGGGAACCTTGCCTATCGACAGCAGCGAGGGCTTTGAGGATGTTTTCTATATATCATAGTTTGTATTTTATACATTGTTTGTAAATATGTAAATAAATTATTTTTACATATTTTTTACTAGTTACATCGAAGCGAATCGATGTTCTCATGCTCACATTTTCACATTGAAAGGAGTTTTCCGAAAATAAAATGTATTGATTGATTAAATTTAGAGTATATTTTAAAACAATTATAATACATTAAATTACAATACAATATTCCATTACAATATTATATTATTTGAAACACCCTTAGCTAAAGAGATACTAATGCAGTCACCACTTGACTGAAATTCCATAAGCAGTGTAGGTAAGCGACGCATTCAATTATTTTAAATATTATTTATAATAAGTATCAAGTTATTTTTTTTTTAAATTTTGTTACTTTTAAATTTGCAAATACGCCCACAGAAATCTTTTTTTTTTCGTTGAATCTGTTCGGCGGCGATAGGCTGTACGCTCCACTATTTTTTTTATGTTGTTGGTAGATATTTGATTCTCGGTTCATATCATTTCTTTTATCCTATATTATTAATGCTTTAAGGACCTCGGAAGTGTTAGGTATATCTTATATTTTTTTGTCATGTTCGTCGTTCATTGCGTACCTACTTGTCATGAAAAAAATATTAGCATTCCTTAATTTCTTTAATTCATAAATTAAAATCCATTTAAGTCTGACGTTCTTCATCGCCGTCAGTGTCGAAGAATGTGTGATCCGATGACGATGCCGTCATGTCTCCTACCGTCGTCTCTTCGCCATCATTATCAGCTAAAATGATAAAATAAAACTATGAAATCATCCCTTTATCGTTAATGTAATTACCTATAACAAAGATACTTACGATCATCGTTGACAGAACCGGGGGCGGTTTCGTCGCACTTGCATCGTCGCAACTCCTCAAGAGCTCTCAACTCTGATGGTAGCAGCCTACTCCGCATCTCCGGGGTAATAGGTTCTGATAATCAAATTAAAAAATAAATCTATTTATCTATACAACGTGCTCCTTTTGATATCTCAACTCTAGGGCAGGGGTCACCAAATGACGTACCGCCGACCTATATTGTGCGGACCAAACTTTGACAATCAAAAATGTACGTAGTACTAAAGTTTGTACGTTTGTCTCGACATATAATTGTGAAGCAGATCTTTCAAGAAAGAACTTCATAAAAATATATAATAAGCAATAATAAATAATTGAAAAATAATTAAGTTCAAGGCGATGATAGCTCAGTGGTAGTGATGTCGGACGCCGCGGCGAAGGTCGTGGGTACGAATCCTACAATGAGCTTGAGCTTTCGGTGAAGGAAAACATCGTGAGGAAACCAGCACGGTGGTAGGGTACTTTGTAGTACCCGCCTGGCTGGCTACCACCCTCAAGTTGAAAATCTGTCGCCAAACACCTATTGGTGTGTTCCGGCAGCTGCACTTTAGAGCCAGTTCCTTCTAAGCTTTGTGTGCTTACCACCTTCGACCACATCATCACCATAGTGATATTGTGGTCAAACGCAAGCCTATACAAAGTAAATATATATATATATATATCCTAGAGCAGGGGTCACCAATTAGATTTATTAGGGATCCGTTTAAAAAATATAAATGACTATAGCGGTCCGGTTGGTAAATGATGACTGGCTACATAATAACGTGATAAAGCTCTGGTTTCATTTAATGATCGACCGTTTTCTCCACCTTGTATGTAACTCACCAGTTTTAGTGAATGTGACCTTAGCAATGTCGTCCTCGGGCTCCACGCATCGACACGTGGGGTCGACCTTCGCTGCCGCCTCCTCAGCGATGCGTCTGATCTCCGACGGGAGCTGGGCGGGACCTGAACCATCATTCACACATATATATCCTGGGGTACCTATTCCTCACTCACGGCCATCTGTTCACAAACTAAACAGTGCTAGTACTATGGAGACCCATCCAGGCGCGGTCGCAAAGTTCATTAATAGTAAAAAGTCGAGCAATTTGAATGATTGCGCGATGTTGAAGCGATTTTATAGCTTATTAAAGAGATTTCATTTTTTTTTTTTAATACTAAAGAAATTAAGGCATGGATTCTTTACTCACTTATTTTATTGTTTAAAAAACGATTTAAGCAGGAGGTAAATCAATTATTAAATATTCATTATTATCCATTTTTGGAAGGTTTATCAATTTGGGATCTCGGACCGCGCCAGAGGAGACCAAATAACGGATACAACAAAGTCAAAGTCATTCACTCAGTTTAGACCCTAGGCCTATTTATACTAACAAGGTGGTTTCCAGAAGGGCTGAGTCCTTTCGAGCGCGTCTCCTACCACTCGCTTCATGAGGTAATGATATTTGGACTTCTTCACTGGGATCTTTATAGCACCCGTCGCTTTCTGAATCACTGCGGAATTAAGCAAACTAGAATAAACCCGGGCACACTTTACTGTGGCTTTTCCAATTTTTTATAGACAACACAATAGCTACCTGATAAACAAAAAACAGAAGAGATAATGTTACAATTTTTAAGCTATTGTATAGCTTTTATCGCGGGCTTTTGAGCGCGGCGACCGAATAAAGAAATTCCGTAACGAAAATAAAACCTAAAACGAGCTGCTCCGAAACCGGACGAATACGTAAGCAGTTGTTTGTAAGAAAGTATATAGGTGTATAGGTATCTATTAATATCAAAGAAAAAAAAAATACTGCATAAATAAAAAATAAAAAAATATTTATAATTGCATAAGTTGATAAAAAAAATGCTATGCAATAGCTTTACTGCGGCAGTCCCCGAGAGCCACACGTATTTTTTTTTGTACCTATTCCATATAAAGATCAATTAAATCAGGTGCGGATAAGATTGGGTTGGTAATTATGCTAATTAAAAAAAAACTTACTCTCCTCCAGTATATCCTTAACCTGGAGAGCAACATCTGTCTTCTCCCGCAGCTGACTCCCGAGCTCGTAGACCAACGAGCTCTCCTCAACTCGGCGAAGTCGAGACTCCAATACCGCTGACAAATAACATTTTAATTAAAAGATATCTATTTCTCCTATTTTACCCCCTTAGGGAATGAATTTCTTAGTTCACCCCCTACATTATTGAAGAAAAATACTTCCAAATGTCATGTTTAGGCTGTCAGTCATTCAAGAGTACTTCTTTTATATATGTTATGGAACTTTTGCTTGCGTTTGACCACAATCTCACTATGGTAAGTGATGATGTGGCCGAAGGTGGTAAGCACACAAAGCCTAGAAGGATCTGGCTCTCAAGTGAAGCTGCCGGAACACACCAATAGGTGTTTGGCGACAGATTTCCAACTTGAGGGTGGTAGCCAGCCAGGCAGGTACTACAAAGTACCCTACCACCGTGCTATGGTTTCCTCACGATGATTTCATTCACCGAAAGCTCAAGCTCATTGTAGGATTCGAACCCACGACCTTCGCCGTGGCGTCTGATGTCACTACCACTGAGCTATCATCGCCTTATAACGTCAGCGATTCATTAATTATCTAAACTGAATTATTTACCACACTAAAATCTCTTCCTATTCAGAAACGACCCGGATACTTTAGCTTATAGGCCATACACTTCTTGGTCCATACAATATTCATGTAGAAGATTCACTTCGTACACTTATTTGATCATAATCCCACCATATGATATAACAGTGAAACAGTGAGCTACTTTTATATATTTAACTACAGAACTTCAAATTCAGGGTGGTTACCAGCCAGATGGACAAAGTATACTTCCATAGCTCACGAGGATTGACGTCACTACCACTGTGTTCATCACCATAAAAACACCTTCACCAGTCATACATTAACTTACGGACACAACGTTTTGCATCCACCAATAAATAAATAGCAAATTCCTCACACACGGCCATCTGGACCCCAAACTAAGCTGTTAATATGTATACCAGATAACTGATATACTACTTTTATTTGTTTTAAAGATAATTCAAACTCAGGCCAACCAGAAATGTTCATGCATACAAATTAACCTTATAAGTAGGGTAAAGTAAGTACCAACCACACCAACCGGGCTGTCAAAATAAAAAGCAATGTACCTTCATCGACAAGAACGTTGAGCATGCATCGAATCTCATGACGCGGTGGATAGCGCTCCTCGACGGTCTTCGGCGTGGGACGTGGCCGACCTGATGATAGAAGTAATTATTATTAAGCTACTACCTGTGCCCGCGGCTGTACCCGTGTTTTTTTTTTTGGCCGAAGGTGGTAAGCTCACTAAGCCTAGGAGGAACTGGCCCTCAAGTGCAGCTGCTGGAACACACTGGTAGGTGTTAGATTATAGTGCTAGATCAAAAAATTACAGACAATTTGACAGTTCTCATATATACCAAAGACAAGACACCACCTGGCGGAATAAATTTGTACTTTTCCTCCCCATTTTTTTTTTTTTTATATACATATTTGCAAACCTATAGTAAAATCAACTTTATTTTTTAAACTGGCGCACGACAAACACATTATATATTATAGAATCCCCCGCTAGTTATAATAATAAACTAAAAACTTACTCTGACTGCGCCTCCATCTTGGATCATCTCGCGAGTCCGTCTCAACCGGCTGGTGCTGCTCGATGGGGCAAACTCGACACCGACATAAGTCGTCCAGGGGACAACCGCAACGGGTGCACTTTTCTGTACCAACATATAGAAACCAATTTTTGAATTGAAAATATACAGTTTTATTCACCAGTAGATTCGATCCATGCGAGTATGTTCGGGTAGGTATAACTCCGTCATATACCTATAGATGGATTTTCAAAATTATTTAAAGAGTATACCACTCTCGAGGTGGTCCCATATAAATTTTATTATGATCTGATTATGGACTTTGAAGATATGACGGAAATTCTAAACGAAAAAGAGTTCGTATCTAATATGGCGATTGAAATATCGTATTCAATAACAATTTTTATTGTCGTTTTATTATATATATAATAATAATAAATATCTAGGACATTATTCCTCACACACGGCCATCTGACCCCAAACTAAGCAAAGCTTGTACTATGGAAGCCAGATAACTGATATACTACATATACTACTTTTCTTTTGTAAATACATACATATATAGATAATAACACCCAGACTCAGGACAAACAGACATGTTCATGCACACAAATGTTTGTCCTAAGTGGGAATCGAAGTCACGACCTGCGGCGTAATAGATAGGATATCTTACCAACCACGACAACCGGCCCGTCAACACATAAAACTGTGTTGTATCGGAATCGACACAACACCATACAATACTCACCTTCTATAATCTGTGATTCATCAAGCAGTCCAAATATAGTGTTCTTGGCAGCGTCGAGCCGCGCGGCCTGCAGCGCCGCCACGCGGTGCCGCGCGGCCGTCTTGTGCGCGTGCGGCAACAACAGCTGCTGGACCAGCTCCGCTACCACCTCGTTCTGCTCTGCTGTCGACCTGACACAATCGTGACCATATTTTTATTTTTATTGATTTAAGTAGCTTTCTAATTTTAAAATATTGCTTTTTTTTTTTTAATTGTATAATATAAGTATATTGTATTGTTATTGTCATTAGTGAATGTTGTACACGCCTCTTATAGGTCTACATATCTGAACACTGCTCATGTATTTAGTTTAGTTTATGAATGTGATAATATGTATTCTGTTGGTGTGTCTTATATATAAATAAAAATATTCAATTGTGATTTACTCTTATAGTATTGATTTTGATGGCGTTACGAACATTAGTATTTATTTTTCTGTGTTAGTAAAACAAATACTAATTGCGATATCAGAGTTGGTCCCATAATAAAAAGTTGTTCACATTGATGAGTACTTCCACCCCTGCAAGTATTGCCAGTGATAACAAAATCACCCTGTATATGTAGATATATCACTCACATGGAACCATGTTCCTTTATCGACTCTTCGATCCTGTCGGCTTCAGCGAGCGCTTTCTTCACCGCGTCCACTTCTGATCCTAAATCTATTCCATCGCGCAATATATGGTCCAAATAAGAGTCCACTGTCTCCTGGGTCACTCCCAGTACCTGGAGAAATTAAGTAAATACAAATATATTTTTTATGTTAGAGGACTGACAAGCAGGCATGCGGTCCACCTGATGGTAAGTGGCAACCGTCGTTTATGAGAGAGGAGGAATGACAATGTTTGCTGTAACTGTACTCTGGGTGTAAACGCTTACATTAGTAATTATTCAAGTCAATAAGTTTTCCCATACATTTTGCTTGAGTTTGGACTTTTTTGGTGGCGCGAACTCTATCAATAAAACCGTTTGTTGTCACATTTTTGAAGTGAGAACTTCTTTTAGCGCGGTACGCATATTTTTAGATGAGGTAAAACCTCTGGCTGGACCGCGACACCGAGACGCAGTTTGACGTTTAGTTTATTTTTTTCTCCCACTAAAATAATTGCGGCCAGTAATGTCGCTAGTCGCTGTCAGTAGTTTTGGCGCCATAACAAAACAAACTCACTCAGATTTTTTTATTATTTTAGATTGTAAGAATTTTAATGATAATGATGATGATACAAGAGCTCAATCTCAATATCTCAAAAAAAAAAAAAAAAAATTTCACTCTGTGGGCACTCCCGGAGTGCATTTTTTTTTATATACTATGATTACATATATTGTAGTGTCTATTATATACCTGTTTGAACATCTCATCGTGCTCCCTCCGTCTCTGTTCCTCCTTCTGTCTGCGACCAGCCTCGGCTGCCTCTCGCATTGTCTTCTCACGTACTGTAATATTTAACTTTTGTATCGAGTGATTGGTGTATCCAAAATGTAAATAAGGCGATGATAGCTCAGTGGTAGTGACGTTGGACGCCGCGGAGAAGATCGTGGTCTCGAATCCTACAATGAGCTTGAGCTTGCCGTGAAGGAAACCATAGCACGGTGGTAGGTTACTTTCTAGTACCCGCCTGGGTGGCTACCACCCTCAACTTGAAAATTTGCCGCCAAGCACCTATTGGTGTTTTCCGGTAGTTGCACTTGAGAGCCTTCTAAGCTTCATAAAGGTCGGCAACACATTGGCAACCCCTTCTTTTGCTGAGAAGAGTCAATAAACTCAACAATGACTCTTTTCAAAACCAACATAGATTTGACTGACAATATTTGTGTGTTATAAAGGAAAAAAAAAACAAAATGATGAGTGACTTAGTAATTAAATAATTATAATATAATGCAGGGGTCATCAAATGGCGAACCGCGGTCCAGATCCGGACCGCCGCAGAGCCGACCACTATTGTGCGGACCAAAGTTTGACAAACAAAAATGTACACAAGGTTATTTTATTTAATCCGCGCACATAACATACAATAATTTGATATATTAGTATCTAACATTATAGTAGGATTTGTAGGAAAGGATCTAACCTTGGTCGCCAGTTATCATCTACCAACCGGACCACGATAATGTTTTATATTTTTTAAACGAACCCCTAATAATCATAGGTAATTCGTATTTCAGATTATCTTTGCGCATTTTTTTTACAAGATTATGGCATATGAGTCTTAAATAAATATGACTTACTAGCTTCTACTCCGCGGTTTCACCCGTGTTCCCAAGGGATCTTGTGTTTTCCAGGGATAAAAAGTACCCTATATGATATTTCAGGGTATGATCTATCTATGTGGCAAGATTCATCGAAATCCATTCAGCCGTTTATGCGTGATTGAGTCACAAAAATCCAAACATACAAACATTCACATTTATCGACCAAGCTTAGATCCTTTCTTACAAATCCTACTGTAATGTTACTAATATATTAAATTATTTAAATTTAATAAAATAACATTTACTTGTACATTTTTGTTTGTCAAAGTTTGGTCCGCACAATATAGTATTTGGTGAACCCTGGCCTATGACAATGAGGCATCAATTTTAGGACAGAACTTACAAGCGATGAGTATGAACGCATGCTGTCTCCTTTCTTCCTTCAGTCTTCTCAACTCTTTCTCTAGGAAGTCAAGAGCGGCCGCCACAGCACCACCACACAACTCATCAACCAGAGCGGAAATTGCATCTTCCTAAATTAACGGAGACAGATTTATTAATAGCTTATTGGAAGTAAGACTGACCTCAGATTGTATAAGGTCCTAATAAATGAAGTACGGTCCTTTTGAGGGATAGTATAGGTCATAAGTATTCCGAAAATGATAAAATAAAACTATGCTTAAAACCAACTTAGAAAATTAACTTTAACTTTAGTTAATTAATATTGTACTGTGTCAACTGTATCTTCTGGACTGAAAGAGACTAGACCTCACGACACAGGGAATCCTAGTGTGAGGTCCTAGGGCTTCAACAAAAATTTGTTTGTTTTGGCACAATAAAGATATTTTTTTTTTTTCTTTTATTCGGTCGTAATTTTGATGAAAAAAAAAATCTGAAATTGTACTTCATCACTACTAAGCATTACCTAATTAAAACCATTAACAGCATAATCAGGTGTAAAACTATTTATTAAAATAAAAATACATTAATGCTTAGTAGTGACGAAGTACAATTTCAGGTTTTTTCTTTCATCAAAATTACGACCGATTTTTTTTTATTTTATCAATTTATACTATCATCCCTCAAAAGGACCGTACTTCATTTATTAGGACCTTATATTTTATTTATTTTTCTTGTTATTTTTTTTATGTGTTTATGCTTATGAGATTGTTGTAAAAAATGTTAAGCATTTGAAAGAAAATCAAAGAAAAAATAAGCAACATACCTAGTCGGATTGTCCAAAAAATATATAAAAATGTAAACCTTGCTGAGTTTCTTGCCGTCTCTTCTCAGCTGAAGGTTAACTTCCGAATCAGTGTAACGTAACATAATCGAACCCCACTTCTTTTCCCTTCCCACCCTTCTGTCGATTATGGTAAACTTAACTTACCTTCTGCTCGGCCTCAGTTCGTATAGCGTTATAATCCCGTGCTCTGGACTCCTCCTTGGCGATGCGACACTTGTCTTCCTTCTGCAGGCCGTGCGTGGTCTTTAACTCCTCAGTCAGTTCCGCTGCACGGGTTCGACCTTCGTACATCTGTGGAAGAATCATAAACTTGTAACGAGCTAAGGTATTTTCACTTACTTCAGTGCCTATTTCATGAGATTGGAGTAATAAACCAAATAAACCCAGGTTTCTACACAAAAAGGTCATGGTAAAGGCGCAATCTGTAACCTACTACTATCTACTTCTTCAACGCAACTGCTCCCCTGGTACTATCAAGACAGTGATGTTAGCTTTCGGTTAAGGAAACGATGTGTTCCGGTCGCTGCGCTTGCCCCTGTTGCCTCTAGACTTTGTGTGGTAAGCACACAAAGTCTAGAGGCAACAGGGGCAAGCGCCTTCGGTCACTTCATTACATACCAAAGAGAGCATAAAACTTAGCTTTTCTACGTGAAAAAAACCTCTGTCTTGCGTAGAAAGTACTGATTTTTTTTATGATGAATCGTGTTAGAAACGATAATAGAAACTCACTACTACTCTCCTGGTACCTTGGTTCACTCTTCACTCAAAGAACATACTCATTTGGGCTCTTATTCGTGAATGAGTAGGTAACAAACAATATGTATGCGATTGTCGGAGCAGTTAATTCTCTAACATCACTGCTTTCCTGGTACTCGCCTTCTCTCAGCGCTTGGAGATTTCCTTGCTCCATACGTTAGCGAGATAGAAAAATATTGCAGTCAATCTTGCATATTTATAAAAAACCTGCCCGTCAGCCGATTTCGATGTAAAAACCTAATTGAAGCGCAAGAACAAACACACAGACAAAAAAATATAAATAGTCTCTTTCCATTCCGTTACTCTTCGTTTATCACCCCCAACCCCAATCAGTTTTTACTATTTATATATCTACGTTCGTGCCTGACGAAGATTGACGATGGGCTATATTTATAACTTACCAAGTTCTGCACAGCCCGACCGCGTATGATCCTCTGCAGCAGCAGCGCCGCCTGGTGGCAGTTCTCCTCGGCATCATTGACGGCTTCCACTTGAGGAGTGGAAGGCCGAGGAGTTTCGATCAAACGGCGCGGTTTGAGCACGTGGAGCGGCCCTGCTGTAGCATGGGCAGCGCCGAGGCGTGCTTCTACGAATATTAAAGTTAAAATTAAGAATCTACTGTGTACTAGGATAACATAACTATAAGGAGCTCAAATATTGATACCAGTGCGTGGATTACTTAACTTTGTTGCAAGCACTGTTTCTATGCAGTTTTCAGAACTTAAAAAGTTATCAGAAAAACGCTACATCTATAACCGGTTTCTAATTGAAACTGCTTGCAATCAAGACAATAAGTTTCAAATTGAAACAGCCTCTAATATAACTAAATTAATAATAACCCTCCTTTATTGGCTTCGCCGCAGTCGGGTAAAAATATTACGTTATCGAAAATGATTGCATTTATTTAATTCCATTTGATTAATTGAAACTGAGATAGCAACTGATTGCAATTAAGTAGCGCAATACGCATTGGATTATAATAGCACTGTGTACCAGGCTAACATAAACACAAAAGACTTACTTTTCAAATCATTGTGCAAACTCTCTAGGAACTGCTCACTCCATTTAGTTTCCCTCTCACAAAGCTGGGTGATATCACGCGGGAGGTGGTGCCCGGAGCAAGACCTCTTCAGGTTTTTACCGCATTGTTTTAGCCATTCTGGTGGTCTGGCTATGTGTTCGTGGTCTTCTAGAGCTAGAAGGTATATCCTGTTACTGCCTTGCACGTGTAATTTACTAGTTGCGAGACAGTGACAGAGTCATTATTTAGCAGTTTTTAAAAACACAACGTACGCGCGATTTCCTTCTCCATAACATAGGCTATATGCGTAGTAAATTTCATCGTGATCGGTTCAGTGGTTTAGGCGTGAAAAGGTAACAAACAAAAAAACTCACTTTCGCATTTATAATATTAGTTAGATTAGTTGTTAGGATTAGGATTAGGATAGTTAGGATTAGTGTAGATGTATTATGTACTAGCTGTCCCCCGCGGTTACACCCGCGTTCCCGAGGAAAAAAGTAGCCCATGTCCTTCTCCATACTATATAGGCTATCTGCGTACCAAATTTCATCGCGATCGGTTAAACGGTTTAGGTGTGAAAAGGTAACAAACAAACAAACTCACTTTCGCATTTATAATATTAGTTAGATTAGTTGTTAGGATTAGGATTAGGATAGTTAGGATTAGTGTAGATGTATTATGTACTAGCTGTCCCCCGCGGTTACACCCGCGTTCCCGAGGAAAAAAGTAGCCCATGTCCTTCTCCACACCATAGGCTCTCTGCGTAGCAAATTTCGTCGATATCGGTTCAGTGGTTTAGGCGTGAAAAGGTAACAAACAAACAAACTCACTTTCGCATTTATAGTATTAGTTAGGATTAGGATATTAGTTAGGATTAGGATATTAGTTAGGTAGGATAGTAAGGATTAGTGTAGATATATTATGAGGAGTTTATCATACATCGTGCACTAAATGTACTAGGCAAACATAAACTAAGAGTAGCTCACAAAGTAAGGTCGGGTCGTAGGTAATGGTGGCGTGCCTCCTGCGCGCCTGGTACCCGTGCCTCGCCAGCGGCGCGTGCAGGTCCGAGGTGGGCTCGTGCGCCTCGAACGTGGCCGGCCCCGAGCCGCGGGCCGCTCGCTTGCGCGCCACCAGCCCCGCCCTACCACCGCTCTCGTGCAGTGCCGACAGTTTACGAAGCTCTGTAGGTAAGTATATGATATACAGGGTGATTTTGTTATCACTGGCAATACTTGCAGGGGTGGAAGTACTCATCAATGTGAACAACTTTTATTATAGGGCTAACTCTGATATCGCGTAAAATAATATGGTTGCTTCATACATTTTGGTCGAGTAGGTATTGAACTTTTGTATGGAACAGCTGATAATTTTTTCATGATTTCACAGTTAGTCCCATAATAAAAGTTGTTCATTTTGATGAGTACTTCCATCCTTGCAAGTATTGCCAGTGATAACAAAATCACCCAGTATATTTTTAAAAAAAATTGCACTCCGGGAGTGCCGACAGAAGTTTTTTATTTTTTTATCTCAATCTCAATCTGCTGTACCGCGCTAAAAGAAGTTTTCACTTCAATAAAAAAAAAGAAACTAATCGTCAAACTGCGTCTCATCATAACGGTGTCGCGTCTCAACGGTGTCACGAGTCCAGAGGTTTTACCTCATCTAAAAATATGCGTACCGCGCTAAAAGAAGTTTACACTTCACACACGGCCATCTGACCCCAAACTAAGCAGAGCTTGTGCTATGGATGCCAGATATCATTATATTTACTACTTTTCTTTTGTAAATAAATACTTACATAAATAATTACACCCAGACTCAAGACAAACAGACATGTTCAATTCATGCACGCAAATGTCTGTCCTGGGTGGGTATCGGACCCATAACCTACGGCGTCATAGGTCCCTACCTAAGATACCCTTATTTTACCAACCACACCAACTGTAAAACCCCAGAACGAACTTAAGAAGTTTCTGGTATAACATGACAAGATAAATGAGATCTAAATCCACCTTTATACATTAAAAAAAATCACCAACTACTCTATTCCTCATAAAAAAAAACTGAACCATAAACCTCTGTCCCTGGTCCGTCGAATATGGTCAATCTTCCTTTCCATGTCCTGTTTCTTTACAGCCCACGCCTTGGCCAACTTCGTACTGGTGCGATTTGTCTGCTTCTCGCGTTGTTGAGATTGTAGGCGGTGGAGAAGACTGAGACGAATGTCTTGGAGCTCGTCTATTTCCTGAGGAGAGAGGGAGATAGATACATACTATCGCCTCATACTGGATCAAATTACTGGTCAATTCTTCTCTAAGTTTGTGCCTTCAGTAATGAAAAATATCGTGAGGAAACCAGCACACGTTAAATTCAAAGACGATAAACCGCACTGTGCCCGCGTGTTAGAACCAATCGAAGTTACTGAAGTTACCACCGATTCGGAAGTGAAAAACTTAGCTGGGTTACATTTTAGCCCTTTTTTTGTTAGAGATGATGATATAGATTGAGATGAGAGGATGATTTTTAGTCGTCTAAAGTTGTTCATATTGATGAGCACTTCCACACCTGCAAGTGTTGCCTAAAAATACAACCTATATTTGTTAAAAAGAGACAGATATAACCCTATCCCTGTCTACGTGACTATATATGATATTGAATGTTACAACAAAGTATATTACCGCTTCTCTAAATATCCAATCCTTGGTCTCCACGTCAGTAATAATGGCGTCGCGCTTCTTCAGCCACCGCGGGATATCCCCCTTTTCCACCACATTCATCCAAGTGCGGGCGTGACGCATCCTTTTAACAAAAACATCACATCCTTTCTATTAGGATACCAGGATATCATAGTAGACAACAGGTGCAAAAAGTCCTTTCTGAATTAGCTGCTATACGAGAGGAATCACCGTATGTTGCGCCACAAGACGAGAAATATAAATAGAATGAAAAAAAAAGCAAATGGTAGCTGTGTTCATTTCATACTTACTTATTAATAATTTCAGTGGTGTGAAAATCAGCTGGTAAGTCGCCAATCCTGTAAGGTTTCCCTGGACCTATAAAAAATTAAAGTCTTATTCTATATTCAAATCAATTTGAATTTTAAAAATAAATACCGCGTCACCTCTATGACAAGCAAAAGGCTGCTATGATTTTATGACAACCTGGTACAATGAAGTTCAAAATAAAAATGATTACCCCACTCCAACTTGTCCAAATATAAGACTTCGGGCGTCTCTTCGCAGCTATCAGCTGGTTTCCCATCCGGTTGCCAGGGTATAGTCTGGGCTGATGATTCTCTAGAAAGGAATGAATAGAGTCAATAAAAAACTTTTATGTCAGAAAGTTGGCAGGCGGTCCACCTGATAGGAATACCAGTGGGATGCCAATGTGTTGTCGACCTTTATAAAGCCTAGAAGTCAAGTGCAACTACCGGAACACACCAGTAGGTGCTTGGTGACAGATTTTTAACTTGAGGGTGGTAGCCAACCAGGTGGGTACTACAAAGTACCGTACCAACGTTCTATGGTTACCTCACGATGTTTTCCTTCACCGAAAGCTCAAGCTTTGTAGGATTCGAACCCACGACTCTCGCTACGGCATCCGACGTCACTACCACTGAGTTATCAACACTTTTAAAATTAGAAAAAGAGGTACATTTTCCACAACTTCTTTATAACCAAAAAAAAATTAAAATTACCTGAATAGACTCTGCGTTCCTCTGTTCCTAGGTTTGGTAGGACCCAATGGCATAAAACTCGGCGATGTTGGATGGAAATCTGGTGTTACACATTTTAAGTCTAGAATTTTCATCGGCCTGAAAATAGAAAAAAAACCTTAAGCCAACACCATAAACTACAGTGTTAGCTAGAACTAGATTAATTTGTTTCTTTTTATACTACCTACGAAACTAGGCAGATGTTATTTATATCCAATGCCTTAATAAAAATTAAAAAAAAGGAATGAACTATGTGCTGTGCTTGATTCGGAACTAACGTTTTCTAAACGTCTCCTTTGTAGGAATGTAGTCCAAATCGCACTTGACCGATTTTCGAGTGGAAAGCAAGTGATGGATGAAAGTCTCTGCTGCGTATGCGCAAGGTAAAGCACAGTATCTACTCACACTGTACTAAACTTAAAACGATCTCGTCCGCCAAACTGTGGAATTGACTTGCTTGTAGTTTCCTTCACTTTGTCCAAGTAAGCGCCGTACGACCGATCCATGTGCTCGGGGAGACGGCAATTAGGATGATATACTGTACAGACAAAGCCAAAGTCAAAGCAAACCCTGGGCCTGGATACTCGATATAATGAAATTAAATATGCCTTCTAAAGTACTTATGAATAATCTGACTCTAACGCTCGGTTTGTAAGGTTGTTTTTGCTGAGAAGAGCCGGCAAGAAACTCAGCAATTACTATTTTTAAAACCAACTCAGATTTATTACATAACATTTTTATCTAGCTTCCCCGTCAAAATCTGTATGTAATATGCTAATATTATAAAGCTGAAGAGTTTGTTTGTTTGAACGCGTTAATCTTCGGAACTACTGGTTCGATTTGAAAAATTCTTTCAGAGTTGGATAACCCATTTATCGAGGAAGGCTTTATCCCGAGAAAACACACGATCCTTCGGGAACGTGGGTGAAACGGAGCGGAAAAGCTAGTGGAATAATAAAAAAGACAAAATGAAATAAGATAAAATAAAAATTCACAAGTATGACGTACATATTATGATTGAAATGAAAATGATTCGCTTTTATTTGAGTTTAACATTTTTATACTAGGTAACTTTTTAGTCACTGGCAATACTTGCAGGGGTGCAAGAACTTATCAATATGAACAACTTTTATTATAAGACTAACTGTGAAATCACGAAAAAATTATCACCAGTTCCATACAAAAGTTCAATAAGTACCTACTTGACCAAAATGTATGAAGCAATCGTTTTATTTTACGCGATATCAGATTTGGTCTCATAGTAAAAGTTGATCATAGTGATGAGTACTTTCATTCCTGCAAGTATTGCCAGTGACTAAAAAATCATCCTGCATATTCAATATTTTAAACAATCTATAGGGGTCGAATTCTACAATCAGTGCCTGATTTAGAGTTCTGACCGCTCTAGGCTAACTATGTATGCACCCCCCAGCCTGTCCTGTCGTACTTTTACAAGTATTTACAGAAGAGAGCTTACGTAGGTATTATCTTTGAATCAAACTGTCAGTAAGTAGGTAAACGAAAGACGAAACGAACCAAATACATTCCATTAAGTACTTATTTTTACAATCTTTTTTTTACAATCTATTTATTTTATCCTAAAAATATACAAGAAGAAATTAAAAAAAAGTTGTTAAATCCTTGCGACAATTGCTCTATTACTTTGAGAATTGAGAATATTATTTCAAACTACTTTTCCTTGCTTTCGCGCGGGGCTGCGCGCTTAGTGTGAGAGCGCACGCAGGAATTATATTTTAACGCACGTATTTACCCAAAATTATCAAATATTATTATGTAAGTAAGTCTCAACTCAACGCCGAACCAGCCGCCCCCTTGTTCCTTGCGCCCTAGGCTCTAGCCTTATTAGCCTGTGGGTAAATCAGGCCCTGTCTACAATGACCTTGAGCTTTCGGTGAGGGAAAACATCACGGAATATTATTGACCTATTCCTTGGAAAACATCGTGAGGAATGCATAGTACAGTAGCATGATACTTTGTAGTATCCGTCTGGCTGGAAACCACCCTCAAATTGAAAATCTGTCGCCTTTTGGTGCGTTCCGACAGCTGCACTCGAGAGCCAGTTCCTTCTAGGCTTTATGACCTTCGGCCGTATCATTACTTATCTACCTTATATAAGGTCCTAATAAATGAAGTACGGTCCTTTTGAGGGATGACAGTATAGGTCATAAGTATTCCGAAAATGATAAAATAAAAATATTTGATCATTATTTTAATTTAAATAAAAAAACTTAAATTGTACTTCATCACTACTAAGCATTCATTAAAACCATTAACAGCATATTCCATTAAAAAATTAAAAAATCATTTAAAAATACATTATTTTTATTTTATTTATTTATTACATAGTTTTATTTATGAAGTATGTACAATTTCAGGTTTTTTTTTTATATATTTTTATTTTATCATTTTCGGAATACTTATAACCTATACTATCATCGACCGTCGAAAGGACCGTACTTCATTTATTAGGACCTTATAAAAAAAAATGCATAAATAGGGATATTTACAAACATGCATCCTTGGGAATTTCTTAAGCTCCGAAAACATTGTTTTGTAAACTGGCTGAATTATCTGAAAATTTAAAAAATAATAATCAATAGTGTCCGACCGAAGCTCCGACTTCGGTCACCTACGGCCAAAAAACTACCTTCAGCGAAACATTCGGTTTCGGCCAAAATGGCCGTAGCCGGAAACGTCTAGCCAGCGCCAAAATTGAACGAACTGCTACGAATGAGCGAGAGCACGATGGACGTGGCGACGCGCGGGTAGTCACACTGCGTGGAGGACTTGCCCCCATCGCCAATCAAAACTTTTAAATTTAAATTTTTTAACATAATTTATACTATAAATTTTAGGCAATCTTGAACGCCTTCGGATTTGGCTTCGGCCAGAAATCGACCTTCGGTCGGACACTAATAATCAATAATCTACAGTACCCTGAGTGTAAAGATTTTACGTAAATAAACGCTTATCACGTTTGCGTTTACTAAAATCACTAAGACTTCAAAAATCTTCTATTTTTCCTAGGTGTTTGTAAATAACTACTCGACCGAATGATTATGATTATTCCACCATCATTTTTTTTAATTTAGATTTTTTTGTTTTTTAGATAGGTGCTTTCTTAGGTTTAAGTTTTTTGTTAATAGTATGTACCTAATATATTATGTTAGTGTTCATATAAAGTGATATTAAATTCTATCAAGTAGGTATATACTTCTTTGCTCTACTAGTACCATACTATATGGCACCATGGGCCTAGAAAAAAAGGCGGACGCCACCTCATAAAACAATTACTGAAGCATCCACAGTAAGCCAGCTCGCTTAAATGCATTCAAGTCCGGCACGCACACATTCATACCACACTAAGCCGGCCGCCCGCCATTACGCTCTGAACCGCACACACACACAGTTACGTCGCCGCCATTTTGGTGCTTCAATAGTTTCTTAGCGGCCATCTGTCCGCCTTTTTTCTAGGTCCATGTATGGTACTTACAAGTTGAGCAGACGCCATGGCTGCCTTGAAAGATGTCCTCGCATAGTCTCTTGCCCCTGACACTATGAACGAAGAGTCTGGAATGTATAATAATAAACATATTAATAATTAATTTAATTTATTGTGATATAGGTTTGTATGACATGATGTATGTATGACATATGTATTACTTTTACTTTTTTATTTTTTTTTATTTTTATGTCTTTGCCGCGATTGACCGTGGCTTCATTTTAGGTCCTATCAGAAAACCAGCGCTGCAGCATCACGCGCCGCAGCATATGCTGAGATAGGTGCCTTTTTGGCCTCACACAGCTTTAATTGTGTAATGTTTGTTTCTCTTTTTTTTTACCTATAAGCTGTTGCTAATGTTTGAGTCTAAATAAATGTTTTACTTTCTTTCTTTCTATTATTATTATTTTGTACACATGTACGTCTGGATCTCGCCATCATTCGTGGTTAACCACTTTTAGAACATTTAGGAAAGTTTAGGGAGAATTCTCGCCTCAGAAAATTAATTGCAATGTTAGTTCTTCTACCCAAGGCCATAGCCAGGAAATCACTTGGGGGGGTCGAGATCTGCTATGCTATTCTGTACTAAAACTCGACAGTAAATTCTTGAAGTGACTATTGTCTGTCTCGCTCGCGAAACTCGGTAATCAGTACATAGCTGCTATGTTATTCTGTACTAAAACTCGACGGTGAAAACACGAAGTGACTATTCTCTGTCTCACTCATGAACTCCTGATTACCGAGTTTCACGAGTGAGACAGAGAATAGTTGCTTCGAGAATTCACCGTCGAGTTTTAGTACAGAATAGCATACCTATAGCTGAATGGAAGCCGATATGTATGAAATCTTTCGCAGCACTCGACCGGTAAGATACATTTTTCATACATCTACGTGCATAGGGAAATAAAAAAATAAAAAATCGTGAGTGTCGTGGAACACTCGGTTGGAACCAATAGCATACGCGCTCTGTATAACCGTCTACACTAAAGAAAGGGTCGTGACTTCGTCGATTCGGGACTTTCGAACTCTTCTTTTCCAATATTTTTTTAAAACGGTGTAGTAAATCGATTTGAAATTTTGGCAGTGAATGGTCACTCATTTATATTAAAATTTCGAAATTTTGGTATTACAACAAAAAGTGGTATCGAACCTCCTTGATTT
Organism: Tetheella fluctuosa; assembly: GCA_951216915.1. Lineage (NCBI taxonomy): Eukaryota > Metazoa > Arthropoda > Insecta > Lepidoptera > Drepanidae > Tetheella > Tetheella fluctuosa. Next base: position 4,715,140 of record OX578242.1, on the reverse strand, counting down.
ATTTAATTAGTTTAACTAGCTGTTCGCCCGCAGCTTCGCTCGGACAGAAAAGAATTCTAAAAATAGCTGGATTATGTTCTAATATATATATATAATCTATCACGCCACAGGTTGTGGGTTCGATTCCCACTCAGGACAGACATTGCATGAACATGTCTGTTTGTCTTGAGTATGGGTGTACCTATCTATAGAAGTATGTATTTACAAAAGAAAAGTAGTATATGTAGTAGATATATCAGTTATCTGGCTTCCATAGCACAAGCTCTGCTTAGTTTGGGGCCGTGTGTGAGGAATAGTGTCCGAGAATATTTATTTATTTATTTTATTTATTACTTACCGTATAAATAATCATGTGCTCGCATCTTCGCTACACTATGTTTTCTTGTTGCCTCGTACACTGTATCCCCACTCATTTTCTATATATTATTAATAATAATTAAATAAATATAAAAATACCTTGAGTAATACTAATAACGACATAAGTTGACAGACTTGTGTCTATTGAATAAACAAATACCGTTGTCATGGAAACTGGTTGATTTTTTAATTTTATCTTTGCCCTTACTATGTTATCTTTGGAAGATTAGACAGTAAAATTGATTTTGGGAACCTGATTCACCTATAGCTATATCCCTGAGCATTCAACCTTGGATTTCTGTGTCCACTATAACATGTTTAGTTTAACTTCCTTTAGAGTTGCTATCTATAGTAATACATCTATATTATTTAGGATAGCCCATTTATCGAGAAAGGCTATAGGCTACTTTTTATCCCGGGAAAATATAAGATCCCTCGGGAATGCGGGTGAAACCGCGGTGCGGAAGCTAGTAGTTTATATATGTAGAATATTTCCATCTGTATTGTAAACTATTAGTGTCGCCGCACACGGGACAGCCACAAATGCCGCCACGAGAAGCTATAAGCGGTCACAAAGGTAGCTGAAGCGCGCGACAGCCACTTGTGGCCGGTGATCGACACTTGGGGTCGGTGGCTGCTACTTTTCCACATGCAGTATCATAATATTTTAAGAATTGTCAACTGACATAGCTCTTCCTATAAAAACCGAGGGTGCGTTGCCTTCGACTCGAACAGATTAACTGAGGTAAGGGAGAGAGCAACGACGATTTGTAGCGTGTGGCGGCCACCGGCGTCAACCGTGTGCGGCGAGTCCATATTAAATGTATGAAAACTACAGGAAACATGCCGGTGGCGGCGTTTTGTGGTTGTGGCCCATGTGCGGCACATTTATAGTTATTTTCAAGCTCGCTCTATGGTTTCTACTAGGCAGCTATATGCTCGGTCATGGGACAAAACAATCAGAATGCACCTACACGTTCCTATCTTATCATTTTCAAAAGTACAATAAAAATGAAATCAAATATTATTTATTTGCCTTTTTAATTACAACTTAATAAACAATTCAAGACCAACTTACTAAACTAAGAAACTTAAATAAAATAGTCTAAATTAAAAAAGTCGCTATCAGAAGGCAGCGTACCCAGAATGCTGGCGGCATTGCCACGTTGGATGGCAATGCTGATTCTCTGACCAAGATATAAGCCAGCATTCTGGTCACAAGTTGCTTCGACCAGGCGTTTGGATATTTCGCGAAAAAGATGGTGAGCTCTCGACCCCCACGGACCCAGAGTTTCAACCCCAAACGGCTCAAATATATAGCTTGTATCTATGTTACTATATTTACGCCGCTTGATTTATTTGCCAGAAATGGGCCAGTAAATGGTCACAATCTAAATCTAAACTACGTAAGGTTCACATAATTCCACTGGGTTTCGTCATGTAAATTCGAGTTTATGTAGATATTTTAAAAGAATCATCGCTGAAGGAAAACATCGTGATCGTGAGAAATCCCAGTATATTACATTGGGTACTTTGTAGTACCCGCCTGGCTGGCTCCCAGCCTCAAGTTGAAAATTCACCTTTCAGCGGCACTTTGAGCCTTCTAGGCTTTATATCCCAGTATATTACATTGAGTACTTTGTAGTACCCGCCTGGCTGGCTCCCAGCCTCAAGTTGAAAATTCACCTTTCACGGCACGCGGCACTTTAAGCCTTCTAGGCTTTATATGGCCAAGATATCCGTTGGCGGAAAAAGTTCCCGAAACCTCGTTGAGTTTTGGTGATAAAATCCGTGAGAATCAGCGAGCTTCGGACCACCTCGGACTCATGGTTCCCACCGTAAAAGGCTTTAACATTCTAGATCTTGAAAGGCGTGAGTACAAATGCATGTAGAGGCCCCTTTAAGATATAATTTCTTGTCTCTTGTTTTTCTCCTTTATAAATTCACTAGCTGTCCTCCGCGGTTTCACTCGCGTTCCCGAGTAAAAAAGTAGCCCATGTCCTTCTTCATACCATAGGCTATCTGCGTACCACATTTCCGCAATCGGTTCAGCGGGTTTAGGCGTGAAAAGGTCAAACAAATTCACATTCGCATTTATAATAGTAGGTAGTTAAGATATAATTTTGTATCGTATAAATAAAACACAAGATTAACTAGCGTTACTTATATTTATTTTATCTACTTTAAACTTTAATATGTACAAAAATTAAACTTACACATAATATTACCTTAATTTATAAATTGTCCCTTCTTTATTAAAATGTCCAATTGAATTTACATATTTGACCTAATAAAAAAGAGCTTATTTTCGATTAACTATCATGGTGTCGTTCTTTTCAACTAAAATAAAGTATGTATTTAGGAAAGGACTGTTTTTTTATGGAATAAGGCATAATTTAAAAAATAAAGTACCAGGCAACCATAAGCACACAGTAAGTGCAACACATTTTTTGAGCATTTTTCTCTAAGTTCTCTAAGATTACTCTTTTAATTTTCATGAAAATGTAAATAAAGTACCAGGCAATCATGAGCCTATAGACGCTCTCAAAAACTACACTACTTTAAATTCATAATCAGTGTTAATTAGCTGCTCGGTTGCGGTCCCGATTCCATTGCGAACCAATTCGGTAGCCTACAAATATTATTTAAAAAAATACAACCGAATTGAAAACCTCGCTTCTTTTTAAAGTCTGTTAAAAATATTCGGAATGGCAACCGAGTCTCAATAAGATTTATTTACAAAAAAGTACCAGGCACCCATAAGTCGGCAGTAGTTAGCACATAAGTCATGACGCCTTGAGCATATCGTCCAGCTCTGCCAGGGTCATGGTGGCGTCTTTAAGCTGTTCCGCTTGTTTTCTTCCACTCTCTGTGAGCGAAGTGAGACTTTCCCGTAGATTTATCACCCGTTCTGTCACACGTTGTTTCTCTTTCATTAGGAGGTTGTGGGCGCTTGCACCTGAAGTAAAAAAAAATGCTATAATATACAGGAAGATTTTTTAGTCGTTGCAGGGGTGGAAGTACTCATCAATATGAACAACTTTTACTACGAGAAATCATCCTGTATCATTTATTTATTTACTAGCTGTCCCCCGCGGTTTCACCCGCGGTTCCCGAGAAAAAAAGTAGCCCATGTCCTTCTCCATACCATAGGCTATCTACGTACCAAATTTCACCGCGATCGGTTCAGCGATTTAGGCTTGAAAAGGTAACAAACAAACAAACAAACCAACAAACTCATACAATTTATAATACTAAGCTTCCAGTTTCACCCGCGCGGCCGCGTTCCCGAGGCTCTTATGTTTTTCCGGGATAAAAAGTAATCTATGTGCTATTCCAGACTATAATCTATCTGTGTGCCAAAATTCCTTTTACATAAATAGGAAAAAAAAATTAATGCCTCACCTAATAAAGGTATGTAGTCACCGGCGCGTTCCGCCCTAATGTCGAGCGTGAACCAATCGTCCAAGTCTTCGGAATCGGATGAAGGTAATTCCTAAAAACAAAAACAATAAACTATAGCCTCTCTATGAATGTCATAGATGTATGGGGAGTGTATAAAGAGAACATTTTATTTAGGTAAAATTCTACATCAAGTTTACATAATAAAATAATTTACACAACTAGTTCTTCCCCGCGGTTTCACCCGTGTTCCCGAGAAAAAAAGTAGACCATGTCCTTCTCCAGACCATAGGCTACCTGCATACCAGATACCAAAACCAAACCAAAATGAATAAATGGCTTTGATTTTGACTTTGGCTTTGAAATGTCAATAAAGAAAGGTTGTACAACACTCACGTCATACAAGCTGCCATCTTCCGAGTGACTTTCCCCGTCGGTCGGCACTTCCTCGTCCATTCTCTCCGGCCTCATAATGCGTTGTTTGGACTCCGACATGTCTAAATCCATATCCGATTCTTCGGCGAACTCCTGGATTAAACAATTAATAATAATTTCAATCTTGGGGCGTCCGCCATTTTGAATTTGCCGTGACGTCATTTTATTTTACGTTTTCCTCTCAACAAACCCATTCACTTGATACCCATATCATGATGGTAGAAAGACTCTCAAGTGTAGCTGCCGGAACACACCAGTAGGTGTTTGGCGACAGATTTTCAACTTAAAGGTGGTAACCAGCCAGGTGGGTACTACAAAGTACCCTACCACCGTGCTATGGTTTCCTCACGATGTTTTCCTTCACCGAAAGCTCAAGCTCTTTGTAGGATTCGAACTCACGACCTTCGCTGCGGCATCTGACGTCACTACCACGGGGCTACCATCGCCTTGTTGTATTTTGTACAAGATTTTTTTTTCTTTTAAAATAAATTTTACAATATGTACTTACATCCTCATCCAAGTCGAAATCATCATCCTCCAGGAACTCCTCTTCATCAATAATCTCATCTGGCTCCGTATCCAGAAACGAGGAATACCTACCAATCTTCTCCGACTTTAAATACGCCGACTTCGAAACCGACTTATCCTCCAATTTTATAGCCGCCAACAACTTCGAAGCCGGTGTCGCCTCTACCTTCACAGGCGTTAATTTCGAAGTCGTTTTCTCCTCTGGCTTTAAAGCCTTTAACTTAGAAGTCGGTTTCTCCTGCGACTTCGGAGTTGACGTCACTTCTGGCTTTGGCGTCGATATTTCCGATTTCACAGACGTTATTTTTTGAGTCGTTTTCTCTGCCGCCTTTACAGTAGTTTTCTCGTCCGATTTAATAGTTACTTTCGAATGCGACCTTAAAGTCGGTGACGGCTTGAATGATACAGAGGGTTTCTTGTTTGGTTTCGGTTCTGGTTTCGCCGGTGTGACGGGTTTTAATATAGATTTTGATTGTTCTCTGGTTTTTACAGGCGACGAGGGCAACGAAGTATTTGCCTTTTCTGAAAAAAAAAAAAACAATATATTACTTACTAGGTGTCCCCCGCAGTATCACCCGCATTCCCGATAAAAAAAAGTAGCCCATGTCCTTCTCCATACCATAGGCTATCTGCGTACGACATTTCATCGCGATATTCCTCACACACGGCCATCTGACCCCAAACTGATGATGATGATGAACCGATTTAATAACCGGTTTAAAAGTTACTTACTTGCGAGTCCATTGCTGACTTGAACGACATGCTTAGACACTGGTTTCTTTTGCTGATTCGTTGGTAGCTTCGTGGTGCTCTTTGAGGCTACGTTCTGTTTCTTCACTACTCCGAACATTTTCTTCATAGTGGCCGCTTCGTCTGACGACTGGAATCGTTAAAATCATTAAAAAAAAAAATACGTGTGGCACTCGGGGACTGCCGCGGTAAAGCTGTTGCATAGCATTTTTTATCAACTAATGCAATTATAATTATTTATTTATTTTTTATTTATGCAGTATTTTTTTTCTTTGATATTATTAGATACCTATACACCTATATACTTTCTCACAAACAGCTGCTTACGTATTCGTCCGATTTCGGAGCAGCTCGTCTTAGGTTTTATTTTCGTTACGGAATTTCTTGAATCGGTCGCCGCGCTCAAAGCCCGCGATAAAAGCTATACAATAGCTTAAAAACCTGTTTTTGATCATTTCACCGTGATATTTGATAATGTGTGATCGACCTCCCTGCAAAAGCATCCGAGTCCAACCCTGACAAATCTCAAATTAAGCATGATAAATATTTTTGGGACATTCCTCACATACGGCCATCTGACCCCAAAAGCAGAGCTTGTACTATGGAAGCCAGATAACTGATATACTACATATACTACTTTTCTTTTGTAAATACATACATATATAGATAATAACACCCAGACTCAGGACAAACAGACATGTTCATGCACACAAATGTCTGTCCCGAGTGGGAATCGACCCCACGACCTGGGGCGTGATAGGGTATCTTACCGACCACGCAAACTGGGCCGTCAGATTTATTCCATCCCAAACCAAAACCCTGAATCCCCCGGTGGTACACACCGGTAAATTCTCGCTCGCATCAGGGCGGCAGCTGGCTTCCTAGTAACCGGGATATAAAAAAGTTTTAAATGAGAACGCGCGAAACAGAACATATACCCGTCTCTGTCTCACCTCACCTTGTCAGTGTCGTCGTCCGCGTCGCTGTGCTCGGGCTGCGCGCGCGCCGCGGCGGCCGAGCGCAGCGCGTGCTTCACCACCCGGAGGGTGCGCACCTTCACACCCTGTACACAAACATATACCCGTCTCTGTCTCACCTCACCTTGTCAGTGTCGTCGTCCGCGTCGCTGTGCTCGGGCTGCGCGCGCGCCGCGGCGGCCGAGCGCAGCGCGTGCTTCACCACCCGGAGGGTGCGCACCTTCACACCCTGTACACAAACATATACCCGTCTCTGTCTCACCTCACCTTGTCAGTGTCGTCGTCCGCGTCGCTGTGCTCGGGCTGCGCGCGCGCCGCGGCGGCCGAGCGCAGCGCGTGCTTCACCACCCGGAGGGTGCGCACCTTCACACCCTGTACACAAACATATACCCGTCTCTGTCTCACCTCACCTTGTCAGTGTCGTCGTCCGCGTCGCTGTGCTCGGGCTGCGCGCGCGCCGCGGCGGCCGAGCGCAGCGCGTGCTTCACCACCCGGAGGGTGCGCACCTTCACACCCTGTACACAAACATATACCCGTCTCTGTCTCACCTCACCTTGTCAGTGTCGTCGTCCGCGTCGCTGTGCTCGGGCTGCGCGCGCGCCGCGGCGGCCGAGCGCAGCGCGTGCTTCACCACCCGGAGGGTGCGCACCTTCACACCCTGTACACAAACATATACCCGTCTCTGTCTCACCTCACCTTGTCAGTGTCGTCGTCCGCGTCGCTGTGCTCGGGCTGCGCGCGCGCCGCGGCGGCCGAGCGCAGCGCGTGCTTCACCACCCGGAGGGTGCGCACCTTCACACCCTGTACACAAACATATACCCGTCTCTGTCTCACCTCACCTTGTCAGTGTCGTCGTCCGCGTCGCTGTGCTCGGGCTGCGCGCGCGCCGCGGCGGCCGAGCGCAGCGCGTGCTTCACCACCCGGAGGGTGCGCACCTTCACACCCTGTACACAAACATATACCCGTCTCTGTCTCACCTCACCTTGTCAGTGTCGTCGTCCGCGTCGCTGTGCTCGGGCTGCGCGCGCGCCGCGGCGGCCGAGCGCAGCGCGTGCTTCACCACCCGGAGGGTGCGCACCTTCACACCCTGTACACAAACATATACCCGTCTCTGTCTCACCTCACCTTGTCAGTGTCGTCGTCCGCGTCGCTGTGCTCGGGCTGCGCGCGCGCCGCGGCGGCCGAGCGCAGCGCGTGCTTCACCACCCGGAGGGTGCGCACCTTCACACCCTGTACACAAACATATACCCGTCTCTGTCTCACCTCACCTTGTCAGTGTCGTCGTCCGCGTCGCTGTGCTCGGGCTGCGCGCGCGCCGCGGCGGCCGAGCGCAGCGCGTGCTTCACCACCCGGAGGGTGCGCACCTTCACACCCTGTACACAAACATATACCCGTCTCTGTCTCACCTCACCTTGTCAGTGTCGTCGTCCGCGTCGCTGTGCTCGGGCTGCGCGCGCGCCGCGGCGGCCGAGCGCAGCGCGTGCTTCACCACCCGGAGGGTGCGCACCTTCACACCCTGTACACAAACATATACCCGTCTCTGTCTCACCTCACCTTGTCAGTGTCGTCGTCCGCGTCGCTGTGCTCGGGCTGCGCGCGCGCCGCGGCGGCCGAGCGCAGCGCGTGCTTCACCACCCGGAGGGTGCGCACCTTCACACCCTGTACACAAACATATACCCGTCTCTGTCTCACCTCACCTTGTCAGTGTCGTCGTCCGCGTCGCTGTGCTCGGGCTGCGCGCGCGCCGCGGCGGCCGAGCGCAGCGCGTGCTTCACCACCCGGAGGGTGCGCACCTTCACACCCTGTACACAAACATATACCCGTCTCTGTCTCACCTCACCTTGTCAGTGTCGTCGTCCGCGTCGCTGTGCTCGGGCTGCGCGCGCGCCGCGGCGGCCGAGCGCAGCGCGTGCTTCACCACCCGGAGGGTGCGCACCTTCACACCCTGTACACAAACATATACCCGTCTCTGTCTCACCTCACCTTGTCAGTGTCGTCGTCCGCGTCGCTGTGCTCGGGCTGCGCGCGCGCCGCGGCGGCCGAGCGCAGCGCGTGCTTCACCACCCGGAGGGTGCGCACCTTCACACCCTGTACACAAACATATACCCGTCTCTGTCTCACCTCACCTTGTCAGTGTCGTCGTCCGCGTCGCTGTGCTCGGGCTGCGCGCGCGCCGCGGCGGCCGAGCGCAGCGCGTGCTTCACCACCCGGAGGGTGCGCACCTTCACACCCTGTACACAAACATATACCCGTCTCTGTCTCACCTCACCTTGTCAGTGTCGTCGTCCGCGTCGCTGTGCTCGGGCTGCGCGCGCGCCGCGGCGGCCGAGCGCAGCGCGTGCTTCACCACCCGGAGGGTGCGCACCTTCACACCCTGTACACAAATACTACATTAATAAACCTTCGCAAAGTTAAAGTCATTCAATCGGCTTAAGGTGACGCCGCGTTAAGCTTAAAAATCTGAAATTCGACGTCCTGCGTCCCGCTCCCTACTATAGCGACCTCTCGTAAAAAAACCCGCGTACACGGAAAGGGCGTATGCGACAAAATGGTTTTTATTGTTTAATTTAAAAACTACAAATATATTTCACGAAACCTATGTACAGATTATAGTATCGGTTTCAACTAATATATGTAGAAATTTTGGAACCTCAAATCGATCCTCAATGTCGGTAAAATTGAAATCTCTTATTTTAAAGAGGTCTTTTTGATCAATTATTTTGTCTTATAAAAGTTAACCAATCGTGTTATGCAATGGACAAAATAAAGTCAAATACATGATGAATTCTTACAATAAATTTCATTTCGTTGGCTTTAGTCATTGTTGAGAAATATCTTCAAGGCGTCGCCTTAAGCCGGACCGAAGCTACTGGACTTAGGGAGCGTTCAAGTATTACGTAACGAATTTGGGTGGAGTCGGGGTTCTTGTAAAACTATGGTTGAACTACGCGTTACGTAACATTGTTTTTTTTTCTTTCCGGTATACTTTACGCCACATAATTGTGAATTTTAGGTAAAAATGGTCACTTGGTGGTTACGTAACGTTTTACTAGGGGGGAGGGGGGTACAGAAAAACGTAACAGTGCGTTACATGGGGGGGGGGGGTCAAAAATCTCCAAAAATTGCGATACGTAATACTTGAACGCTCCCTTTACCTGGAGAAAATTTTGCCACGGTAACGATACATTGCGTATGAGGTAATCAAACAAATCAGGTTTATTGGATTCCCATGACGTTCCTGAAATAATTTCATGTTTTTTTCTTCTTTTTTATACAACATTGTCGGCAAACAAGCATACGGCCCACCTGATGGTAAGCGGTTACTGTAGCCTATGCACGATTGCAACAACAGACGTATCACTCGCGCGTTGCCGACCCTCCCCCCCTCCCCGATGAGCTCTGGCGACCTTACTCACGCGCAGAAACACAACTATAAGTTATTTGGCTGCGGTATTCTGTAAGGTGGAGGTATTTCCCCAGTCGGGCTGCTCTTTGAGCGACATATCGCACTATGATGTACTGATCATTTTAGTATGATATACTGAATTCACCCCATTAGTCTGTCTGTATATAGGCTACTAACTTTCGCCCCGCGGTTTCACCAGCTACCCGGGATAAAAAATATCATAATGTCAAATGTAACGCCGTTCCATAAACAAATCTCTACGTAAAATAACACGATGATTCGTCGTTGCGTGACAGAACAATCTAACAAACACACTTTAACTGCCATAACAGTAAGGGAAGGGATAAAGCTGAAAGGTTTGGGAAAAAAAATCGGGACAATCAGATGGTTATCGATCAGAGACGGTCAGATTTTAGTCCAATTTAGGTCATCAAAAAGACTGCAGGAAATAATATACGCGGGACGATATCATCGAAATCGGGACTGTCCCGGCAGAAGGCATACCTTTTAATTTCCAGCTTACCTTCGTGCTACGGTTTCCTAACGATGTTTACCTTTACCGAAGGCTCAAGCATTCGAACCCACGAGCTTCGAGCGACCACAAGCCTTATATTAAACTATAACGTAATAAAGATAGTCAAAATTCTTCTAAAATGTAAAAAGTTTGTGTTAGTTACCCCATAAACAAATTCATCGTCATCACTGGACTGGGCTTTATTTGACTCATTCTTCACTTTTAGGGTCTTGAGAACTTTCTTTTTTGTCTTTTCATCACCTTCACCGAGCATTCTCTGTAAATTGCAGGTGAAACCATGATTCACAGTTACTTGAATTATTATTTTTAATCTTGGGGCGTCCGCCATATTGAATTTCGTGTGACGTCATTTTATTTTTCGTATTCTTCTCAGAAAACCCTTTCATTTGATACCCATATGATGGGAGTACATAAAAAATTACAAGTCCGCCATCTTTGGGAGTCCGCCATATTGGATTTAGAATAACGTCACTTAGCTAACCATACATGACAATCATCTAAACTAAACGTGTATGTAACATTTCAGCTCAATTGGAAACCGGGAAGTGGGTCAAAATTGATTTTTTTTACATAGTTACAGGTGAAGCTAAGTTAAAAAGTACTAGGACCACATAAATTAATAGAACTTACCAAAAGATCATCAGTGTCATTCCCATCATCTTCCTTTTCAAACTTTACGACCTCTTCCTTGACCTTTGTTGCAACAACCACCCCATCAGTCTTCCTAATAAGAAACGTGTTCAGATCTTCGGGCAAGTCAGCGTCTTTACTTCCTTCTAAGTTGTTTAATGTCTCCTCAATATTTGTCTCTTTGAGTTTGCTCTCTGTTTCTGGTGGTGTAGAGTTCTTTATCTCCTGGCTGTCGTCCAGGTGTTCGGATGTCATACTGGGTAATGAGTCATCTAATTCTTGGCTTGTGTTCACGTTTGACTCAACATTTTCTTCGTCAGCCTGTTTTATAAAAGTAACTTTTATAGGTAGTTGGGTTAGAGCTTATATTGCAGTTTTTTTGCTTTTGTTTTACCAGTATAGGCATATAAGCACACAAAGCTTGGAAGGAACTGGCTCTCTAGTGCAACTGCCGGAACACACCAGTAGGTAGGACAGATTTTCAACATGAGGGTGGTAGCCGGCCAGGCGGGTACTACTAAGTACCCTACCACATTGTTGTCAGGGCTAATCTACGATCAATCTTAAAACTATGTTATATTGCTCACATTTAAGCTAAGCACACATTATGGCGGGACGCAGCGGGCCGCATCGCAATGGTCCATACGAAAGGGATAGTACTACTTCCAGCCTTCTTCTACCTATAGCCGTGGCGATGCGGCCCGCTGCGGCTCACCCATAATGTTTGCTTAGCTTAAACGTGAGTTCTCAGTAGAAATAAAGAATATTTGCTAAGTTAAACAACAGGTTACAGGTTGCCAAAAATTACCGGATAGCTTATCTAATGGATATCTGATAATGCAGTCTCTTTCTTTCGAAATATTCTGTAAATATATCTACCAGATAAGCTATAAGGAAATTATCAGCAACCTGTGAGACTTATGATAAGTCTAAAACTGTTTTTTTTTTTTGTAAACTAAGACATTAGTTTAAGGATGAAGACTTACAATAGGAACATCATCATCCGTATAAGCTCCCTCACTCAGCCACTCCTCCTGCCCTTCATCCAAACCCTCCATCTCTCCCTCTGTGAACTCTGGATCCAAAGCTTCTATCTGTGGCCACTGTTGAGAAAATATATAACTTTTTATATAAGCTTTTTATAGAATAAGTCACTCATCATTTTGTTTCTTTTCTTTTTTTTGTTATAACACACATATATTGTCAGTGAGACTAGATAAATAATTTAATGTAATAAATCTGAGTTGGTTTTGAAAAGAGTAATTGCTGAATTTCTTGCCAGCTCTTCTCAGTAAAAGCAATGTTCCGAACTGAGTGTTAGAGTCAGAGTATTCATAAGTGCTTGTGAAGGCCTATTTGAATAAAAAATATTTTCATTTCATTTAATTTCAGGGACCAAAATGAATAAAATATATAGACAAGGCAATGTGGTGAAGCCACACACCTGCTAATCAGCCAGTTCAGAAACCACATGAGTACTGTTATTTTACCAGTACTTCTGTGCCATGACATTTCACTAGTTCATAATATAGATTGTGTTTGACCACAATCTAACATTATTAGAGTATACATAAGCAAGCTATAGAGTAACAGTATCACTCCCGTCTGTTGTGCTGATAGTAAGCCAATATTTTATAGATACTTAGCTATGGTATAGCTCTTTCATAGCAATGTTCCATGAATAATGAAATGTCTTCACCTGCCACATGTCTCCCGCATCCCCTTTTGAGACCATTCTGTGTTCATACTTGTGCTTTTGGTTCATACTTAGTAAGGCATGCTTTATAGCTTGCCTATGTATACTCTAAGCTCACAATGGTAAATTATTAGAAATAATAAGACAGAAAATGGGTTTTTGTTCTCAAATGCAGCTGCCTAAGTATAAGTTGTTGTAAGGCACCAGGCTGCAGGTGGTAACACGGCAGGTGGGTACTACAAAGTACCCTACCACCATGCTATTGCATCCAAATATGTTTTCATTTATCAAAAGCACAAAGACGTACAGACTCTGAAGTTAGGGTCAGAGAGTAGTCAAGGGGCGGTTTTTACAACTAGAGAAGAACATTGTGTAAACAGCCAGCACAATGTTCACAACGAAAGGATGTCCTATACTCAGAAATAGGCTGATAGATAGGCCCTTTCTATTTATTGCTAATTTACGAAATCATTAACTTTCTCAAAGCTAAATCGAAGAGTGAGTAATGCTAAGTCTATTATCTAACCAAAACTTATGTTTTTTCTCATAGTGCGATTATTTGAATTTAAAAAAATATATAAAAATAAGAAGTTATTTGTTTCGGAGCCGAAATTAATTGTTCATAGTTTTTACACTAACCTCTAATTCCTCCAATTTAGTCACTTTCATGGGCGGCTCTTCAATATCCGACATTATCATCTAATAATGTAAGTAAAACTACACAATCAAATTAAATTATGTACTCTTCCTCTAAAAAATAACCAAGTTTTAAAATCAATACAATTTTATATGTAGTAGGTGTAGTGTAGCGTACGCCCGCCAGGGATGTGAAAAAATAATCGTTTAATATGATAATATATTATAATCCACACATTTTTCAAATCGATTTTTGTAAACAGTGCCATCTGTGCGACGAATAAAAAAATATGAAGTAAGTTCACTAAATTAAACAAGTCGATCAAAAGACGGCGCCATTTGTGCTATGTATGTATGTAAAATAGTATCGCATGTTTTTAAGGGATTTCTTTTAGCGATATTTTACACTGGAACTAGTGACAAGATGATTTTTGAGGTGGCAACCCTACACAGATGTGACATTTAGTGAAAAAATCGATTATTTAAAAATTGATTATTCTATTCTTCTAAAATCGATTTTTCACAAATCGATTTATATTGAAAAGAGTATTCTATTCACTCAATGTCACCTCCCTAGCGTACGCCGTACGTTTCACTATATTAGCTTGACGTAATCTCAAGCATAATTTTATATGATTATCTCACTTTCATCATCGAGTTAAGCCTCAGAGTTAAGTAAAGAAGACCAACTAAACATGGAACACAGCTTTATTGACGTCTGGCTTAAAAAAGTTTATAAACATCGAATCGATTAATCGATTTGGTAAAATAAAATAAAAGTCAAAGTCAAAGCCATTTATTCAGCCTTTTGGTACAGGAAACATTTCTAAAGCCCTTTCATAGGGACCCTAAAATTGCGAATTATCAGATAATTCGCAACGACAGACCCAACGCCGCAAAAGGCGGCACCCTCATTTATTATAAAAGATCCCTTCACTGCTCCCCTATGGACGCACCATCCCTAGAGTACATTGAGGCTTCAATCTGTAGGCTCGGTATGACTGGACACTCATCCATTATACTAGTCTCGGCATATTGCTCCCCTTCTCACAACCCACCCGACTTAGGAATGTCACTCAAACGTGACTTAGAATCCCTTTTAAATTTAGGTAGCTCAGTCATTCTGGCGGGCGACCTAAACGCGAAACACACCCTCTGGAATTGCGTCGCAAACAATACCAGAGGGCGTATTCTCGAATCCCTCCTCGGGCCACTCAACGTGGACCTGATCGCCCCATACGAACCGACTCACTTCCCGGACATAGTGACTCACAGACCCGACATACTCGACGTGGCGCTGCTGAGTAATGTAAACTTACGTTTGCATGACTTAGCAGTGCTACACGAGCTCCAATCGGACCACCGACCTGTAATCCTAGAGTTTACACCGCGCGTAGGTCCCCCAGATTCAGGTCAACCCTCTCGCACCAAGGTCGTGACGGACTGGGACAAATTAGGCGAAAGCCTCAAGGCGACCTCGTCCGTCCACCTAGACCGTATCCCTGACAGCCTAGTCACCGCCGACGACGCTGTAGGCGCTATCGACTCACTCACAAGTCACGTGCAATCGTTAGTTAGCGATTGCTCTCGGACAGTACCAGCGGAGGATGACCGACGCTGGCACTTGCCCGACGACATACGGGACTTGCTGAGGGAGAAGAAAGCCGCCATTCGCGCCTACGATAGAGCTCCCTCAGAGCAAAATCGTGTCCAACTACGAGCTCTCGAACGTGCCGTCAAGGCACGCATCGCAGAGTTTCGCGAGAATCGCTGGGACCAGACCCTCAGCGAAATCAAGCCCTCCCACCTAGCCTTTTGGCAACTGTCTCGTGCCCTTACAAAGGACACAGTAGTTCCAATGCCTCCCTTAAAGCGACCCAACCTACCACCCGCCTTTGAAGACGTGGAAAAGACCGAATGCCTCGCCGAAAGTCTGGAGGCTCAATGTACGCCCAGTTCTCTCCCTATTGACCCGCGTCATCTGGAGAAAATTACAGCCGAAGTAGAACGGAGGACCGCTCTTCCGTTACCTCCTCCCGCTCCCCCGACTGACGACGTCGCCAATGACGTCAACACAAATGACGACCCACTTCCACCCGCGACCCATGACGAGGTGAAAGCGATCATCGGGAAGTTACACCCTCGTAAGGCCCCGGGCTCGGACAAGATCACCAACAGAGTGATCAAACTCTTCCCAGCCTCCCTTATCATGTTATTGACGGCCATCTTCAATGCCGCCCTCTCAAACAATATTTTCCCACACCAGTGGAAAGAAGCCCACGTGATTGGGATCCACAAGCCCGGCAAACCCAAGTCCGAGCCCTCCAGTTATCGTCCCATAAGTCTGCTCAACGTACTGGGCAAGATTTATGAGAGAATCATTTATGTCCGCCTTAAAGCATTTGCCGATGCTAACAAACTCCTCCCAGACGAGCAATTTGGGTTCCGACCCAAACACTCGTGTGTTCATCAAGTCCATAGAATTGTTGAACACATCTCCACAAGTTACCAGAGAGGTCACATGACAGGCGCCCTTTTCTTCGATGTCGCAAAGGCATTCGACAAGGTGTGGCACACAGGCTTGATCTACAAGCTTTACACCCTAGGTGTGCCACCGAGACTCGTGACCATCATACGAGACTTTCTGTCGAATCGCCTCTTTCGATATCGGGTCGAAGGCGTCCTGTCCTCACCACACCCCATTAGTGCCGGTGTCCCACAGGGCTCGGTACTATCTCCCTTGCTCTTCACGCTCTACACGAGCGACATCCCTAGAGTCAGGAATACGCAGTTCGCTCTCTTTGCAGACGACACTGCCGTATATTGCTCAGGCAAAAGCCCGCCCGCGATCTCTAAGAAACTCCAGACCGCAGCCAACGCCCTAGGCGCATGGTTCCGGAAATGGAGAATAGAGATCAACCCCTCCAAGAGTCAGGCGGTTCTCTTTTATAGAACCGACCGAAAAAGACGTCCCCCCATCCCCGACCCAGTCACACTATTCGGCGAGCCGATCCCTTGGGAGAGGCAAGCCAAATATCTCGGTGTGACCCTCGATGATCGCCTATCCTTCGCTGCACACATAAAGGCGGTTCGCGCGCGCGCCGCCTTTGTGGCAGGACGACTCCACTGTATGATCAACGCCCGGTCTAAACTTGCCCTAAAAAGCAAGGTTAGACTCTATACCGCGTGTATCCGTCCAGTCATGACGTATGCGAGCACCGTGTTCGCTCACGCTGCTCCCAAACATCTCCACACCCTTCAGGTGATTCAAAACCGTTTCATGCGCAAAGCCACGGGCGCCCCGTGGTACATGCGCAATGAAAACCTCCACCTTGACTTAGGTCTCCCTACAATCAAACAATTTATAAAACGCGCCTCGCGCCGATATTTCGATACCGCAGCGCACCACGCGAATCCCTTGATAGTCAACACTATCACATACACCCCGTCCCTTATTTCCCGCATCCGTAGGCCTAGGCTCGCCCTCAGCGAACCAGACGATGCCATTACCCTAGCGCAGATCGAGGCCGAAGAAGCCCGCAAACAAATACAGATGCGAAATCGTCAACCTAGATTTCGTCCTCGCCGGCGAGGACCGTCGCGACGTCCTTCCCAGTCTCGTCCCGATTAAGCGGCCCGAGCTGCATATTAGCAATCCGACCGATCCCCAAATAATTATAATTGTTTGCATGCTAAGTCCTCCCTCATTCCCCAGGCAACGTCCTGAGCCGAGGTCGAGCCCCACAGGGGGCACCCTCAGGCTACCGTTGCCCAAAATTTATTTAGTTTTAGTTTTAGTTTTTAAGTAGCGGTTGAGAGCCCTCAGCGCTCACCGCAAAAGTCCGCGTAACGGTGGAAGAAGGTCCCCTGGACCCACCACCTTCCTGTTCCAGTCAAAAAAAAAAAAAAAAACCATTTATTCAGTTTAGGCCCTAGGAGCTAGGAGGACATCGAAGTTACCACCGGTTCGGAAATCAGCCTTCAACTGAGAGAGAAAAACCGGCATGAAACTCAGGTAACATTTTTTAAATATTTTTTTATAATCTGACTATTGGCTATATTTTTTCAATAAAAACTAAACCAAACTCGACTCTGGCAAAAAACAAGTCCTAATAAAATAGTAATATCGTAGTATTTGTTTGCCATACTGAAAACTAAAAGAAGTATATTTTTAGGATTCGATCACTGGCAAAGAGGATATAATGATCCAGTGATCGCATTCCTGGTTTTTACGTATATAACCAGTGTTATAGGCGTAAAATGCAGGAAAAAAACTGGCGAGGCAGACCGCAGAGAGTGAGACAGTTGGGCGAGACGCTCGTCAGAAGCGTCGCTAGGAAGAGTATTAAAGGAACGCGAACGTCTAAAGTAGGTCTAGGTTCTAAATAGATATTTTTAGTGTTCTAGACTGTAAAAACAGTTTTCAGTAAAAAAAAAAACTAAGCAAAAACTACAGTACGGCCGATGTATCTTGGCGCGTCAAAAGTTCGTGCAGAAGGTTGCGCAGTACACATTTACGGAACAAAATGGTGACATGACGCGTGGTGCGCAGACGCTACGCTATGTTCAGACGCGCCAAGATACATCGGCCGTACTGTATTTATGTAAGCTGTATGTGTATAGGAGGCAATGATAGCTGTAGTGACATCATGTGCCATTACGAGAGTCGTGGGTTCCAATCCTTACTTAAGCTTATGTTGAAGGAAAACATCGTGAGGAAAGCGTAGGGTAGGTACTTCGTAGTTGGCTAGTCTTCTGCTGAAAATTTGTCGCCAAACAACTACCAGTGTGTTTCGGTAGTTGCATTGCACTTGAGCGCCAGTTGTCTTCTAAGTAGGCATTGTAAAAGGTCGGCAATACTCCCAACCATGCGAGGGCCACTGTTTAGGGACTAGGTGGTAAGTGGGAAAATAAAAGTACCAAATATACAATAGACATTCATTTATTTATCAATAAAGAAACTTTAATTATTTACACTATCGATATTTTTCATCAGTTTTACAATTACAATATTACAAACTGAAAATAAGCAGTCTATATCGTAATTTATATTACTTATATTGATGTATTTACCTTATTCAATATTGAAAGTCATGGAGAATTAATGATTTATAGACCACTGTCTGATGTGATACTAAAAAAAATACAAACTCACTTTTCTCACTACAAAATTAGAACGAACTAAAAATCGAATTATGTTGAACCAGCTTTTCTAACAAACAGCCTTGTTTTCCAGAAAATAAATTGATAACGCAAAATTAGTTCGAGGGGCGTCTAAAAGATGGCGCTTATATAATAAATGTCACAACAAAACCAATCAGATTTCATAGAAAATATGAAAATGATCTTACATTATATTCTTGCTCACATTAAATGTATGGCAGTATTCATTTTTCATAATATCTTTGATTAAACGATTGATGTTTTTATTTGACGATAGAACCTTGGAGCATCAATACAATGCGATTTCAATTAACAATAGGGCCATTTTATCTCGATGTCTTTATCGAACTCCTATGGGGAGTAAAGGATAGAGAAAAAATGGCGGCTTGACAATAATATTGTTATTTAAATCGCATTGTACAGGGGAATTCGTACACAGACTATGAAAAACCTATTTTATTACGAATTCAGAGTCGGCCCCATAGTTAAAGTTGCTCAAATTGATGGGTAAAAAAAGATCAAACATCAAATTTAAAAACCACGTGTAATCTGTCTGTCTAAAATGACTGACAGCGAAAGAAACCGCTATAAAAAGCAGTGCATCTCGCTTACACGCACACAATAGTTCCCATTCACTTTTTGCCTCTAATTCTGACAGTTTAGATACCTATATATATTAGTACAAATGCCCGTTATTTATTAAACAAAATTATATGCGTTGCTAATTTCTTTTCATGATCATTGGACTTACGAATGACATAAACCTCTGATTCGAGAAAAAAAAAGAATGGACCCAACTCTTGCGTTTTTGACTAGATATAATATAACATAGACTATATAAGGAAAAACATGGCCTCACCCACAATCCCCTATTGTGCCCCACCCGTGGTTTGTAAAATATAACAGAGTCCTGTGACAGTAGCCAGAGTGATACGAAAATGAGCCTTATCTATTTGCAAATAAAGTTCATCTGTTTAATCTATGCATAAGAATATGTAGATTCAGATGAACCTTATTCCAATGTCATATGGTTCATTTTCATATCACTGGTTACTGTCACAGGACTCATGTTATATTTTACAAACTGTAGTCATTTAATTTTGAAAAACCCTCATCATTTTGTATTTTTTTTTCAGTGAAACTAAATCATTTTATGTAATAAGTCTGAGTTGGTTTTTAAAAGAGTAATTGCTCAGTTTCTTGCAGACTCTTCTCAGCAAAAGCAACCTTCCAAACCGTGCGTTAGAGTCAAGACTATTCATGTGTCTGTAAAGGCTTATTTGAATAAAAAATATTTTAATTTAATATTCTGGACCCTGCGGTTTAAGCTGGGCTGTCAATCAGTCAGTTTCTCATTTTATATGCATTTATAGATTAGGTATCAGTAATATTTTTCGACATACTAAGTCTAACGCAACATTTTTAATTTTAACTTCAAATTTTGAACATTTTAATAGTACGTAGCCGCTTCGTAAATTTTGTAAACGTGCTTATAACCGAACCTAACAGGACAGGCACAGTCTAGTGTGAGGTTTTTCTAAATATTTTTTATTATTATTATTATTTGAGTCAAAAATAAGTTGGGCCCCATTTTTCAACACAATTTTATACAACATTTTTCAAGCGACAAAAAAAGTGAGTTCGACACAAAACTGACGTGAAAAAGGTAAACGAAAAAACACTACAACTAATCTAATTTAATATAGGCAAGCAATATATACAGAGAATGCAATAATTTGGGTTTGCGCTGTACACATTTATACTGACGATGTATAGTCTATGACTTAAGTGGAAATCGCATTTTTTTACTTTAATACTGAAACGCCACATAAATTACTTAAGCTAGAGTTCGCGCCACCAAAGAAATCCCATAGGTCCACCTCTATTGCAGAATAAATAATTGGTGGCGCGAACTCTAGTTGCTTTCTATGCTTTATAATGGTCGGCAACAACACATTAGCACTCCCACTGGTATTGCTAATGTCAAAAAAATCTATAAGCTTTCGCCCCGCGGTTTTGCCCGCATGATAATAAGTAGCATATGTCACTCTCCCGTTCATATGCAAACAATAAAGTCACTTTGTTGCTGCAAAACCATAATAAACCAACAAACAAACCATCACATTTGTTATAGTAAATTATGATTTCAAATACGAAGTCACATATAATTTAAGAAAGTATGAAGTAGAAAAATGAACTTTAACACTTTACAATTAGGTTAATCAATTGAATGGTTAATTGTGTGCTGATATGGATAAACTTTACTATAAAGAAATAAGGTATATTTTTCTGTGACTGTAAGTCGACATTAGCATATTAAATTGCGGCGTTTCAGTACTTAAAAGGTACAGTCAAAAACTAAACTGTTTTCACTAAACTAAGACCAGCCGTGAAGGGAAGCGTTTGCCCCAGCAGAGGCACTAATAAGCTGCCATTAATATAAGTAAAATTTTAAAAAAATCTATACATAAATACATATTGAATATATTTACCAAAGTGATTCGAGGTGATGATGTAGAGAGCAACGGAATTCAAAGATTTTTTGTTTTTGACGTGACCTCTTATAATTCGATGGAGCCGGCTGCACGCACGAAAAAACATGACTCATGGGGCGTTACCTCGCTCTGAGGCGTTCCATTTAAGGCTTGAAGTGCAAGCGAGAGCGCGGAACGAGCGACAAAGAGGCACAATCGGCCTCCTTATGACGTTGTCACGTTCAACTATCGTCAGTAAACCGACTTTACAGACAACCGATTTTTTTGTTTTTGTGTCTGTCTGTCCGTCTTGAACACGATAATCTCCGAAACATTTTTATGGGATTCCACATGTAAATTAAGCTTACCTTGATAAGCATATAGGCTTTATTTGACCGAGCTCGCTTGTCGGAAAAAAAACGCGAGAGAAGCCGCGGGCGAAAACATTATCACGATGCTGATTTTTAGTTTTAAAAGATTACGAAGCTACAACTTGCCTCACACAAATAACTTTTTGAAAGAGATGCATATAAAATACCAAATAATGTTACACAAGACGACGGCTGGCCATATTAGATTTTTTTATAAAAAAAAAAAAAAAAACAATAAATACCAGTTTCATCAAAGGAATAGTTGCGAACGACATCTAAATAACAGTTTAAAATATAACTATACAATCCACAACCGTTAAATTTTTTATCATTTTAAATGTACAACGTTGACGATCTGAATTAAATAAATATAATAAATATTTATAATTTTCTTATATAAATGTAAATTATCTAATGACATAAATTAAGGCGATGATAGTTCAATGGTAGTAACGTTGGACGTCGCGGTCGTGGGTTCGAATCCCACAATGAGCTTGAGCTTTCGTGAAGGAAAACATCGTGAGGAAACCATAGCACGGTGGTAGGGTACTTTGTAGTACCCACCTGGCTACCACCCTTAAGTTAATAAATCTGTCGCCAAGCACCTATTAGTGTGTTCCGGCAGCTACACTTGAGAGCCAGTTCCTTCCAGGCGTTGTGTGCTTACCACCTTCGGCCACATCATCACTTACCATAGTGAGATTGTGGTCAAACACGAGCCTATACAAAGTTAAAAAAAATCCTCTCGGCAGTTTTATATGAAAAATAGTGACATCTACTTTTGACAGCGACTAAATTTATTGCCTTATTGAATGCCTTCCCTCTCGTTCCAAATCTATTATTTTACTCCAACATACAACTTTAGAGTCGCGCACGCGCACTTAAATATTATCATTAATAAATTAGTGGAATTTGCTTCGTTTATTACCCACCTACAACATATTAGGCATGCGTGCCCCACCCTTGGCTTCGTTGCCCTTTATGGACATGTCTATGGACAAACAAGTATATTTAATTTTAAATTGTAAAACTTGTAACTGCGCGCCTTCAACATACTGTCAAAAAACATGACGGATTTCACTTCTGTGCGCGATAAGCCGATAACCCTAAATCGACTATTTTACGAACGCAACTACCCTTTATTAGAATAATTTACAAAAAGGAACCAAATTACAGATCCAAATTTCATACTGACAACACTATAATACAATATCTATTGATAAAGTAGATATAAATATATAAATTATAAGTACAAAAGAATATTACAATACGATACATTGTGTAAAATAATAGAATAAAATTTTTGGACCATATAAATATTTTTTGTATAATTTCTCACTCTCTTATAACGGCAACACTATTTTTATAAATGGCAATACAAAATCTATTATTTCACACAATTATTCATTATTAATATTAAATAGGACGAGGTATACTAGGAATCGCGTTTTAAAAAGCATTTATTTATACAACTTGATCTTCGATACTCGAATAAAATGCGATTTTATTGCTTTTTTTTTACTTTATAACTATTATTAGAATAGTGTCAAAAACTCGTTGCTCGCGGGGCAATAAATTGTGGAAACAGGACGCAGCCTGTTGCTATCTCTGTCTTACTTACGGGAGGCATAGTGACGCACCACTGTCGTGTCGATATTAATCGCATTTCGCGCGACTACAAACGCGATAGACCACTGTATGTAATTACGCTGTGATATTATACAGTGAGCTTGAAAGAGTTTGAAAAATATGTGTGTCTCGTTTCTTCTACCGTGTAACTAACTTCGTTAAAACGAGACAGGGAGGCTTGAAGTCAAAATAGGATCTATAACCGCCTGTAGGCATATACGAAGTGGCAACGCGTCAGTACCGTACACTGCTAACCTAGTAACGTGTCTTTAGCGCATCGATGATTTATGCCACCGCGGCCAGCGACTCTTTGACATTAGTTAAGCGTAGTTAGCCATGACGTCACACCTTTTAACTTGTTTTTTGAAGTGAAACTTCTTTATCGACGTATGGGAGAAATTTTTGTAGCAAATCGTCACATTTTTCGGTTACGCGCCATGTTGCTTTTATTATGTTTTCCCGTATTTTGGAAGGCAAAGGGTTCTAGCTCATACAGCCTAGCCATTTATCTTATTTATCTTCTTAGTTTTGAATTAATGTCTGACATCTTAAAATATAAAGGCATGAAGTTAGCTAGCGAAAAACATTGGTTGCCATGGCAACCAATGTTTTTTAGTAAGCGTTACTTCCGTCAGAATTTTAATCAGGGACTTTTTAGAAGTTTCACTTCTACCATGTGTGACTTGCACACACACACACTTTTTTTTTTTAACTCGCTTTTCATCTGTGCGAGTCGAGAAAGGTTTATAATATTTATGTACAGTTACAGCCTAGTGTATCCCTTATTACGAAGATGTACACTTTGGTATTGGACATACTGATCATATGGTTGAACGTGCCAAAGTGTACTATAAATCTATGTTATTAAAGTTTATAATCCAATACAAAGTTGCCTCCGATTTAAACATACACTGTCTCCGACTCGCACAAATGTGTAAATGAAATCATAATCAAAATGTTGATACAGTTTAAATTAAGACCATAATGCACTTGTAATAAAGTCGATAAATTTAGGCACAAATAAAAATATGTAGTTATCGAAAAAGCATAATAAAACTTTAAATTAACTGAGATAAAGTTTAAATTCCTATACAAAGCGTAAAG
The DNA here is from genome assembly GCA_951216915.1 of Tetheella fluctuosa. Classification (NCBI taxonomy): domain Eukaryota; kingdom Metazoa; phylum Arthropoda; class Insecta; order Lepidoptera; family Drepanidae; genus Tetheella; species Tetheella fluctuosa. Next base: position 4,691,047 of record OX578242.1, on the reverse strand, counting down.
TATCGCTCGACGATACCGACCTCCGTTTATCAGTACAATATTTTACAATAATGATCTTAAAAACATGTTAAAATAAGGTTGAAAATTACATTACTAATATATTGTTAAATGTACATAATGTTTTCAATACGATTCTCGTATTGAATTCTTAGAAACTATATTCGTAAAAATGGTAGGTTCTAAAAATGCGACACGAGTGTTGTAAAATGCTGTAATTTCTCATCGACTTCGGTCGATCTCTAAATACTTATAAAGGGCAAGGCATTTTATTATTAAACGGCACATGTGCTTTCATTACGCTATTTGGGGCATATAAGACATTAAAAAAAACTGTATTCCATTATTTATCTGTTGCATTTAAAAAATTGTAAAATTTTATCATAATTTTTTATTTTTAAAAAAAAAAAGTTTTTTTTTTAAAGAACAACAAAAGCACATATCCCATACAAAAAAAATAACTATCTATAATTAGTTTATAATTACAATTAGTACCTACGCTATCCTGCTTTATTTATACAAAAACGAAAGAGAAAGAGCATCGCACACCCAAGTACACTCATCGAAACATTAATTCAAATAATCTAGCATTACTTTATTAAAACAAAAACAAACAAAAAAAAACTAGTTTTATTTTCGTCTACACCATACCATGTATACAAGTTTAAATCCAAGTACAGCCGAGGATTATATATATTAGGATTACTTCACAGCACATAATATTGGTGAAAAGGCGGAGTAAAGCAACAATACTTCGATAGTGTTGCATCCAAGGGTTTGTTCCGATATACACTGCGAGCACTATAAAGTGTGACGTCAATTTAGTATACTGAGAAGCCGTTCCTTTATAGTTACCTATACTATGTACTGTTTAAAACGGAACGCAGTCCAGTATACTGTGTGTCATCCACGTACCTATATGTATACTATCATTCTGGACGCTGTTGATCACGTGATCAAGGAGAGCACCTTACCTCGACAACGCCAGTGCTCACAGTACAAAATGGGGACGATTTATGACATCATTATGTTTCCCTAGGATACTGCGGCAGTATACTGTCAGTCCATAACGGAACGAATTTCTCCCCGGTAAGAGCACTGAACAGTGCTCCCAGTATATATCGGAACATACCCCAAAACAAGTGGTGACGACACACGCGCATTGATTCCCCGACTGTACCAATTCAGACACAACTTCAGTACTTTTATTTACAATATTCATAATCCATCAAAAATATGAGGCACACTTGGGAGCGTGCCTCACATTTCTATGCCTCGATTTTTCGTCGAGGCAAAAATAAATTGCGTTGAATTTTTTTATCTAAAATTGTGAAATATCGGGAATTTACTGGAAAGACCAGTTAGTCAATCAAAAATGGACCCTTATGCCTACATTTAAGGCTCATACTGTTACAGGTAAGTGCATTTTTATCAGTAGGTACCGTCTGGGTGGTTACCTTTCGTTGATAAATCTATCACCAAGAATCTAATGGTATTGGGGAAGCCATACTTGGTCTAGCCCACCTGATGGTAAGTGGCTACCGTCGCCTATGGACATTAGCAATACCAGTGGGACTGCCAATGTGTTGCCGACCTTTATAAAGCCTAGAAGGCCTATCTTGCAACTGCCGGAATACGATAGATTTTCAACTTGAGGGTGGTAGCCAGCCAGGTGGGTACTACTACTACTACCTTCCTGAGCTGTATTTACCACCACGGTGAAATACAAGCCTGTCTGATGTAAAAAAGTATATAATCTTTATGAGGGCGCCACTTGTCGATTTCGATGACAGCTCATAGTAAATTCGGTACAAAACTGTTAGTTCCTTGTTTCGCCGCAATATGGCTGACTCATTTTTTCTTATTTATTTTCTTACTTTAAATGCGTAACCATTACAAGTGTGCTGGCACTATTACAAAGGAATTTGACAGTTTATAATTCACAGATCATAATATCAAAGAGATATCACGTCTAAGCAAGTTATTACAATTTAAATACTAAGATATAGATAGGTGTTGGAGGAAGATAATAACCCATATCAAACATTTTGCAATAATCTAAGTGGCACAGGATTAACCGAAAAAAAAATTCTACTAAGCATACAATTTTAGCCGTGGCAAATGTACATGCCTGCACGTCATATCTCTTTGTTTTTATGCTCTATGTCTAACAGAGTAAGTTCACACTAAAACAACTTAAGAATTAAGTATTTCCCGTCCGAGTTAACGTAATATTCGTGTTGTGACCGTACGTAATGTCCATTATCACTTGACGGCGAGGCGCCGCTTTATCATAAACTTCATAAATATTACTTTATTTAATAATAACGTAGTCTCAATGTGGTCTCATCTATTTACCTGTGAAATAAATTGATTATAAATATATATACAGGGTGTAACAAAAAGGGAGTTACAAGCCTAAAGTGGGTTATTAGGAACATCATTTTGAACAACTTTCACTATGGGACCGACTTGATCAGAGTAACTTTATTTTTCACTCCACCATACAAATCAGCTGAGCGCTCGGCTCGAAATGTACTGAGATGAGAAAAATAAAGTTGCTCTGATCAAGTTCGTCCCATAGTGAAAGTTGTTCAGAATTATGTCCCTAATAACCCACTTTAGGCTTGTAAGTCCCTTTTTGTTACAACTTGTATATAAAAAAAAATGTATACACTTTTTTTAAAGTCCGCCACACACGATAAATATACAAAATATATATCTTATGATTCAATTAAGACAGCTCAATAAAGTTAAATAAAATCCCATAGTTAATAATAAAATAATGCATTACCATTATTTAAATGTTCACCAATAGTTAAAAAAAAAACTAAAATCACGCTTTATCACGCACAAAACTTAAAAAAAATTAAAACTTGGGGCGTCCGCCATATTGAATTTTTTGTGACGTCATTTTATTTTTCGTATTTTTCTCTGCAAACCCCTTTCATTTGATACCCATTCACGATAATTAGTGCGCCATCTTTGGGAGTCCGCCATATTGGATTTAGAATGACGTCACTTAGTTAACCATGCATTGTCATCCAAACTAAACGTGTATGCACAATTTCAGCTCAATCGGAAACCGGACTTGTTAAACATTGAATGGAAAAAAAGTCAACATTGTTACTGTCCAAAAAAAAATATAAAATGTAACCTTGCTGAGTTTCTTGCCGGTTCTTCTCAGTTGAAGGCGACTTCCGAACCGGTGGTAACTTCAGTAGCTTCAACGTTCATAAGTGCCTTTCTAGGGCCTAAACTGTACAAATTTGACTTCCATGACTTTCTTACATAGTTAGTTACAGGTGAAGCTAATAGAAGCGAGTAAATAATTTATTATTATCGCGCAGATGTACGCAAGTGTGATTACAAAGTTTCGCCAATTAATTAAATTTCAATTTATACAGGTGGATTTTTTAGTAGTTGGCATTACTTGCAGAGTTGGAAGTACTCATCAATATGGACAACTTTTACTATGAGACCAGCTGTGAAATTAAATATCACCTGGAGGCCGATTCTCGCTAAATACATCGAGTCTCATATCGAAAGAAAATATCACAAAAATATCTAATATTTCAGGGTTCGTTCCGACATACACTGCTAGCACTGTAAGGTGTGACGTCAATTTAGTATACTGAGAAGCCGTTCCTTTATAGTTACCTATACTGGGTACTGTTTAAAACGGAACGCACTCCAGTATACTGTGTGTCATCCATGTATATATCCTACTGTCATTCTGGACGCTGTTGATCACGTGATCAAAGCACTGAGAGCACCTTACCTCGACTACGCCAGTGCTCACAGTACAAAAATGGCGGCGTTTATGATGTCATTATGTTTCCCTAGGATACTGCGGCAGTATACTGTCAGTCCATAACGGAACTTATTTCTCCACGGTAAGAGCACTGAACAGTGCTCCCAGTGTATACCGGAACATACCCTCAATAATTACTCATAGCATATCGCACGCTAACGATAGATAAATATCCAGTGTGATATCTCGAGAATACCAAAAAAAAAGATTTTTATAGATATCCGCCATGTTTTATGATAAATATCGAATGTTATACTTATCTCTATTGCTCGAGAATTGGGCACCAAAAGTTCAATACCTACTCGACTAAAATGTATGAAGCAACTGTTATTTTACGCGATATCTGAGTGGATCCCATACCGAAAGTCGTTCATATCGACGAGTACTATTACCCCAGCAAGTAATACTAATGACTGAAAAATCACTCTAAACACTTTCCATCTCTCTCACTCATCGATCTCAATATAATATATAAGATCGTGTGTGGCCCATATCCCCGTCATACTCACCTAGTCATATAAGTCATGTTCTCTGTCCCTCTCCCTCTCTCTGTCCCTGTCCCTCTCGTGGTCGGGCGAGCGCGGGCGCGGGTGCGGCGCGGGCGCGGGCGCGGGCGACGCGCCGCCGTAGTTGAGGAAGTCCCACACGAGGATCGTGTCGTCGTGAGATGACGACACGATCTGGAACTCGTCGAACTGAAGCCGGAACACTCGCCCCGTGTGCTCCTGCGCATGTCGCCCAATATGGTGAGATTGGTGAGCGGGTGTAGTAGGAAGAGTAGCAGAATGCAGTTTTTTTCTTCGAATACACCGATCGGATTTTCCGCTTGGCTTGAACAGGCTTTTTTCATCGAATAAATTTAGATATTTTATAATTATGCGAAAGTTTGGGAGGATGGACGGATGGATGGATGTTTGTTACTCTTTCACGCAAAAACTACTGAACGGATTTGGATGAAATTTGGCACACGTCTGCGTAAGCGGAGCCGCGAGCGAAAAGTTAGTTTTAAAATATAATTCCAGATGGACTGACCACCAAGGTCCTGAGACACAGGTCCTGGTGCGGCGTGCGCACGTCCAGCGCGGCGGGCAGGTCCCACACCTTGATCTTGCCGTCGTACGCGCCGCTCACGATGCGCTTGTTGTCGAACCTGCACGATACCAGTACCAGTAGGTCATTAGGTCACCGTTCATTCGTTCACAACGTGAAGAAATTGGACGATGCAGGTACTTTGTAATGTCCGACCGAAAAGATTTAAAAACCCAAATAAATTCAATTCAAGAATGGTTTAAATTTATAGTATACAGAGTGGTGGGGATAATACGACATTAATTGAAACCATATACTGGGTATCGCGTTAGTAGTACGTATACCAAATATTATCAAATTATAATAAACAGTTTAGGCGCAAGTTGTCACTGTCCAAAAAAAATATATAAAAAATTTAACCTTGCTGAGTTTCTTGCCGGTTCTTCTCAGTTTTAGGCGATTTCCGAACTGGTGGTAACTTCAGTGGTTTCGACTTTCATAAGTGCCCTTCTAGGGCCTAAACTGAATAAATCGCTTTGACTTTGATCGGTACACGATCACGGCAAATGAATTCTGCGACTGACACAGCGTCAACCTAAATCCTTTCCGATCGGAATGGCAACCGAGTGGACGTAGGGAATAAAATGATGTTATAAACGGACCGTATACACCGGACGAGTTCCTCGTGTCCCTCGAGCACCCGGATGCACTGTCCGCACTCGATGTCCCACAGCCGGATGGTGTTGTCGGACGAGCCGGACACGACGAGCCGGTCGCGGTACTGCAGGCACGCGATGCCTCGCTTGTGCCCGTTCAGCGTCCGGACGAACTCGCACGACGACGTGTTCCACACCTTTATAATGCAATAATAATAATCTAATATATAAAATTCTCGTTTCTCGGCTCGACCCATTTTTATGAAATTTTGTGTGCATATCGTAGGTATGGTACATATTAAAAGTTGTTTACATTGATGAATACTTCCACCCCTGCAAATATTGCCAGTGATAAAAAAAGATAACTCATTGCCAAGTTTATGTCACATAAATTAAATAAATCAACAAATTGGACGTTTTTAGAATTTGCAATTACGAGAATTCAGCTCCAAAATTTGCCATTATGACAAATAGCTATTTTAAACCTTTTGCCACGATACTTTCAGCATCACTCCTCAATCACCATAACACTTAGAAACTTTACAAATGAAGACAGCGGAGTTATCTGACCTTAATAGTTCGATCCCCGCTGGCGCTGACGATGTATTTCTCGTCAAAGTCGACCACGTTGACGGCGGCCCGGTGGCCCACCAGCACGCGCCGCAACATTATCTCAGTCGTCGACGTCATGTCCCACACGGCTATTGAACGATCCTGAAAAAAATAAATATATTCATTTAATGATTGCTAGGTAGGGACCAGAAAAATAAAACACATAGCCATATTGCGAAATTTCACGGAATTAATACGTGTACTGATTTTACTATAATATTTAATAATTACAGCCTATATCTACCCACTGTTGAGCACAGGTCTTCTTTCACGAATAAGGGGTGAAAGGGGAATGGGCAAATACTCCACCACGCGTGCCCACTGCGAATTGGTGGAGGTAGGCTAGTGGTCAACCTACTGTTGGAGTTGTCAAACCACCTAGGAGGTCTCCAACTAGCTTAACGACTATCACAATTAAGTGACAATCGAGACCAATGGCTTTACGTGCCTTCCGAAGCACGGAAACGCTCAAGATGAAATACCACTAGGCGGTCACCCATCTAGGTACCGGCCAGACTGGACGTTGCTTATCTTTTCCGAACGGTTAAGCTACGCCACGAGCGCTTCGATATCTAATATGCTTTTTGAACGTGTAATTGTACAACACTAAACGATGAAGCATCGCATACGCTTACAAAGAACGAATTTTTAATACAAAGTCGCCGCGCGGAAAAATGATGTCTCGTTCTCAATCGCACAAAAATAAGGCTATTGTATAGAAGGATCATTCGTGACCGCAATACTAATTTATGGGGTGAACAGACACCGAAACTGATATTTTGTTGGATATCTAGCCACCGTTAAATGAATAGTGCTATATACTGCAAGATCTTCGACAACCCTAAATATGTTTTTATGTGACGTCATAAGCTACCTTAAGGCAGTTAATTTGTGGGGTCCGTTGGCACCCCAAACCTAATATTTTGCAGGGTATCCAGGGAACCCAAGTCCAATCATTTGCGGGGTGTCTAGGAACCCCGACCAAAAACTTGCGGGGTGCCCAGGAACCCCAGCCCATTATTTAGTCCCACTAAAAATAAATGATATTAGTGTGTGTTGACCTTGCTGCAGGTGACCATCATGCCATTACAGAAGCGCAGATGCAGCACAGCCTCGCAGTGGTGTATAAGCGTGTTGAGCATCGCGCCCGTCGTCACGTCCCACACGCGCACCGTGCTGTCCGACGAGCCGGAGATGATCGCGCGCTCGTCGTACTGCAGGCAGAGCACCGACCCCGTGTGGCCTTGGAGCTCCTGCACAACAACAATTAAAAAAAACTGTAGCCACATCTATCGACAACATATTACTCATCATTTTGTCTGTTTTTTTTTTCATACAAGGTGGATATGACGGTCGACCAATAAATTTAAACTCTATCGTTAGATGTGCATTAAAGCACAATAAAAAAGTCGAAAACGATTTTTGAAAAAAACAAAACAAAAAAATCTAAATTTTCAAAGAAAGTACACAAACGAAACGTAAACAAAATACAACACTATTTATAGTTACATCGTCACTGACCTGTAAGAGGCGCGACCTTGAGCTACGACGCGGGCGATACGTTTCCTTCGTCTCACGTAACGTGTTAGACAGAGAAATAGAGGCAGCGCGAGAATCATTGATTTTCTCGGGTCATTATCCGACCTACTATAACCTAGTGAATTTGTTAGGCATCTACATGAGTAAAATTGATAAAACGAAAATTAATTACTGTGGCTAAACTACTTGATTGATTTCAATGTTTTCTTTTAGTATACAATTTAAACAACATGATAAAGCGCTGGTTTCATTTAATGATCGACCGTTTTCTCCGCCTTGTATAACACAAAAATATTGTCAGTGAGACCAGATTAGTAATTGCCGAGTTAATTGCTGGCTCTTCAAAGCAAAAGCAACCTTACGAATTGTGCGTTAGAGTCAGTTTTACTATAAATTAACTATAGTACATGAAAAAATGTACCTTAACACACTGCAACGTCTTCCTGTCCCATATTTTGATAGTATTGTCTCTGAGGCCGGATACAATCTTGTTGTCGTCGTATTGTAAACAGTAAACGCCTTTAGAGTTCTCCGATCTGCAGTTTATCCTCTGTAACACATCATTATAGGTTATTTTATCTCCATGTTATAGTCGAAACCACTTTTGACTGCAAAAATTTGACTAAATACCTAACCTAACAAACTAGAACACATACCTCCTTAACATTTCATGAACCAAAAGTGCAAAAGTGGTTTTGATCGGTTATGGTTACTGTAACATATACAGGTTGATTTTTTTGTCACTGGCCATACTTGCAGGGCTTGAAGTACTTGTCAATATGAACAACTTTCATTATGGGACCAACTCTGATATCGCAAAAAATAAAATGGTTCCTTCATACATTTTGGTCGAGTAGGTATTGAACTTTTGTATGGACAGCTGATAATTTTTTGTGATCTCGAGAGTTAGTCCCATGATAAAAGTTGTTCATATTAACGACTACTTCAACCCCTGCAAGTATGGCCAGTGACAAAAAAATAACCCTGTATACAGATTAGGATTTCGCACTCACTTGCAAGTTATGTTTGCCCATTCTCCAATTGTCTTCAATAGATTGTATGTCCTTTATAATTTTTGGATAGAGTTGTCTGTAGAAAGAGTGAGATGGATGCTGGCAACCTGGCTTCGGCTTGAACAGGTATTGGATCCTAGAGGGAAAGAGAAAGAGATATTATAAAACTGAGACAACCCCTTATTCGGACCTCCTCGGTTGCGGTGATGGCATCTATTTTCTGATTTCAGACTTCCATTTGGAATGAGGCAGTCGATCGCTACACGATCGCGGCAAATGAATTCTGCGACTAACACAGCATCAGCTTAAATTTAACTAAATAAAATCGTCCTTTCCGATCGGAATGGCAACCAAATGGGTCAGAATAAGTGGGATTATCAGATATATTGGGTTTGTTAATTACTTACTACAATATTTTTTTTTATACTACTTAGGTGGCAAACAAGTTTACGGCCCACCTGATGGTAAGCGGTTACCGTAGCCTATAGACGCTCATAACACCACGGGCAAATAAAATACAATATTACATTTTCCCTGCCAGGGGTATCACTCACGCGTTGCCAACCTTGAGACATGAAGTTGTTAAGTCTCCTGTGCCTGTAATGTCCTGTCCCTTTCTATAACTATTCAGTAAATTGGTTTTACTTCTTTCAGTACGGCAGTTAGTTACCTACTCAATTTGACGGCATAACACGCAAATATGGTCTAAATTATTTCTTACTAGCTGTTCCCCGCGGTTTCACCCGCGTTTTCGGTATAAATATTAGTCTATGACCAATAAAAAGTAGCCCAAGATACTCCTTATAACATAAGCTATATGCCAGTGAAAGTCCCGTCAAAATCGGAGCAGCCGTTTCGAAGAGTAACCGGAATAACAGACAGACAGACAAACATTTTTTTTTGTTATAAGTACCATACAATATACTTTCATTATGCATCTAGTAAAAAGCTGTTATTTCGACATTACAAACATACACTTCAATTTATTTGTATACTAGTTGTCCCCCGCGGTTTCACCCGCGTTCCTCGGGGATCTAATGTTTCGCGTAAACATATATACATTCGGGATAAAAAGTATCTGCGTACCAAATTTTATCGCGATCGGTTCAGCGGTTTAGGCGTGAAAAGGCAACAAACAAACAAACAAACACACATTCGCATTTATAATATTGGTTAGGATAACCTCGACCGCTCCCCACGTGGCGGCCGGGTATCCTATGAGGATTACTCAACGATAAAAAAATAAATAACAAACTAACCAGCCCCTCCTCTCGGCGAGCCCCCTCCACAGCGAGTCGGTGCGCACCTTCCGCTCGACGAGCTTCTTCCACAGCATGCCCTCCGAGATGACGCGCTGCCACTCGCGGCACACCAGCTCGGCCGCGCACAGCGACGGCGCGTCCAGGTACCACAGGATGTTCTCCGCCACGTGGTCCAGACCCTTCTCTATCGGACAAACGATACGATACGATACTTTATTGAACACTTACTTCTTCAACCGTTACGTTTTCAGTGTGACGTTTTACGTCAGTAACGTTTGTGACGCATGTGTAATTAACCAGAAATATACGTGGCTAGGTGACGAGTAAAGTATTAGAAAAAGATAAGCGAGAGAAACAGAGTTTTTGACTTTATTGTGCACAAAAATAAATCAAGAAATATAACATAGCTAGCATTCCGCTCCGCGGTTTCGCCTATAAGGTGATAAGATTCTTTGTGCAAAATTGCAAGTCTCTAGGTAAAGCGGTTAGGGCTGTGCGTTGATATATCAACAGTCAGTCCGTTTACCATTTTATATATACAGATACAGTCAGAAGAAGATTGGCAAATTAAAACTCAGTGATAATGACGTCAAACGCCGCGGCGAAGGTCATGTGTTCGAATCCTACAATGAACTTGGAGCATTCGGTGAATGAAATCATGAGGAAACAAAAGCACGGTGGTAGGGTACATTGTAGTACCCGTCTGACTGGCTACCACCGTTTCAGTTGCACTTGAGAGTTCCATTCAAGGCTTTCTATGCATACCGACCTTCGGCCACATCATCACCTATAAAAAAACCAGAAACTTAAAAATAATAATCGTAGTACCTATTACTTATTTACACAGAGTGTCGGATCTTGACGAAACGTATACAAAGTGTTCCTTTTGATATCCCATAATTTTAAATAAAATATTCTGAGACATTATTCCTCACACACGGCCATCTGACCCCAAACTAAGCAGAGCTTGTGCTATGGAAGCCAGATAACTGATATACTACTTTTCTTTTGTAAATATATACTTAATACATAATTACACCCAGACTCAGGACAAACAAACATGTTCATGCACACAAATGTCTGTCCTGAGTGAGAATCGAACCCATAACCTGTAGGGTATATTACCAAAATTGATTAGGGTATATGTCAAAAAATTTACTGGCACATGAATTAATTTTTCAATAGATTTTTCTTTTCGTATTAATTTTTCATACAAAATAATACGACGAAGCCACGAACTCATCAATGCGAATTACTTTTATTATAGGGCTAACTCTGATATCGCGTAAAATAATATGGTTGCTTCATACATTTTGGTCGAAACTAAGGTATTCAACTTTTGTATGGAACAGCTGATAATTTTTTCATGATTTCACAGTTAGTCCCATGATAAAAGTTGTTCATTTTGACCTACTTCCACCCTTGCAAGTATTGCCAGTGATAACAAAATCACCCAGTATATGTAAAACGCCCTTACGTGAATATGACAACGTCGCATTCTCTTAGCTTTCAATATGAATGATTAAGGGTATGTTCCGACATACACTGCGAACACTGTAAGGTGTGACGTCAATTTAGTATACTGAGAAGCCGTTCCTTTATAGTTAGCTATACTGGGTACTGTTTAAAACGGAACGCAGTCCAGTATACTGTGTGTCATCCACGTATATGTAAACTGTCATTCTGGACGCCGTTGATCACGTGATCATAGCACTGAGAGCACCTTGCGAAAACGCCAGTGCTCACAGTACAAAAATGGCGACGATTCATGACGTCATATATTTCCCTAGGATACTGCGGCAGTATACTGTCATCTATAACGGAACGAATTTCTCCCCAGTAAGAGTACTGAACAGTGCTCGCAGTGTATAACGGAACATACCCTAAGTTTGGTTTTACTGCGTGAGTTTGGTAACGTCGCGAAATAAAGATTCGTCATAACTGGTGTAAATTTTTTTAATTATGGTTTTAGGACTTTTTGTATTATTTTTACTTATAGCATATAACCATAGAGTTATGGGACATCAAAAGGAACACATTGTATAATGGTAAATAAAATGAGAAAATACAGTCTAAGGAGACGAGATAACAGAATTATATGATCTAAATATACTTACATTAGAATTTCAAACAGTAAACAAGTCACATACAATTTGAAATTCAATCAATTTTTTTCTTTAATCTTTCCTTGTTTACTTTGAAAATATCAAATTCTAACTTAATATATTTTCCTCATGCACGTTAGAAAAACCCTTAGTCATTTTTGAATCATTTATGTATGATGATCATTGATATATTTAAAGATGAATCTTAATGCAAAGACTTAAGATTTATTTTCCTATGCAATTCTTGAACGTCGCCACATCACTTTCCATGTAGAGATTATAGTCTAGCCACAGTAAAAACAAAAGCAAAACAGTATGTCAATTATGTATGTTATGTTGACTTACTGGGCAGCATACTGATGAAGTCACGCTGTAGCATTGGCTTGAGGTAAGAGTTGATGTGACCATGTTGATAATGGCACATGCGAGCCAGGAGTTGTTCCACAAACTCCACCTGGTGGAAGGAACATCAAGTTATTATCCATACTAACATTAAAAAGCTGAAGTGTTTGTTTGTTTGATTGAACGCGCTAATCTCAGGAACTACTGGTTCGATTTGAAAAATTCTTTTAGTATTGGATAGCCCATTTATCGAGGAAGGCTAGGCTTTTTATCCCGGGACAACATAAGATCCTTCGGATAACGCGGGTGAAACCGCGGTGCGGAAGTTAAGATAAGGAAGGTAAGATAGCTAGTATGATATAGATCTAAAAAAAAATATTGCTATTGGTAAGCCTTTCACCTAGGAACGCCTGGAGCGATTTGGCAAATTAAAAAAAAAATGTTCCTAATAATCTGAATAAGGTTTTTAATGAAAAAAAAATTGGATCCCGGAAATTTGGAAAATTCTGGTAATCTTAAAGTGCTTTTTTTCTATGTGATTTATTGAAATTTGAACAGCCAACGTCCGGTCAGTTAGTAAATAAATTAGCTACATATCACCGTTTACTAACATTTTGTACTTAGTTCCATGAGTATTCCATGAGAGGCGCTGTGCAAATTCCTATAGAGAAATGTCGTAAACGCTAACGTGATAATAAAGGTTTATTACTTTAATTCTTTACACTTAGCAGCTGCATTTGCGAGCCAGTTCCTTCTAGACTTTGTGTGCTTACCACCTTCGGCCACATCACCATAATGAGATAGTCGTCAAACACAAGCCTACACAAAGTAAAAAAAATTTTTTTTTTTTTTTGGATATTTCGTTTGACCAAGTTTGTAAAAGAGACACATTCCTCCCCGCAGTTTAGGGGTGGAATTTCGAAATATTTCTTAGCGGATGTCTACATCATAATAGCTAGCTCATATATCTGTATGTCAAATTTCAGCCCGATCCGTCCAGTGGTTTGAACTGTACGTTGATAGATCAGTCAGTCAGTCACGTATTCCTTTTATATATACACATAATATGAATACTGCATATTGTATAATGCCACTGTGCTCATTTAGAATGTTGCATAATTCATGAACACCTCAAATAAAAAATCTATTCCTCTATTTTAACACACTTTTTTCTGATCCAAGTTCGATTCAATTTAAAAACATTATTTTTATGCTCAATTTCGGAGAAAAACAATGATAATATGTATAAAATGACGTCTCTAACACGGTGTGACAGAGATAACGCACGGCGATGCGTCGTGTCGCACTTTACACGAGACGCCAAGACGGGTGATTAGTACTATGTATGTTAATTGGCTTTATGGGAATTAATTATGTTGTGGTGCAATCAATAAATAAAAAAAATTAAAGCAAATATAAATATTAAGTCGATGAGAGCTCAGTGAAGTTTGTGAGTTCGAATCCTACAAAGAGCCTGAGCTTTGGGTGAAGGATAACATTCGTGAGGAAATCATAGCACGGTGGTAGAGTACTTTGTAGTACCTGACTGGCTGGCTATCACTCATATTGAAAATGGGTCACCATAGACCTACCAGTGTGTTCCGGCAGCTGCACTTGAGAGCTGGCCTACCACCTTCGGCCACGTCATTTACCACAGTGAGATTGTGGTCAAACACCTCCATAAATGTTAAAAATAAATACCTGATCAGTTTCATTCCATCTTGAGAAGTAGTTGAGGCAGGAGTCCCGTTCAGCTGCGTACGCGGCGCTGCTCGGCATCGGCCGCACGCCCGTGTCGAGGCATGTGATCGACGTCACCTGCTAAAAAGTCAAAGTCAAGGTCAAAGCCATTTACACAGTTAAGGCTCTAGGAGGGCACTTATGAATGTCGAAGCTGCTGAAGTTACCACCGGTTCGGAAGTCAGCCTTCAACTGAGAAGAACCATAAACTCAGCAAGGTTAAAAAAAACTAACAAATAACCCCTCCTTTATTTACTTCACCGCTGATGGGTAAAAAATTAATAATAACATAGTGCTGATAGTACAGCTTATGACTATGGAGACAATCTGCATTTGAACTAAAATCTGTCTATCTTGCAAGTGGGGTTGGACCGCAGGATTGGATATATTGAATGCAACATTAAGAATAAAATTAAATATACTTACTTATACTATTCAATTAAATGAGCAATATTTGTATATATTCTTGGAAATAGCTCTAAAAATTTTTATGAAAGTTGCAATTTAGGAGTTTACATGGGAAATTTGTTTACTCTATTTTCACTCAAGCAAAGCTTGGTCGCCCAGGTTCTTATGGAGCTTATGTTCATTAAATTGGACAGATATTGTTAATGATCAATTGATTTTATGTGATGAAACCAAAATTGATTATAGAAAACAGGTTTCATGTGAAAAATTATAATATATAGGCACATATGAATAGTGTGACTGCAATGCAATGTATGGAAGGTTGCTATGAGAAGAGCCCATTTATCAAGGAAGACTATAGGCTACTTTTTATCCTGGGAAAACATAAGCTCTCTCTGGAACGCGGGTGAAACCGCAGGGTGGGAGCTAGTTCAGTATATTTCTGTTTATTACAGAAAACAATATTTCAGTGTGTTATTTGAATTTCGGCTTGCAACCTTCTGAATAGAGGGGTAACAGTTTTTGTACATAAATCTTTAATTATATCTCTTCTAAAGCAATGAATGCCTATTTATATTGAAACCAATAGTAATAATAATTTTCAACTATAAATATTTGGACTAACAATTTCTAATGTACAATTTATGCGAAAATAATTGTTGTTGCTGTGAAAAACAGCTGTAACATACAGACAGACACATATTGAATTCTCACCGGCTCCATCTAATAATGGGTACAGAACCCTTTCAATGTACAGTAGATTAGATACCCTATGCCGTTGACTTTAAAGTTCACATTGGCTCCAGTCACACTATGATCATCGCACACATCATGCAACATTAACCCAAAATAGTATTTAATTCTAAGAATATAAGGTATATAATCCAAATCATTTATAGGTTTGAAAAACAACAACATCCTCTGTTTTTTTTTAAATAAAGAACACAGATTTTAAATAATGAATCAACCTTTAAAGGACAGAGCAAAATATAATCTTCTATCTTCTTTTATCTTGTATTCTGGGATTGAAAGGAAAAGAGAGGGAAGACCTAGAGCGAGATTGGTGGACAACATCTCAGTCACATATAATATTTCACCTCATCAAAAAAAGACAGGTAAGGAAAGGCGCTGGAAGAGTTTAATAACTAGAGATTCGTAACAAAAGTATATAAGAATTTTAGACATAAATGGTTTTTAACAGTGTAAATGAAGGAAAGAGAGGGGAAATATTCAAAGTATAAACAAATTTACAAGTATATCATTAGACAAACTGAATTTGAAAAATGGACAGGTCAGTTGGTGTGGTTGGTATGATACCCTATCTATCACGCCACAGGTTGTGGATTTGATTGCCAATAAGGACAGAAATTTGTGTGCATGAACATGTCTGTTTGTCCTGAGTCTGGGTGTATTATCTATATAAGTATATATTTACAAAAGAAAAGTAGTATATTAAGTATATCAGTTATCTGGCTTCCATAGCACAAACTCTGCTTAGTTTGGGGGTTTGTTGTTTTTTCAGATGGCCGTGTGAGAGTAATGGCACAGGATATTAGTTGTAAAAAAAGTTATATACAACCAGTATACTGTAATCAAAAACAGATTCAGTTCTAATAAGCAATATGATTAATATTATATCATAGATATTGAACATTTCATACTAATATTTTTTCCGAAAGTAGAACAAACTAATATTTGCATGAAAATACTACTTAATAATGGAGTTACAGCTTTGGTAACTAATGAGGTGAGACAACAAGTAGGTTGTGAGGTTGTTCTAACGGTATTGTGTCGCCAATTCGGATAATTTCGTGATGAAATCCGTTCTTGTGTGAACACAGATGACTCGTAAAATTTAGAGGTTTGAATGTAAATGATCATTGTATTACATTGAAATCATGAATATATCGAAGAAATTGGGAAATTATATGATAAATTTGATTAAATAATATAAGGAAATGGATAAAATTCCCAATTTACCAAGTCCGCATTGCAGAAGTAAAAAAAAATCCTATGCCTCGTCATATAAACTCTTTCAAACAAAATAATAGGGTGTCTATTTAATTTAGTCGATTCAGCAGTATTGGGGTGAGATTCAAGGAGTTGAAGCCTAATAAATGTATGTCAGGTCATCGATAAAAACACAAAATATTGGTAAGAAAAAGGTATGAGGAAAAATGGCGGTGGTGGCCTGACATTAGGGACGCTGTTCTAATTAAAGTTTACGGGCGTACCTGAGGCGGTATAGTATCTTCTATCATCCTATCAGTCTCCATTATTGCTATTTCACAAGTAACATCAATAATTGTTCACTAATAACTTCACTAGATAACGAAAATCACAATCGCTAAATACTCATCGTTCGCATGACGTCAAACACTAATATTTTTTTTAAATTGCAATTTAATTTTGGCACAAGTCAGATTGTATCATACAACCTAGTGAATGATAAGCTCTACCTAACCTACACCAATTAAATACACTTTTTAGGTCCTCAATCTTGTTAAAGTGATTTGTAAATGGAACAAAAGCAAAAATATGCGTATCTTAATCGTAAGCGTAAAGCCGGGAAAATACGTCAGATTTTTGTAGTATATCAGTTATCTGGCTTACATAGTACAAGCTCTGCTTAGTTTGGGGTCAGATGGCCGTGTGTGAGGAATGTCCCAGAATATTTATTTATATTATTTATTTTATTTTTTCATTAGATAGTCGGATCCAATAGTCTCATCCGACTATCGGAAGGCGTTCGTTGGATCATTACTTTGTTTGAGGTTTGAACATTCAATACACGTCCGACCCGATAGTCGGATCGGAGTATATTCATGTTCGCCGGATCAGACTATCGGTTCAGACTATTGGATAAAAAAATCTGACGTATATTCCCGGCCTAATCTGCGTATCTGCGTTAGGCGCGTTAGGTTTCAGATCTCAAGAGTCGTCTCAAAGAGTCCGAGAAAAGTTTTAGTAATACAGCCACCATTTCAATTAAACTTATTGATTTGACTGACTTGGATGTATATAAATCAGACTTTGCTTTGGCTTTGAAAATTCTACAGAGGACTAACATATTTTTGGCATTTGGAGTTGATACTCTGGGGCTGGGGACTTGGGGACCGGAGCAAAGGCTCGTCGCTTGTTCAAAGAGGTATATTTTTGACTCAATTAAGCTTCTCGTGTCAAGAGGGCAAGAATTGGCATTGCCATTCAGCTTGGCAAAGCTGCCAGCCAAAGAGAATATAACCACTACGCTGCCAGTCTTAATAGCACAGTTCTGCTCGGCAGTGATTTGGTGTTTAGTTTTTAATTTTACTTTAGCATTAAAAAAACGACAAGAAAACTTTTTAAATAAGGCTGTATGGGCTACAAGCCTTTGCCTTCCCTAAAAAAGGGAAAATTAAATGTCAAAAGTTGTCTGAAAACTGTCAGTAAGTAAAGAAATGTTTTCTTTTTCTGCCTAATGCAAATTATTTATAAAAATTGGCCTATTTTGTTGATACTAAGTCTCAAATAATGTTTATTCTCACTGTGCATCTAAAACAAATAGCGCACATATTATATTAAACTCTCAGAAATGTAGAAACGCCCACATTCCGTTACTATTGTTACGCACATAATAAATATATTGTTTCTGTAAATATATAAGGATTTATATCAACACAGGTTAGTATTTACTCATAAAGTTATCGTATTTTACATAACCAATAGTATTATTCAACTGAAGAACCAAGATTAGTGTTAATATTTTCAATCTTCATGCGTAGTGATCTTTCTGCAGCACAGTTATAATCTATAGATTACATATTCTCAAGTGCTTTATTTAAGTACTTGTAGGTATTCAAACCATTAATTCTTCATACTCAAACTATCATAATAAGTAATTAAAACTTTTCATCATCATCTCAGCTGCAAGATGTCCACTGCTGGACATAGGCCTCCCCTAAGTATCTCTTAACTATCAACAACTTCTTATAATTTCTACTGACCTGAGATGGGTTCCACCCTTACAATGGAATTAGCCTGTATGCTAATAATTCACATTATAAGACTTCATATGCCTTTGAATTAAAGATAGACGGTTTCTTTTATAATTCACGCAAAAGCCATTCATAAATCAATTTGATTTTTAAACTCATGTATAATGGCCAAAAATGTGACCTAAAATTATGTTATAGTATGGCTTTACTTACTTCTACTAGTGATATTATAATTATTATATGTACATATTGCACAGGTGTAAGCCATGATGTCAGAGGAGAGCGGGGAGAGCCGGCATGGGCCTCCCGGTGTCAACTCCAGGTCTATGAGTGCAGCACATTCTGCTGCTGATCTTGAGGTAATGATTCAAACTATTGTATACTATTAAGTGTGTATTAGACGGTTTCGCAAGTTAATAATAGAGCTTAGAAAGGAACTGACTCTTATGTGCAGCTCCGGAACACAGATATATGCTTGCTGATAGATTTAAAACTTGAAGGTGGTAGCAAGCCCGGGGAGTACTATAAAGTATGTAGGGATTTTGGTGCAATGGTTTCCTCACAATGTTTTCCTTCAACAAATTAAGCTCTCAGTGAGTCGCAAGATTCAAACCCTAGATCTTTGTCACGGCAATACCAAGTCACTACTACTAACTGACCTATCATCTCCTTGTTCAGTCAGCAACTTAAATAGCTGAACAGATACTTTACAAAGAACTTGTACACTATATCTATTCATAATATGGAAAATAAAGTAAAGAGGTGTCTTATAAATGTTATGTTAAAAAACCTACTTACTATAAATTTATACATAATGAATAGTTCCAGTGTACAGGTCTTTTGTAAATTTGTATCTGTTCAGCTACTTATGTTGCTGACCGTACCAGTGTTGCCAATGACCTTGAGTTAAACCAAACACTTCCACATTCAGGTGCTCCGTGAAATAGAGCATGTATTCTTCAGTCCGCCGTCGGAGTTCGACGCGGCGCGCTACGTGCTGGAGCACGCGCCCTCGCCGCCATCTTGCGAAGCTATAGAGGAGATGTTCACGAAGCTTAAGAGACAGCAGCAGGTCAGTCATGGATCTTAAATGTTTCGTTAAATTCTTAAGGTTTTTATGCAGACTAGCTTACCGCCCCGGCGGTTTCACCCGCGAACCCCTATTGTACCCCTTTAGGGATGGAATTTTCAAAAATCCTTTCTTAGCGGATGCCTACATCATAATAGCTATCTGTATGCCAAATTTTAGTCCGATCCGTCCTGGCCCTCTAAAAAGGCCGCTCAAGCAATATTGCTAATGCAATTCATTTTTCGAATTCTTGGCAGATCCTACTATACTACTACTTATTTCAATATATTTTATGTAAAATCGTCACTACAAATATACAGTTTATTTCATTAAAAGATTTGGTATTCCCTCGTAGCGTTGTTATAAAGAAATCCATCAATTACTGTAAATATTTTGATGTTGGAAATTTATGTATATTCTACAAGCTGGCTGAAAAAAAAATCTGTATCTACGCTATATAATATTATAAAGCTGAAAAGTTTGTTTGTTTGGTTGAACACGCTAATCTCAGAAACTACTGGTTCGAATTGAAAAAAATACTGTTATTACTGTAAAAATATTTATTGAGGAAGGCTATAGGCTACTTTTTATCCCGGGAAAACATAAGATCCCTGGGGAACGCGGGTGAAACCGCGGGGCGGAAGCTAGTTAACAATAAAATCTCAAAGTTCGCTAATAGCTCACTCACACATTACGTTATTTATGTCTTATACCTACATATTTACCTCTCGTCCAGTTGATCAAATTTTAATTTTAGCGCATTACCTATTTTCCTAAGTAAATTTTGTTCAATCCACAGGTAGTATCAGGCAAAGCACTTCATCTAATATCCCAGCAAAGAGATAATTGTGATCGCGAATTTGCTGAAATCCAAAACATACGCGAACAACTCGCGCATACACTAAAAACATGCCAACAAGCTCGCGAACAACTCAGAACGGCTTCCAATCACCTCACCATATCGACCTTTGTAATCCTAGCAAATTTTAGAAAAAGGCAAATCATAAGGTCTGTCTTAAAATCTCTAGAGTTACTCCGGAGTTTGCGCAGCGTTGAAAAAGATGTCGCCGAATTGTTAAATAGGAAAGAGTATTATGATGCTATAGAGCTAATTTTGAAGAGTAGGAAAGCAGCTTCTAACCACAAAGAGTATACTTGCATCGCTGACTTGGCGACAAGACTTCAAGACACCCTAGATATGACAGAAGAGAAATTAGATTCTGTTCTTTCGACTATATGCTATAATTTCGATGAAAGCATTTTTAGGAAATTACGGAAAGCCTACGCTTTATTAGGAAAGACACAAGCAGCAATGGAACAGCTGCATATGCACTATTCATCGGCTGTCAATGAGTCTTCAATCAAAGCTGTTAAAAATTACGTAGGAGAAGTGACTTTGGAGATGAAATTTCAAGAGATGTGCCAAGCGGTACAACCTAATAAAGCGCCGATATGTCTCTTGAACCTTTGCGAGAATCTATTCCTCATTATGCGCAGTTACTATTTATTAGTCGCGTGGCATTCTAAACATGACGAGGAAGAATTATTACCAAGTTTAAGTAACGTATTTGATATTGAAAAGAATGTCAGTAGAGAATATATAAGGCAGAAGTTAAAAGCTGGTCTTGTTAGGATTTGGCACGATGTTCAGGCGAAAGTGTCGACCTTTTTGAAGAGCTCTGGGTTGGAGGAGTATCCTTTTGAAAAGTTCATTCAGATGTTAGGTATATTGAGGAAGTTGACGCAAGTTGCAGAAGTTTTCTGTGGGGATAAATCAGATTTGCTTCAAGATTTTATTAAGACTCAGAGTGTATTGTATATCAAGAACTATCATAGAGGTCGGATGGAAGAACTGAAACTCTTTTTAGAGAACGAGGGATGGGAACAGTGTCCTGTTAAAACTTCCTTCAATCTATTAAATCTGCAAGAGTTTAAACAGTTCAAGAAGTATTTAACACCTTTAAGGTCAGAAACGTCGATTGTTTCCAAAACGCTTTCCGATGGGACATCGTCGGTGCATTCTCAAGATGACAGTGTTTATATCGCGAAATATTTCAATACAAAAACAAATCATACACCTTTCGAGATTTTTAGAAATGAAAATGTCACAAACGATGATATATTCGGTCTTGAACCGGAATTGGATAGCGAAGAATCCGATGACGAACCAGAGGAACTGAAAAGAGATTTCGTTGACGAAACTGATCGTGAAACTAAAATCAGTCCGTCAAAAGTCAAAGACAGTGTTATTGTGACGAATACAACACTATCTGTGCTAAGGAACTGTGGGCAATATTTACAAATCTGCAGATATTTGCCACAAATCTCATTAGAAGTCGTCCTACTAATGAATCAGCTCTTCGACTACTATTTCTACACAGTACATCTGTTCTTTACATCTGATTTGGAAGTAGCTTCAACTACATTATACAGTGCGAAGTTAAATGCAGTTTTAAAACGGATATCAAATAATATTGATACGGTAAACACGGGAGATGGAGATGCAAAGACATTCATATGCCCAGAGTTACCGCAGCATTTGGTGCTCAGCTCTGAAGAGACATTACATGGATTATCAGAAAGAATTGTTGCAGCTGAAAGCGTTATATTTCTCGCGAAGCAATACGAACTGTTACAGCCTTATTTAGAGTCTATAGTTGCTCAGCACCAGAGATTAATTTTGGAGCACTTTAAAGACAATACGCTAGCTGTTGTTGCAGATTTAAGAGTGCCTGTATATATGTGTTCGGCTTCAAAAGCAGTTGATGCTAGGACAGCGTTAGTTGCTATGTCACAAGTAAAATGGGATGTTAAAAACGTTGCAGTTGAGCATAGCCCATACGTCGACATGATAACGCGTAAAGTACAAGTGTTTGCCTTACGTATAGAGAATATATCGACGAAGGTGTCTTTAAATTTGGAAGTGCTACATTCAGTATGGAGTATGGTATCAAAATTTATAGTGCACTTATTAGTCGAAGGTTTTTCAAACGCGTCGAAATGTTCAAATGGAGGTCGTGGTCTAATGCAATTGGATTATAGACAGCTCTTCGTGAAGATCGAGAAGATTTCTGGACTAAAACCTGTTCCTTTTCAGGATTATGTGGATAGGTATGTGAAAGCGTATTATTTACCGAGGAAAGAACTTGAAGAGTTCGTTGTGGAGAGAACGGAGTATTCTAATAAACATTTGTTAGCACTGGTTGGTTGTGCGTGTGAGAATAAGAGAGATAAGCAAGCTTTAGCTGCTCTAATTGAAGGGAGAGATGCATAAATAGATCTGAAGTAGCTAATAGATTTATGAATCCCCCTTATTCAGACTCATTCGGCTGCCATTCCGATCGAAAAAGAACGTTTTTATTTGGTTAAATTTAGGCTGATGCTGTGTTAGTCGAAGAATTCATTTACTGCGATTGTGTACCGATCGACTGCCTCCTTCCAAATGGTGGAAGTGTGAAATGAGAAATTAGGGAGCAATCCTATTCAATAGGCTACTCAACCGATTCGTCTTCCCGATCGGGACCGCAACCGAGCAGGTCTGAATAAGGGGGTATGTAGAATTTGGTAATACAAATGGCACAAGACGCCAAAAGATTTAATAGTAGCAAATCAAAATATACTATAAACTATATCTGGTGGATATTTTTCAGAAAGTATGCTAGGTTCGTAGCGTAACTCAAAGACGTTTCCATACATTTCGATTGAGTAAGCTTGATCTTTAATATTACTAATTGCGATATTGTCATCCCGTTTTAACATCATTTTTTTAATTTTTGTAGATAAGATTTGTAAATGATGGAACAAAAATATGATTTCTATGTATATAATGTTAAACGTCGGTCGAAACGTGATACCTACGATTTTTTACCGACATAAAACGAAAAGGTTCTATATTTGACGCTTATTTAAGGCGATGATAGCTGATTGGCGTAACACAATGACGTCGTATGCCATGTCGAAGGTCGTGGTTTCGAATCCTACAATGAGCTTGAGCTTTCGGTGAAGGAAAACATCGTGAGGAAACCATAGCACGGTGGTAGGGTACTTTGTAGTACCCGCCTGGCTGGCTACCACTCTCAAGTTGAAAATCTGTCGCCAAACACCTATGTACCTTTTAGACTTTGTGTATTTACCACCTTCGACCACATCGTCACTTACCATAGTGAGATTGTGGTCAAACACAAGCCTATAAGTAGTAAATACATTGAAAACCCACCATAAACATTTTGTATGAATCCCGCCATCTTTGAATTCTGCTTCATTCAAATCACTATAGATTTTGAATCTTCAACTCTAACTCAATGGACATTGAGTATATTATAATTTGTCATTATATATTTTACCCATAAGTACACATTTATGATTATGTATGTAGTTAATCGAATTATTAAGTTAAAAAGATGTCGCAATATGTAAGACTGGCTCGAAGGACCAGTCCAGAGAGCAACATGTACTTAAACTAAAGTGTTTTTTTTTTAAATTTAAGTTTAATATATTAAACCGCTTAAATGAGTGGGATATGGGGACTTACAGGCCAACTACATCTGTCTCAGTTAAACAGTTTGCCTATCTATATACAAATAAATAAAATTGATGTGTCTGTTTGTAATGTCAAAATAAGAGCTTTTTGCTAAATGCATAATGAAAGTATATACGGTACTTATTACAAAAGAACAATTTTTAAATTGTTGTCTGTCTGTCTGTTTGTTCCGGCTAATCTCCGTAATGGCTGGACCGATTTTGACGGGACTTTCACTGGCAGATAGCTTATATTATTATGTGTAACTTAGACTTACTTTTATTGGTTACTAGCTTTTCCCCCGCGCTTTCACTCTCATTCCCGGGATAAAAAATAGTCCATAACCTTCCTCAAGGCTAATTTTTGTATCGGGAACGCGGGTGAAACCGCGGGGAACGTTAGTAGTTAATAAAGGTGTTATTTTATTGGATAAGTTATATTCCTATGTATTTGTTTTTACAGCAACCCCCTGTGTAAATAAAACCCGCATCAGTGTAGTAATTCTCGAGTTACAAGCACACAAACGGACAGACAGGCAGTGATTACGTTACTTTGTTGCAATCAGTTTCAATCAAATTGAAACAACTTCAAAATTAATAGAAGCACTGTTTGCATATGCAGTTAACGTAACGTAAAAAGGGGATAAAATAAATGTTATATCTAACCGATTTCTAATTGTAACTGATTGCAATCAAGTAACGTAATAGCTGCACAGAGCGACGACGTAGCGTTTTATTATATTTATGGCCGTGTGTGAGGAATAATGTCCCAGAATATTTATTTATTTATTATTTATTTATTGATCATATAAAGGTTATAAAGTGACTCTCATCTATTTGAATTTCATAAAAATAGTTTATAAATTTTTATTTGTAATCTCAAAGTAAAAGACAAATTAAACGTTATTTTTATTAGTATATTAGAAATGCTTATAAATAAAATAAAAAATATAAATGATGTAAATATTTTTTGTTGTATTATTTTACACTAAATAGAATAATTTGAGTTGGCGATATAAAAAAAAACAGAAAATTCATAGAATTATTATCTGAACTACGCGTCTGTGTGTATGGCACAGTTACGCACACAGGTAACTAATTTTTGGCTTAGTTAGATTCCGAGCTAGCGTTGTTTGAAAACCTACTTTCTATAGGTAATGATTCTATATTAAAAGTAATAATTTCATTAAATTACTACAATAACTATAACCTCTCCCTTTAAAGGTATAATAAATCCCATCAAAAATATAAAATGTAAAAAAAAAGTCTCACAACACAGTTCTTCCACTACAAAAAGTTGTGAGATCTCATGTAAAAACAAGTCGGTTATTTTTCTTTATTTTAGTTAGTTCCCCTTATTCAGACCTGCTCGGTTGCGGTCCCGATCGGGTAGACAAACAGATTGATAAGTTTACTGAATAGGATGGCTCCTATTTTCTCATTTCAGACTTCAGCAACTTCACAGCATCAGCCTTAACGGAATAAAATCGTCCTTTCCGATCGGAATGGCAACCATATGGGTCTGAATAAGGGGGATGATTATCTATTACCTAATTTTTTCGCCGAAAAATGGGAAGATGAAGTATTTATCTATTATCAATTTTTTTACCTAATTTTTAAGGCGATGATAGCTGTGGTAGTGACGTCGGACGCCGCGGCGAAGGTCGTGGGTTCGAATCCTACAATGAGCTTGAGCTTTCGGTGAAGGAAAACATCGTGAGGAAACCATAGCACGGTGGTAAGGTACTTTGTAGTACCCGCCTGGCTGGCTACCACCCTCAAGTTGAAAATCTGTCGCGAAACACCTATTGGTGTGTTCCGACAGCTGCACATGAGAGCCAGTTCCTTCTAGGCTTTGTGTGCTTACCACCTTCAACCACATCATCACTTAAAATAGTGAGATTGTAGTCAAAACACAAGCCTATACAAAATAAAATAAAAATGGGATTTTTCTTTCCGGTATTTGGCTAGTAACGTCGCTTCTTCAACGAACCGCTCACGTCTAAATCAGGTAAATAGTCGATTTTTTCAAAAAACTCTTCATAATCGCAACAGAAACTATATGTTCCGTCGTTTGATCGCCACTTCAACCACGAATAATTAGGGTTGTCCTCGCATATATCGTTGCAAAATATAAGATCTTGTAGTACTGTAGTGTTGTAGTAGGGACAATTAATCGATATGAATGCTGTTGCAGTTTTCATGACGGGGTTATAGGCAACCTGAAAATAATTAAAAACAATTATTATTATCAAGAACTATCTGTGTATAGATTAAAAAAATTAGTTAAACAAAAGTTATGTAAGAAAGGGTACTATAAAGTTTCTGATTTTATAGAAGACAAGAATGCATTTAAATGAAATGTTCGCTACACAAACTATTTCATTAAAATTTTATAAACTTTGTTATTAGTAATTAAATTTTTACATAAATAAAAAGAACAAAGATCTATAAAAAATGTCCCTTGCTGAGTTTCTTGCCGGAGTCTTCTCAGTCCAAGTGTATTCCGAACCGGTGGTAGAATCATTTGTAACGTTCATAAGTGCCTTATTAGGGCCTAAACTGAATAAATGATTTTTGAATTTGAATTTTGAATTTGAATTTATTGGAGCTAAGCTTGGATAGGAACTAAATTAAAAAAAAAGTGTGTACATAACGAACGTAATTATTTACATTTATTTATTATTTTCATTATCAACAATTTCTACAGGCTTTTCTTAACCTTATACAACAAAAAGAGTACACACCAATTAAATTATTCTACTATTATGTTTAGGCTGAAATGAGAAAAAAGGAGCCTTCCTATTCAGCAGACTACTCGATCGGTTTGTCTACCCGATCGGGACCGCAATCGAGCAGGTCTGTATAACCCCTATTATAGGTAAATGAGAATATTGTGAGAGTTTGTTGCTCAATCACGCATCAGTAATGACTGAACGGATTTTGCCGAAACTTGGCTTAAAGTTAAATCATATCCTAACATACACAGCTGTATTTGAAAGCTAGTTTTTTTTTATATTTTTTATACAACATAGTCGGCAAACAAGCATACGGCCCGCCTGATGGTAAGCGATTATCGTAGCCTTGCAACCAGACGTATCACTCGCGCATTGCCGACCCTTCCCCCCTCCTCGATGAGCTCTGGCGACCTTACTCACGCGCAGGAACACAACTATAAGTTATTTGGCTGCGGTATTCTGTAAGGTGGAGGTACTTCCCCAGTCGAGCTGCTCTTTGAGCGACATATCGCTATGCTCTACCTCTCTTACAGGTTTTTTCTAGGCTTTGTGTGCTTACTACATTCAGCCACATCATCACTTACCATAGATAGGTTTGTGTTCGACCAAATTAATCTCACCATGAAAGAAAGAACTATTATTTAAAGAAGGTTCAGATTGCTTTTTAAAATTCATACTCACTTTAAAGTTATACATAGGAACTGGCACCAAACCGTTATTATTTGCATCAACACTTAGATAAACCTGTTTGAACTCTCCGTTTTTATCTGGCAACACCATCACGTCGTAAGTTCCAGTATATATTATTAATTTTGTTCCTAAAGAGTATGCATGTCTTCTTAGGCCCTGTAAAATAAATAATAATAAATAATCATTTATTTGCAATAATGAGTAGTACAGATGGATGTTAAAATACAAAATGGTGGTTACATTAGCTAGTACAAAGGCATGCATTATACACAAATAGCTATTCCCTACGGTTTTACCTGCGTTTCCGGGATAAAAATAGCCTATAACCTTCCTCAAGAATTGGGCCATCAACAGCAAAAATATTTTTTCAAATCCGACTGGTAGTTCCAGAAACAAAAAACTCTTCAGCTTTTTAATGTTTTTTATTTCTTTTTTTTATCCTCCCATAAAGTAATAACTGGTGTATTTTAAGTATAAAAGACACATAAAAATATATATACAGTCGAACATAGAACCTCCTCCTTTTTGAAGTGGGTTAAAAATATAGTACTTACGTCTTCCAAAGCACCCCAATCTCCCGCGTTCCCTCGCATCCACTGCGGCACGGCGTTCACATAGTGGAAGGAGGCTCGCCGCTCTGCCTCGAGACTGAAGTCGCCGCGTGGGGCCAAGTGACCCCGGGATAGGAACTGGTAGTACATTGTACACTGATTATTATTTTTTTGTACATATTTGTAATGTGTGTATGTCAATGTTTATTCAGTTTAGGCCCTAGAAGGCTTAGGACGATTATGAACACATTTGGTAACCTCGAAGCTTAAGCGTTGAAGTTACCAAAGTTGTCGAAATAAATGTACGTTCTTTTAAATTAATGACTTTAATAACGATTATGTGCACTTTTCAAATCCAACGATGAACTTAAGTTTTTAGTAAACGAAACCATCCCCCTTATTCAGACCTGCTCGGTTGTGACCCCGATCGGGTAGACAAACCGATTGAGTAGTCAGAATAGGATGGCTCCTATTTTCTCATTTCAGACTTCCATTTGGAATGAGGCAGTCGATCGGTACACGATCGCGGCAAATGAATTCTGCGACTAACACAGCATCAGTCTAACGAAATAAAATCGTCCTTTCCGAACGCAATGGCAACCGAATGGGTCTGAATAAGGGGGCATATCATGTATATGTAGTGCGGTACTTTATAGTACCCGTCTGATCGCTACTACTTTCATGTAGTATTTTTTTTTATGTCATTAGTTTGACAAGCAGACAGACGGTCCACCTGATGATAAGTCGTCACCGCCGCCTATGAACATTTGCAATACCAGGGGGATTGCCGATGTGTTGCCGACCTTGAAGAGCTCTTTTTACGCCCCTCATAAAGAACCCCATATCGTAGCGCTAAGGGAAAACTGTAATGGGGAGCTCATTCCACATCCCAATGGTCCGTAGTAGAAACGTCCGACTGAATCTTTGTGTGAACGATCGAGGCGACTCGAGGATATAAAAATAAAAACAAATAAATATGATAAATATGAGGATAAGCTCCACATCGCCAGCGAGTGGTGCGATGGTAGAAGGGTGGTTGTAGAGACGCAGACGGTAGTACACAAAGGGAGCCTATGTCTCTCCGAGGGGTTCTAAGCCGTCAGTGAGTTCGGGATCGTCAACGATACGTGTGGCCCGCCTTTGCACCGAGGCACGTGGATCAAACTGGTAAGCGGGTATGCCAGCCCAAAGGTATGAGCAGTACTCCATATGCGCCCTAACCTGCGCTTTGTAAAGCTGAAGCCGCTGGAGTGGTGAGAAGTACTGTTTGAACCTATTTAGCACACCCAGTTTTTTTTTAAGGCAGTTTGGCTTTATTTTCCAAATGACCCCGGAACTGGACAATATTGACACCGAGTATCCCAACACTCTTTGAGATTGTAAGGGGAGTGTCTTCGAAGTTAAGTGTGCTACAAATGGTACTAAAATTGTTAGCAAGCACCTACAGGTTTGTTTTGGCAGCAGCACTTGAGAGCATTGTAGGCTGTGTATCGTTACCACGCAAGCCTACATATATACAAAGTAAAAAAAAATACACTTTCGATTCGACTACAATAATCTTGCTTGAGATTGTGGTGTAAGATTTGAACATCGTATCTGGAGTTTGCGCCACCAAAGAAGTCTCGAGGGCCCCACCTCTATCATCGACGAAATAAGATCGATTTTAATTTATTCTACGGGACTTCTTTGGTGGCGCAAACTCTAAGTAGCGGCAGTCACTATTTAAAAATTAAAAATAAATCCGTTCAATGTTGCCTAGTAATAGGATTTCCCCAGGTTAGGGTAAATAAAGTTTGAGATAAAGACATTTTTTTTTTGCTCTGTATAGGCTTACGTTTGACCACGTGATGATGTGACCGAAGGTCGCACACAAAACCTAGAAGGGACTGGCTCTAAAGTGTCTCATTGTAGGATTCGAAACCGTGACCTTGGTCACGACATTCGACGTCAATAAAAAATATTTTAAATCGATATACTTTACCTGTTTATTAGTAATATATGTGTAACCCTTTTCATCACCAAGAATCTCGTCAAATCTGGCTTTTTGGTACTTAGTTTTATACAAATTATTTATATTCAGTGTGCCAAATAAATCCCCCTCTGAAAAAAAACATACACACAAACATCCACATTAGTAAGAAATAAGATAATGTGATGCAATAACATATCTGATGAATTAGTACCGCACCCTGATATGCCACGATAAGTAATTTAGTATTTTTTCTATCATGGAGGAGGAAGGAGTCTTCCGCCAGGCTAGGTCATCGTGTCTGGGGACCGCGGTTGATAAAACTGGAAAGTCGTATATTATATGGCGAGTGCTCAGTAAACTTTGATAGCGCGATGTAGAAACTTGTGGCGCCATCTATCTGTGGCAGGCGAATTGCATAACTCGTCCGTTTACAAAAGGCAACCGTCCATTTACAAATTTTTGGTTATTTAGAAAATGAAATGACTTAAAGTAGGTTAGTTTTAGGTTTAGGTGTTTTTTTATATAATGGATCTATCGTTTATCTCAAGTTAACATCAAGGAACCCAACTTGCAATTGTAAAAAACATTGCAATTTATTCATTTCGGCATTCTACATACATTTGCCTGCCCTTTGTAAACAGACTAGTTATTCAACTCGCCTGCGTCATATCCGCGGCAAATCAGTCCTTTCCGATCGGAATAACAACCGAATGGGTCTGAATAAGGGGGATAGTCTTGTATAATTGACAGATGTTGCTACAACTACAATAACTGTCCCTTTTCACCCGCAATCCCGTGATATTGAATTGCCTGTCTCCCCGCTACCAATCCTACCAATTTTCATCAAAAACTACTAATTTGGGGTAACTTACGCACAAAATTCGGTCGACGAGTGCTCGTCTGTACATGAGTACTCGACGGTGATATCTCGTGTTTTACATATAGAGTATTTAGAAGATTCTTGTCGAAGCACGCCTCGTATATCTTGTGAAAGGATGTATTTATTTCATAGCCTATTCTGCAACAATAATGAGGTGTTAGAAGTTTAAAAACTATTAGCACGCTTAAAATTTACGACTCGTAATATTATCCCCGCGTTCCCGAGGGATCTTATGTTTTCTCATGATAAAAAGTATCCTATATGTTAATCCAGCATGTATTGTATCTGTTTGCCAAATTTTATCCAAAACCGTTCGGTAGTTTTTGGGTGGAGGAGTACTTTTTTTTTTTTTTTTTTTGACTGGAACAGGAAGGTGGTGGGTCCAGGGGACCTTCTTCCACCGTTACGCGGATTTTTGCGGTGAGCGCTGAGGGCTCTCAACCGCTACTTAAAACTAAAAACTAAAACTAAATAATTTTGGGCAACGGTAGCCTGAGGGTGCCCCCTGTGGGGCTCGACCTCGGCTCAGGACGTTGCCTGGGGAATGAGGGAGGACTTAGCATGCAAACAATTATAATTATTTGGGGATCGGTCGGATTGCTAATATGCAGCTCGGGCCGCTTAAACGGGACGAGACTGAGAGGGACGTCGCGACGGTCCTCGCCGGCGAGGACGAAATCTTGGTTGTCGGTTGCGCATTTGTATCTGTTTTCGGGCTTCTTCGGCCTCGATCTGCGCTAGGGTAATGGCATCGTCTGGCTCGCTGAGGGCGTGCCTAGGCCTACGGATGCGGGAAATAAGGGACGGGGTGTATGTGATAGTGTTGACTATCAAGGGATTCGCGTGGTGCGCTGCGGTATCAAAATATCGGCGCGAGGCGCGTTTTATAAATTGTTTGATTGTAGGGAGACCTAAGTCAAGGTGGAGGTTTTCATTGCGCATGTACCACGGGGCGCCCGTGGCTTTGCGCATGAAACGGTTTTGAATCACCTGAAGGGTGTGGAGATGTGTGGGAGCAGCGTGAGCGAACACGGTGCTCGCATACGTCATGACTGGACGGATACACGCGGTATAGAGTCTAACCTTGCTTTTTAGGGCAAGTTTAGACCGGGCGTTGATCATGCAGTGGAGTCGTCCTGCCACAAAGGCGGCGCGCGCGCGAACCGCCCTTATGTGTGCAGCGAAGGATAGGCGATCATCGAGGGTCACACCGAGATATTTGGCTTGCCTCTCCCAAGGGATCGGCTCGCCGAATAGTGTGACTGGGTCGGGGATGGGGGGACGTCTTTTTCGGTCGGTTCTATAAAAGAGAACCGCCTGACTCTTGGAGGGGTTGATCTCTATTCTCCATTTCCGGAACCATGCGCCTAGGGCGTTGGCTGCGGTCTGGAGTTTCTTAGAGATCGCGGGCGGGCTTTTGCCTGAGCAATATACGGCAGTGTCGTCTGCAAAGAGAGCGAACTGCGTATTCCTGACTCTAGGGATGTCGCTCGTGTAGAGCGTGAAGAGCAAGGGAGATAGTACCGAGCCCTGCGGGACACCGGCACTAATGGGGTGTGGTGAGGACAGGACGCCTTCGACCCGATATCGAAAGAGGCGATTCGACAGAAAGTCTCGTAAGATGGTCACGAGTCTCGGTGGCACACCTAGGGTGTAAAGCTTGTAGAGCAAGCCTGTGTGCCACACCTTGTCGAATGCCTTTGCGACATCGAAGAAAAGGGCGCCTGTCATGTGACCTCTCTGGTAACTTGTGGAGATGTGTTCAACAATTCTATGGACTTGATGAACACACGAGTGTTTGGGTCGGAACCCAAATTGCTCGTCTGGGAGGAGTTTGTTAGCATCGGCAAATGCTTTAAGGCGGACGTAAATGATTCTCTCATAAATCTTGCCCAGTACGTTGAGCAGACTTATGGGACGATAACTGGAGGGCTCGGACTTGGGTTTGCCGGGCTTGTGGATCCCAATCACGTGGGCTTCTTTCCACTGGTGTGGGAAAATATTGTTTGAGAGGGCGGCATTGAAGATGGCCGTCAATAACATGATAAGGGAGGCTGGGAAGAGTTTGATCACTCTGTTGGTGATCTTGTCCGAGCCCGGGGCCTTACGAGGGTGTAACTTCCCGATGATCGCTTTCACCTCGTCATGGGTCGCGGGTGGAAGTGGGTCGTCATTTGTGTTGACGTCATTGGCGACGTCGTCAGTCGGGGGAGCGGGAGGAGGTAACGGAAGAGCGGTCCTCCGTGGAGGAGTACCTAACTAACATCCAGACATGACTTTCACATTTATAATTATACTATAATTATAAGTACTATATATTATTATTGGCCACAGGTCGATTCCTGCCCGGGGCAGACATTTGTGTGTGCATAAGTATATAATTAGAAAAAAAAACTATTACATAACATATAGTATATCAGTTAGCTGCTTTCCATAGTATAAGCTCCGCTTAGTTTGGGGTCAGGATATTTATTTATTTTGTTAATTGTTACAGGAGACTTGGCATACCAAAGCATGGCAGTCACTATTTCTCGGGACTTATAAGCAGACTAGCTTCCGCCCTACGGTTTCACTCGCGTTCCCGGAATAAAATCTCGTCGATCTGTTGCTCCGTGAAAGAATGACAGTCCAAGAAACAAACAATTTTAGTTCCTTGTAGGTATATTATTTTCCATTAATGTGTACAAGACATTTAGGGATTTATCTTTATGAGGGCATTCAATAACAAACCTGTATATTTTGTTTCCACCATAGCACTTTTCTTTTGTTTCTTGAACGGAGAACGACGGAGCAGAATTGCACCTGATATCTTTGAACTGTCCTATCCATCGGTTCACACGAAATGTAGCATTTATTATGCAGTGAGCTTCCTAAAATTAAAGTATATTATACACATCTAGGGTGAAAACCCGAAGATGAGGGTGACATTATTTGCGGGTATTTTTTCTCACACCATGATGAAAAGTTTGCTGGACATTTTTTCACTTATGCCAATCCGCGGTGAATGCCCCACTTTTCTCGCTAGGCTAATATTCTTTTGCCCGGGAGAGAAGGGGGCACTTTTGACCCGCATACCGGGGACAATGTTGCAACAACACCACCCACTTTCACTCACATGCAAGCTTCAAAGTGTGGGAAGTTTGTATTTTTTTAAATTAAAAACTGTTTTCTTTGGAATTTTCATGGTGTAAAAGTTCGTGCATCACATCTGTTTAAGCAATACTAAGGTAATTTTTTTGTAAATAAATTATAAAACCACTTAGCGTGTATGTGTTTTGATGTCAATCATATACTATTGAGTGCAAAATCAGTTTGAACTTGAATTACAAAACATATGGCCACTCATCTTAATGTTCGTCATTTCTGTGATCGTCACATCTGTTATCAGTGTGATAACAGATGTGATTAAGTTTTTTTTTTATATTCGTCCTGTTAGTTTAAAAAAATATTATTTTTGATTCCGGTTAGTGACCATATTTATTGTTAAAATATCGTCTATAATTTACACTTTGTTGTTCTTAAACTAGAATAATTTAGATTATCGTCATTTCTGTGACGTATAGCATCACTTCTGTTTCCGCTATTTTATATGTACGGTACTCTTTTTGATAATTAAAAAGGAAATGACCTCTGTTAGTAATTATTTTGTTAATTAATTGTGCTAATAAACACAATAAAACTAAAAAAAACATGAAGCCTGTTATTTTTATTTTTTTTCTTTTTCCCTAAAAGTAGAATGACCCATTAATGTGATGGGTGGACTGGTTTCTTGACGCAAATTGAGTCGATTCTAGGAGTAATTTTGGACAATTTCAACATTAATTCTGACTCAGCCAGCATCAAGTCCATTTCTGTATTTCGTTTTTATTTTATCATGACCAAGACCGTGAGCGAGACGAGATTCAGTCGCCATTACCTAAATCTTGTCGCGAACCCCTTAGGTTTCGCGTATCCCACTTTGAGTAACCCTGTCCTAGAAGATAGATAATGTAAGAGTTTCTCTTTAAAATCTGAAGTGGCTGCTCAATACACATGGTTGTTTTTTCTAAATGGCCATAAGCCGTTAATCTTACCAAAACATTACGCTGTGTTGTCACATTAGCTAAATAAATATATTTTCCATCTCCAACACATGCAACCTGCAAGGTTTCCGAACGTTGTAACAAGATGGCGCCGTTCTCATCTGGTGTCAAAAACCCGCCATTTCTAATGAAAACTGGCGATGGATTTCCGAAGTCTTTTTTTAATGATAAAAAACAACCTGAAAATAAAATATACTTTAATTTTATGTCAATAAACATAGCTAGTAAGTAGGTAAGTTTCTACATTTTTCCTCAAGTTCCGTTACAAATTGGGAATTAAACCGTACGCGATGATGCCGCAAACAATCAATACTGGTACGGAACCGGGAATTCCCTGTACTTTAGATTTTGACATAGTTACTAACTAACCCGATGGCGTGTGAAGGCGGTAGTTTTTTTTTTATTTGTTTATAATATATGCTGACATGGCACTAAAAACACTCACAAGATCCTATTTCCAAATTTGAATATTGCACAAAATTTTGTAAATGGAAAAAGTTTATCTTCCATTTCGATTCTAGTCTATGAAAATGGAAAAATTCTGTTTTTGTTTTTCAGAAGTGAGGTCATTTCTCTTTGTATTACGATCTATTAGCATTTTATCGTGTTTACAAATTTCCGTATGATTAAAGAACTTACGTAATTAATTATATGTAGTAAGTAGGTATGTATGTATAATATTAAATTAATCTTTTTTTTTCTATTTAAAGAAACGGTGTTCGAAAATAACACGTAGTGAACAGAATTGTCTTTGCTGGCATGAAATTATATCACTTAAAATAGTAAAAAAGAAAAAGTATAACTAACTCAGAAATGTCGATGTGCCAGGAAGAGTGATGTGGGGAAGCGGTACTGGATATATTCAGTCCCGGGAATTGTGATACTCATATTTCCCGGGAATATACCCTAGTTCGTACCCAGTATAATATTTACCATGAGCTAACATCATATAAGTAGGTACAGTCAGCGGCAAAAGTATCATGGCACTTTAGCACCGTGTCACATTACACAATTCATAATTTTCATACAAACTGTTAAAAAAATGTCAATAGATTATTATGAAAGGGTACTAAAATGCCAAGCTACTTTTGCCACTGACTGTACCTACTTTATTCACAATGTAACTAAACACTGACCTAGAATTTCTCTATCAATCATTACAATCTAAAATAAATATTAGAATAGTATCCAATTACAAATAAACTTTAAAAAAAATCGCTCACCTCCACAAACGTCATTCACAATTATAAACAATGATGATAAAAAAATTAAAGTCTTGAACGCGTCCATAATTTGTGAAAATCAAATACACACTGAACTTCCTACTACAGCAGATTGCACTGAACTGATTGACTAACGGGAAAATGCCTGTGGTTGCGTCTCGCGTCGACCATGTTTACATTTCACCCACTACCACAATCGTTTTATAAATAACTCACGCAAATGTCGCTTCAATCACTCACCTCAAATAACTATTAAATGACGCATGTTTGCTTGTGTTTCCCACATTTTAGTCAAAGTCAAAGCCATTTATTCAGTTTAGGCCCTAGGAGGGCACTTATGAAGGTCGAATTTACTGAAGTTACCACCGGTTCGAAGATCAGCCTTCAACTGAGAAGAACCGGCAAGAAACTCAGCAAGGTTAATTTTTTTTGTATATTTTTTTTTTATAACCTGACTATTGGCTATATTTTTTTCAATAACAGCTAAATGTACAATACAGTATACAAAAATACCAATATAAAGTAAATAAAAAATTGCACTCCGGGAGTGCCGACAGAAGTGTTTTTTTTTTGTGAGATTGAGATTGAGCTCTTGTATCATCATCATTATCATTAAAATTATTACAATCTAAAATAGTATTTTTTTCTGAGTGGTTTGTTTTGTCATGGCGCCAAAACTATTGACAGCGACTAGCGACATTACTGGCCGCAATTATTTTAATGGGAGAAAAAAAAGAAACTAAACGTCAAACTGCGTCTCGGTGTCACGAGCCCAGAGGTTTTACCTCGTCTAAAAATATGCGTACCGCGCTAAAAGAAGTTTACACTTCAATAAAATGTAACAAATTAATAACCTGTAAATAGTACCAATTCAGCCTACTAACAAAAGTGAAGATTAGTGTGTTTGTACGCAATCACATGGCCTAAATTAAAATATACAACACTTTTTATACCGAAATACATTAGATACCTCAGAAACATGGGTAAAACCGAGGGGCAGCAGTTAGTCGATTAGTAACCAGATGTACCTACATTTTTTACATAGAAGGTAGACAGAACCTCTTGACTACGTATAGTGAGTTTCCTACGGGTAGATATTGACATAGAATTGGCAATGTCGAAGTCTATAGGTAATGAGTTTGAGCTTCGGTGAAGGAAAACATCGTGAGGAAACCATAGCACGGTGGTAGGGGATTCTTTATAGTACCTGCCTGACTGGCTCCCTCAACTTTGTCGTCTAATACCTATCGGTGTGGTCCGGCGGCAGCAGCAGCACTCGTCCTGGTACTTCTAACTCGTTAGAGCTGTGGATGAGGCCAGGGTCAGCCTGCCAATTTTTATGAATCGTGAAAAAGTTTTACCGGAATTCACATATACTATGGACTTCACCAAGTGAAATATATGATAAACTCGTCGGAAGTTTCAAGTTGGAGTAACAGTAGACAATGTTATTATTTTTTATATAGAGCAGCCTTAATTCTAGATCGTCGCCTTGCGGGTGTTTGAGACTTTCAGGGGGGCAGTAGAAGACGTAGTAATAAGGGGGCGTCGAGATGGCACAGAGGGTGTGGGTAGGTTAAAAAAAATTGCACTCCGGGAGTGCCGACAGAAGTGAAAACTTTCTTTTTTTGAGAGATTGAGATTGAGAAAAGAAACTAAACGTCAAACTGCGTCACGCTCGTAACGGTGTCGCTAGTCCAGCGGTTTTACCCTCATCTAAAAAGAAACTAAACGTCAAACTGCGTCTCATCATAACAGGGTGTCGCGACTCATAACGGTGTTGAGAGTCCAGAGGTTTTTCCTCATCTAAAAATATGCGTACCGCGCTAAAAGAAGTTTAGGTACACTTCAAAAATACAGTCATTACATTACAGTCACAAAAAAGTTATGTAGGGCCGGGGAACCCCCACCAGGAACGAAGTTCAATCTAAACTAATATTATAAAGCGAGTTTGTTTGGTTGAACGCGCTAATCTCAGGAATTACTGGTTCGAATTGAAAAACTCAATTGCAATTGCAAGCAATTTTATATATAAATAGTTTCACCCGCGTTCCCGAGATAAAAAATAGCCTACAACCTTCCTCAAGAATTGGGCTATCAAAAGCAAAAAGTTTTTTTTTTAATCCGACTGGTTTTTCTTCAGTTCCAGAGATAAACGCTTTTAACAAACAAAAAACTCTTCTGCTTTATTAAATTAGTAGGATAGATTTTTTTTGTGTGCTTTTTTTGTTTTTTCTTTACGGTTCCCATTTCTGTCAGTTAACTCCTACCCCAAGTTCCATAATGGAACTTCGTTCCAAATAAATTAAAGACAAAAATGGCCAATATATTCCGCGAGAGGCGCTGTGCCGATAGATCCTATAGAAAAAATTCGTGATAGTAAGCGTTTTCTAACGTCAATTGTTTACACTCATAAGTCTAAACAAAAACTGTTTTAATTTTAAATTAACAGCCACCTATGTTATTCTGTACTAAAACTCGACGGTGAATTCATCACCACCTACTACTTTCGACCTGTATCAAACGTTATCAAACTATAAAAATTCTACTCCCGTTTTAAAAAGAGTTCCCCGGGGCGCGAGACGGTCTGTTGCTCTAAATCTAGCTCGATATGTCCGCCTTGCGGCTCAGGAAAACTCGCAAAATGCTTGGGAGCAATTACTCACCTTCCCTTTTCGAATTTTGCATGTCCAAAAAAATTCGGTAACCAAAAAAACTTTAACGACCCAAATTAAAGACAACTGCAACAATTCAACCCAAATTTTAGACCCAAAATTACCATCAAGAAGTAATAATCATACCCAAAAAGGCTTATCCTACCATGTAGAATCAAAGTTAAGCGAAGGTGACATAAGTGGAGCTGCCAGGATACTTTTTAGCAGTGATGTGGTGGCGCCTTACTCCCCTGAAACTCTTTTAGCTCTGGAGAGTAAACATCCTGCTCCGGGGGATGATCTCACCTTTCCCGATCCTCCCGTCCCTGAATCCCCCTTTTTATCAGTTACAGCTCGCCAGTTGGCTGCAGCCGTGGGCTCCTTCCGGAGTGGCTCTGCTGGTGGCCTCGACGGCCTGACTCCACAACATTTGAAAGATTTGACAGGTTCAGGCGCCGGGGAAGCTGGTGAGTCGCTTTTGGGGGAGCTCACGGCTTTAGTTAACCTTATGTTATCCGGTGGTGTGAACGATGCCGTCATCGACGTCTTATATGGGGCCAATTTGTGTGCCCTGCGTAAGAAGGACGGCGGCATTCGTCCAATCGCCGTCGGTTGTACCTATAGGCGTATGGCAGCCAAAATCTGCTGCAAGCATTACAGTGAAATGCTTGCAAACAAGTTCCAGCCCCTACAGCTTGGTTTTGGCTCCAAAGGGGGTTGTGAGGCTGCCGTACACGCACTTTCCACCTAC
This sequence comes from Tetheella fluctuosa, assembly GCA_951216915.1. Classification (NCBI taxonomy): domain Eukaryota; kingdom Metazoa; phylum Arthropoda; class Insecta; order Lepidoptera; family Drepanidae; genus Tetheella; species Tetheella fluctuosa. Next base: position 4,651,425 of record OX578242.1, on the reverse strand, counting down.
ATTAACTATGATAAAGGTGAGGTCATCCTCAAGGTTGACGTAAAGAATGCCTTCAACTCTGTCAACAGGGACACTTTGTTGGCAGAAGCCAAAAAAGAACTACCCGAAATTTACAGTTTTCTTTGGCAGTGCTACAGGCATCCCTCCAAATTATTATACAAGGACCATGTTTTGGAATCTGCGGTCGGTTGCCAACAAGGTGACCCCCTCGGGCCAGTCATTTTTAGTTTAGCTATCCATCCAATCATCCAAAAACTAAATTCTAAATTTAACTTATGGTATTTAGATGACGGAACGATAGGAGGTGACGTTGACACAGTTTTAAAAGATTTAAAATTTTTGAAACAGCAGTTTTCTACTATTGGCCTGGACCTTAACCCCTCAAAGTGTGAAATTTACCTCCCTGACAGTACCGACAGACAATCGACTTTGCAAAAATTCAATGCAATAGCCCCACAGATCAAAATTCTAGAAAAAAGCTCACTGCACCTCCTAGGTTCCCCAATTTTAGAAGACAGTTTTGCTCCGTTCATTGACGAAAAAATTCAAAATTTTAACAATATTTCAGATAGACTATTCACAATTAATTTACATTCGGCATTCACTTTGATTAGATACTGTTGTTTCGGCCCCAAATTTGTTTATTTTCTCCGCTCCTCCTCTTTATGGAAGCAGCCACACCTTTTGGATAAAATTGATCAAATCATTCGCAGTACCTTAACTTCAGTTTTAAATGTGGCTTTGGACGACCGGGCTTGGCTGCAAGCCACACTTCCCACCCGCTTCGGTGGCCTCGGCGTCCGCAAAATTACCAGCATTAGCTTACCGGCGTTCCTGTCCTCCGTCCACAGTACTGAAAACTTAACCAGCAAAATTTTAGCCCCTTCACTGGTTAATTTCGAAGTGCCGTGCTTAACCGATGCTGTGAACGCCTGGAAAATGGCTTGCCCGGACATAGTTTGGCCCGTAAACCCATCTTCGCAAGGACAGTGGGATGAGCCGCTCTGCAGGTTGGTACGGAATAACCTTTTTAATACGTCAACCAATACTGCTGAGCGTGCCCGCCTGCTGGCCGTGGGTGAGTGGGAGTCGGGCCTCTGGCTTCAGGCACTTCCGTCACCCAACATTGGCACTATGCTGTGTGACACCACCTTCCGACTCGCTACATGTCTGCGTCTGGGTGCTACTTGCGGGGCTCCGCATCGCTGCCAGTGCGGTGAAGCGGTCGACTGCCTGGGACATCATGGCCTGTCCTGCAGTAAGAGTGCGGGTCGGATAGCACGGCACGCCAGCATTAATGACATAGTTCGTCGTGCTCTTGTCACCGCCGGGGTGCCAGCTGTTTTAGAACCCAATGGCTTGGCGCGCGACGATGGTAAGAGACCTGATGGCATGTCCTTGGTGCCGTGGAAGTTGGGTAGGCCTTTGGTGTGGGACGCAACCTGTGTCGACACCCTTGCGCCATCCCATCTTCCTAGCACGGCAGGCTGTGCTGGAGCGGCTGCTGCAGCAGCAGAGAACCTCAAACGGCGCAAATATAGTAATTTAATTGGAAATTATTTATTTGAGCCGTTTGGGGTTGAAACACTAGGGCCTTGGGGTCCCAGTGCCCGCTCACTTTATAGAGAAATCGCCAAGCGATTAGTCGACTCTTCAAGTGACCAAAGGGCTGGCCTTTATTTTGGACAAAGAATTAGCATTGCCATCCAACGTGGCAATGCTGCCAGCGTTTTGGGCACTTTTCCTGTTGACAGTGATGCGGATGATTTTTTTGATGCCCTGTAAGCCCCCCTTTTTGTCTTTTCTTTTATCATAGTTTGTATTTTATTTTTTGTAAATATTGTGAGTACTTTTTGTTGAATTATAATATTTAACTTCCAATATTTTCTTACATACTTAGTTATAGTTAGGGTTGCCAGGCGTTCGGATAAAGCCGGACACAGTCAGGCTTTTTGGTTGCGTGTCCGTCCAAATTAGACGGTGTCCAACCTGTCCGCCTTTTGTTAGGCTTTTTAAAATGGACCTTTTTGCAATTATTTAAATTAATATTATAATGAAGATTGAATAATTAATAATAAAGAAGACTCATTAACTCAATTTTATTGTTGTTTCATGACAATTTAATATTGTATGGTAAATGATAATAAAACTTGTTTTACCTACTTTAAAAAAAAGTCGTGTTTGATTAAAAAATTAAGGGTGTCCGTTCTTTTTATCCAAATGTCCGGCTAAACTGGCTGGTCTGTCCGGCTTTTCGATCTGGTAACCCTTGTTATAGTTACAGGTGAAGCTAATAAAACTGCATCACTAATCAGAGATACAGTTTAGCGGGCCGGTTGGCGTGGTTGGTAAGATACCCCTTACAATCACACCATAGGTCGTAGGTTCGATTCCCACTCAGAACATTTGTGTGCATGAACGCACATGTCTGTTTGTCCTGAGTCTGGCTTTCTGTTTTTATTTTTTCTAAATTTCTAGTTTATTAAAATTAGCTGTATATCTTCCTTTCATAAATAAATAAATAAATAATCTCTTATATATAAAATTCTCGTGTCACAATGTTAGTTGCCATACTCCTCAGAAATGGCTCGACCGATTTTTATGAAATTTTGTGTGCATATCTGTCTGAGAATCGGTCAACATCTATTTTTTAAACCGCTACGCGAGTAAACCGCGGCGGACAGCTAGTTATATATATATAAGTATATACCTATTTACAAAATAATAGTATATGTAGTACCTATATCAGTTAACTGGCTTCCATAGCACAAGCTCTGCTTAGTTTGGGGCTTTGGGGTCAGATGACCGTGTGTGAGGAAAAATCTTCCAGAATATTTATCTACTATATAAAAATAAGTCAGGTTTTCCTTCCTGACGCTATAACTCCAGATCGCACGAACCGATTTCCACGGTTTTGCATTCGTTGGAAAGGTCTCGGGCTCCGTGAGGTTTATAGCAAAGAAAAACATAAGATCCCACGGGAACGCGGGTGAAACCGCGGGGCGGAAAGCTAGTTTATTTATACATATATACAGGGAGATATTTTAGTCACTGGCAATATTTGCAGGGGTGGAAGTACTCATCAAAGCTCATCAATATGAACAACTTTTATTATGGGACTAACTGTGAAAAAACGAAAAAATTATCAGCTGTTAAATACAAAAGTTCAATACCTTCTCAACCAAAATGTATGAAGTAACCGTTTTATTTTACGCGATATCATAAAATAAAAAGTCATAAATAAATATTCGTTTTAAAGAAATTGCTGGCTACTCGGTATACGGGACTAGATTCCGCCCCGCGGTTTCACCCGCGTTCCCTAAGGATCTTATGATTTCCCGTATTAAAAAGTTTGGATGATTGGATGTTTGTTACTCACGCCAGAACGGCTGAACGGATCTGTATGAAATTTGGCACAGAGATAGATTTTAGTCCGGAATAACACATAGATAAAGATAACACGACGAACTAGAACGCACTCTTAACATTTATGAACAGACATTCTCGCGCACTCTTTTCTACAAGGTACCCTAAGAAAGAGTACGCATGAGACAAGTTATATACATTTATTTTATTTAATAAACAGGCAGCCCGCTCCGGCTTCGCACGGGTAGCAGAGCTATAGGTATAACGCTCCCAGTATAATAAAAAGCTCCAAGTCAGCTTGATTTTTTCAGACACCTCCATCAAATATCATTATATTTAAGCCAATGTATACAAAAACTTGACAAATTATATACTAAAACCTTCCTCGAGAACCACTCTATCCATCGGTGGAAACAGCACGAAAATCGGTGCAGTAGTTTTTTTGAGTTTATCGCGAACAGACAGACAGACAGACGCGGCGGAGGACTTTGTTTTATAATAATATATGTAGTGATAGTGAATTTCTATGACAATCAAATGCTGGTAATATGAACAATAACATATTTAAAATTACTCACTCTGATATTCGACATTCAAAGTAGTTACATTTATTCAGTTCAGACTGTGGGGCACTGTTTCATTCAAATTAGTTCATTCGTTACCTACACATAATGATTAATAATTAAGTAGGTAAATGATTTATTAATGATAGGCAGGTATGGTATAACATGACACACTTAAACCATTTTCTTAATCATTGTAAACATTAACACCAATATTTTCATAACACCCGAAGGTTTCTAGCAAGCGCTTGAACTTTATTGAACGAACTGTTAACGAATGAGCGAGAGCGCGATGGACGTGGCGACGCGCGGGGGGTCACACTGCGTTGTGGAAGTGTATTATCTATGGTTGTGAACGAGTTCGTACGCGCATATAAATCACTAGCTTTTCCTTCCACGCGGTTTCACCCGCGTTCCCGAGGGATCTTGTGTTTTCCCGGGATAAATAGCCTATAGCCTTCCTTGATAAATGGGCCATCCAACACTGAAAGAATTTTTCAAATCGAACCATTAGTTCCTGAGATTAGCGCGTTCAAACAAACAAACTCTTCAGTTTATAATATTAGTATAGATTTATATTAAGTATATATTTTAGCCAATCTGGAACTGAATTTCTTAAGGGTTTTTAAGCGTTCGGCTTCGGCCAGAATCGATGTTCAGTCCAACACTGTAGTTTTTTCTATGTACCTACCTATTATTCTATGCCTACGTATATCCTGAGAGATTCCTTGTTTTCCCATTACGATTATGTATGTTTTATGGCGTGATTGAGTAACAAAAATATATGCATAACCTTTCACATTAATTAGTAAAATTAAAGATAGGTAACCTACAATTTTTTTTCATAATAGTTCATCAAACAAGATAAGCTGTTTAATACTTTAATGAATGATTTAATAGTAGATTGTATCATATGTGAGCAAAATAATATTTTTACGGCGAGGGCGCTTTTTTGAATCCAGAGCGAAATGAATCGAAGAATCCTGAACGTAGCGAGGGATTCAAAGTACGTCGCCGGAGCCAAAAATATATTTTGCGCCCGAGTATTACTCTACTTTTCATCACCTCTATGAGAAAATAAAAGGCGCCTCATATTTTATTTCAAAACAAAACCATGAATTTCTAACAATCCGTGAAAATTGACGAAAACGCAGGCTGTTAGTCTTGTGTCGTTCGCGAACGAACTCGTTCGGAAGAGCGCTCCTATTGACGAACGACGCGAACGAGTTCGCTCCTTCGTTCGTCGTTCGTTTGATAAGACCGAATAGCGAGCGAGAGTGAGCGAGAGCGCGGCGCAGGCCGCGGCGCTGCGCCACTCTTATTATAATAATAATATGGTCTCAAATTCAAAATTCAAAAATTCAAAAATCATTTATTCAGTTTAGGCCCTAATAAGGCACTTATGAACGTTACAAATGATTCTACCACCGGTTCGGAATACACTTGGACTGAGAAGACTCCGGCAAGAAACTCAGCAAGGGACATTTTTTATAGATCTTTGTTCTTTTTTATTTATGAATAATTACTAATAACAAAGTTTATAAAATTTTAATGAAATAGTTTGTGTAGCGAACATTTCATTTAAATGCATTCTTGTCTTCTATAAAATCAGAAACTTTATAGTACCCTTTCTTACATAACTTTTGTTTAACTAATTTTTTAAATCTATACACAGATAGTTCTTGAATTTCTTTGGGTACTTTGTTATAGAAACGTATACATTGCCCCTTGAATGAGTCCCTCACTTTGCTGAGCCGAGTTACAGGTACAGCGAGTTTGTGCTTATTTCTAGTGTTCAAGCTATGAGTATCGCTGTTCTTAGGAAAATTTTGTATATTTTTCCGAACATAAATTAAATTTTCATAAATGTACTGTGACGACACAGTCATAATATTTATGGATTTGAATTTATCTTTAAGAGAATCTCTAGGACATAATTTATAAATTGCGCGAATAGCCCTCTTCTGCAGAATAAAAATTCTATTGATGTCGGCACCACTGCCCCAAAGGAGGATGCCGTAAGACATCAAGCTGTGAAAATAACTAAAATAAACGAATCTTGCCGTAGATTCGTCAGTGAGAGAACGGATTTTTCTCACTGCATAAGCTGCAGAACTAAGTCTATTCACTAAATTACAAATATGTGGGCTCCATTGTAGCTTATCATCTAAAGTGATACCTAAAAATACGGTTGTTTCAACAAGATCCAGTTTTTCGCCTTTAATAACAATGTCTGTGTTCAAATGTCTTACATTGGGTTGACTGAATCTGATACATTTGGTTTTTTTCTCATTGAGCAATAAATTATTAATAGTAAACCAATCAACGACTACTGAAAGAGCATTGTTTACGTCGTCAGAAGAATTAAAATCATGTCTATTCACTTTGTAAAGAAGTGAAGTGTCATCAGCAAACAATACTATCTCATGTTTTTTTTCTACAAGGTAAGGCAAGTCGTTGATGTAAATCAGAAAAAGAAAAGGTCCCAGGATAGAACCTTGTGGGACGCCCATCGTTACCGAAGACCCAGAGGAAACTTTACCATTTACATCAACCCTTTGAATTCTATCACTCAAGTATGAATTCAAAAGACTGAGTGCAATGTCTCTAATACCATAGTGGTGTAATTTCCTGATCAGTAATTCATGGTGTACACAATCAAATGCCTTGGATAAGTCACAAAAGACACCGATGGTATCACGTGACTCCTCCCAGGCGCCAAAAATATTCTGAACAAGCTCAACACCAGCATCGGTTGTTGAGCGACCCCTGGTAAAACCAAATTGTTTACTGTGAAGCAGTCTATTACTATTGAAATGTACCAATAGTTGATTAAGTATAATTTTTTCGAAAATTTTACTAAATGTCGGTAGTACAGAAATCGGTCTAAAATTAGTGGAGAAGAAAGATTTTTATGTTATGACAATTATTAAGTAACAAATTACAAGTGCGTTACTTATTTTTTCATGAATTATAGTGTGCCATGTGAACCTTAATCTATTTCCGAGCACCTACTAGAAGATTCAAATAAATAAATAAAAACAAAAAATAATTTCAGTATTAAAATACTACGAGTAGAATATACCTAAGTATGTAAAGTAAAAAATAACAGTAAAATTAACAAACAAAATATCGCGTGCGAACGATCTGCTTTTCTCTGGTTCGAGACGGGAGCTGACGAACTACTTCGCTGAGGAGCTGCGAACTACTTAAACTGATCGCTCGTTAGCGAACTGCGAACGATCTGTCTTTCTGGAATCGAGATGGGAGCCAACGAACGAAAAGACCGAACTCGTTCGCTAAGGAGCCGCGAACGAGACTGATCGCTCCTAGTAGCGAACGATTATGCGCAAGCCTACAGGCTGTAGTTCGCGCGTCTTTAATTTGATTTCTTTTTTTTTATTCAGCCGGGGCGGCGCGATTATGGGCCGTCGTACCAGCCAGTCTTTATTCAAACAATATTTGCGTTCGATTTTTTTGGCGCTGAACACTATGTTCCAAATGTTCCAAATTCAAAAAGTGCGCGGTAAAGATAATTGCTGCGCACTTATAAAGAGTCATTACTGCCCGCTAATAAAAGTTTCTTATAGAGAAAACACCAAGTCGTCCTTTTCGAATAGACGGAATGAAAAAAAATATAAAAGGTATTTATATGAAGCTTAGAGTATAAATAAGCAAGCAAGCTATAGATAGAGTAACAGTATCGTAAGCAAATATGTTATAGATACTTATCTATGGTATAGCGCTTTCATAAATAGACTCTTAATAGCACAAGTTTAAACCTTAGTGGTTTTTGGTTGCTATTTTAATATTAATTATCCTGTATTCTTTTGTATAAATAATAAATTAAAAAAAATAAAAATAACGATGTTCCATCCATGACGATATGTCTACACTCGCCCCGCGTCTCCCGCATCGCATCCCTTTTGAGACCCTTACTTAGTAAGGCGTGCTCTATAGCTTGCTTATGTATACTCTAAGATGTGAAGTTATTGAAACTATAATAACTTAAAAAGATCTTTATTTCACAGGTAATAAATCACCCCAATTACTAGACCGGGCACATCTGTACGTAGTCTGGTCATACTTTCCCTTAGAAAATATGATTTCTTGTAGCTCTCCTTGAGATGTACATAACCTACAGATTGTGTGTCGTGACCGGACAATCGGTGCACGAACAATCCTTGGCCATTGTGGATCATCAGACGGTCGCACACCTTTTCTTAAAATTACATAGGAAAATAAATCTGCTTGCACTTCAGATTTCGAAGGAAACGGTAATGATTCATATTTCATTAAAAAGTTACATGGTGTTTGATGTTCAAGGTATCGAGGACAAACATTGTCATTAGGACATGGTGAGAAAGCGTAACCTTTATTCCTTCCTTCTGGTAAATTAAGAACAAATTCTCTAGCTTCATTGACAACACTGAATCCAGCATTTGAGCCTTGTTCAACAATAATTAAGAAGTCCTCAGTCTTATTCCATAGTTTTTGAACAGTTTCTAACCTACTTTTCATAGTAGGTAACTCAAATAATGAATATGCTGAGAGAACAATACTATATTTTAATTCGGTTGAAGCTGGGAGGAATTGTCGTTGGAAGTAACCTTTTAAAGGCATCTCCAAATTGTCTTTTCCATGGCATAATATCAAACGGGCTAAGTCATGCATATTTGTCGATGTATCAACACAGTAATATTCAAAAATATTGCCTTTCCAATGCGTATTTATAGCCCAAGTGCCGGTCCCAACACCAGATCCGAAGTCAAAGAAGCTTCTAGGCTTATAGTCTGGAAATTTTCTCTTTATATCATCCAGGACACGTACCAGGACCGCATAATCAGGGGCAGCTCTTGTCATCAAATATTGCAAACAAGTGGCCTTATCATAGGATATGTTCCCCCATCGGTATACATTCTTCTTTAATATGTTGAAAACTATTGTCTGTACCTTTTTATTGTACTCTTCTAATTCATTTCCTGATAGTTCATTATTTACTTTTGAAAACACTTTTTTTGAGACGTTGTCGTGAATTTTTGCGGTTTTCGCATCAATTTCTCCATCCTCTGGAGGGAGTAACCTTGAGCGGAGGTAATTACTTAACTTTAGGCTGTCTTGGTGCATGGCTTTAGCGCTGGAGTCGTCTAAAATGATTTTTATTGCTTTTTGAATATCGGGGGGTATAGCAGCGATTTTAACTCGCGTCGTTCCAGGATGTTTCCTCGGCTTATAGACATTTGATTCAAAATTTTCCTTTAAACTTGCATCGATTGCGACTCTAGTAGTATAATTTGCGTATAGTGACGAAAAATATGATAATTTTAGTTTTCTAAACATTTTCTAACCTATAAAACTTCCTGCAATATTTATATTTTATTTAAAATGTCAAATCAGTGCTGCCAAGCTATAATTCTAAAATACGGTGTCGTAGTCACCAAAATAATACGGCATTTCGGAGAAAAATACAGTAAAAGTTAAAATAAAAATGCAGTATATTTTACAGCATAATTAAAATGACGTGTTTTTCGCCTATTAAGGAGTTAACGGTTGACTCTTATTTTCTGTAGAAATTATAATGTATGTGTAAAATAATGTTTGAAAAATAATAAAGTAGTAAAAGTGAATAAAGTAAACAATTTGAACGACACCTTATTCACATAAAAACTATATTGTCTCGAGTTCAACAACAATTAGATGGATAATACTATACTTACAGATTTACCTATAAGATACGGGAAATACCCTAACCATCTTGTGTTGATCAGTCACGTTCATAATTTAAGGCCGGGCCGGGCGGTCAGATTTTTTCATCCGATAGTCGGATCCGATAGTCTGATCCAACTATCTGAAGGCGTTGGAGCCATTACTTTGTTTGAACATTCAATACACGTCCGATCCGATCGAAGTGTATTGAATGTTCGCCGGTTCAGACAATCGGATCCGACTATAGGATGAAAAAATGTGACGTATATTCCCAGCCTAAGTTAATCTTCTTAAGCAGCGTTAATTTTTTGTGAAATAATGTATTTTGGTAAAAAAAAAATACAGGACTTTCATACACTGTATTTAAAAAAATATGGTGTCCAGTATATGTCTTGAAATACGGTGAATCTGCTGTACTTAATTACAGTGTATTTGGCAACGCTGGCCGAGTCAAATGTCAAAATTAACCAAAAACAAAAACTGACATTAGACTAAACGTTTATAGAGAAAAGATCATGGCATATATTTACTGGTCATTATAATTTTATTAAATCTATCATCTCAGATAATCCTAACTAATATTATAAATCCGAAAGTGAGTTTGTTCGTTTGTTAACTTTTCACGCCTAAACCGAGCTGAACCGATCGCGATAAAATTTGGTACGTAGATAGTTTATGGTATGGAGAGGGACATAGGCTACTTTTTATCCCGGGAAAATATAAGATTCCTCGGGGGATGAAATGAAACCGCCGGGTGGTAGTATCTTATAAAAAAATACATTGATTAATAATGTAAGGCAATGATAGCTTTAGTGGTAGTGACGTCGGATGATGCCGTGTCGAAGGTCGTGGGTTCAAATCCTACAATAAGCTTGAGTTTTCGGTCAACGAAAACATCGTGACGAAACCATAGAATGGTGGTACTTTCTAGTACCCACCTGACTGGCTACCACCCTCCAGTTGAAAGTCTGTCACCTAACACCTACTGGTGTGTTCCGGCAGTTGCGCTTGAGAGCTAGTTTATTAAGGTCGGCAACACATTGGCAATCTCCCTGGTATTGCTAGTATCCATAGTGAGCCAGTTATACCATCAGGTGGAACCCCTGCTTGCTTGTCAGCTTACCAAAAAAATAATAATATGTACTTTACCAATGGAACACAAAAAAACGGATATTCACATAATAGAAACCATATAAACGTAGCTCGACACTTCTTCAATAACTTTATTTGGTTTGGTACAATTTAACAGGTAAAACAATTGATTAACCTAATAAATAAATAAAATAAATTCAGCTTTTTATCCTAGCTGCATCCTCCTGCTTATGTTTACTGATGCATTCTTTAAAATCATTTACCTCGCCCTGGCACTTTCTCCAATCTTTTGTTGTTGCTATGCATTCCTGAAAAAAAAAAGCATTAACCTGTAGGTGGTCTTACTACAAGTGATACTAAGATTCCTATAGGAGGTTTGTAAAAGATTCTATTGGTGGTTTTAGTTTTAGAATACTCATAGATACATATATTACTTACAAGAAAATCTTATAGTCTGTGTGCATGCCCTTTCAAAGTGGCATCCTAACCCCTAACCCCACAAATTTCGTGCCATTTTGAGTTAAACCTACATCACATAGTTCTTGTTAAGAATATTATGAGGTTTTGATGAATATAGATGTTGAACAACGTAATGTAGGTCTTGCCCATTTCACCGAAGCTATTCTGCTTGAACAAGTTATATTTTCGGTATGGTCGCAGTTGTTCTTAGAGCACGTTATTCTAAAACGTCAATAACATATTGTCCGCCCCGGGAATAATATAATTAGACATGTAGCTAATGATACAGCTAAATAAAATAACTCTGGTCGTATAAAAAAAATAATAAAATAAAACTAAGCGTAATTTACATACCTGCACTTTATAGTGGAGATCCAAGCAGCCAGCTTTCTTCAACATACTCTCAACAAGGTCTTCATCGCCGTCCGCAGGCTTCTCCCGTGGCTTCACTGTCATTTTTATAATTTTAATAAATAAAAACAATTATTTTTTGATAATAACATAACCTAACTTGTCAGTTGGTCGTATCATTGCTTATCTTATCAGTTGACGTATTATACGGATAAATTGAAAATAATCCTCTATATAGTGTGATTTCACATTTTTGAAGTCTGCTTAATTTTGTCGCGTTTTATTCACATTTCGTTTTACACACGGTTTGCAGTTTTGCTCATAGGTACATAAGGTAAAACAAAATATTAAACCCGTCGATAGGTTTTTTTCGATCGCAGTGCTGACTTCATATTTCGATTCTATATTTTTTTCAGTTCAAACAAAATAATCATACAAAATAAATTCTCTCTGCATTAAATAAGTATTTATTGTCTGACGGGAGATCCTAGATCGCTGGTCCTAGAAAAAAATATATTTTTAAATTTCATCCTCTAGCTAGATAAAATAGGGGATCGCGAATCGCGGGTGAAATCGCGTAGCAGAAAACTAGTTTTGCCGTGCTCGATATTCGTGGCCAGTAAATGCAATAAAACACCAAAAATAAATTAACCATTTATTTTTAAATATAAAAAATAATTATTAAATAAAATTTCTACAGTCTATGCTAAGATTTTGCTTTTGTTGCGGAGGGCTGTGTACGCGACGAGGATGGAGAGCGCTGTAGCGAGTACCTCGGAGTTTACCCAAGGGCCGGAGTAGCCTGGAAAACAAAATTATTACATTCAATTGAGGCAACAACTTATTTTGAAAATAATCATGAAAATTATAAAACAGAATCATGGCAACATCAGGTACATTACATCTGATTTGTACAAAAAATAAATAAATTTAAAAAATCTTCTATTTATGAGATTATGGGACACTCTGATTTGGACAATAATGGCGTAGGTTTTAAAAAGTATACATACTGCCAGGGTGCTGAAGCTGTATTGCCAGTAGCGGAGCGACAACAGCCTTGGGATCAGCACGGCGAGCACGGCGCAGGGAAGCCCAGCCCTCCTCATCTAGGATCTGGATCTCATGCACGCCTGAGCGAGCCTTTGAGGGTTCTTCAGTCCAGGATACCTGGGGATATGGAGATAAGTATAAAGAAAAGTACATTGAATTGTTTTGCTGTCATGACCTGCAAATCCCCAGGGTTATTATGTCTAAAAATATGAATTAAAAACATAAGGAATGCAAATAAAGCAGCAAAATAATCTTTTGTAATTATTTACAAAGCTTATCTAATCGTAATGTTGATACATAGGGAGGCTATGCTCAGCAGTGGACCTTGCTTTCAGTTAAACCTCAGTTTCACTATATTTCTTGCGATTTTACGATGTGATTTTACTCAGTTCGAGGTTATAGTTACCTGGTACTTCAGATCTCCGATACGGGCGGCTGTTAGCGGTTTCCCATCAACTTCAGCGTACAGCGCGTAGTTCGTAGGCAGGGTATTATCACATTTCAGCGTAAATTCAGTAATATAAGCTATTTGTGTCACTACAGTTGCGTCTAAGCTCGTGAAAGAAGACGCATCTACTTGAGGATTCTGGCAGCTCTGTGCAACCGCACCGCTGATGTAAGCGATCGCAATCAAAGAAACAAAGTATTTTGTGACCATTTTGCAGGCTATTTAATTATTTGTGACGATTTTAATTTATAAAATCTGATAATAATTCACATTCAAGCTCACTGATCCACGTATCAAAAGAGAATGTTCAAAAACTCGAAATTTTAATTTCCTAGCTCGCTTAGAAAGTTTGTAATGGAAACTTTTACAAAATAAATAGTTATAAAATAGTTTCTAGTAATTATAACAAAAATTTAAACGATTGTAGATCGTTTTTAATAAAAATCAAATAAATGAACCTTTCCTCTAATTATTAATTTAAATAGAAAGATAAGAATAGCTTTAAAATTAACAGAGTTTTATGTTGAACGTAAAGTTCCGAACGCACTCAAAACGTCGACGATGACGTGTGCCAAAACGTCAAAAGTTATGGCTGCGTTCGGAAAAATAAGAATGAAACTCTGTAGTGGAAAGGTTAAACAAGAAAAAAATCGTGTGGCACTCGGGGACTGCCGCGGTAAAGCTATTGCATAGCATTTTTTTTACCAACTGGTGAATACCTCGGCTAGAGGATTAGCATCGCCATCCATACAGCGTGGCAATGCCGCTAAAGGCAGCGATTTAGATCAGCTTTTCTTTTTGTAAATAGTTTTAAATTAAGATGTGTATGTACTTTTTGTTCTTGTTTTTATTTCCCTCTTTAATTGTAAATATCTATATACACTTATGCAATTATAATAATTTATTTATTTTTTATTTAGGCAGTTTTTTTTTTTTTTTCTTTGATATTAATAGATACCTATACACCTATATACCTTCTCACAAACAGCATACATACATAGTGTTAGGTTTTTTCGTTAAGGTTTTTTTTTAATCAAAATTTCTTGATTCGGTCTCAAACCCCGAAGCCCGCGATAAAAGCTATACAATAGCTTAAAAATACTCCCAGGCTTTGAAAATTGTAAAAGTCATTTTCTGGCTTCTTTTTGGTAATTTCTATGTGTTGAAATAATAGGGGGCATTGGCGCTTAATTTAAAAATAATCTCATACATGCATTTTATATATTTAAAGCAAAATTTGGTAGACTTGAGTGAACACTCAAGATAAATTATGCGTAACAAAATAATCGTTACTCCGTGCTATGGTTCTACTATACATTAAAAATATTATGCATGGATCTTGATATTTCGATAAGAGTTTAGCAAGATATACGGGAAGAGAAAGACCGAAAAAGAGATAAACAAGACGAGATCAAGAGAGACAACTTAACTCTAATTCCAACCCAATTTGAATTTATCGGCCAATGTTGAAAATCAAACTCTAACTCATTTATTTAGTTTAGGCCGTAATAAGGCACTTAAGAACGTTACATTACAATTGATTCTATCACCGGTTCGGGATACACTTGGACTGAGAATTGAATGAATGCAAATTAATTATTTACTCAACCAATGAATAAAAAAAAACAATGCTACCCAATGAGGCTATAAAATGTCCCATGGAAGGCCGCTGCGAGCCCGGTGTAAACCGTCACGAATTTGAATTCATATTGTCTTTTTTTAATACTACTAAAGTGACAAACAAGCATACGGTCCACCTGATGGTAATCCGCCAAATATCAGATTTTGTAGGTCTCTGGATCAATAGTTAGATTAGAAGGGCCATAGCCCATAGCCATAGCCTTTTTAGGACAGGCACTATAATTTCGACAAATTAGGGACTATATTAAAGCTAAGCGCACATTATGGCGGGCCGCATCACAACGGCCATAGTGTACATACATCCCTCTCTTTCGTATGGACCGTTGCGATGCGGCCCGCCATAATGTGCGCTTGGCTTTAAACCTCTGCCAGAAAGAATGCGACCTAAGAAGTTTAGAGAACCCTTAGAACTTTTGAAACAGGGACCGAAAAATATCATTTTTAGGGTTCGGTACCTCAAAAGGTTAAAAAAGGAACCCTTATAAGATCACTTTCTTGTCCATCTGTCCGTGTGTCACCACCGATTTTCTCAGGAACGGGGAAAATGGGCGTATGGGCGCTCATACAATTTAGAGGACTAGCTTAATTGTACGGAACCCTCGGTGCGCGAGTCCGTTTCGCACTTCGCCGGTTTTTTTTATGTTAGAAGGCTGACAAACAGTCAGGAGCGTGATGGTAAGTGGCTACCGTCGCCTATATTAGCAATACCACGGGGATTCCCAATGTTGCCTATGGTTGCCTGCCTTTATAAAACCTAGAAGGCAACTGACTATTTGGTAAAAAATATCGATAAAATAGCGACAAATTAACGAGACTCGGAATTCGAATCCATGATGATGGCCCTGCCAGCATTTTGTTTTTGTTTCCATGTAATTTTATGTGACACACAAATAAATAAAAAGAAACAATATATAATTTATCCGTAAAGGCCTATATTTATTCATTTATTTATATTCTGTTGACATAATCCATGTGTTGCCCGCATATAGATCATGAGTCCGGTACTGGTAGGCAGGTGCAGGTGCAGGTGCAGGTACCAGGGCGGCATGAGTGCGGTGTAGTTGTCGGTGCCGGTAGCGCGGGCGGGCGCGCGCGTCAGTGCGGGCCGGGCGGCGTCTTGGCGGGGGAGGCGGGCGGGGGCGCGCTCCACTCCACCCCGTCGCCCTCGTACTGCGTGTTCTCCAGCCGGGTGATCAGTCGCTCGTCCTCGTCGCCGAACTCGCCGCCCATTAGCGACGGCTCACCTACTACCATCACGTCCTGGAAGTTCAAAACATAAATCATTGCTAACGTAATCACGACACAGGTCGTGGGTTTGATTCCCACTTAGGGCAGATATTTGTGTTCATGAACATTTCAGTTCCGAGTCTGGGTGATTTTTTAGTTGCTGGCAATACTTGCAGGTGTGGAAGTACTCATCAATATGAACGATTCATTATGGGACCAACTCTAATATCGCGTAAAATAAAACGGTCGCTTCATACATTTTGGTCGAGTAGGTATAAAACTTTTGTATGGAACAGCTGATAATTTTTCGTGACTTTTAGTTGGTCCCATAGAATTGGATGTACTAGGGTAGCATACCTATGAAGGCATTTATAATACCTTCTGAAGGTAGTGTATGTGGTGAGAGGTACCAGGGTGTCATACCTGCGAGGCGAGGCTGAAATTTGGTCCGGGCGAGCGTTTCTTGGCGGGCGCGGGCGGCGCCGCGTTGGCGCCCGCGCTGCCCTTGCGCTTGCGCCGCTTACTCGCCGGCCGCTGTGACTCTACAACAAATATAAACTTTTATTCATACATTATATTGTCCCGCGGTTTCACCCGCGTTCTCGAAGGATATTATGTATTCAGGGATAACATGGTTATGATGATTATAAATTAATAAGAAGTAACACCTATATACTAATATTATAAAGCTGACGAGTTTGTTTGTTTGAACACGCTAATCTCAGGAACTACTAGTTTGATTTGTAAAATTCTTTCAGTGTTGGATAGCCCATTTATCGACGAAGGCTATAAGGCTACTTTTTACGGGAAACACAAGATCCCTCGGGAATGCGGGTGAAACCGCACGGGAAAGCTAGTAGTACTAGTAGCGTTAAAAACAAGCTAACAAACAGGCAAACATTGATTTTTATATCTACACAATACTGGGTGACTTTTTAGTCACTGGCAATATATACAGGGGTGGAAGTACTCATCAATATGAACAACTTTTATTATCAGACTAACTGTGAAATCACGAAAAAAATATCAGCTGTTCCATACAAAAGTTCAATACCTACTCGACCAAAATGTATGAAACAACCGTTTTATTTTACGCGATAACAGTGAGTACTTCCACCCCTGCATGTATTGCCAGTGACAAAAAAACATCCTGTATATTATACAGGATGTTTTTTTTATACTAATCTATCCCGGAAAAACATAAGATGCCTCGGGAACGCGGGTAAAACCGCGGGGCGGAAGCTGTAATAGATAGTATCACAAGTACCAGGGGCACATAACTAACCGGGAGGTGCGACCATCCGCTGCCACTTCTGGAAGAGTGTGGTCTTGAGGCAGTCTCGCGGAGAGAGCGCGTACGCCTTGTGTCGAGACATTAGTTCCTGCATCGGCTCCAGGATAACGCATAACTGTGGATACAAAAAAATAATAATTTAAAAAAAATTGGAAATAGTACTTACATACTAGTCACTCATAATTTTGGATTTTATTCCGTTATAACACAAAAAAAAACAGTGAGACTAGATAAATAATTTTATGGAATAAATCTGACTTAGTTTTGAATAGAGTAATTGCTGAGTTTCTTGCCGGCTCTTCTCAGTAAAAGGAACTCCCGAACCGTGCGTTAGAGTCAGACTATTCATAAATGCTTGTGAAGGCATATTTGTTTTTTTTTTTCATTTTCAACGTCATTATAGGCAAACGTGTGGGTGAGTTGGGTACACACATACTACTATACTATTGATAGATGATACGATACTGACTTAAACAACTTTTTTTTCGGATATTTATCGATCATTTTTGTCTTATATGCCGCATATTACGTTTGATCAAGTTTCGAAAATACCTACGTATGCATGTAGTACTAACCTACTTATAAAGGTGATCGCTCATATACCAGTATTGGACGCGCCGTATTTAGAATTCGTCGTATGAAAGCTCGCATATTTCACAGTATTTCATATAATGCGGTAGGTAAATGCGGCGCGGACGGCGCGTACGATACTGACATAATATGTGTGATCACCTTTATAACACTATGAGCGAGCACTCAACAGCGAACAAGAAACAGTCAGGCAGCGTTTCAACTGAAAGTTCTATCCATCAAAATACTCGATTCGCCTTTAGACTTTAGTTGACTAGGCCAACATCAAAAGAAGCACATACCCTCAAATAATTCAAGGTGGAGTTAGTGATCCCCTGGCGCGTGATGTTCTTGGCGAGCTGGTCGAGCGCGGCGTGGTCGGGCGGGTGCGGGTGCACGGCTTGTCGCGGGATCAGCTCCCGGTGCGCGCGCACCGCCAGGTGCCACGACTTGATGCGCATCAGGTCGTCGAACGTGAACTCCAGGATCAGACGACCTTCTGTGCACACCTGGAACACAGTTACCTACTCATTAATCACCTTGAACTTGATACCTTTCCTCTGGAGTAAGGCCTCCGTAGTACCGGGTTCACATAATCAACGAAGAGTTTGTACATGTATTATTTTAGTGTCCGACCGTGTTTGGCCGAAGCGGAAGACGGAGCCGAGGATCACCATAACCTAAATTCAGTTGACTATTTGACAGATTGACTAAAATGTATAGTATAAATGATTTAAAAACTTATTCGTTTCTAGTGTCTCAGCGGAACTAGTAGTTTCGCCGAAGGTGAAATTTTTGACCGTAGGTAGCCGAAGCCGAAACCGAAGCTTCGGTCGGACACTAATACTAGTATTATGCTAAAATTAAACTTCGAATATCATCAAAATATAATTAAACATACAGAACATACTAGCGAACATGCGTTCGTCTACTGAATTACCAGGCCAACATAACCATGGAAAAGCTTACTTCAATATTGATCAAACCAAGCGTATCACGATTCATCAAAAGTACCAGGCTGCTATAAACTAGAAGATCTCTCACCTTATTGCATCAGCTCCTCTTGGAGTCTATTGATTTACCAGGCTCACAAAACCATATAAGTAAGAGCTTACTCAATTAAATATTGATCAAACCAAGCGTATCACGATTCATCAAAAGTACCAGGCTGCTATAAACACAGAGGAGCTCACCTTTGTGAACATCGGTTTCCCGTGATGCGTGACCATAGTACAGTGGTCGCAGTCGAGCGTGATGCTTGTGTTGTGGAAGGATTCTTTCGGCTGACGCATCGTATAGTACAGTTCTGATACGCCACCTTCGTATATACTGCGGAAGTAGCGCGGTATCAGCGTCCTTCCTATTGCTGGAATTGAAAATGTAAATTTTTAAGTTCGGTTCATTTGAAATTATGTTCATAAATTGTAATAAAACCTATGACCAATAACAGTTTTGACTGTAACATATTATACTGGGTGATTTTTTTGTCACTGGCAATACTTGCAGGGGTGGAAGTACATAATTACATAATTATTTTATATGTGTGTGCATAAAATGAAAATGAATAATAATGAATGAAAAAAAAACTATTCTCGTAAATAAATAAATATGCTAGCATAAAAAAAAAGTTTTTTAAAATCTTTTTATTAGATATTTCAGTTTTTAGTACTTACAAATTGATAGTTCAGTCAGATATTGAATTTTAATGATTAGTCACAACCTTACGAACCAAAATATCCGCCCTTGGAGGTAGAGTAATTAAATAATAATAGTACATTTCGTAAACAAACAAACAATTAACAAATCACCTTTTGTAATTACAAAATGTAAATATAAATACAGTACAAGACAATTTATTTCTTTTAACGCCATCTATCGGATTAAGATTGAACTTAAACTTGAGTTTTACCATCTATGAACTAGATGGCGCTACTAGTATTTAAGAATGACTTGGATGCCAAATAAGGCCAAAAAAAATTGAATTCGCTTGCAAGGTTATAGATTAGAAATAAAATACAAAGAAATGGGGTTTGAAATCATTGTCAAACAGCGGTTTTAGATATTTTGTTTAGATCAAAATCCTTTTTTTTAATATCAGAAAAATTTAAGGTACCAAGGGATCATAAATGAATAAGAACACTCACTGTATCTTTTGGGTCCATCTTCTAAACAGAATGTGAGAGTGAGCGTCGCGTCGTCCTCAAAGAACTCTGTCGCGAACGCGTCCCACCACAGGTTATCTGAGTCCTGGAAAACAATGGTAATTTCATGTTATATTTGTTTGAATCTATGCTGCCCTGGTAGGCCGGTATTTATAATTGTAATTTAATTATATACAAAAAGGGAACGCTGCCAGCCTGTTGGGAACCTTGCCTATCGACAGCAGCGAGGGCTTTGAGGATGTTTTCTATATATCATAGTTTGTATTTTATACATTGATTGTAAATATTTGCTGTAAATAAACATACATTATATAAAAATAATAAGTATTTACAATCAATGTATAAAATAAAGTAAGTAAGTAAAGTAAAACTTGATGGTACGGAACCCTCTCCACGCGAGTTCGGCTCGCACTTGATCGGGTTTTTTAAATTTGTGTATACAAATTGTACATAACAGGATTTCCAAAACATTGGTGTTATTGCCCTCTCTTTGGTCTAGTAACTGAATGAGAGAGAGAGAGAGAGAGATACTAACAGAGTGCGGATGAATAGAAACAAGTAAATACACACCTCTGTCCTTTGTTGTAACCGTTTGTTGAGTTCGTAAACTCTGTAGTCTGGTTGGCCGAAGTATGGAGCGTGCCTCCTGGAATTAAAAGGTAAAACACTATTTAATAAGCATTAATAGTGATCGTGTACAGGATATCCTGAGTTGATCTAACAAGGCTCAAAGATTCTTGAATTTTTTAATTTGTTAATGTAGAAAAAGAACATTAGCGGACTAAAGTAAGTACCCTGCGAGACACCATAAAATATAAAATTATCTATGCAAAAATATTATACCTATTAAAATTATTAAATAAACTTATTCAGGTTCACATGGATGAAAGAGTAATCACCAATGAGTTTTGAATAGTACCTTGTCAAACGCTTTCCAAAAATCTTTTCAGGTAATGTACGAGAAATTTCTCCATAGTTTAAACTAAATCTACACATAATCCAATGAATCCAACCAAATGACTGAAGTCCAGTGAAAATCAATTTCCAAAGTTCAATTCAATTGGACAGAGTTACGTAAAAAGTCGTTAAGCCCACACCAATTTAGCTAAACTAACTTTACATTCGCAATTACCGAAATAAAAGACTTCACTAATTATCTTATCAATCACAATACAAACAATGTTATATATATATGTTGTTATATCATCAAAAGAAGCCATAGCTCTAATGAAAATTATATGGTCTTCATTTGATTACGAAGAATCAAAGACAGATGATAGATACCCTCCTGGTTTACTATTATAACTTATTTACAGATCTTAAAAATAAGTTTTTTGTTATGGAATTGGATTGAATCCCATTGTAATCCCAGCAATGGGAGTATCAATAATTATCATCATCTTCTTGCTCTGTTAGCAATAATTTAGAGTCGACGCATTACGTACTCTTCTTACATTCGGCCCTCCTATCCATCAGATCTGCATTCACTACTCTTATCGTCCTTTTTTGGTCTTCCACTTCCCGTACATCCATCCACTTTCATATTCATAACTTTTTTTAGTAACATGGCTTTCGTTCCTTCTCATAATACCGACTTATAAATTGGAGAGGCGAACACAGCGAAAATCAATAATGGATAATGGACCTTTTTACACTGTTCTTAGATAGAACACTGAATGTTTTAAAGTAGAGATAAAATAGGAAACATTTTCAACCTAACTTAATTCAACAATTCGCTAGGATCTCGTCGATCAGACCAGTGACTTTTGTGGAGGATGGGGGAGGGAGGGAGAGGGCTGTCAATGATAGCAAAATGCATGATAGGTGGACTTACTGACGGAGGTCACTGCCACTCTCGCTCGACCTTAGAATTTATTCTAACATCAAAACGATGATTTATTCGTATGATTGGAAAGATGGTATGATTGATATAAATGATAAGACGCAGTGGTTCCTCCGGTATTTTCTAGTGAAACTGCTACGAAATAAAATAGGAAGTTGTGACGATGGTACCAGGCAATCATAATCCAATAGGAAGTTTACCTAAAGTAAGGATCCGGTATTGGGTGGTAGATGGGCGGCGGCGGCGGCGGCGCGTACTCATGGTACTGTATATGTGGAGGATGCGACGGGTGGTGCGGCGAGAGATGGTGGCCGTACTCCCGGTACTCGCCCTCGCCGCCGAGCGAGCCCAGCGCCACCGGCATGTAGGCCACTTTGTCACCGCTCCATATTCGCCGTTTACACGTACTATTGCAATGTTTCACTTGTACTCTTAATTTGATATCTCTTTACGAGCTATGCGCTCCTGGTATGTATTTCTTATGGTTTTTTTTTATTTAAGTCTTTTTGCACTATGAATAAATAAATAGTTTTCTGTTGTGTATAAATTATTTATTTATTTCACTAGCTTTGGGCACTTTGGTGTGTGTATAATTTGAACTACCTATATATATTTTTTCTAAACACGTCAACACTTGATAAAAACACTAACCTGCAAAAAAAGAATGATTCGTTCGACTCACAATCGCGCACATATTTGACTATACATAGAAAAAGTAGTGGCACATTTTAAATGCTCATAAAATCGACCGCAAAAATCTACTAACAGTGCCATCGCGTCACGAGCACGACTGATAAAAAGCATTTCGAATTTTTCGCGCGGGAAGTGTCATAGTGCCGCGAAGAAAACGTCCTAACTCCCTTATATACTTCGTAATATCACACGAATGTAGCTCTAATATCATCGCGTTAGAAGCGATAAGCTCGGAGATACCATTCTTCAGTCGGCGGAGCGGCAACGTCGCGTCAGCTGGCCGCGCTAGTAACGAGACGCGTTCGAAAAGGTCAACATCGGTTACTATTTTTTTTAATCCACCGGCTATTTTCGTTAGCTTTGTTTGTTTTTTTATCACCGATATATTGATTTTTGCTTCGTTTAGAATGTAACCGGGCCAATTATTTGGTGTTAAGAGGTGTGCGTTTTTTTTTCTAAAATTTCTATGCTGTTCAGTTCTTTTAAAAATTTCAATTAACATTTTTTTTTGCTCATGGTCAATTGCTTCTTTTTTGTTGCTAAACGAGAATATAATAGGTATACACAATTATTGTTCTGTAAGTATTTTAGCGTCCTTAATTACCGTGTCACATCTCATAAATATTCACATACTTAATAGAATATTCATAAAAACAAAAATTATCAATTCACAAAATATTATATAAAATAATAAAAAGACCATTGTTTTCACCGCGGCAAGGCCTCGGATGGAACGCATGCGACGTTGCCGCTCCGTGCGTTCGCGCCATACTTTTTACTGTTTCTTAGCACATAGAAACGCTCATTACGCTCGCACGCACACACAGGCAACAGATATTGTTATATCCGTTCTACATAGTGCAAGATGTATATTATGTACGTACACAGCGGTGTAGCGGCCGTAGTTATGTAGGTGAACTACGTTTGTGCGCAACACAAATCAAATATTACATCTATAAATAACTAGAAAGAGAGACGCGTCCGTGAAAATTTTCACACGCGCTTGCACGGAAGAAAAAATGCAACGCTAATAAAATTAAATTTTTGACAATTGAAGTAGGTGCGCTACGCACAATCTGCGTCATCGTGACGTGTTGGCTACGTACGTGGGAAATTCGAATCGCGAATATGTACATTTTACCCAATAGATTTAGACGCGAAATAGGCCACGAATAATTCTAAAAGAAGAAATAAATAAAATGAAATTGAATTTACACTAATACTTATTCATAATTTTTATTAAAATTTTAAACACTCAACCTAAAGTGACACTATCTAACACTGTGATACCGAGACCAAAAACTATACACAAATAAAAAACCAAAACAAAAAACGCGCACAATTGTCAATAAAACCGGAAATCCCACAATTCACGAGAACCCAAGGAGACTGCCTTGAGTCGAAACGTTATCACGCTAAGATACACACCGATAACCGATCTAAACAATACACGCGGCACTCACACTGTATTAACAAAAAAGCGAGCAATTAACTGATAAGAGCGAGTTGTAAACTACAATGTAAGAAAAAAAAAAAAAAAACGAAATATTCAGCAAGAAACCGCATACGTGTTGGCGATCCGTCAGTCAGAGCGGAATGTGTGTCACGCCGGCGTGTCAATGACTCCGTACTCAGCTAGGCACCGCACAATGTACTCTACACGTAAACAGTACGAAACCGGCACGTGCGCTCGGGAAAACTCCAACACAGCCCGCCCTTGTGGAAATCGACAACGAACGTGCCACCTGAAATCTTTGTACATAGCGTCCGATGCAACGCGCGCCCACCGCGGCACAAGCAATTGCGCGTAAAAATAATCGCCTATCGACCGGCGAATCGATAGTGATGGTAAACGTTCGAAAAAAAATAAAAGAGAATTCACGCGTCCGCTTCCGCTACTCGCTTTATCGACGCTACCGATCGTAATCGACCGATTCCGAAACTGCAGCCGTGTAAATTGTTCGAAAAGGAGAACGCTAGAGTTGCCGGCACGACGCGACGGCGCGTACACTGCACCTATGTAATTCAATACATAAGAGAAGTGTGCCGCGCTCTGACGGACGAGTGACGGACTGTCAAGCGCTCGGGGGACATCGGCGGCGGTCGGAGGCAATCGGCTCGCGCCGCGGCGGCAAGTTTGGATATATTACACGATTAGATTATGTCAGAGTGATTAATAATGAAAAACCGGTCGTTGTCTTAGGTCAATCACATCTGTGCGGCCACAATAGACGAATATCAAGTTTTGGCGGCGTTCGAGTGGCGATGCTGTATCTTGAGGTCGTATTGATAACACAATAACATATATCATGTGTAATTGAAATGTGTAAATCAATCTCTACGCGCGCTGATAGAAGGCAGCGTGTTTATCTCACACACAACATACGTGCAATTTGTTTTGACGCTCATTTCTCTTTATTAAGTTTAAAATGAAAGTTTCTAGCTTTCTTTGCACTTTTCCTGATACTTCAAATATTTTGGTGTTTGCCATGCAAAGAACTTGTCCACTTCAAATCCAAAGCCCAAAATGGGGCTTCAGTGTTTAGATACTGGAACAAAGACACAATCAGAAGAATCTCTTTCGAAGATAGATGGTTAGTTGAGAAATTTGCTGGATGCTCTTTTAGACGACATAGACCTTGCAGTAGATGTTCAAGGTCCTACAGGCTTTTGATGCTATGGACATTTAAAGTAAAATCCCAACTTACATTGCTATTTGTCGCTCTTCTGACCATGACAGTGACCAGAAACAACTGATATAGCATATTTGTGGGACACGCGAATATCAAAGGAGTCAATTAAGTCATCCATTGATTCGCCCGGTGTCCCGCGTGGGTGTCTTAATTCATTGCTATGGCCCTACGCGGTCGCCCTGCTCGGTATATCATCGTTAACATCTGGTAACAGAATATCAAACGACAGGTGCATAAACTCCAAACACTGAAGATGTAAAAGTATTGTTCAAGAGAAAGTCGGTGAAAGCAATGTCGTTACGCCGCCCGTTTGACGCTTCAATGAAGACGTGAGATCTTCGAACGAAACTTAAATAAAGTCTCGAATTTCTGTTAATACTTAGTTTATTTTTTCCACTTCGTCTAGTGCCCTAAGTGTTTGGATTTTAAATGGCATCGATATGGTGTCAGTCGTATCGTAAGGACATATCTTCGTGTGAAGGGTACAGTTCTCATGACAAGATCCTGCGCTTCACCACCCGTGCAGTGAAAGGTCCAAGATCTCAGTTCGCTTCCAGTACTCTGAGATCGATAAACAATTATGCAATTATGCGTGATTGGGCTCCATTGTTGCATTATAATTAGCAATACCAGGAACATTCAAAGATACCTCCATCTGCTAAGTTCCTGTTTTTTTTTATCACTCCATCTTGTTTTAACGTGGAGAATACCTTGGTTGCACCCAATTTCCATCAACAGAAGAAAGGGTTATTGAAACCTTTACGATGTCCTGGGAACTCAGAGACGAAAACATGGCTCGAACACACTGCAGTCTTAATCTTTATCAAATTCAATGACAGCGGCGATGAATCCCAGGATGATAATATTTAACAACGAGCGCACAATTATTATTTCTTTATATAAGTAGGTTGACAAGCAGGCAGACGGCCCACCTGATGGTAAGTGGTCACCGCCGCCTATATTTGCAATACCACCGGGAATTCCCGATGTGTTGCTGATTTTGAAGAGCTCTTTTTACGCACTTTTCGAAGATTCCCATAGCGTAGCCCTAGCTCATTCCATATCCTAATGGTCGGCAGTAGGAACGTCCGACTGAATTGTTGGGACGATTGAGGCGGCTCGAGAATATGAGGATGAGGTCCAAACCGCCGGCGAGTGGTGCGATGGTAGATGGTGGAACCAGATCAAAAAGTTCTTTCCATTATAAAGATACTTTCATTAGAATGATTCTCTTTTTAATTAATAATTCAAGGTTTTGATATATGACATTTATGCGCATTTATTTAAAACAAATTACATAATCTATGATCAATTAATTAGAGTGCGTACCAATAATTTTGTCGTCTGTACTAACCCATGTGTGAAAATATGCGTATTTTGTCACGTTTTTACAAATAAAATCATATTCCATTGTAGTCTACAATAAAATATGGTTTCTTATGTTATGAAGGGCCGGTTAGTTGTTGAATACCCTGACTGCCACGCCACACAGGTTTTAGATTCAGTTCCCAATCTCCCCTTCAAGCAAACGTTTGTCCTGAGTCTGGGTTTAATTATCTATATAACTATGTTATTTAAAAATATAGTGTATGTCAGTTATCTAGTTTACATTGTACAATCTCTGCTTTTAGAATCAAATAGACGAGTGTGAAGAATGTCCCAGAATATTTATTTATTTACTATTTATTCGAAGATTTGCAAAATTGGAGATCCTTAGAGGAGGCCTATGTCCAGCAGTGGTCGTCTTGCGGCTGGGATGATGATGATGATTGGCAGAATCCTATCAACATTAGAATTACAGTTCATATTTGTTTGTGCTCATAAATATATGTATTAAAATACTAATCGATTATCGTCGAATCCGGCAATTGACTTAAGATACCTATACTTGCACATCACTATGTGTTCTAAAACATTATGAAATTTAAAAACGGTTCATTTTTAAATTTGAATAAAAGAACAAAAGTGTGTATAGAACGTGTTTTACCGCGTAAAATTATTTTGTATTAAAGACGCGCTGTCTAAATATTTGTTGTACTTTTGAATGGATATCATGAAGCAAGCATAATGTAAGCATAATTCTGTTATCTAAAATCAAGCATAAATTATCCATTGCAGGAGTGATTGGAGAGGATATTAAAGCATTGGAAATCTATATAGGATAGCTGGAAAAACTTATATTATATATGAAAATCTGTTACCTTTTCACGTTAAACCTTTGAACCAATCGCGATGAAATTTGGTACGTAGATAGCCTATGTTATGGAGTGGGACATAGGCTACTATTATTCTGTGGAATGCGGGAGAAACCGCGGGGGCAGATAGTAATTTATAAATAATTTACGCACGTAGTAAGTATTTATTTCATAAGAACTTTTTTACAATGCACTGACTTGTTGACATAATTATGTAAATTAACTACATATGTAAAATTAGTAGGTATTTATTATTGTCAATAACCTAGTTTCATTCGAATGCAATAAAAAAATGCATTATAAACAAAAAGAAGTTCAAACTCGAATACACTATATTCTATTTCGAAATAAATTCAAATATGGAACGAACTGATCATCTCTATCGAGAGGGAGCAAGCCAGGTTGTTGATTTAATTCATTAGCAAGACAGAGACCACAATAAAAACGTGCGAGCGAGTTGGCGCTATTTAGGTGCAACTTGAGTGAATGAGTAAAAGGTAGTGAAGTGAGAGCGGAACGCAGCGATTAATTTAACATTCGTTAGAAAGAGATAGGTGCAGTCTGTTGACGTAGTAGTAGATGAGATAAGGGGCTATCAGCAGTTTGTGGCGCGTTTAGACATTGTTTTGTACTTGATAAATGATTTGTGCAAGTCAAGTGTATGTAAACAAAACTTTTCTAAAGTCGCAACTGTTTGTTTTGTTTAGTGAAGACAATATAAGTTACTTATTATATTACTTTTACATTAACGGACACAAATAAATACTAACGCTCAAAACTAAACGTCAAGAGTATGGAAACATAACAGCAGCGAGGGCTTTGAGGATGTTTTCTATGTATCATAGTTTGTATTTTTTACTTTAATTGTAAATATGTAAATAAATAATCTTTACGACAATCGAAAATAAATAAGATTTGTTTCATTACTACTTTTTATCACGGGAAAACATAAGATCCCTTGGGAATGCGACTGAAACCGCGGGGCGGTAGCTAGTCTATAATATACAGAATTTAGTAGAGGCTGTCGTAGCTGCCAATGCCAATATGCAAGGTTCCCAGCAGTATAAAATACTTTTGATCCCTTATAGGATCACTCTCGTGTTCGTCTGTCTGTCCATCTCACATTTTATTTTATCCGAATTTAGTAGACGAAATAAGATGAAATGCGGCACATTTATAGAGTTAGGTGACCCAATTACGAATGTATAGGGAAAATTTTAAGGCGATGATAGCTCAGTGGTAGTGACGTCAGATGCCGCGGCGAAGGTCGTGGTTTAGAATCCTACAATGAGCTTGAGCTTTCGGTGAAGGAAAACATCGTGAGGAAACCATAGCACGGTGGTAAGGTACTTTGTAGTACTTGCCTGGCTGGCTACCACCTTCAAGTTGAAAATCTGTCGCCAAACACCTATTGCTGTGTTCCGGCAGCTGCACTTGAGAGCCAGTTCCTTCTAGGCTTTGTGTGCTTACCACCTTCGGCACATCATCACTTACCATAGTGAGATTTTTGTCAAACACAAGCCTATACAAAGAAAAAAAAAAAACACTATATTAACTATTTTATTGTTACCTAGCTGGCTCCACGACTTTGTCGCGTGGAATACGTATCTTGCCTAAGCCAGTATATCTGATTTAAAAAGGAACACATACTGCAGAGAGGTCAAACTGTATCTTTTTTTGTTAAGCCATTTAAATGAAACATACAATAAATGTTAGCTCACGCTTATCTTGATACATCGCAGAAAAGCAAATCCAAGTTCCCGTTACTGCGACGATTCCCCACCCTAACGCACTGCGATGCAATGCGACTGCAATGCGCGATAATACAATGCGCGCGGCGTGCGCGCAGTCCACATTGGGGTTTCATTTGTTATTATTTGGCATTAAATTGTTAAGAATGTAGAGATAATATTATCTTTTATGTCAGTATTTGTTACCATAAATAAAGAAGAAGATGTTATAGTACAACTATTAACGATATTTCACTATAAAGATAATATTATACGAGTAACTCCGAAAATACGAACAATAGACATTAAGTATGTTTGTATAAAATATTTTGTTTAGTAAGACCTTGCTATTGGTTTATCATTCATTAGGAGGGGTAGACCAACTTCCATACATTTTTGCCCATCCTCCTTTGATAATAGTATGAAAGTTTACAAAACATAAGGCAAACCACTCGGGATTTAAATCTATGAACTCCATTAGTAATGTTTCTAATTCGCTATGCTTTGAAAAGATACCCCTTCTAGTTAATATAAGAATTATTGAAATGTCATAGTTGACAACTAACTTCTCAACTCGTTCAAGTTGACTCTCGTCTAGTGGCGAGGTGTGAATGCGGCACAGATCTCGCGAACGCATACCAACGCAACAGCACGCACACGTAAACATTTTATTATTATTACATGCTCGGTACACAGATAGGGACGTAAGTGAAAAATTTATTCTGTTGCCATTTTTTTTTACCTTTTAAGAAAGTAGAAATAAGTTTTAATTTATCCTAAGTTAATTTTTGGCGCGAACTTGCAAAGTGACGTTACGTTTTCATTTTATTTTCATGAAATCTTGTATTTTGAGTTTTATTGAATAATTTCGGTGTCGTTTTGTCCTATGTTGATCAATCCAAGTGCACGAGTGAAGTGAAATGGAATGAATGCGTGTATCGTGACTTTTCAGGTTGTCTCAAAAAGTCGTGATGAATTTTAGTACAACAGCCACCATTTCACTAAAACCTGACTGACTTGTACGGACTTGACTATGTAAAAGTGATTTAATGTGGCTAGAATTTTATTTCTATACTAATATTATAAAGCTGAAGAGTTTGTTTGTTTGGTTCAACGCGCTAATCTCAGGAACTACTGGTTCGAATTGAAAAAATATTTTAGTGTTGGATAGCCCATTTATCGAGGAAGGCTATAGGCTACTTATTATCCCGGGAAAACATAAAATCCCTCGGGAACGCGGGTAAAACCGCGGGGTAGAAGCTAGTTACTTATAACTTGACTTGGGCAAAATAAACAAGCCGTGTGATTGTGATACAGGTGATTTTTTTGTCACTGGCAATACTTGCAGGGGTGGAAGTACTCATCAATATGAACAATATTTACTATGGGACCAATTCTGATATCGCGTAAAATATAACGGTTGCTTCATACATTTTGGTCGAGTGGGTATTGAACTTTTGTATGGAACAGCTGATATATTTTTCGTGATTTCATAGTTAGTCTCAAACTAAAAGTTGTTCATATTGATGAGTACTTCCACTCCTGCAAGTATTGCCAGTGACTAAAAAGTCACCCAGTAGGTATATAAAAAATCAGCCAAGTGCGAGTCGGACTCGCACACCGAGGGTTCCGTACAAACTTAGGCCATCGTTCGTCCATCACGGGAAATGCACAATTTTATTTATTTACCTTATTTGAGGTTTGTGCCAATTAAGCTAGACCTCTAAATGATATCAGCGCCCATACAACTCAGAGGTCTTTATTAATTTGGCGTAACTATGTATGTATGGGGACACCCTTTAATTTTCAACTTTTTTTTATTTTTTGGAATTGTTCCTTTATTTGTGCTGTAAGACCTTGCTTTTTGCCAAATTTCGTGATTCTAGGTCAACGAGAACTACCACAAAACAAATAAAAGGGCAAAAAAATCACGTTTGTTGTATGGGAGCCCCTCTTAAATATTTATTTTATTTTGTTTTTAGTATTTGTTGTTATAGCAGCAACAAAAATACATAATTTGTGAAAATTTCAACTGTCTATCTATGGCAGTTCTTGAGATACAACCTGGAGACAGACAGACGGATGGACGGATAGCGAAGTCTTAGTAATAGGGTCCCGTTTTTACCCTTTGGGTACGGAACCCAAATAAAAATGACTATATAGATAATTTTTTTTAAATAAAAATATATACAAAACAACAATAATAATAATTAATAATCCTTAGTTGTCTTGCGAAATTAATATAGCATATTTGAGACAGTATATTAAAAAAAAAAATACAAAATAGTCTATGCCCGCGGTTGTATCTGCATGGTATTTTTTATTTTAATAATTTTATATTTAATTTAATAAACAATTCAAGACCAACTTAGTAAACTAAGAAACTTAAATAAAATAGTCTAAATTAAAAAAGTCGCTATCAGAAGGCAGCGTACCCAGAATGCTGGCGGCATTTTTTATTTCTAACATGTAACACTAAAGCTGTCACTGCGCAGCTCCCTTTAGTCACATCGCAATAATACATAGACTAACATATTCCTCAAAAAAACCCACTATGTAACTGTGAAAACTATATCAAAATCAGTGCAGTGATTTTTGAGTTAGAAGCACACTATTATTTTTTTACATGTTACAGGATAATTCATAATAATAAATCTGTAGAACCGTATCTGTAAATATATTTTTTTACCAAAAATGGAGTGTGGGTGACGTAGGAAAAGTAACAGAATGTAAAGAGACCATTTTTTATTTTTTGTCCGTCAGCTGATCTCCGAAACCACCGAACCAATTTACACAGGTTAACGTGGCGAAAAGATAGTTAAATAAAACTCAGAATTTAGGTCACTGTCTATCAGTAGGGTTCCCAAAAGAATGGCTACGTTACTATAATGTACTAAGCGTTACTAAATATTTTAAGAGAGGTAGAGCATAGCGATATGTCGCTCAAAGAGCAGCTCGACTGGGGAAGTACCTCCACCTTACAGAATACCGCAGCCAAATAACTTATAGTTGTGTTCCTGCGCGTGAGTAAGGTTGCCAGAGCTCATCGGGGAGGTGGGAAGGGTCGGTAACGCGCGAGTAATACGTCTGGTGTTGCAAGTGTTCATAGGCTACGGTAACCGCTTACCATCAGGCGGGCCGTATGCTTGTTTACCGACATTGTAGTATAAAAAAAAGAAAATAAAAACGAATGTTTTGTTTGTTTGTTTGTTTCTTTACGCATAACATATAGCAGCGGATCGACTTGACTTTTTGCACAGGGATTACCTACTGACAGAACGGTGAAACGAAATATGTTACATTTTATACTGGGAACATATAAGAAGTGAAATTAATAAAAAAATTAAACTAATATTGTAAAATGGGGAAGTGAGTTTGTTTTTTATCTTTTGACGCCTCAACGGCACAACCAATCGTGATGAAATTTGGCACGCAGGTAGGCTATGGCGAGGAGAGAAACACTGGCTACTTTATGCCGGAAGCGCGGGAAAATCGCGGGGTATTTAACTCATCGAATAGTGCAGTGACATCGCATACTGTGGTAGGGTATTTTGTCATTCTATCAACTAAGTGTGTTTCTTCATTGCCGCACAGTGCTGCATGCTTATCACATTCGGCCACATCATCATTTTTCTGTAAGATTGTGGTGAACTGTGTTGTGTTGTGCCTAAGTATCTATAATGAAAAAAAAAAACATTTCCAAATTGCTCCTTTTTTTGGACAGTCAAATACTTATTCGTTTATTTGCTATTCCCTCAAGATCATAGGCGCTGAATTTCTCCCCATTTTATATCTACTAAGGCTGGTAACACCAAAATCTGTTCCAAATTCAAACATAATATCTTCTATCACTAAGGCCAAAAGCCACGTATCCAAGACTAACTGTACCGAGTCTATGGCTAAAAAAAAAGACAGAAAACTCAGTTAGTACCTTCGAGCGGTGAGCCGTGCGGGCGTGTTGAACTCACGCACACACACCGTCGTGTCAGTGCACGTGAAGACAATAAAATGTTTGCATGTGTGCAGCGACGTCTAGATGTATAGCGCGATTGAAATATCTTGATAGTTGATTGATATTTTGGTGAGTTTTTTTTGTTCTTACGGTTCCAAAGTCAAACACTTTTTGTTTTGTCACGTCCGTCCTTATGTCACAACAATTTTAGCGCACATTTGGCACATAATATAAGGTCCTAATAGATGAAGTACGGTCCTTTTGAGGGATGATATTTATAGGTATTCCGAAAATGATAAAATATTCGGTCGTAATTTTAATGAAAAAAAAACCTGAAATTGTACTTCATCACTACTAAGCATTAATTAAAATCATTACCAGCATAATGTGGTGTAAAATTTATTAATAAAAAATAAAAAAAAGCATTTAAAAATACGTTAAGACCTTTTATTTATGAAGTACAATTTCAGTTTTTTTTTTCATATCCCTCAAAAGGACCGTACTTCATTTATTAGGACCTTATTTATATACTTAAGTAATTGTAGTCACAGCAAATCCAAATAACATTTTCAAACAAATATTTTTTTAGGATCTTACTTACTTAACGCTAATTAGGTTATGTGTTGCCTTAATAAATAAATATTTTTATAAGTAAATACTTATTACTATTATAAAATAATAAAGAAAAAATATTTTAAATAGTCTAACTTTTAGACAACTTTTTGACAGAAATTGACAACTTTTTTTTTATTAAAACTGGGCTTACACTGACTACGGATCTCGTTAATAACATCTCGTCATCACAACAACCATCATCATCATCATCAGACTTTTTAGTCCACTACTAGACATAATTCCTTGCCATCCCCATCAACTCATCAAGCCCAGTCCAACTTCTTACGGCCAGCTGGGTGTAGTCCTACATTATGTTTGGATCACAACAATGTCACAATCACAATAGGGCCTATTTGCCTTTATTCAAAATAAATTATCCAACACTAACCAATGTATAAAGCATCTAAAAAAAAGGGGAAACCACGATTAGATAGTTATATAGTTTAGATAATTGCATTTTGGTTATTATGATTTTTAATGACCAATCTAACCATAAAGAGTATGCTATATAATTATGACGTCACATGCTTGTATTTCATACAAAACTCCATATAAACCTATCGTTTTGACATTTCATAAAAAGATGCTGATTTGAATGTCAGTCAAATACCCTATTAAAATCATCTAACAACTATTAATAGGTTCTGCATTTACATTCAATGACAGTGTACCCCCATTTGGATCGCGTGCGATAGCTGGGCTCCTCGCGTCAAAGCACTGACATAGCTATGGGAATACAGTTCCGAAGGCAGTTGCATAATTAATTGTTGGGAGTGTACCTACAATGTTATGTGTTTAGAAGGGCGAATAATACAAAACGTGCCATTACTTTTTATAAAAAGACATTCTAGTATTCTAACTTTTCTGCGTGTTTGGGTAATTAATACAGGTCAAATACATTGTTTAGTACACATGGACTATGTCAATGGAGAAAGATGAAGGATTGTCTGCATCAGAAAAAAAAAACGAGTGTTTGTTTGTTACTTATACGCCGACTACTCAACCGATCTCAGAATTTGACAGAGAAGGCTGACGTTTACAGAAAAAAAAATCCTGGGAGAAATCAACTCCCGTAGTTCCAAGATCTATCCTAACCAGACTCGACTCTGTCTTAAGGTTCGTAGGTGTGCAGCTTGGTCAGTTCTTCCGTGAGGTCAGGTCACCCTTCCAAGAAAGTGGAAGCAAGGATGAACCGCGGGGGACAGCTAGTATTAAATAAAATTTATCGATCTTACAAATGCGAGTAAGTCACGTGCAAAATAATAAAGTAAACAAAGGACAAAGTGCAAAGACTGTTCGGTCGCACTATCTAAAGGCACACATAGACAAAACGTAAACATATAAGTTATCAGTGTGTGTAGCTAAATACGATTGAAAATTACACGTATGTTTGTATGTAAGTAAGAATCATTCGAAACTTGAAATCTTTAATAATTGGCCATTTTTTTTAATGAAAATTCATCTAGAGTCGTCTAGGTTTTAAAAAAATAACAGCTAATATAAATAATTCTCCTAACTGACAGATAATAGTCCTTGATATCTCTATATGGAGGAAGTTTTCAAACACCACTTTCCCATTTAAAGTTCGAGTAAAACCGCAAAGCTAAAGTAAGTTTATAAAATTTCACTTACAATGTTTTTACAGTTATTTTTGTGACAGAAGAAGGACATGTAGGTAGTCGGTCCACCTGATGGTAAGTTTAGTGGTAGCCGCCTATGGACATCAGCAATACCAGGGGAATCGCCGATGTGTTGCCGACCTTGAAGAGCTCTTTTTACGCCCCTTTTGAAGAACCCCATATCGTAGCGCTGAGGGAAAACCGTAATGGGGAGCTCATTCCACATCCTAATGGTCCGCAGTAGGAACGTCCGACTGAATCGAGGCGGTTCGAAGATATGAGGATGAGCTCCACTTCGCCGGCGAGGGGTGCGATGGTAGAATGGTAAAATTGTGAATGGATCATGGATGAGTTAGGCAGGTGCGGTTAGAGTGGGTCATAGGGATCATGAACCCCCCCCCCCCCAATATCGTACGCGTCACATCGACAAACCGTTTTTGCTGCGCTCGCGCCTGGAGTTAGGAATCGTCCATATATTGCGTCACTAAGTGATAAATGGAAGTTTCGAATGATTCATATAGAATAAAAGTCCATAATAATACCACAGTCTATGTAATTCTTTCTTACAGTCGGCCAACGGACACATCTAGACAGAGCAATCGTGCGGGGCTTGCGGGGTGAGAGAGAGAGAGAGACAAACGCGATAGACCACTGTATGTAATTACGCTGTGATAATACTATACTATAGTGCATTCAGTACCAAAACTATAAAAAATACTATCGTTTATAGGGTTCCGTAGTCGAATGGAAAAACGGCACCCTTATAGTTTCGTTATCTGACATGTCCGTCTGCCTCTCGTCACGATAATTTTGAAGTGTAAACTTCTTTTAGCACGGTACGCATATTTTTAGATGAGGTAAAACCTCTGGACTCGCGACACCGTTACGAGCGAGACGCAGTTTGACGTTTAGTTTCTTTATTATTTTCATAATTGCGGCCAGTAATGTCGCTAGTCGCTGTCAGTAGTTTTGGCGCCATAACAAAACAAACTCACTCGAAAAAAAAAAACTATTTTAGATTGTAATAATTTGAATGATAATGATGATGATACAAGAGCTCAATCTCAATCTCTCAAAAAAAAAAAGTTTTTACTTCTGTCGGCACTCCGGCAGTGCAATTTTTTTTTGTCATTCTGACACCGGACCGTAACGACTAATGCAAAAAGAACAGAGGACAGTTTGACAAGTCGGTTAACGTGAAGGTTAGATACCATAATTGCCACCCCACAGGTCGTGGGTTCGTTTCCCAACCGGGACAAACATTTGTGGGCATGAGCCTCATGCCATGAGGTCTGTTCTGAGTGAGCGTATAAAAATCTATAATATGTTAATGTATTGTATATACAAGTTGTACCTACTAGTTGTACCACGCAGTTTCTCCCGCGATCCCAAAAAAAAAAAGTAGTGGAGACATGGGACTTTCTCCATACCATAGCTAACTGCGTAATCGGTTCAGTGGTTTAGGCGTAAAAAGGTAAAAAACAGACAGGCAGAGTTACTTTCGCATTTATTATATTAGAATGGAAGTATGGATAACAGTTATCCCCCATCCCCGATCCAGTCACACTATTCGGCGAGCCGATCCCTTGGGAGAGGCAAGCCAAATATCTCGGTGTGACCCTCGATGATCGTCTATCCTTCGCTGCGCACATAAAGGCGGTCCACGCGCGCGCCGCCTTTGTGGCAGGACGCCTCCACTGTATGATCAACGCCCGGTCTAAACTTGCCTTAAAAAGCAAGGTTAGACTCTATACCGCGTGTATCCGTCCCGTCATGACTTACGCGAGCACCGTGTTCACTCACGTTGCTCCCAAGCAACTTCACACCCTTCAGGTATTACAAAATAGGTCCATGCGCAAAGCCACGGGCGCCCCGTGGTACATGCGCAATGAAAACCTACACCTTGACTTAGGTCTCCCCACCATCAAACAATTCATAAAACGCGCTGCACGCAGATATTTTGATACCGCAGTGCATCACGCGAATCCGTTAATTATCAACACGGTCACTTACACCTCGTCCCTTATCTCCCGCATCCGTAGGCCAAGATTCGTCCTCAGCGAACCGGACGATGCCATCACCCTAGCTCAGATCGAGGCTGAAGAAGCCCGGAAACAAATACAGATGCGCAATCATCAACCCAGATTTCGTCTTCACCGGCGAGGACCGTCGCGACGTCCTTCCCAGTCTCGTCCCATTTAAGTGGCCCGAGCTGCATATTAGCAATCCGACCGATCCCCAAATAATAATAATTATTTGCATGCTAAAGCCCTCCCATATTCCCCAGGCAACGTCCTGAGCCGAGGTCGAGCCCCACAGGGGGCACCCTCAGGCTACCGTTGCCCTAAATTTATTTAGTTTTAAGTAGCGGTTGAGAGCCCTCAGCGCTCACCGCAAAAGTCCGCGTAACGGTGGAAGAAGGTCCCCTGGACCCACCACCTTTCTGTTCCTACTCAAAAAAAAATTATCAGTTATCTGGTTTCCTGGAATAGTTTCCTAGTTTGGGATCAGATGGCCGTGTGTGAGGAAGGTCAAAGTTTAATAGTTTTTTTTAGCATAACGACAAATGCATGTTAATTTATAATAATTTAGATAATTATTATAATAATTATCTAAATGCTGCGACCGGTGCTGAAAAATCCAAATTTAAAAAATACGCTTGTCTTGATTCTAACTTTTCGTTCATGCCATTCGCAGTTGAAACCATGGGTCCATGGGGGTTCGAGGCTCGCCGATTTGCTCGGATTTTATCATCCAAGCTCATCGAGGCTTCGGGAGACCGACGGGCTGGGAGCTTTTTCCGCCAACGCATAAGCTTGGCCATCCAAAAAGGGAACGCTGCCAGCCTGTTGGAAACCTTGCCTATCGACAGCAGCGAGGGCTTTGAGGATGTTTTCTATATATTATAGTTTGTATTTTTTACTTTAATTGTAAATTTGAGATTATAAAATACGTTCTATTGTTAAAAAAAATAAAAAAAAATGATAATTTTAATTTAGATATATACAACTTCTTTTTTTTAATTATTCTTTATGTGTATTTTGTTTCATGATGTGATATCCTTTAATTGAAGGACCACAAGGTGTTAAACCCAACTATTTCATTTGAATTGAATGTAAAGTGTATTCTTTGTTGGATATCCAAATTAAATAAATAAAAGTGAATTTTATAATTAATGATTTATAATAAATAATAATAAAATAACCTTAATATATACCTACTGAAATAAAATTAAAAACTATTATTTTTTTTTTGGCATGAACAGAAGGTGGTGGGTCCAGGGGACCTTCTTCCACCCTTACGCGGACTTTGCGGCGAGCACTGAGGGCTCTCAACCGCTACTTAAAACTAAATAAATTTAGGGCAACGGTAGCCTGAGGGTGCCCCCTGTGGGGTTCGACCTCGGCTCCGGACGTTGCCTGGAGAATATGTGAGAGGACTTAGTATGCAAATATATTATTATTTGGGGAAAGGTCGGATTGCTAATGATATGCAGCTCGGGCCGCTTAAACGGGACGAGACTGAGAGGGACGTCGCGACGGGCCGGCGAGGACGAAATCTTGGTTGACGGTTTCGCATTTGTATCTGTTTTCGGGCTTCGTCAGCCTCGATTTGTGCTAGGGTGGTGGCATCGTCTGGTTCGCTGAGGGCGAACCTAGGCCTACGGATGCGGGAGATAAGGGACGGGGTGTATGTGATGGTTTGGACAATTAAGGGATTCGCGTGATGTGCTGCGGTTTTAAAATATCTGCGTGAGGCGCGTTTCATAAATTGTTTGATTGAATTAAAAACTAAAAACTACTTACTTATAAATAAAAAAATTGCCCCAAATCGTTGCCGAGCGGAAGTGTGCCAAAAAGGCTGGCAGCATTGCCACGCTGAATGGCAATGCCAATTCTTTGGGCAAAATATACGCCAGCCCTCTTGTCACGGGAAGCCTCAATTAGTCGAAAAGAGACCTCTTTAAACAAGCGATGAGCTTCCGGTCCTCAAGGCCTAGGGCCTTCAACCCCAATCGCCGAAAATATGTTAGTCCTCTGTAGACTAGCATACTTGCGACGCTTGAGACACTATTGTTGTGCAGCAGCAGTGCCGGCAGCTACAGACGTGCCTGGAAGGAGGGTGTCGACGCAAGTAGCGTCCCACACCAGGGGCCTACCCATCTTCCAGGGCACCAATGACATACCGTCAGGTCTCTTACAATCGTCGCGCACCAGGCCATTTGGTTCCAAAACAGCAGGTACGCCAATGGTAATAAGAGCACGACGGATCAAGTCATTGAGTGCCGCATGTCGTGAAAGCCTCCCGGCACTCCTCACACACGACAGGCCATGGTGACCCAGCTCATTTACATTGTCTCCGCAGGGGCAGCGATGTGGGACATTGGATATTGCACCCAAACGGAGGCATGTGCATAATCTAAGCGTAGAGTTGTCCATTTAAATTCATTTTTTTCTTATACAACAACTGTATACAGGATGTTTTTTAGTCACTAGAACTACTTTTACTATGGTATGGGACCAACTCTGATATCGCGTAAAATAAAATGGTTGCTTCATACATTTTGGTCGAGTGGGTATTGAACTTTTGTATGGAACAGCTGATATTTTTTTCGTGATTTCACAGTTAGTCCCATAATAAAAGTTGTTCATATTGATGAGTACATCCACCCCTGCAAGTATTGTCAGTGACAAAAAAATCAACCTGTATAAAATGGATGTAAAAACCTTGCTGTGGTGTCTACACTCATAAAAAATGAATTACTATGGAACCAACTCCCGCAAAAATCTACTGCTCCTTAAATAATTCTAAAGTATTATATAGAATACCTGTTTTTTTTACATTGTATACATATTCCAATCATTATTTCTTAAAAACAACCCTTTTAACACGATTGAAAAATGCGCATCGATATTTTTCGTCCCGCAAATATCGATTAAAGAAATATTGACAAATGCATAAGCCAAGTCAACCACTATGAAGGGTGGCCGCCTATTTTGTTCACCCCTATTAATAAATATACTGTCTCGCTCTCGCTTCACTATAAAACATACGTCTGTCTCAGCTGACATGCAAATGAAAAATCAATGGTTGCACTTGTCCCTTATATTATGTCATAAACTTTAAAAGTACCAGGAGACCAGAAAAATCGAAGATGTATCATACTAAGCATGCAACTGGTTATCAATATATATAGGTGGCAGAACAGAGGTGATGGCAAACCAGGCAGGTTCTTCAAACAATACACAATTTTTATACTAATATAATGAAGCTGACGAGTTTTCTTGTTTGTTTGCAAGCGCCAATCTATGGAACTACCGGATTTGAAAATTTTTCATTAGATAGCCCCAATTCTTGAGGAAGGTTAGACTTTTTATCCCGGGATTGTGGGCGAAACCGCGGGAGACAGCTAGTATTTCAATAATTCAAGCTCATTCGACTGACGTCATACAAACTCCTTAAATATTTCAGTAAAAGAAAAAAAACCAGATGATTTAAAAGCGACCAGTGCGTATCCCAAAATAAACGAATATTTTTTTTGGGAAAAAATTGTAAAATCATCATTTTGTGGACCGTACGAGGGGTGCGCGTGCGTATACATCGACCGAGAGATGTTAATACTTGATTAAATTATTTTTAATTTTATTATTGTTTTTCTTTTTACTATAGATAAGCCGGTGTCTATGGTAAGTGAAGATGTGACCGAAGGTGGTAAGCACATAAATAAAGCCAGCTTAATTTGAAAAAAAATGCAGACATTTTTTTCCAAATCAAATCATCAGTTTTGGCACCTACTGCTAAACATGGGCCTCCTCCATCGATGTCCTCAAGCACCCCTGGGCTGCAATCAGCTATCTATACTCTAATCAGTTCATCTAGTAAGGCTGCGTGGAGACGCAGCCTTACTAGATGAACTGATTATTCCTTTTCCTAGTCTTCACTCGAAAGCTTTTTTTCCACTTTAAGTTCACAGCTGAGCCAATATATCTATCACAAAGCTGTATTTTTTTCTCTAGGACGCGAGTGAATCCATAGGGCGATAGTTAGTGTAATTTTAAGTTAGTTTCGACGTAGGACGTAAGTTTCAAAATTTATTAGAATGTGACAGCTATTTCTCCTATACATAGGACCTTTTAAAACTGTTAGAATAAAAATAGAAATGACATGAGATTCAGGAGCGTCATTTGTTTGCAATTGATTTTAATTTTTAAAGTAGTTGCAAGCATAATATGTGCATGAATATGATCAGGGTTCCGTAGCTATTCTTTTTATTATTTTCGAGTAGATTGTATTAGTGAATCTATAGTTTATATGAAACAAAGTCGTGTTATTTACACCATATTATAACACAAGAACGGCTGGACCGATTTTTAAGATCTTTGATTTGTTGAATTTGTCTTCGCCCCGAATAGCAGAATGACTAACAACAACGTTTTTAGGGTTCCGTACCTCTAATGGAAAAAGGAACCCTTATAGGATCACTTTGTTGTCCGTCTGTCTGTCAAGACCTTTTTCTCAGGAACGCGTGGAGGCATCAAGTTGAAATAAATGTCAAATACTCAGGTCTGCAATATTTTGAAGCTGTGAAAAAATCAAACTTCTAAGTCAACGCAATCAAAAGATATGGCCGTTTGTGCTGCATATTTTGAGACTCGCACCTACTCGCAAGGGAATCAAAACCTAGAATCATGAAATTTGGCAAGAAGCAATGTCTTATAGCACAAGTAAAGGAATAAAACCGAAAACCGTTTTGTTGTTGATTTTTTTTTTCGATTATAAACTTATTCGCAGATGGTAAACTGACCACGACCTATGTCGATGTATGGGGACAACAGTTTACCAACGGCAAAATTGAGTTTGTCTATCAATCTAGTTTATTTTTTCTTTACGATTCCCGTGATGAACGAGCTATTTACATACCTAGAAGTTTGTACGGAATCCTCGGTGCGCGAATCCAAGCACTTGGCCGGTTTTTTTATACCGGGAACGTGGGTAATCATCATTTTGTGATAGGTGGTGCACAACTAATGCGAACTATACAAACGAAACGTATCTACTAAGAGTGCAGCAAATAATCCTCAAGCTACCAGGATTGCAGTAAACATAAGAATACGAAATCCAAATAACAAGTGCAATCAAAGCTGATGTAAAAGAACAAAATTAGGTGCGCAGCAAAAATCCACAAAAGTACCAGGACTGCAGTAACATAAGAAGATCAATTACGAAAAAATGCTTAACATTAGCCAACTCAGTTATTATTTTATAGCACGAAAAAAAAACACGAGTCGAACGAGTGTACTAGGAACGTAGCGCCGTCAGGGGGTGTGCCACCCCACGGTCGCCACGTGCTCGCCCCCGACACCCCACCCACACACAGAAACAAGTATGTATACTTAAATATAGGTTAACTTGTCTGTCAGTGTGGGAACTGAGAACGACAATTATTTTGTGGTCCATGTCGATTTTAACTTCTTAATTATCGATCTAAATGTACTTAATGG
Organism: Tetheella fluctuosa; assembly: GCA_951216915.1. Classification (NCBI taxonomy): domain Eukaryota; kingdom Metazoa; phylum Arthropoda; class Insecta; order Lepidoptera; family Drepanidae; genus Tetheella; species Tetheella fluctuosa. Next base: position 4,608,654 of record OX578242.1, on the reverse strand, counting down.
CCGATGATTGTTTACAAAACTGATAACATGAATCGCTCCGTTATCATCGATTTCCTTAGTAATTTATCGGAACGGAAGCCGAGAACACCAGATTATGAGAGTAAAAACATTTAATAATAATGTCTACATTTTAATTGATATAGTTCAGATCATAGAAATACTCATCCTTTTAAAAAAAAATGCATTATTGGATTAAAAAAACTTATTAAAGCATTTTTGGATTTTGAGTTTTAGATTCTGATTTATACTCAAAATCTTATATAATTAAAAAATCAAGCAGTACTAAATTAATACGCTTCTAGGTACATGCACATCAAATTATAAAACAAAAAATCACTAATTTCGATATGACCTAATCTCAAAACTATATAAACTCGAGCCTATTCCTTCGCTCATTTTACAGGTGAAAAATGAATAAAAAGAAACGTCAAAAATTTCAAATTTCAAACTTCGAATGATTTTGATCGGGGCGCGGGCAGACGACACTCGAAGCGAGTGCCGTCTCACTCCAGTCCACATAGTCTTTACTTATGTACGTACCAACCGACCGATTCACGTTGACCCGTGTAACGTCACCCCGGCACACTTTTATTGCTGGATTATATTCGTCCAACGGAGGGTGAGGGAGGTCAACGTGAACTGGCCGAAGCGTACCGACAAATACATACAACGTAGCGAGTACCTATAGATAGAGAGGTAGGACTCGGGGTGGGCGAGTAGAGTCCGCAGATTAATTTCAAACAAGTTTTGTATATTTATTTGAAGTAAGAAAATGAAGCAGTATTTATTACATCTATAAAATCAATGATAATTAAAAATCTATTAATCCACAAAGAAATTAGATTATTAATGTTTACAATACGGAGATGATGTACAGAAAAAAATTATAGAAAATTAGATTTAGAGAAAAAAAGGAAAAATCAAACAAACCCGGAGGGGGTTTGTTTGATTTTTCCCCTTATCTCTTGAAGATAAAATACATATAAAATGTGTTATTGAATCTCACCGAGGACTTATAAATGCAACATTGTACTAAGGAAGGTACGGAACCCTTGGTACACGAGTATGACTTGCACTTGGCTGTTTTTCTTACATTGTGTTGTGATTACAAGTGATTACTGATAGTGTCCAAAGCCAAACAATAAAAGTAATGAACGGAACACGCCAACATTTCATATTGTTTTTTGACTGGAACAGAAAGGTGGTGGTTCCAGGGGACCTTCTTCCACCGTTACGCGGACTTTGCGGCGAGCACTGAGGGCTCTCAACCGCTACTTAAAAACTAAAATAGATTTAGGGCAACGGTAGCCTGAGGGTGCCCCCTGTGGGGCTCGACCTCGGCTCAGGACGTTGCCTGGGGAATATGGGAGGACTTAGCATGCAAATATATATTATTTGGGGATCGGTCGGATTGCTAATATGCAGCTCGGGCCGCTTAAAAGGGACGAGACTGGGAAGGACGTCGCGACGGTCCTCGCCGGCGAGGACGAAATCGTGGTTGACGGTTACGCATCTGTATTTGTTTCCGGGCTTCATCAGCCTCGATCTGGGCTAGGGTGGTGGCATCGTCCGGTTCGCTGAGGGCGAACCATGGCCTACGGATGCGGGAGATAATCAACGGATTCGCGTGATGCGCTGCGGTATAAAAATATCTGCGTGCAGCGCGTTTTATGAACTGTTTGATGGTGGGGAGACCTAAGTCAAGGTGTAGGTTTTCATTGCGCATGTACCACGGGGCGCCCGTGGCTTTGCGCATGAATCTATTCTGAATCACCTGAAGGGTGTGGAGGTGTTTGAGCAGCGTGAGCGAACACGGTACTCGCATACGTCATGACGGGACGGATTTTTCATACAACTTTTATTATGGGACTTACTCTGAGATCACAAAAAATTATCAGCTGTTCCATACAAAAGTTCAATACCTACTTGACCAAAATGTATGAAGCAACCATTTTATTTTATGCGATATCAGAGTTGGTCTCATAATAAAAGTTGTTCATATTGATGAGTACTTCAACCCCTGCAAGTATTGCCAGTGACTAAAAAATCACCTGTATAAAAAAAAGCGTAAAACAAAATCAACACCTCTATTTTTTTCAAAACACGATTTTTTTTTCGTCGTATGTTTGACCTCAATCTCACCATGGTAAGTTATGATGTGACCGAAGGTGGTAAGCACACAGATCCTAGAAGGAACTGGCTGTCACGCGCAGCTGCCGGATCACACCGGTAGGTGTTTGGCGACAGATTTTCATCTTGAGGGTGGTAGCTAGCCAGGCGAGTACTACTAAGTACCCTACTACCTTGCTAAGATCTATATAGGTATATATCTAGATACAATAGTTGAGCTATCATTAATGATTTATAAAAAAAAATACAAAAATATTAAATAATCCAATTATTATTTTACCAACGGTACCGCAACGTCGGCACAAAATATATACCTACGTACCGTTCACCTACATTTATTTGTACACACACACAGTCATACTTTTATAGCCCGCACACACACAGCACACCGACGAGCTTTACCTCACACTCACACACACAAACGTCTGGAGTATTTTATTTTATTCTCAGAGAGGATAATTTTGCGATTTATACCGTCATACCGAGTAACTAAAAGTATTTGCATTTTTCATATTTAGAATTTTATACAAAAATAATTTTGAAACAAAAATGTTGGGGTCAAGTTCGCGTTCCACAGATAATATTTTTTCTAAAGTTTTTAAAATTAGAACACAATACTGTACTTTAATTCGAAACCTTATTCCGTTGTAATAAAGGTGATAGCCGGTAACTACTTCAGCTAAAGTCAAATGACTACTAGAAGGCTTCGAAAGGGCAAAGGGGTGCGGTACCAAGGGAGGGGTGGGGGGCTTTTATGACGACAGGTCGCTACGATGTTTGATCAGTAATACCACCTTAGGAATTTCGGTTCATATTTCTTGAGCTCTGAAGTTTTTTTTTAAATTATATCCGCCAAAATATATTTTCCCTCATTTATTAATGAAGTAACGAGTGACGAATAGACTTAAGTTTGATCATAACCTCACCATGATAAGTGATGATGTGGCCAAAGGTGGTAAGCACATAAAGCCTTAAAGGGAACCGTCTAACTTGAAGGTGGTAGTCAATAAGTCAGGTACACCACCTTGTCCATAAGTCATTCAGTCTTTTTGAAAACTTTCGGGCAGAGATAGGTCAAATAAGGTTGCGTGTAGAGATTAGTGAAACGAAGTGGTGGGCAGAGATGTGTTAAACGAAGCTGATAGAAATTCGTCGAAAGACCTCACTCATACGAGTGGCTCGTTCTGACTCCCATATATATAGTCGTAATTCCATCATCCACAGCCAGGCCTTGAGCTGAGGTAAGCATCATAATAAATAATAATAATTACAGGACTCTGCCCACTGCTGAGCACAGTCCTCCTTTCACGAATAAGGGTGAAAGGGGAATGGGCAAATACTCCACCACGCGTGCCCACTGCGGATTGGTGGAGGTACGCTAGTGGTCAACCAACTGTTGGAGTTGTCAAGCCACCTAGGAGGTCTCCAACAAGCTTAGCGACCATCACAATTAAGTGATAACCGGGACCAACGGCTTTTCGTGCCTTCCGAAGCACGGAAACGCTCAAGATAGCAGAGGAAAGCATAGGTGCTTGTTACTTAGGTTATATCTCCAGCCCATTAAAGCTCACAGAGTTTGCTAAAACGAAATTGGAAGTAGAGATTAGTGGAACGATATTGAGGGAAGAAACGAAGTAGATCAGTACAGTTACATGAAGTTACGGGCAGATTTGTTATGGAAGACTAATTAAGAATAAAGTTTGAAAGTGTGTACCTTAAGCATCCTAAAGTGACGCGACGAAAGGTCAACGATAACGGAGTCTAGATAACGTCTAGATGTCAAATACGTTATCAGTAGTGACAAAGTTCATTTCACTACGTTATGTATTGTTATTTAATTTGTATTGATTGCATTTGATTTCGTGGTACAATGTCGAGATGTACTGTATAATTGCCTGGTACCGATTTGATTGGGAGAAGGATGGAGTTTCAAATATTCCACCGGAATTTTGGATGTATATCCATTATTGATACAGTTTCATAAAATATAAGTTACTCAGCTATTGCTTGGGACTCAGTTTTTGAACCTGTACCACCTGAACCTGGCGGATCAGACGTAAAAAATGTTTACACTATTAAAAACACACTGACCTGTCAACAGGTGGTGGCAACGGCGCCATCATATGTGGATGCGGTGGCATCGGCGGATGTGGCGGGTGCGGATGAAACGGTGATCCTGGTGGCGCGAAACCGGGACCGGGGAAATGTGCCTGCTGTGGCGGCGGGCCAGGCGGGAACCCGCCGCCTGAACCGGGCCGGGCGGACGGGCTCCCGAACGGCCCGGGTGCCGCGTACGGCGGGCCCGCAAACCCCGGTCCCGGGCCAGGGGTGGAGGGGGCCGGCGACGCTGCGAACGCCGGGCCCGCCGGTGAGCCCGCCGGCGGCGCGAACGAGGGGAACGGAGGCTCGCTGTTGCCGCTCTTCCATGCCGCCGGCACGCCCGCGGACTCGTCCAGCGCCGGGACGCGCCGTTGCAGGCCCACCGACATCTGTACCAGGAGGACATACATAGGTTAGGTTACTTCCCAGGATATAAATTGTATTTTTTAAATCAATTGAAGAACGATGATCTAAAGCTATGGTTTAAAGAACTGCTATCGTAATTATCATACGTCCAGATCGTAGCTCTTTTATCGGTGACTTTAACACTCGAACGTTTCTACCGAACTTGGCCCCTTTTCACATTTATGTTTTTGGTTTCAAATTGTTTCTATACGCCTAATGATTGATAGATAACCTTGATGCCAAATTTCAAGATTCTAAGTCACCTAAGTGGTCTAGGTTTTTGAGTCAGTCAGTCGGCGAGTGATAAAAATAGACCTTAATAACTCAAGAATTACGATAGGTTTTCCATGAAATAGGAAATTCTAGATGTTCTAGGTGTAGGTCTAATAGTTTTCGAAACTAGCTCGAAATGGTTTGTCTAAATATCCGTTGCATCGACCTTTTATTTTCCAAACTTGGCAGACTCACTGCCGTGTGACTAGATATTTATATACAGAGCAAGCCAGTCCATCGTTGGTGAATTATCTTGATCTTCAAGTCTTATGTACCAGGAGAATATGGATGAAAACAGTTTCATTATTTTTGCAATATTGTATACCTAGTAAGAACATGATTATGAACTTTCTTTTACTTAGGATAGGTTTGACCACAATTTCACCGTGGGTGTCATGTGGCCGAAGGTGGTAAGCACACAAAGCCTAGAAAGGAAACTAGCTCTCAAGTGCAGTTGCCGGAGTACAACGATAGATGGTTGGTGACAGATTTCAATGAGGGTGGTAGCCAACCTGGCGGGTACCATAAAGAACACCATCACCATGCTATGGTTTCCTCACGGTGTTTTCCTTCACGAAAGCTCAAGCTTATTGTAGGATTCGAAACTTCCCCGCGGCTTTCGACGTCACTACCACTGATCTAACATCGCCTAAATGCTTTATACACGATATATAATGTCATCTAGCCGGTTCTAATTTTATGAGAGATGATTCTAGGTTTCATTATACCCTGGTAATCAACAGAACTCTATACCAGGTTTATTCCAGTCCAGAGTTCTTTAACAAGTTTATTTATTATTCGAAAACCAATCACAAACTAAGATTTATTATAAAAGAAAAAAAAAATACGGAAAACCTTCAACCTCAAATCAAATTTGACAGCCACATAAAAGCCGACGAAATTACGTTGTACACACGCAACATGTCGATAATCCTATCGAGAGTCTACGTATCGAGCTTACTTCTATATTTAGCAACGTATGCATTTGTACGTGCGTGTGACGTAACGCGCTTAGTTACGTACTAGGCGCATAGCATAGCAGAGGTTGTGCAACATTGGTCGCATTATCTGGGCACTAGTATTGGCGTGAAAGCACAAAAAAATTGTATTTATTCGTCATCATTCAAGTTTGCGACGACGGTTTAGTTATAGTGATAGATATAAATTATACAACTTATTGAAACGTTTATTTATTTATTTAGATTGGGAAGACCAACAGAAAACCGACTAAAAATATTTTTTAAAAAATACGTGTGGCTCTCGTGGACTGCCGCGGTAAAGCTATTGCATAGCATTTTTTTATCAACTTATGCAATTTTTTTTTTTTTGATATTTATAGATACCTGTATACTTTCTCACAAACATACATATGTATGTGTGTGTGGGAGGTGTTAGGTTCGTTACGGTTTTTTTTTTTATCAAAATTTCTTGATTCGGTCTCAAACCCCGAAGCCCGCGATAAAAGCTATACAATAGCTTAAAAGTTCATCAGGAAGCCAACGGATAAATTCTGTGTTTAATTAAACCCCATGTACTTCGGTGGTTTAATAAGGGCTTGTACACAAAACTGCGATGCGACGTCGCATCGTAAAATATTACGAGCATATTCATGCAAACCAAATTCGCATCGCCTCGCAGTTTTGTGTACAAGCCCTTATCTGAAAGCACTTTTAGTAGATGCAATGCAGTTTCCACTTTCTTTTTTGGTATTGATCAATATTTTATCTAACAACTGTGGAGTTACGCTAGAAACATTTAAATTGACAACCACATTGTGGTGCTCCTATTATCAATATAATACGCGGGTGAACCCGCGGGGAAACGGCAAATAATTTTATCTACTGTGGAGTACACAACATTGCCTGCCAAATCCGGCTTCAGTTTCGCTTCCAAACAAATAGTCGGCATATTTATATACTTTTTTTTCCAATGAAAGCATTTTGAAAATGTACGTACCACCCAATTAAAATACCAGGGCAGCATAACTGAAGCGTGGATTGAGCCTCGCAACTCGGTGTCGCGTGCCAAGCGCGATCTATTCGTAAGCCGTGAACTTTCATGATCGCCTGGTACTGCAGGTGCATCTTGATCGAATTAGGTTATGCCGTTATGTTGGTACATTTGTACCTCGGTTCCCATTTCCAGTGTGGACTCCCGTGGAGGAATTTATTTTTCTGTATTGCATATAATAAAAAAAAATGGTTGGGTGTTAGTGAAAAAAAACTTATGTACGTTTGGGGACCGTGAGTCCCCCCCATTCACAAGCCAAGGGGTTGCAAGTCAGTTTGTGTGTGTTTATTTATTTATTAGAGTTTCCACCTCTGTTTTATCAACTTAAACGACAGTATTTAAACAAGGGGTAGTCTAAAATCTGGAGGAACTGTCATTCCTGTGACAGTATCAAGGACGATATGGGTACAGACAGCCGTACAGGCTTTTAACCCACCCAGCTATGCGTTCATATCTTTGTTTTAAGTTCATAAGTCTATTTTAGGGGTCCATACATTTTAACACACTATAAATTCGTGGGTCTTTGTAACATTCTCAGAGGATTCACTGATAGTTTTTCGTACTGTAAGATAACTAAACTAAGCGGTTGTGAATTCTTCCTGTGCTTAGAGTTCTTAAGTAGCTTTTCATTTTAATCTGCATTATGAACTTAGTTGATAGTTGTAATTACATCATTAAGGTGAATGGTTCCCATTTTTTTTTTATGGATTTTCTTGAGTTTTTTTAATACCTAAAATTGTAAGCGCCTATGAGACTTAATTCGATAATGATGAATGAGATGATGAGACGTATGGCATTGTTTTATTATGATGTATTAATTATGCTTCTAAAAACCATACGTTGGTCCTATCAATAAACACCTGACATTAGTAATTAAGGAAATAAAAGTAAATACCTAAATAAGAATACGTTTCATAAGCGATTGAAATATTGGTTATAAATTCAAAATTGGAACCATACAGATAATATATACTTAGTATAAAGTTGCATTTGTACAGTCATAGAAGAATCATCCAGCCAGCAACTTTTTTTTTATGGCTGCGTTGCGTTCAGAATTTTTTAAAGGTTGAATTTATTGAGTGACCATCTTCACGTCATCGTATGTATTTTAAACAATTCCCATGTTCTTCATCCGCGATATAAATTAAATACAAATGTAAGGAACCCGCGTCTCTGACAGAAGTCGGCCTTGGTGACCGTTTTTTTTTGTGTTGCAGGCTCGGTTTGAATGCAGGTATAAATGACTCAGACTTGTGGACAGTTGTTCCATTGGGCAGGTGTACTTATGTATTCTGTTTTTAGATCTTTATTGGACCCTTTGTTATAAGTTCCTACTACTTTAATCTTGTTATTCACTATAATCAGCAGTATTAAGAATTATGTCCCTTTGACCCGCGGATTTATACGATAAAAAGGTCGCCAATAACTCATATAATCAGAAAAAAATCAAGACATTTCTCTGTTACGGCGTGAAGAACAAATAAACGGACTTTCGTATTATAATATAGTAAGGATCTCAGAAGGTCGATGTACCTTGTTAATATGTTATTTTATTTTATCAATTTTAACTTGCTTTGTCGTCTTAAAGATCATGTCGCTATAGTGGGTTTTACAATATTTTGTTAACTTATTAATTCATTTCTATATTAGCAGCAAAGGCGTTCTTTCTGGTATCTCATTTCCTCACTCTACAGGGTTGATAAACGACCTGAAAAATCCTTTTTTGTGATGTGCCTTGATTGTCTCCATGGTAACCGAAATTACTTTCAAACTAGAAATCTCCCCCTTACGTGAGATGGTTCAAAGCAAGTCTACTGAAGGCTAGGTATAAAATATATCCGTCACTTTCTAATGGCATATTATGTCAAAAAGAGACGGCAGTTTTTTAAAACCTGGGTTTTACAAGACTTGCTCGTAATGAGACAGTCTTAAAGTCTCTCTAAAGCTTGATTGACTATTACTTGAGTAACATATAACAATCGAAACATAATAAGTAATCATCCAAGCTCATCGAGGCTTCGGGAGACCGACGGGCTGGGAGCTTTTTCCGCCAACGCATAAGCTTGGCCATCCAAAAAGGGAACGCTGCCAGCCTGTTGGGAACCTTGCCTATCGACAGCAGCGAGGGCTTTGAGGATGTTTTCTATATATCATAGTTTGTATTTTATACATTAATTGTAAATAAGTAATTAAACTAGTAAATTAATACATAAGTTAAGGAACATATCTCGTCTAGTCCAGTCGTTTGCGGATTGCGAACGAGACATTGTTAGACTTCTATCAACAATAAGCAAACTGTTGTTAGACATCAACCCGTAATACTAGACTACACCTTTCCCTCGCCCCATGTTTATAACATAAAATAGTCAGACATTGCATTTTCGCAATTCGGTCATCGGAAAACGGGACTCATGCTTTCCGGGAACAGTCCACGAGATTCCCGGAACGGAACCCCGTCGGGATTCCGCATCCCACTAGAGTACATGTCTGTACTTAAATACACCTTTATTTGGTCGTTGCACATTTTATAGTGTTTTTTGTAAGTTGTTGGATTACAGCAATGATTATAACATGTTATTATCGTAACTAGATTTGCTGTTTACAGAACCAACGCGTTGCCACTTCGTATATGCTTGTATTGTAGGCATATCTGCCATAGTTCCCAGCGTTACGTCAAGTGTCCCTGTCTCGATTTGACGTAATTAGTTTGTTGGTAGAAGAAACGAGACTAACATGATTTTCAAAACTACGTCTTTTGAATTCGCAGATAGCCCGAGAAATGTTTGTAAGTTGTTTGATACTCTAGTATTTGTAAGCTCACTGGGTTATAGTGACTTTGGACGTTACAACCAAGATTCTATGAAAAGCTTGAAGGGTTAGTACCGATATGGTAGTTTCCATTACCCTCCTGTCGTATGTACCGTATTTTTTAATTATTTCTGCTTCTTCATGTATGACACCTTCACGCCAACTGCCTAAGGCGTGTGGACAACTAATCACCACATATTATAAAACAGTCCCCCCACCGCGTCTGTCTGAACGCGATAAACTAAAAAACTACTGAACGGATTTTCATACGGTTTTCGCCAATGGAAGGAGTGATTCATGAGGCAGATTACATGAGGAGAGATTACTTAAGGCATTGTGTAAATTGGCTTAAATATGTCGATTGTTGTAGATGTCGGAAAATCATGCCGACTACTTTACTGGCGTGCGTCGCGTAAAACGATAGTTATAGTAAAGCTTATTTTAATGTAGGTGTATATGCTCTGCTACCCGTGCGAAGCCGGGGCGGGTCGCTAGTTAATAAATAAAACTAAATCATTGACCAATATTTTATTTATAGTAAGTAGATACATTGTAGTAACAGCAACAGGCTTCTTTATAAACTAGATTCAATTTCCTGATCAGTCAAATTGATCGATACCCGTACAAGATTCATTCGATACAAATCATTCGCTATTCTATTTGAATCAATTGATTCGAGGATATAAAAAACTAGCTTATTTGCGCACAATTCTATTTAAACGCATTTGATTAAATAAATTTAAAAAAATGTAAGTATGTATGTATTATATAATATAAGTTATGACTTTGTCTGAAAGATATTAATTGCTTCGTATTTGGGGTTATAAAAAATGCATGTTACTGGCAATCTTGCCCTGCTAGACATATGGCAATATCCGCTTCAAGTTCCAATGAGGCTTGTTTTTCAAGCTGACAAGCAGGCAGACGGTCCACCTGATGGTAAGTGGCTACCGTCGCCTATGTACATTAGCAATACCAGATTGACAATGTGATGCCGACCAAGAAGGCCATCTCTCTAAGAAACCCTAAATATGACAAACGTCTGCTTGTAGTTTATAAACTACTAGCTATTTCTCACGGTGTCACCCACTTTTTTATGCAAAAACAACTGAACGGATTGGGATGAAATTTGGCACACAAATAGAATACATTCTGGATTAACATCTAAGAAACCTAAGATCCCTCAGGAACGCGGGTGAAACCGCAAAAATATAATGTTTAGTTTTACTGTTAGATTGTACCAAATGATACTGAACGCACACGCACTTTGCCAGTTTAAGACAGAGAAAAATGGCGACAGTCAATTATATTTAATTAAAATCAAGCATATATTTTACATACTCATTACTCGTATTCTTGCTTGCCTCAGTAGTCAACTACCTTCTATTTGATCAGAATGAATATCAATACTAATTCTCCAAAATATTGTAAACAGACGATTAGCACTAGGGCGTTATCTTTCAGCGTCTTTGCTTTTTCATAAGACAATAACTAACATTGCTGTTAAGTGTTGAAACAATCGGAAATCTTCCTTCTATTCTATAAATGGCACAGGATGGTTTACACTTATCATCGTTTCTCGCTATCCTTATCTATTATGGGTGCGATGACAAGGACGCATAACTTAAGACCGCTTCCGACTGTTTATTTCAGACATTCCAAGATGTTGGTTGATTGCCTCATTCACGCAAAGATTTTGTCGGATTTTCCTATTGCGGACCATTGGGATGTGGAATGGGCTGAACTTGGCTTTCATTACGGTTTTGACATGAGGTTATTCAATAAGAGCTCTTCAAGGTCGGCAACAAATCGGCAATGCTCCTCGTATTGCCAATGTGGGTCATATGCCTTTTTGTCAAATTGCTGACTTAAAATGCTTAGGTTCTTTACTTAGATGAAATATATAGTATCTCATGTTCTTTAACGGTTATTTTTCTTAAATTTTAATGGGCATGTACTACAATGAAGTCATTTATTCGTGCATGTAGTTGAAAATGCCAATTGGAATGACTGACGTATCAAATCAGATACTTTTTATGAAATGTCAAAACGGTAGGTTTCTATTGAGTTTTTCGTGCCACCAAAGTAGTACCGAAGACCCACCTGTATCTCAGAAGGAATAAGATCAATTTTAATTAATTCCACGGGACTTCTTTCGTCATCTTCTTGCATCAAAAGTTCTACTCTTTATGGTTAGATTGGTAATTAAAAATCATAAAAAGGATACGTTTAATAAAATAATCGAGGTCTCTTCTTAGATATTTTATACATGGGTTAATGTTTGTTTGAATACATCTTCCCAATTTATAAAGCTCAATGATTTATTTATTTATTTATGTCATTCACTTTAGCATTCCTTTATTGTTCGTTAAAATGAGTACAAATACATAATTATATATGACTCAATGACGGTCTGTAAACATACTTTACTTTGGTAAAAGATTGTTGTAACAATTTACAAATACAATCTATAATACAAAGAAAAAATCCTCGAAGCATCTCGAAGCCATCGCCGCTGTCGATGAGCAAGGTTGCCAACAGGCTGGCAAGATTGTTATTTAGGATTTAATAGTATGCACATCTCGACAGAGGGTACTTGTTTGAGCCGTTTGGGGTAGAAACTCTCGGTCCGTGGGGGCCAGGGGCACACAGTATATATAAGGACTTGGCGGAGCGGTTAAAGGAACACACGCGTGACCAGAACGCTGGCTTTTATTTCGGTCAACGGATAAGCTTAGCTATCCAACGTGGAAATGCAGCCAGCATTCTGGGCACGGTCCCATTTGGTGACGGTCTTCCTTTTTAGTTGTTAGTGTTACCCTTTAAGTAATTAATAAATCATTATTACATTAACGATACTCGTAACAGATTGGCAATATTCCCATCTCAATTCTGGGACATTATACCTCACACACGGCCATTTGACCCCAAACTAAGCAGAGCTTGTGCTATGGTTTACATTTTCATTATCATCATCATCTCAGCCGCAAGACGTCCACTAACTGGAGACAGGCCTCCCCTAAGGATCTCCAATAGAACCGGTCTTTGACGTCCTGCATCCGTCTTTACAAGGTCATTCGTCCACCTTGTAAGTAGACGTCCTACGCTGCGCTTGCCTGTCCGTGGTTTCCACTCCAGAATTCTTCGGCCCTATCGGCCATCCGTTCTGCGCACTATGTGCCCTGCCCATTGCCACTTCAACTTACCAATCCACTGGGCTATGTCGGTGACCCTAGTTCGTCAACGAATCTCCTCATTTCTGATTCGATCGCGTAGAGAAACCCCGAGCATAGCCCTCTCCATGGCTCGTTGCGCAACTTTGAGCTAGAGTATATTTTGGCGTGATAGAAAGGGTATCTTACCAACCACGCCAACCTGCCTGTCAAAATGGTTTCAGCGCATTTGTCTCATCTATTGGTCTAAATCTGCAGTTGTTGAATGAAATCTGAACGTAATAATGGTCTATAGATTAGCTTCGCTTGTTGGTTGGTTAAACGTTTCCAAAATTACGAAATGTAGACCCTATTCCGTTTAGGAACAAAAGTAAGTTTGGAAATCAGAGTTTTAAACTCGCGAGGCTTCTGTCATTCGCTTGGTGGAGCAAAATATGTACCCATGCTTGGGTTTGTACATTTATTGTTCCTTCAACAGGGTTCGAAATTGATAAAGGCAAGTAATTTAGAGTAACGAACGATATGTCTTCCCAAATTCATTCAATCTAGCTTTCTAGTTGAAATAACACTGTGAAAGAAGAGTGCTGAAGTCTGTCCTGTAAAATATAGGTTTTGGTTTTACAACAGTAGCTTTAACTCGTAAAATGATTAGTCGATGGTTAAACTTCTACAAATAGGACTGCAGAATTGCCTTTAATACAATATAATTCATTATCTTCCTAGTACTTAGCCATGAATATCGGCTGTCATCACAATTTTTTTTTATGTGATTGACCAATATCTCACCATGGTGATGAAATATGGTCTATCAGGTTTTAATTGGATCCTAAGAACTGAAATTACATTAAAAAAAATATATGGCATCTAGGAATATAAGTGCCTGGCTTACAGCAAGTAAATTAAGCTCACAGATGTAGCAACGGCAGACATGACAAGAATTGACAACCATTAGTGTCATAAGTGGACTGTCGTGTTTCTGGAAGCTGCTGCCGACAGTTTGTTGTACCATTTCATGGACAGTAGTGGCCATTCTACGACAATCAAGGTTATTTTGATATTACGTTGCCAGTTCTATTGAAATGATTCGCCAGTGTGGCCGATTAATTGTTTCGTCATATATGTTACCTAAAATTAAATCGCAACGATAGGTATTTTATACAAACAAGTTTTTAGGTTAGCTAAACCGTTGGTATACCTACTGTGTGCCACTTTTTTGACTTACGAAGCGGTTTTCACCATGTTAATTTGCAAAACTATTTGATATTACTGATGCCAAAAATTGTATTTATTACAGACAGCAATCTACGGTTGAACCGTTTGAAAAATATGATTCAAAAGAGTAATCAGCCTAACCTGATTTGACAAAAAAAAACAACTCGAACCCAATGTTTTTTATAAACAAAACTTATACGCAAGTACCAGGCGCACATAACCTAAAAGATATCGATTCATAAACATTCCCTCCAAAAAAATGTAAACGCTGCATAAAAAAGGGGTTACCAAGACCTGCTCGGGATGAGTGAAAAAAAAATACATAACAGTGAGAATACGAGGGATTACACCTCCGTACCTCCGTCGTTCGATCAGCGGCCGCCCCACTCGAATGATAAAACCTCCGGGCACGGGGGCGACTGAGAGCTACCCCGCATTTCTCCTCATACCATACACAACAAATATTTCATACACTGAGCACCACGCTCGCCACTTACGATGTTTCGGTTGGTTTTCTTCCTCATACGAACATTGCACGCCTTTTATCCATTTAACTAAATTTATAACTACACTACACTGGCACTACAATCCTCACGCTCACTGACATCGAAAATTTAGTCTTTTTTTTTGGAAGCGTTCACCGTTGTCGCGTGCGGCGTCTGCCGGCCGGCCGTATGAAAACAAGACGAGCACGCAGCGCGCGCACTCTGCGGCGTTTAATCTTGTTATTTCACTTATTGTTTTACATTATTTCACTGATTAATTGAGGAAAATGTTAGTGTTCGCCTCATGACAGCCGCGAAGCGTGGCGCATTGTATGTCGCCGTCAGAAGCGGGTACACGCGGCTCGTGTCGCTCGATCATACTGGATTTTGTTCGGATCGCGTCGGACGGAGGGGGCTGGAGCGAGCGCGCCCGTCGCGGGGGGGACGGAGAGCCTGTTTTGCCGACGCGGGCGAGCAAATGCTATTCGAATTCGCTTTATCGACGCCTCGAACGGACAGACAGGTGGCGCGCGGCGCGGTGGGTTTTTTCTATTTATGTACATTTAGAGTTAAAGCTTTTACATCACTCACATCACAGAGTAATTTATATTATGTATAAGTATTACACACGAACACGCCGCCGCTTGTGGCTTGTATTATCTAAGCACACAGCGACTGCTAATGTTTATACCAAGATTTAGGGTCAAATTCAGTCTGGTACAGTATAAGACAGTCACACAGACTAGGTTCAGAGATTCACTCAGATAACTTACCAGGCACAAACCATTTGCTAATAACCTTGGTACTGACGTACCACCGTAACGGGTACAGTAATTAATTATTAATATTTCATTTTCTCTACATTTGATTATGGGTTTTGCAGTCGGTCTGCATTTGGACTGCCAACGAGCTCCAAAGTGACAGTTTAGATTTTTAGATACCTATGCTGTGCAGTTAAAAAAGTCTGCTTCAAAAAACTGCATCAAACAAGTCGATGGACTGCGCAGTTCACTTAATCTTCAAGTTGAAGTGGAAAAATAAGTAAGTAGGTATGTATTTGAAAAGCAAAAATACTTTTCTGCGAAAAATTTTGAAGTTTTTGAAAAAAAAAACAGTGAGAATAGGGTTGTTACGGCCGCATATGTACGTGCGGAGACGCCGCGACAAGTTGGCAACACCGCACCGACGCCGACATCTTACTTTTTTTTGTCTTGACTGTGTAATTACCTGCTTGTGGCGCACTTACGCAGAAATTAAAGTTTATTGTGTCAGAATCAGCATTTTCACCGTAGTACAGTCCCCATCAGTTAGCATCAGCTAAAATATTGGTCCTTCGAGCCGGATGACGTAAAGTGTCCAATAGCGTGCCACAATTTATGTGACATTGCCATTTTTAACCAATCGCGTCATTTGTTTACGTTATAATGCAGTGGTGCCTCTAGCGAGAGAAATAAGCAGTCAAAATAAAATCTTTTTCTTTCCTTTTCTTTTTCTTTTCTTCTCAGTTCTATATTGACTGTTTGACACTCGGAGAATCAAACATGTTAAATTAGTGTTTTATTTGCGACGACTTAAAAAATGAGAATAACTTCAACAGCTCTGAGACATACCTCGAGCTGTAAAGTTAAATGAAATAAAAAAAAAATAGGATCTCAAGCAGAGCAGCAGACCTTGTACTATGGAAACCAGATAAGTGATATACTACTTTTTTAAATATGATATACATAAATAAATGAATACACCTAGACCCAGAAGTAGTTGCACTTATTGAAAATTTAAAATAAAACAAATGTATAAGATTATTTGAATTTTTTATTGCAACGCAAGGTACCTAGATCCAATACGTGCCTAATATTGATGTTATATTTAGATTGCAGGTGGTACGATTTTTAATTAAGTAGGTATCTAGTTATTTAAGGAGAAAAAAGGAAGCACAATATGGTAAGTAAGGAACCACGATTACCCACGAGTCACTTAAGAGCTAGAAACGATTGTTTTCAGACAGTTTAAGAAAGGTAGAGCATAGCGATATGTCACTCAAAGAGCAGCTCGACTGGGGAAGTACCTCCACCTTACAGAATACCGCAGCCAAATAAATTATAGTTGTGTTCCTGCCAGAGCTCATTGGGGAGGGAAGAAGGGTCGGCAACGCGCGAGTGATACACCTGGTGTTGCAAGCGTTCATAGGCTACGGTAACCGCTTACCATCAGGCGGGCCGTATGCTTGTTTGCCGACCATGTTGTATAAAAAAGAAAAAAAAAGTTAGCAAGAACCCAAGAATTCTGGGCAAGTGGTTAATAATCTTTCTCCATATCCACCCAATCGATTTCAGATTCAGAACGAAAATAAAACTGTCAGTTGTCAGAGCAATGTCAAGTAGGTAATGTCAACTCGCCATCAAACCAAACGTATTGATATTAGAGATGTGATACGAAAATAAATTATTAATGAGTAATCTAATAATTATTACCTTCTAATATTATGGGATTAGAAACAATAATTGTTTAGTATCTATTTATACTTATTTGGCCCCACACCGTTGAATAGACCTTAAAATTCAAGAATTTACACCAAAATCGATTTGAAAAATGATTTCAATGTTGGATAGCCCATTTATCGAGGAAGGCTATAGGCTACTTTTTATCCCGGGAAAACAAAAGATCCCTCGGGAACGCGAGTGAAACCGCGGGGCGGAAGCTAGTATAAAATATAACATTTAAAAATACAAATAAGTAACTAAAAAATATAAAATATATATCATGTTACACTTTTTGAAAAAATCTTCTAAATGCTAAACTAAAATAAAATTTTACTAAAATGGATTTAACGAGTAAAATTATCACGGCAAGGTAGAGTCTTCTAGTCAACCAAATATCTTAACACCAACAAGCTATGCTTCTCAATTCAAGTTCCAACCATAATCAGATGTACAAGTAGCTGCAGATGTCACTTTACCATGTAATTAACGTAGTGGTTATATTCTCTTTGCCATGTCAAATTGGTAATTTATTTTCATATCCTTTATTTGAAAATCGACTATAGTTTCTTATTTTTCTTAGTATCAACCCACATCTCTATTAACGTCAAACAAAACACGTATGTATTGACGTATCTCTACTTAGTCTGTGGTCTGTCCGCCAGCCAGCCAGCTGCCTGCCTGCGTTTACGAAAACCTTAGACCACAAAACGCCGGACAAGTGGAAAATGGAAATATAATCCTAAATTAACAATAAAACGTGTCAATTATGTACATAATCCTCATAGCTTAATATTTTGGGAACTAAATAAACATGGTTAGGCAAAGGAAAGTGGTCAGCGTGCAGCATAAACACGGAAATAATAATGAAACAAGTAGTAGCTCAGCAAGTAGCGACTCTTCTGCGGTGCCCACCAAGTTTAAAGTTTTATCTGTATGGAAAACTAGTGTAGGAATCGTGTGCCTCGTCGTCGCAGTGTATGTGGGTACTTTGGGGTACCTGGAGACCAGAGTTAACACTCCTTTTGTTGACAGCAAGGTGAGTCTAATAATATTTAATTTTGGCCTTTTTCCGTTTGATTAAAAAGCTGATTAAAACCAGTTTAGGTGTAGTTTTGATTTGTTTTAGTTGGTTTTATAAAATATGCTCTAGCCAAATCTAAAATTAATCAATAGTTAGGTATTTATTTACATAATTATTCTTATTTATTATCTAGCTTATTTCCAGGATATAATGAGATATCCTAACCCCAATTTTCAACAATTTATTTTCACAGCATAAAAAAATAATATAAATAAGCAATTGTTCATTTGCTACATTCAGATTTATAAAAATAAATTACACACTATAGGTATACGGGTCGCAGAGACAGAGAGTAGCCTTAGGGATGGATTGTTAGAGTTGGGGTAAATCATGTGGTAGAACATAAGTCTATACTGTATAATGAAAAGTGTAAAAATATTGAAAAGCATAATTTCTCTTGCTCTAAAATTAATATACAATTTTCATAAGCATTGTTTAAACAGGTGGTGGAAACGACAGGCTTATCCATCCCCAACCGGTACTGGGGTACGTACCGTCCTGGCGTGTACTTCGGCATGAAGAGCCGGGAGCCACGATCACCTGTCTTTGGTCTCATGTGGTACGAACTGAGTGGGGCACATAAGGGCATAAGGTAAATGTAGTTCTGTATTATTTATGAGATCCTGGTACTTTATAGCTATACCTAGGGTTACCAGGTCTTAAAACCGAAAAGCCGGACAGAACAGCCAGTTTAGGACATTTGGATAAAAAGACGGGACACCCTTAATTTTTTGTCTTACACGACTTTTTTTTTAAAATCATTTAATCAAGTGAATGAGTCTTCTTTATTATTAATCATTCCATATTCATTACAATATTAATTTCAATAATTGCAAAAAAGTCCATTTTAAAAAGCCGGACAGGTCGGACACCGTTTTATTTGGCTGGACACCGTCTTATTTGGCCGGACACTGTCTTATTTGGCCGGACACTGTCTTATTTGGCCGGACACTGTCTTATTTAGCCGGACATGCAACCGAAAAGCCTGACTGTGTCCAGCTTTATCCGGACGCCTGGCAACCCTAGCTATACCTACTACCTGTAACTTTAAATTAATAGTAATATAAATATATTTTGACAAAAGGGTGATGTAAATGCAAAGAATGCAAAGAGAAGAGCATTTTTTTTGTTCTGTTTGAACATGCAAATCTTCCAAACCACAGAATTGATTTTCACAGGATTAAAATACGGCTTGGCATTGTTTAGGCTTTTTCTTTTTCATTGATATCAAGTGAAAGGTGGAAACTTTATAAAGTCTATGCAGGTGGCAAAAGGAATTATTCTATGTAATCTATGATACAACTGTATTGAATCTTCTACTTTTATTTTAACAACATAGCAGTAGTCCATTAGCCAGATGTTGTCTCATGCACTGTGGCTGGATACCATATCTTCCTCTATTTGTGTTAATGTAAGTAAAGATACTTTCAAAATGGGTTGTTTTTGTCCAATTGAGCTTGAGCTTTCAGTGAAGGAAAACATCGTGAGGAAACCATAGCACGGTGGTAGGGTACTTTGTAGTACCCGCCTGGCTGGCTACCACCTGTTGAAAATCTGTCGCCAAACACCTATTGGTGTGTTCCGGCAGCTGCACTTAAAAGCCAGTTCCTTCTAGGCTTTGTGTGCTTACCACCTTCGGCCACATCATCACTCACCATAGTGAGATTGTGGTCAAACACAAGCCTATATAAAGTAAAAAAAAAAACATCTTGAAATAATCCAAATTTTGAATGTAAAAATCATTTTACATATGAACAGGCACACTTGTGAGCAGAATGACAATCTACCAACGTACGGTTGGATCCGGCACGATGGTGTTTCGTTCGGTGAGCAGGTTATATCGGACCCACCATATGAGATCACCACATCATTTGTTAAGACCCCGGGCGGTGAACACGGGGGGCACTGGACTGCCAGAATTAATGTTACCAGTAAGGTAGGTAGATGGCGCTGTTTTATGCTTTAATGCGTATTTCATTGTGTTGAGCATCTTATGTTTTCCCGGGATGAAAAGTAAATTATAGCCTTCCTCGATAAATGGGCTATCCAACACTGAAAGAATTTTCCAATTAGAACCAGTAGTTCCTGAGATTAGCGCGTTCAACCAAACAAACAAACTCTTCAGCTTTATAATATTAGTATAGATTATTTATCACACTAAAATTTCTTTGTATTCAGAAACGACTCAGATATTTTAGGTTTGTGGTTATTTTTTTTATTGCCCTCTTATATTATGCCCAATTAATCACTTGCTCCATAACATATCGACTTTTATCCCGGGAAAACACAAGATCCCTCGGGAACGTGGGTGAAACCGCGGGGCGGAAGCTAGTACATATATTTAAACACATAAATAAAACCGAAGTGTCTGTTTGTAATGTCAAACAGCTTTTTATTAAATGCCTATGAAAGTATATGCGGTAATTATTATTATAACAAAAAAAATATTTTTAAATTGTCTCCGTCTGTTTGTACCGGCTAATCTTCGAAACGACTGGACCGATTTTCACGGGACTTTCATTTTCAGATAGCTGATGTTATAAGGAGTAACTTAGGCCACTTTTTATAACGGGAACGCGGGTGAAACCGCGGGGAAAACATCTAGTAACTTATAAAGTGTTCACTACACCACACAGGGTAACTCACCACTCATGCTGGTCTGGTACGGAGCGCTGGACGAGTCCCTCGGGCCGGCGGCGCCGCTGTCCCGGCTGGGAGTCGAGGGCGGAGCCCTACTCGGCCACACGCCACAGCTACAGAACTTTAGGATCAATTTGGTGCCGCATAAAGGTATTTTAACACTAATTTTCTAAGTATCCGGGGTATAATCTATCTATATGACAAGATTTATCCAAAACTGTTCAGCTGTTATGGAGTTTCGTGCGAGTATGATGCGATTTTTTTCTTTGTATAAGCATGTGTTTGACCACAATTTCACTATAGTAAGTAATTATGTGGCCGAAGGTGGTAAGCACACGAAGCCTTGAAGGAACTGGCTCTCAAGTGCAGCTGCCGGAACACAGCGGTAGTTGTTTGGCGACCGATTTTGAACTTGAGGGTGGTAGCCAGAGGCGGGTACAAATTACACTACCACCGTGCTATGGTTCCCTCACGATGTTTTCCTTCACCGTAAGCTCAAGCTCATTGTAGGATACGAACCCACGACACGAACAAAAAACTAAATATATGAAAAATGTAACCTTGCTGAGTTTCTTGCCGGTTCTTCTCAGTTTAAGGTGACTTCCGAACTGGTGGTAACTTCAGTAGTTTCGACGTTCATAAGTGCCCTTCTAGGGGCTAAACCGAAAAAATTACATTGATCTTCCTATCACTGAGCTACCATCCAAACTTAGACGAGTTAAGCATTCTATTAAATCAACTCTATTACGTGTTAATAAGGTACGAAACCTTCTGAACATTTTCATATTTTTTTTTAAACGGTGCTCCTTTACCCTGCTTGCTTATAAAAGCGTTATGTGTGTGTGTGTGAAATACAATTCACACGCAAAAAAAAGCTAAAGATTTTTTTTGTTTGATTGTACGCGCTAATCTCTGGAACTACCAGTCGGATTTGAAAAAATATTTTTGCATTTGATAGTCCAATTCTCGAGGTAGGTTATAGGCTACTTTATATCCCGGGAATGCGAGTGAATCCGCGGGGAACAGCTAGTTATATATTGATTGAACTTTGTTCCTGTCTAGGGTACCCCGACCGCAAATTAATTTTTTAAATTTATTACAGGAAATATTCTCCATACATCATACTCAGAAGCGCATACACCAGGGCTTCATCTTTTAAAGGAGAAGTTTAATTCTTTACTCAAAGTCGAGAGACATTCCGTCTTTGGCCGTCTGCCAGTCTTGGGGAGGGATGATGAACTCAACGATAAGGTAATGAATTGAATTTCTACTATAGTCTTATCATTAACTAGCTGTCCCCCGCTGTTTCACCCGCGTTCCCGATGAAAAAAGTAGCCAATGTCCTTCTCCATACTATAGGCTATCTGCGTACCAAATTTCATCGAGATCGGTTCAGCGGTTTAGGCGTGAAAGGTAACAAACAAACAAACTCACATTCGCATTTATAATATTAGTTGGATTCACTGGAGTAAATTGACATTTACGGTGTTACCAGTTTCTGATGAAAAAAAAAAATGTTACGATAAAATTATGAATGAATCATTATGTCGGGAATCAAAACTTTTTATTCTACTAAGAAATTTCCTAATTATTTTATGAAAAAATATTTTGAGTTTTTAGGTATCGGTGATATATTTTCATTTCTGTATATAATTATTATTAATATTAGTTCACACTAACTCTGTGCAAGTGAGCTGAATCACACTGACCTGACATCACTATTACAGTAAATATGGCAACACTATTTTACAAAGTGACATAAGCACCTGTCAGTTTACTCCAATGAATTAATGATAGACTTTAGCTCTTGGTGAAGATTTTTTTATAAGGTAACTCATACTTTATAGGGCTTGAATTAAAATTGATTTTTGGTGGAGGGAGCCTCTGAATTTGTTTTTTTTTTTTTTCAAGGAAAAACAAGTAAATTTCGTGCCAATCCAAATGGTAGTGCAAACGCCGTTCGTTTTGGACGTGGTTTATTCAATTGAAGATCTACCTACCCCAGCTTTAAAGGGGGAAGAATATACTAAGGCATTAGACAATAAGAGGACTACTTTCGACGAGGATTTTGAGGCGAAGTTCCAGCTGCAGGAGAAAGGGTGAGATATATACGGTTCACTCTTTCACACATTTGATTATACAAATTGATGGTTTAATAGGTTTGACGTTCACCTTTGGTTTGATTTTGAGTTTTTGAAGTACTAAATAAATGGTCACGTATTTAATGACCACCTTACTGAGATTCTCAAACAATTTGACGTTATTCGAGTGACCATGTTTTATTGAAAAATTTTTTTTGTTAAATAGCATTTGTGACTGTGAGTTACCAGGAGATCAGAATTCAATAATAGTTTATTCATTCATTCATATTTTATGGACTTATTCGTTCAAAATCGTATTTGTAAGTTCTATTAAAAGTACTAGGGTATCATAAACTTCATTTAATTCCTTAACCCCTTTTTCAAAGCAAGTTAGCTTGTATCACTAACTAAATAAAGTTCAATTTACAGGTACCCACCACAAGACATAGCCATAGCAAGATCAGCTTTGGCCAATATGATAGGAGGTATAGGGTATTTCTATGGAGCTGGTCGGGTTAAATCTCAGTATACTAGAGAACCGGTGCCTTATTGGAAGGCTGCCTTGTACACAGGAGTTCCGAGCAGGTGAGCTTTGTCTTGACGGGCTGGGTGGCGTGGTTGGTAAGATACCCCTATCTATCACGCCACAGGTTGTGGGTTCGATCTTGAGTCTGGGTGTAATTATCTATATAAGTATACTAGCTGTCCCGGCAGACCTTGTTCTGCCCTATTTCTCTAAAACAAACTAACATTGTTTTTTTTATGTTAATAGCTGCTCCGACAGATTTCGTTCTGTCTAACGCGCCTTTGTTTTGTTTTGATTGACGTCTAATGTTTGACAGCTGGGGACAGAGTGCTTTGTATTGGTAAAGAAAATTGTTGTTTTTACTATTTTCCTCTTATTATTTACTTTTTTTCTCTCCATAAAAACCTTAGACTTCATCAAACACAAAAAAAATACGTATATATCACATTGCACCACGTGTTGTTGAAAAAGAAATTTCGAATTCCAACGTGGCGCCATCTATGAGAAGTTCACAATAGATGGTCCGACAGTTTTCTGTAAAAAATCTGATTTAAGGCGCCATCTGTTTGAGACTTATGAAACTTACGATTAATAACAAACATCAACATTGACAATCAGTTTATTGTTAATTATAAATTATTAAGACCATTAATCGAAATCAGGGAAAACTAACCTATGCTTACAATTTTTAAAAAAGAATAAATTTTGTTGTATTAATGAAACTGCAATTTAGTAGTTTAAAAGGAATATTCAGAATTATATAGAGCACATGAAATTAAATGAGAAATAATTCAGAAAAAGCGATGTTACGTTATAGATCGATCAAAATATCACATTGCACCACGTGTTGTTGAAAAAGAAATTTCGAATTCCAACGTGGCGCCATCTATGAGAAGTTCACAATGAATGGTCCGACAGTTTTCTGTAAAAAATCTGTTTTAAGGCGCCATCTGTTTGAGACTTATGAAACTTACGACGTGGCGCCATCTATGAGAAGTTCACAATAGATGGTCCGACATTTTCTGTAAAAAATCTGATTTAAGAATCAGTTTATTGTTAATTATAAATTATTAAGACCATTAATCGAAATATAAACTATCCTATATCTCAAGTTAGACCGAATTACACATAAAATGCCAACTTTCATCGAAATCGGTTGACTTGGTGAAGAGTTCACTGGGAACATACATATGACACTGGATTTTTATATATTAAGATATTTACAAAATATACGCTTCGACTTGAGAACCTCCTCCGTTTGTTCGTCGGTAAAAAAGAAAAGTAGTACCTATATATTATTATTTTCTAGGGCATAAGGGTCACTTTTGATTGCACATTAATTTGAAATGTTCATTAAAAGTACCAGGATAGCAGATACATAAGTAGGTGTTGATGTATTGTATGTAGTGACAGTCAATGTAAGTTTTGTTGACTTGAGTTTAAGGTCTAAAATATAATAAATTTGAAGTCGTAAGATTTAAAAGTACCAGGATACTAGAAACATAAAAGATGTTAAGAGGGAGCTATCAAGTGAAACTTCTCTCGGAACTAGCAGAACTCATCTACGTTATATTTAATTTGAGAGCCAGATCCTTCTAGGCTTTGTGTACTTACCACCTTCGGCCACATCATCACCTACCATAGTGAAATTGTGGTCAAACACAAGCCTATACAAAGTAAAAAAAATATATATATATCTTACTTAATACCTCTTTTTCGTCCCAGGTCATTCTTCCCCCGCGGGTTCCTCTGGGACGAGGGTTTCCATGGGTTGCTGATAGGTCGGTGGTCGCCTGACATCCAAATGGATATCGCCTCCCATTGGTTGGACCTGATCAATGTCGAGGGCTGGATACCGAGGGAGCAAATATTAGGTATGATTTAATTCAAATTAGAAATTAGCTTCCGCCCCGCGCGATTACACCCGCGTCCCCGTGGGATCTTATGTTTTCCCGGGATAAAAAGTAGCCTGCATGTGCTATTACAGACTATAATCTATCTCTCTGCCAAATTTCATCCAAATATGTTCAGTAGTTTTTGCGTGAAAGAGTAACAAACATCCATCCATCCATCCAAATTTTCACATTTATAATAATAAGTAGGATTCCATTTCACCCTCATTTGTGAAGATCTGTGCTCAGCAGTGGGACATTAAAAGGTTGTAAAGGGATCGTCTAGTAATCACGTGATGTTTGAAAGGGGGGGGGGGTCGGAAAAAGGGAAAATGATGACGCCTAAATGTCTGTCTGGAATTTTTTATCACGGTGCTTAATTTTCCAGAATGTAATTAGGTTATACCTGTATTTAAAGATATTTAAGATAAAACCAAAATAAACAAGTTTTTTGTTAAATATTTCATTTCTGATACAAACTTTTTTTTTGACTGTACTTGCATTGTCTTCCAATGTACTAATGTATACCAAATATCAAATCAATCCGACCACTGGAAGTGGGTGAAATTCGACTTGCAAGATTCCACCCGAACAAACATAGTTACATACATTGCAAGTTAAATAAAAGCTTGTAAAAATACACGTCATTTTGGATAGGGGGGGGGGTAGTCTTAAACCTCACCACGTATCCAGGGGGGAGGGAAGAGGGTTAAATTGGACGACCCCAAAGGAAGGAGACCCCAGTATTTGGGTATATTGATCACCATTCTCGCAACATTGCTACCAGGAGCGGAGGCGTTAGCAAGAGTACCCAAAGAGTTCGTGGTACAAAGTAACGCGGCGGCCAACCCGCCCATGTTGCTCATCCAACTAGCGTGGCTGGTCCGCACTCGCAGACACCTGTTCCAGCCGCAGGCGCCGCACCGGGCCACCCTCGCCAGGATGTTCAATAGACTGCAGGTTGTTTATGTGCTCCTGGTACTTTTTTTATATTTTCAGAGTACTTTACTAGGTGTGTCCCCCCCGCGGTTTCAGCCGCGTTCCTGAAAAATTAATTGTCTATGTCCTTCTCCATACCATAGGCTATCGGCGTAAAAAATTTCATCGCGATCG
Source organism: Tetheella fluctuosa (assembly GCA_951216915.1). NCBI lineage: Eukaryota > Metazoa > Arthropoda > Insecta > Lepidoptera > Drepanidae > Tetheella > Tetheella fluctuosa. Next base: position 4,582,245 of record OX578242.1, on the reverse strand, counting down.
GTTCAGCGGTTTAGGCGTAAAAAGGTAATAAACAAACTCACATTCGCATTTATAATATTACGAGCTTTCGCCTCGCGGTTTCACACGCATTCCCCAGTGATCTTGTGTTTTCCCGGGTTCTCCATACCATAGGCTATCTGCATACCAAATTTCATTGCGATCGGTTCAACGGTTTAGGTGTGAAAAGGTAACAAACAAACAAACAAAGTCACTTTCGCATTTATAATATTAGTTAGGATAGTTAGGATACAAGCATTTTCTTAAAAGGTGTATCGCTTCTGTTATACTAAGAATGTCTTATATTTCCCAGGCTTGGTACCAATGGTTCCAAACAACGCAAAAAGGTGAAGAGAGCACCTCATACAGATGGCGAGGAAGGGAAGACGACGGGCTCCAGCTCAACCCAAAAACACTCACTTCTGGACTCGACGATTATCCCAGGTAAAAAAGATATTACCAGGAGGGAAACGAAATATAAGAAACTTATGTTAATGTTTTTAAAAAGTTTTAAAAAGGCAACTCAAAAATTCTGTAACTCTAATTCTGTCATTTTCGGGATTGTCAGTCTTTCTGTCCTGCAACTGATCAAAATATCTTAATAAAAAAAATACGTGTGGCACTCGGGGACTGCATAGCATTTTTTTTTTGCAGTTTTTTTTCGAAATTTCTCGATTTGGTCGCCGCGCTCAAAGCCCGAAGCCCGCTATAAAAGCTATACAATAGCTTAAAAAGTAAGAAAGAATAGTACTCGTAATTTGGTATGGGGTCGAAAATTACAAAATGTACGCGATCATGCAACGTTGAAAGTCGACAATCGAAAGTCAAAGTCACTTTAATCTACGATTCTTGTTAAATATCAACCTCCTTAGAATAGTTGTTTATAGAAACTGTATAGTATACAACATACAACACATGTTCAACAGGGCCTCACACCCGTCGGATATAGAGCGGCACGTGGACTTGCGTTGCTGGATGTACGCCGCCTCCGACGCCATGGCTCTTATTGCTGATGTGTTAGAGCGAGACGCCACTAAGTATGTAATACATTCTTTGAACCTCTTTTTTTTTAAGCTGATGTGGCCGAATGTGGTAAGAATACAAAGCCTAGAAATTTATTATTATACTAAGTTTATGGTGGTAGACACCATGCTATGGTTTCCTCACGATGTTTTGCTTCATCAGTTCATTGTGCATCGAACCTACTACCTATGGACTTATGGTACTCATGATAGGCAAAGATGACTTTTACGTCATATTCTGTAGTTTTTCGAAAAAAAAAAAAATTCTATTATATTTTATTAAATGAAATGAAATATTTTATGAATAGTATGACTCTAACGCTCGGTTCGGAAGGTTGCTTTTGCTGAGAAGAGCCGGCAAGAAACTCGGCAATTACTCTTTTCAAATGAACACTAGCTTCTTCTAGCTCCGCGGTTTCAACCGCGCTACCGAGGGATCTTAAGTTTTCCCGGGATAACAAGTATCTTATGTTTTAATCCAGAATATATTCTATTTGTGTGTCAAAGTTCATCCAATATGTGTGATCCATCCATCCTCACCAACTTTCCCGTTTATAATATTAGTAGGATAAAATTATTTAACAATAACTAGCTGTCCCATGCGGTTTCACCCGCGTTCCCGAGAAAAAAATCTATTCGATTTACAAGAACGAACACAACAATAAAAGAATTAGCCAAATATGTGCAGTCATTCGGAAGTTATGCGCGTACAAACATTTCGGAGATTCTTTTTTAAATATAGATATAAATGTGACCCCGTCTGGTTACAACCAGGTTCGAAGACACCCGCGACCTCCTTGGCGACGAAGATTTGCTCAACGAGTTACACTGGTCGCCGCAAACACAAACATACGCGGACTACGGTATGTTTATGTTCTCCTGGTACTTCTCATTTTAACTTCATACAATTTATATATATTTTTTCCCCTTTTAATTGAAACAGACGGACAGAAATCAACAAACAACATTTTAAACTAGCTTTCGGCCCGCGGTTTCACCTGGGATAAAAAGTTGCCTATGTTCACCGGTCCATAAATTAGGTCGTCGACCGGTTATTACACTACCCGTTTTAGAGACTAATTAGGGAGTAGTGCGGTTGGCACCCTAAATCGGAATCTAACTACGATTACACCTCCCGATTTCCTAATCACGACGGGGAATTAATGACGGGCCGGTTAGCGTGATTGGTAAGATACCCATCTATCACGCCGCAGGTCGTGGGTTCGATTCCTACTCAGGACAAACATTTGTGTGCATGAACATGTCTGTTTGTTCTGTGTCTGGGTGTAATTATCTATATATGTATTTATTTACAAAAGAAAAGTAGTATATGTAGTATATCAGTTATCTGGCTTCCATAGTACAAGCTCTGCTTAGTTTGGGGTCAGATGGCCGTGTGTGAGGAATAATGTCCCAGAATATTTATTTATTTATTTGATTAGGGCTCCCTAAATCGGTAACTTAAATCCCATCTATTTTCCCTTGGTTTGTGTCTGGTTGATAACTGCGTAGGTGTAGAACCCCCCTTATTGGGAACAACAATTAATTACACTTGAATATAGAATCGACGTATTTAAGAGATCTATGTTGAGTTTATGTTCTCCTGGTACTTTTTAACTGTCGGGTATAAAATAATACTAGTGTACATCCCGCGGTTTCATCCTTGTACATATGGTACTCGCCAAAATAAAAGTATTACATTGATGTTAAGTTTTTATTTTATTTTCTAAACCTATTTTTCCTCAGGCCTCCACACAGATGCCGTCCGCTTAGTCCGTCAGTTACCCAAGGTACCATCGGAGCCTCCCAAAGTAGTCCGAGTGGTCAAAATGCCCCCGGAACCGAAACTCGTCACTTCTGCCTTCGGTGAGATTTCTTTCCATTTCATAATCTCCTGGTACTTTTAGATTTGATCTTGAGGTTTGCAGTACCCGCCTGGTTGGCTACCACCTTCACATTATAGTGAGATTGTGGTCAAACCAACACAATGTAAAAAAAACTATAATTCGTATTTTTTGACATATTTCAGGTTATGTCTCCCTGTTCCCAATGCTGCTAAAGGTGTTAAGTCCCCAGAGCGAGAACCTAGGCAAGATCTTCATGGATTTGGACAAACCTGACCTGTTGTGGTCACCTTATGGGCTTAGGTAAAATTTTAATAAGTTATTTTTAGTATGCGGAGAAGGCGATTTCTAAAAAAGAATGTAATTAAATTTAAACCAATAATTTGTATTTTGGAGATCATAAAGATTGAAATAGCAGAACGTGGCGCGTACTCAAAACAAAAGATGTCCTTATATTTTGATTTTTATGTGGTTAGTGATAGGGTGTAATTTTGTGAAATCACGCACCGTAGGAACACATTACTTGAATTGTTTTAGTGCGATTCAATATGACTAAAAATATTTCCAACACGAATCACGTCGATCCGTTGTTGCGTGAAAGTAGGACTAACTAACAAACGCATTAATAAATATTACGAGTAGGTATATCAAATTAAAACTAAGATTCCATATCGCAGATCCCTATCGAAATCATCACCACTCTATATGAAGAGGAACACTGAACACGACCCGCCATACTGGCGCGGCCAAGTGTGGATAAACATCAACTATCTCGCTCTCTCCGCGCTGAAACACTACTCGAGCGTGGCGGGGCCGTATGTCGGCAGAGCGAGAGAGCTGCACTCTCGGCTACGGAACAAAGTCGTCAGTGAGTATTTGAATTTGGAAAGCTCTTGATGGGTTATGATTACCTGGTACTTTGATAAAAGATTTTACGTAACTTATTTGTGCGGATATGGCGTTTTTATTAGATTGCGTTTCACCGCTGGTATGTGGTGATGTGGTCGACTGTGGTAAGCGTAAAATTCCTAAAGGAAACTTGGTTAATGTATGAATTTGATCAACTCTTCTTAGGTCATGATGCATGCAGGTACTCTTGGAAAGGGTGGATCGAAGTCTCATCTATGAGAGAACATAAAAAAGCATGTGTCAAACATAGAACCTCCTTTTTTTGAAGTCGGTTAAAAATAGAAACTACGTCCGAAACTTGTAAAGAAATTTGCTAGAAAAATAAAAAAAAAAACTAATAAAAAACCTTCCAAGATCTGCCTTCATGCTTTTCCAAAGTATTGAGCGAAAGATTTTTAATTTGAACAGATCTTTTTATGTTAATGATGCCTTAGTACTTTTAAAAAGGAAGGATTGATTAACCTGCGAGAGTGTATGAATTTAAACTCTTCTTAGCTCATAACGTCCTGGTACTTTTAAGAGTATAAAATTGTTTTTTTTTTTTTTTTAATCCTGGGACAATTCCCACTAGGCTTTGTGCGCTTACCACCTTGGGCTACATCAACATTTACCATGGTGAGAAAAAAATAAAGATCATTTTATCTATCTGTCTCTTTCGAACAGGTAACATACTAAACGAATACAAACGGACTGGCTACCTATGGGAGCAGTACTCCGCCGAGACAGGCGAAGGTTCAGGATGCAAGCCCTTTACTGGATGGACCGGCTTGGTCGTGCTCATCATGGCGGACGAGTACTAGGATATCAGCAATACAGGGCGTTCCACAACTATGCCATACTGGGGAAAGTAGTTTAAATATTGTAGGGAATTTTACTGAAAGTCAGTCACTTATTCAGTTTAGCCCCTAGCCACTTATGAACGTCGAAACTACTGAAGTTACCACCAGTTCGGAAATAACCTTCAACTGAGAAGAACCGGCAAGAAACTCAGCAATGTATTTTTTTTATATATTTCGTTTTTTTCTATGGACAGTCCGACAATGTTTTCTTTGAAATATGTAATGAAAGACTTAACTACGATAAACGCCTGTTTGAACTTGGAATCGTAACCTAACCACGAAATATAACTTATTCCTTTAACTTTTTAACCTCTGATATTTAGCAACAATTATTTTTGTCCACTCCACTTCATGGTACTGCTATTAGTTCAAATCCAAGGTTACGCTACGAAGATTTTAAGACAAGTTTAGGTAGAGATTTAAACAATTTGAATTAGTAACCTGGCTGACATAAGGTGTATTTTTGATTAACACAAATTATTCTTGAGACATGGGTTGTGATTCCTGTTTCGTTACATTCGCAACTTGTTCTTCATGATAAATAGAATATTGGATAGACTAGAAGAAATTAGAAAATATTTAAAAATATCAACTTTATCTTAGAAACTAGCTGTTTCCCGCGGTTTCACCCGCATTCCCGGAAAAAAAAAACAATAAGACTATCAAATATAATAAGAAAATAAACAATCATCGATAGTATGTAACAATCTAGAGCTGTTGCAAGCGTTCATAGGCTACGGTAACCGCTTACCACCAGGCGGGCCGTATGCTGTTGTATAAAAAAAAACTTCTGCTTTATATATATAGATAAATAAAATATACAGACAGTAAAACAAATTCGTCTAATTAATTATATATAAATAAATAGCTTTTAAAAGTTGCATTTATAAAATTATCATACCAGGATAGCATGAAATATATGTAGTTAATTGCATTCGAGCTACAAGTAATTTTGAACTGTATTCACATAGACATACGAGAGAGAATACACTGAATAGTAGTGAGTTATAAAATTGTTAATATTGTGATATTTAATAAGGTTTTAAATTAAGGTGTTTTTGAAAATAATATTAAAAAACTAAATCCTGTTTTATTTTTCCAAAACTTCCTTTAATTTCTGCCCCGCGGTTTCACCCTCGTTCCCCAGGGATCTTATGTTTTCCCGGGATAAAAAGTAGCCTATGTTCTTCTCCATACAATAGGCTATCTGCGTACCAAATTTCATCGCGATCGGTTCAGCGGTTTAAGCGTGAAAAGGTAACAAACAAACTCACTTTCGCATTTATAATATTAGTTACATATAGTTAGGATAGGGTAAGAATAATATTGTAAATATTTTGCAATGGCAAATTTAAACTCTTCTTCGCTCATAACGTCCTGGTACTTTTAAGAGTATAAAATTGTTTTTTTTTTTTTTTAAATCCTGGGACAATTCCCACTAGGCTTTGTGCGCTTACCACCTTGGGCTACATCAACATTTACCATGGTGAGAAAAAAATAAAGATCATTTTATCTATCTGTCTCTTTCGAACAGGTAACATACTAAACGAATACAAACGGACTGGCTACCTATGGGAGCAGTACTCCGCCGAGACAGGCGAAGGTTCAGGATGCAAGCCCTTTACTGGATGGACCGGCTTGGTCGTGCTCATCATGGCGGACGAGTACTAGGATATCAGCAATACAGGGCGTTCCACAACTATGCCATACTGGGGAAAGTAGTTTAAATATTGTAGGGAATTTTACTGAAAGTCAGTCACTTATTCAGTTTAGCCCCTAGCCACTTATGAACGTCGAAACTACTGAAGTTACCACCAGTTCGGAAATAACCTTCAACTGAGAAGAACCGGCAAGAAACTCAGCAATGTATTTTTTTTATATATTTCGTTTTTTTCTATGGACAGTCCGACAATGTTTTCTTTGAAATATGTAATGAAAGACTTAACTACGATAAACGCCTGTTTGAACTTGGAATCGTAACCTAACCACGAAATATAACTTATTCCTTTAACTTTTTAACCTCTGATATTTAGCAACAATTATTTTTGTCCACTCCACTTCATGGTACTGCTATTAGTTCAAATCCAAGGTTACGCTACGAAGATTTTAAGACAAGTTTAGGTAGAGATTTAAACAATTTGAATTAGTAACCTGGCTGACATAAGGTGTATTTTTGATTAACACAAATTATTCTTGAGACATGGGTTGTGATTCCTGTTTCGTTTCATTCGCAACTTGTTCTTCATGATAAATAGAATATTGGATAGACTAGAAGAAATTAGAAAATATTTAAAAATATCAACTTTATCTTAGAAACTAGCTGTTTCCCGCGGTTTCACCCGCATTCCCGGAAAAAAAAACAATAAGACTATCAAATATAATAAGAAAATAAACAATCATCGATAGTATGTAACAATCTAGAGCTGTTGCAAGCGTTCATAGGCTACGGTAACCGCTTACCACCAGGCGGGCCGTATGCTGTTGTATAAAAAAAAAACTTCTGCTTTATATATATAGATAAATAAAATATACAGACAGTAAAACAAATTCGTTTAATTATATATAAATAAATAGCTTTTAAAAGTTGCATTTATAAAATTATCATACCAGGATAGCATGAAATATATGTAGTTAATTGCATTCGAGCTACAAGTAATTTTGAACTGTATTCACATAGACATACGAGAGAGAATACACTGAATAGTAGTGAGTTATAAAATTGTTAATATTGTGATATTTAATAAGGTTTTAAATTAAGGTGTTTTTGAAAATAATATTAAAAAACTAAATCCTGTTTTATTTTTCCAAAACTTCCTTTAATTTCTGCCCCGCGGTTTCACCCTCGTTCCCCAGGGATCTTATGTTTTCCCGGGATAAAAAGTAGCCTATGTTCTTCTCCATACAATAGGCTATCTGCGTACCAAATTTCATCGCGATCGGTTCAGCGGTTTAAGCGTGAAAAGGTAACAAACAAACTCACTTTCGCATTTATAATATTAGTAACATATAGTTAGGATAGGGTAAGAATAATGTTGTAAATATTTTGCAATGGCAAATATGAGTTACGGATCAACAAAAAGGAACTGCGCATAGCTGAGGCATACTTGATGTTTTAACGGTACGGATTAAAATGCAAACATTGTTTTCACGCCCGTAATAACAAACTTTTGATAGTTATACATAAGGACCTTACTCGACAGTGGCGCCAACTGGTGACCACAAAACTACGCTACGCTGTTTTATTTCTAGAGTCCGCGCCACCACTGAAGTCCGATGGAATTAATGAAAATGGATCTTATTTCTTCTGCAATAGAGGTGGACCTATCGGACTTCAGTGGTGGCGCGGACTCTAGAAATAAAACAGCGTAGCCAACCCAGAATCAATGACATTTCGAAGACCTCACGCTACACTAGCGCCTCTTTTTCCGCGCCGCGATTTCACACGCGACAACTCCCATTGAAGTACATTACAGGTAAGAAATATAAAAAAATTATGAAAATACATCATTTCATTTAATTGAAAATTCTTATAATAATACCATAACAATATTATCTAAATTCTAAATTTATCACAATCAATATGTATTCGGTTTCAATTCATTTTTTATATTAGTTAAATTAAAATAATTATTGTAACAAAATAATGTTTCCAGTCTACAAAATCACCCTAACCAATTTATTACCTAAAATAATATTACGTACAAATTAACAGCTAATTCTTTATTCAATTTCTCCTTTTGTTTTTCTATTTAGTTTTTTTTTATTTATTTTACTACATAAGTTTAAATATGCTTTAATAAACTAAATTGTCAATCGATTACTTAGAGCTACGGTACTCCCTCGGATTCAAAGTTGAAAGCGATTCCAAAATATATTGATGATTCGGCGCATGCGCATAGAGAACTGTCATGGCGTGATTTTTTTAAATATCGGCTTCAAAGATTCCGAGAGCATTACACAATAGCTGAAGAGCCAATCTATGTAGAAGTTGACTAAGGTCCTTCTATAAGGTAACTAAAACTAATTTATAGTTAAGATTTTATATAAAAATACTGACTAACGTTTAGATAGCATTATTTTATCGCAAGTGGTTTCTACAAATCATTTTACATAATTTATACTATAACTATAGTTTATTTTTATACTCTGTGGAGAAAATACATTTCGAAATATTTAGCGGACATATTTTTTTTAACCAAAATCACCGCATTGACCTACAAATTTATGACAAAGCATGTCAATTGAATTTATTTACTCTACAAAGCATTATTTATTTATTTGAAAGAGGATTTACATTTATTTATGTCACTTACAATTAATAAATATTTTATAGAAAATGTTGGTAAATATTTGAAGATTATTAAAATTATTTATAGGCAGAATGTCTTTAAATAATTCAGACACTACATTTTTTTTTATAGCTTATAAACAGTCCCTTTGAAGTTTGAAGAACAGTATACAGTATACAAGTTGTCCCGGGATATATAAATCAAATCAAACAGTTGCACTAGGGAGGACATTACCAAACATTTTTACCCATCTAGCCTAATCAATTTTTGAATTTCCACTGTAGATTTTTCCGGGACCATCGCTCGATAACCAAATAAAGTTATACAAAATCTATATATATATAAAACAAAGTCGGGTTATTTACACAATTTATAACTCATGAACGACTGGATCGCTTTTTATGATATTTGTTTTTTTTTATTTGTCTGCCCCGAATAGCAGAATAACTATTAAAAAATCGGAAATAGATAAATTAAACCGGGAACGTGGGTGAAACCGCGGGAACAGCTAGTTGATCATAGAATCACCTTACGGTCATAGACGGTGTAAAAATGTATGATAATTACCTCCACAGTGCAACTGTTCGATTTGTTCCTCATTTCCAGGGACACCTGTATTACATGCCTTATAAACTCGATCAATCCTGAGGCAATCAGCAAAGCTATAGTTAGATGGTAAGTGAGCTACAATGTGCTGTAATTTTGTCAATATGCATTCCCGCCACATAGAATATAGTTGAAAAATCCTATAGAGTGAAATCTTCAAATTTAAACCAACAATAATTTGAAGGTGTTATAAGCTGCTAGACCTGCCTACAGCGTTCATCACTATCTGCGAGGTAGGGTATACTATCTGTGGTACACTGCAACAATGTCATAAATGTGAATATGTCATGGTGCTGCTTGTGGGGGCTGGTCTATGCGAATTAGTTATCTATTTAACCAAACAATAAATATTGCAGAATATATGTAACAAAAATATACTCAGTTTGTAAGGGACGGTCCTCCGCAAACTGACAGGGTGCATTCAGCTCCTTATTTTAAATCATGTTCCACTGGAAATCTCAGTTTTTTTTATCGTTTTTTCAGTTACTATTAATTTATTTCATGTAAGCGGCACTATTTGTGTAAATAAAACAGCAATGGGCGTTTTCACATTGGACGATAAAGACACCGATATCGTCCGACGATATCGGTATGTGACACGATATAACCAACAGCTTGTTGTGCGGTTAGTCGCATAAGTAACCGGGCGATTCCAATAGTGTAATAGAATATTCGAGGTAATAATGGCAGCAGTGAACACGTGGCGCCTGCCCCCGCGATCCTGCTTCACCCCGCACTGTGTCATCACCCGATATCGGCACGACATCCTGACGGCGACTATATCGTTGACTACAACGTCTTTGACGTTATGTGCGAGGAGGGCGATGGCTGCCACATGCGTCATACTTGTGAACAGGTGCTGCTTGTGGGGGCTGGTCTGCTTAAGTTTGCAATCCATTTGTTTACTAAGTTACTCATAATTTTGATATTTTTTTTTCCTTACTGTCATATAACACACACATATTGTCAGTGAGACTACATAAATAATTTGATGTAATGAATCGTAGTTGGTTTTGAAAAGAGTAATTGCTGAGTTTCTTGCCGGCTCTTCTCAGTAAAAGCAACCTTCCGAACCGTGCGTTAGAGTCGGACTATTCATAAGTGCTTGTGAAGGCCTATTTGAATAAAAAATATTTTCATTCATTCATTCATACAACGACACAGTGTGAAAGCAAATGGGTGTTGAAATATTTTAATGATTGATTTAATTTCATGTACCGGTTAACTTGGTATGATATACTGATTTCATCCCATAGTTTGCGAAGGGCTGTCCCGTACAACCTGTATTCTACATTGATATATATTACCTATAGTTTTTGTTGTAAATAAAGTTATTGGATTTAGTGTCGATTTTTCAATGGCTGAATAATTCTCGGATAAGTTCCTCTGATAAGATGATATAAAAGCTGTTCCTATTTGAAATTATGTACCAGTCAAATACCGTTTATCATTATAAAAAAAATAGAGGCTAAATAGAATATCTCATATATTGTTTATTATATATGTTGATCATCCATGAGTTTTGTAATTTTAATTTGTGAAATAAAAACTAAGTGCACTTGTATGTAAAATTTTAAAACGATCATAATATCATATATCATATATATATATATCATCTACATTTTCAGTAAGAGGCGGATGGAATTTTGAATATTTCACAGATATTGAAATTGTTACATAACTTTAAATATGCATCCTTTTTTTCATTTATTAAAGAATTTTAAATATGAATTCATATATTTGTGAATGGCATCATTTTATGAAATCCACTACTCATTTTGTCCTCTATTTATTTATGTACTATGACGTAGGTAATTTTAAAATGGCGGTATGCCCAAATAGATGCGATGACCTTACACTCACATTAAGCGACCTTCCGACAGTTGGGGCACGTCTGCTTCTCCTGCAACCACGGCATGATGCATTGTGAGTGGAAGTTATGTGCACACGGTAGCTTCATCACCTCCTGATTGCGCAGCATCACCTCGAAGCAAATGGAGCATTCCTCGAGCGTCCATGTGCGTTCGCGACTGTTCAAGCAAATAATTTCGAAATTAATGCATCCTTTTTTTTAAACTATGCATAGGCTTGTGTTTGACCACAATGTCACTTTGCTAAGTGATCGTGTGGCCTAAGGTGGTAAGCGTCACCACGATGCCCGCGACGATGGTCGTGGGTTCGAATGGTGAGAGCTAGTTCCTTCTAGGCTTTGTTTCGGTCACATCATCACTTATCATGGGGAGATTGTGGTCAAACACACAGGCCTATATACAGGGTTACTTGTTATTCTATACATACCTTTAAGGGCGTGATAGTAGAGACTGTAAGCTACGAAATAAACCCTATATTGCATCATACAAATGTTGACCGTTACTGAGATTTTTGAAAATTTTGTATTTTCTCAAATAATTGCGAATTACAACTTTAAAAGTCAAATTAGAAAAAAAGTACGCAACATTTTTTTCTTTTTGTTTTTAACCCAACATGCCAAATTTTTTTAAAACCAATATAATGATGAATTTTTGCAATGGTTTCGTGACAATATCTTAAATCTCGTATCACTTTGAATTATTTCTTTATTTTCTTATTGATTAAAATGCCAACTTTTAAAAAAAGTTATGGAGTAAGAAGTGTACAAAATCTAACAAAACTTCCTCACCTATTTAGCTATCTAATGAGGTAAGAATGTTAAAAAAAGAGCTCTCTACTTCTGAAGAATTACTCTTAGAAACAGAACAGGTCGCAAATGTCGCAATTTAATAAAATAACATTTATAATTATTTTTACACAAAACGTGTCCACGCACCGACAATGTTGTGATAAGAGATTGGCAAATTCCGGTAGGGTTTGGGAATGGTCGTGCTCGACTTCCCTGGTATTTTTTTTTCTTTTAATGTTCTCCATTGGTTGTTTTAAGTAGCTACAACTTCTGGGCACACTTTGTCTTTAACCATTAGAACTGTGTCAAAGTGACTGTTTGTCGACATTATGAAAACTTCTTACGAGGGGAATTGTTTTCTCTGTTAGAGGTCGTACCGCTACAGACGAGGCAACAAATGATTTATCAGCACGATGGATGTCCAGCGCACTTCCAAAGATCTGATGCCCAGATCTTACACCCGAGTGTAAGATCTTTACGAGAATCTGACAGGCCCTATATCATCGCAAGAAGTTTTAAGGACGCGTTCGCAAAATTGATAGGTAGAGAATCGAACTACTACATTGACACGGGTCACACACACAAGTGTACGCACGAGTCGCACGACTAACTGCGAGAATTGTAGTCAAGTGAACTCATTTTGATACTTTGAAGGATTCATTTTTTTTTTACGTATTTCTTTGTAATAAAATTATGGTACCTACAAAAAATATTTATTATTGCTGTTTATATTTTTGCGAATTACCTCCGAACTTTATGGACTCACCTGAAAGTGTACTTCGGTGACTGCTACTGGAACTCCTCGACGAGTTGTACTAGGTGAGCCGAGCTTGGGCTTGTTTTGTTAGTCATGATGAGACCTTACCTCCGGACTTGATGGAGCGACCTGAAGGTGTACTTCGGTGACTGCTACTGGAACTCCTCGACGAGTTGTACTAGGTGAGCCGAGTTTGGGCTCGTTTTGTTAGTCATGATGAGACCTTACCTCCGGACGTGATGGAGCGACCTGAAGGTGTACTTCGGTGACTGCTACTGGAACTCCTCGACGAGTTATACCAGGTGAACCGAGTTTGGGCTCGTTTTTATTAAAACAACAAATAAAACGTTATCAATTTTTTATTGTCAGAACTCGGCTCACCTAGTACAACTCGTTGAGGAGTTCCAGTAGCAGTCACCGAAGTACACCTTCAGGTCACTCCATCAAGTCCGGAGGTAAGGTCTCAACATGACTAGCAAAACGAGCCCAAACTCGGCTCACCTAGTACAACTCGTTGAGGAGTTCCAGTAGCAGTCACCGAAGTACACCTTCAGGTCACTCCATCAAGTCCGGAGGTAAGGTCTCATCATGACTAACAAAACGAGCCCAAACTCGGCTCACCTAGTACTACTCGTCGAGGAGTTCCAGTAGCAGTCACCGAAGTACACCTTCAGGTCGCTCCATCAAGTCCGGAGGTAAGGTCGCATCATGACTAACAAAACGAGCCCAAACTCGGCACACCTAGTACAACTCGTTGAGGAGTTCCGTAGCAGTCACCAAAGTACACCTTCAGGTCGCTCCATCAAGTCCGGAGGTAAGGTCTCATCATGACTAACAAAACGAGCCCAAACTCGGCACACCTAGTACAACTCGTTGAGGAGTTCCGTAGCAGTCCAAAGTACACCTTCAGGTCACTCCATCAAGTCCGGAGGTAAGGTCTCATCATGACTAACAAAACGAGCCCAAACTCGGCTCACCTAGTACTACTCGTCGAGGAGTTCTAGTAGCAGTCACCGAAGTACACCTTCAGGTCACTCCATCAAGTCCGGAGGTAAGGTCTCATCATGACTAACAAAACGAGCCCAAACTCGGCACACCTAGTACAATTCGTTGAGGAGTTCCGTAGCAGTCACCGAAGTACACCTTCAGGTCGCTCCATCAAGTCCGGAGGTAAGGTCTCATCATGACTAACAAAACGAGCCCAAACTCGGCTCACCTAGTACTACTCGTCGAGGAGTTCTAGTAGCAGTCACCGAAGTACACCTTCAGGTCGCTCCATCAAGTCCGGAGGTAAGGTCTCATCATGACTAACAAAACGAGCCCAAACTCGGCTCACCTAGTACTACTCGTCGAGGAGTTCCAGTAGCAGTCACCGAAGTACACCTTCAGGTCGCTCCATCAAGTCCGGAGGTAAGGTCTCATCATGACTAACAAAACGAGCCCAAGCTCGGCTCACCTAGTACAACTCGTCGAGGAGTTCCAGTAGCAGTCACCGAAGTACACCTTCAGGTCACTCCGTCAAGTCCGGAGGTTAGGTCTCATCATGACTAACAAAACGAGCCCAAACTCGGCTGACCTAGTACTACTCGTCGAGGAGTTCCAGTAGCAGTCACCGAAGTACACCTTCAGGTCGCTCCATCAAGTCCGGAGGTAAGGTCTCATCATGACTAACAAAACGAGCCCAAACTCGGCTCACCTAGTACAACTCGTCGAGGAGTTCCAGTAGCATTCACCGAAGTACACCTTCAGGTCGCTCCATCAAGTCCGGAGGTATGGTCTCATCATGACTAACATAACGAGCCCATACTCGGCTCACCTAGTACTACTCGTCGAGGAGTTCCAGTAGCAGTCACTGAAGTACACCTTCAGGTTGCTGCATCTTTTTTATAGCGAAATAAAATCGAATGAAAATCTTACCTCGTCAAGTATCAAATTTGGTTTATCGAATATTTTGTGTTTGTACAGCGATCTTTTTCAACTCGAGCTGCTCTAAACAGGCGATACAGGTCCACTCTCGACGGCGGCCGCGGGCCGACTAAAGTTTCATTCAAAATGCTTGTGAAATACATCAGACGAGTTTTATAACTAAAATAACCCTTAATCCAACCGATTAAGATTCAACCAGAATAGAAAAAAATGTGAAAAAATAAGTTTCGCTTTTAATTTTTTCTGCAACTATTTATAGCATTTAGATAAAAAATAACTCCTATCGTTAAGAATTGAATATGTTTGCCTACATATAGTATTTTTAGAAATAGTGAAATATGTTTATAATAGCTAAAAAATGTACCTAAACTCAACCCGGTATCGATAATTTTGTGGAAAATGGCAACGACAGATCGATTTTACATTATGAGAAACTAAAATTTTCAATAATAATGTAACTATTATTTGAAGATAAAGAACCAATCTATACGAGGTAGTTATTAGTTATATTGGATTTTGTTTGATTATGCCATAAAATGTACCGAAAAACAGCTTAATTTTGCCTGATATGCGAACGCGCCCTCAATATGAGAAATAATCTCACATCAAGGGTCACTAAGACCGAAATCCAGCGTAGATGTAGAAAATGCATAAGAAATAGCCCCCTATAGTACAATTTGAACAAGATTTATAACATAATCCTAACTTAATATTATAAATGCGAATGTGAGTTTGTTTGTTTGTCTGTTTGTTACCTTTTCACACCTAAACCACTGAACTGATCGCGATGAAATTTGGTACGCCGATAGCCAAGATGGTATGGAGAAGACCATGGGCTACTTTTTTTCTCGGGAACGCGGGTGAAATCGCGTTGGACAGTTAGTAAAGAAATAATTCAAAGTGATACGAGATTTAAGATATTGTCACGAAGCCATTACAAAAATTCATCATTTTATTGTTTAAAAAAAGTATTGGCATGTTGGGTGAGTACCAAAAACAAAAAACAAAAAAAAGTTGCGTGCTTTTTTTCTAATTTGACTTTAAAGTTGTAATTCGGGATTTTTTGAGAAAATACAAAATTTTCAAAAATCTCAGTACCGGTTAATATTTGTATGATGCAATATAGGGTTTATTTCGTAGCTTACAGTCTCTACTATCACGCCCTTAAAAGAATGTATCGAAATACAAGTAAGATACGAGATTTAAGATATTGTCACGAAGCCATTGCAAAATTTCATCATTTTATTGGTTTTAAAAAAGTATTGGCCTATTGGGTGAGTACCAAAAATAAAAAAAAATTGCGTACTTTTTTTCTAATTTGACTTTTAAAGTTGTAATTCGGGATTTTTTGAGAAAATACTAAATTTGTGTAATACAATATAGGGTTCATTTCGTAGCTTACAGTCTCTACTATCACGCCCTTCAAGGAATGTATAGAATTACAAGTAACCCTGTATAAAAAAAAACTTGCAATACGGTGGTAACTTCAGTGGCTTCGACCTTCAGAAGTACTCACCATGTTAGGGCCTAAACTGAATAAATGGACTATACCATAAACGGAGTAAGGGTGTAATTGACACCTTAATAAATAAGTAAGTAAATATATAATCTACACATTAATAAAGAAGTAATGGTGTAAGTTACACCTTAATAAATATGTAAGAAGTGGTGTAATTTACACCTTAATAAATAATTATTAACATTAAATCCAACACCACCAATGCTAAAATACACGAGCATAGCAAGCAGTTAACGATTATTGAGAAGTAGGTTAGTATATTGAATGAACAAATTTTCGAACTGAAAATATGAAAATGATGACTATGTCCACCGGATCGCGAGACACTTCACGTCTGTCTGTTAGCGGGGGTAACCGGGGGTTTTCCCGCGACATGCTTGCAAACAAAAATGTTGAAAAGTTTACTATATGTATGATAATTAACAAGAAGCGTATCTCGATAATTTCAGAACCTGCAATAAAGTATCCTAAATCCATCTCCGGGGCCCAAGCTACCCCTCTGCCGAAGTTTGTTCAGAATTCTTGAGGAAGGTGAAACCGCGGGGAAAAGCTAGTACATAGATACTAACACCCCAAACTCATTACAAACAAACATAATGTTCATGCACATAAATTATTGTGAAATATCTATATACTTACTTAAGTACATTTACAAGTAGTATATTAGTTATGTGGTTTACATAGTACAAGCTTTTTTTTATTTTGTATAGGCTTGTGTTTGACCACAATCTCACTATTGTAAGTGATGATACGGCCGAAGATGATAAGCACACGCCTAGAAGGAACTGGCTCTGCCAGACGGGTATTACAAAGTACCCTACCACCATGCAAATCTGCAGCTCTGCTTAGTTTGGGATCAGATAGCCGTGTGTGAAGTATTTCCCAGGATATTTATTAGTAAATCAAATTAATCTATTATAATAATGTAAAACCAAAAACCACTCTAATCAAAAACTTTAAATAAAATCACATATTTCTTACAATGCCTGTTCACTCAATGTTTTCAGTCTGGCAACTTTAGCCCTGGAAAAATTATAGATAGTATTAAGTGGAAGTAAAATTAATTATAAAGAACTTGATGCATCTGAGTCATTATATTAAGTATAACCCATCCCACTCAAGTTTGCCTCTGACACTGTGACCGTCACTCAAACAGAGTGATGACCAAAAATCAAATCACTTTTTCTAAATAATTTTATAAAAGTTCAAGTTTTTTTTTTATAAGTGTAAATCATCAAAAAATAATCTTTAACTTTGCATTGATTTATGTTTGACCACAATCTCACTATGGTAAGTGATGATGTGGCCGAAGGTGGTAAGCACACAAAGCCTAGAAGTTAAGTTCCTATATATATATAATCATAAAATAGTTTGTATTTTATACAATTGTTGTAAATACTTGTTAAACTAAAAAAAAAAATCATAAATACAACCTATACCATTAAAGTTTTCCAGATTGATAATATTAGATATACTATTATAAGACCATTAAGTTAAGTAGCTATGACATTTAATAAGTACAGTACATAACTGAATAAATGACTTTGCTGGCTTTTCTGTTTATTTTGGGATCATTTGTTTGATTTGTTTATTTGGCTGAATATTTATACACATGTATTATTTATGTATCATCATCTGGCATCTTTTATTTTGTAGTTAAAATTATAAAATGTATAAAAAATATAAAATGATAAAATTATAGTGGCATTGTAGAAATCTATCGATATTTAATTCCAGAATGAGCCAGCTTCCGTTTAGCTTTCATATGACTACCACACTCTGCTACATATCACAGTTAAGTTGCGGTGAAAAACAAACAAGCAAGCAGTTGCCTCAACTAGCGGTATATTATTTTTCACAACTCTTGTCCAAAGAACTTTGTTTTAGGTTATATATTTTTTTTAAACACTATTAAAGTATCCTGATGCCCTAAAAGACTTACATTTGCCTGGCTGCCATAGGTGAAACTGCATCACCTAACCTACGCAGATACCCCAGTATTGGTGCTCTCGTAGGTTCATTACTCGGTAGTCCATCCGAAGAAGTTGTCACATCCCATTCCATTGCAGTTTCAGAGTCTGAACCATTATTACTATCTGGCATATTTCCTACATGGTGTACTGAGAAATTTTGAAAAGGGTTTTCCAAATTTGAATCATTTGTAACGGAATCATCTATAGTTAGATTAGAATTATCCGAACTATAATCATTGCTATTGGAATCTTCATCTGATTCTGATTCTGCATTTGATTCTGATTCTGAAGTTGATGCATCTGTACTATCACGCCAAATATTATTTGAGTCATTGGAAATTAAAGATTCATTAGTTTCTTCAATGCTAGTGTCTGAAGTGCTATGCTCTGATATAGTGCTGTACGAGTCCGAGTCATTGTCTGAATGATCATCATATAATTGGCTGATGGTGATGATGAAATGTGATAATGGAAAAAAACATGCATAGGATTAAGGTTGCATACAAAATAAACGAATTAAATAAAAATGAAACCTATTACTCTCTGACCATGAAAAAAATTGACATAAAATAAAATTTAAAAAAATATACATGAAATCCCAAGCTGAGAACTGGTTCAATTCAATGAAACAAAGAAATCAGTAAAAAAATATGAATAAAGCACCTTCAAGTTAAAAATAAATCTATCTTGCAAGTGAAAGCGTAAGCGAAGGCGGTGCAAGGAAATATAGGCGTTATAGTAATACATACAAGGTGTGAGCTTCGTCGCATTGCCAATCTTCCGTAGTGGATCCCTCGCCGTTGGGATTTTCTGGCCTTTGGTTGAAGAAGTAGTACAAGGCGGCACCAACGCCGACCCCAATAGCAGCAGCTGCTAAACCGAATCCGCGGCCTGGGCAGCTGTTCTTTCGCTTTTCTTCCTCACGCACGTTCATTTTCAAAAATAATTGCGCAGATTTTTGTTGTTGACGGTAAAGTTATTTTGATCTTTTACTTTTTGTCAAAATGTTCCATATCCATGTTTACTTTTTTTGCGGATCGTAGCATCAGTTTGTTTTTGCTGATCAGCTGTCTCGATTATTATTTACTGATGATCATATAAAAATGTACTCTGTGTATAAGTTCCTTGGATAGCTATGATGAGTACCTACAGTTTCAAAGTTATTATTCGTCTCGCTAGAAAGTGTTCTGGTGTTTTTGTGATCTGTGGTCGTGATCGTTAAATATGGGATAGAGCGAGAGAAAAATCGTTTCAATAATGTTAGTGATTTCAATACATAGTTAGGCGGAACGTGGGACGCGATTTAATGTGTTGATATCTCAGATTATTTTTTTTTAATCTGAGGTTCATATCGCAATGAGTGGATAAAATATAGATAATGAATTTATTTTAGGGTAAGCCCGTTGATTGATATTATGTATTTCAGGTATTGCATCATCATAGATCGGGTCAGTGCGTTATTTTAACATGCAATGAGTGACAACACCTAAACTTAATATTATGGTTCATTTATTTGCTAACCATTTTTAATTTGATATCTAGATTTGAAGACAAGTATAAAATAAATTATAGTACGTAAGGACGCCCAATCTAAGTTTGCAGTTGTGGGTTTCGCAGTAGTATTTCTTCTACTGCAAGTATACATATATATAACTTTTTAATCTTAATTTTCTAAGAGTCTAAATTTTCTAAATTTCTATTTTCTATTCTTCTAACTTTTTAAGATTAATCTTTTCTAAATAATTGATAATCGCAAAATTAATTATCATAAAAAATGATGAGTATGTATTGCGTCCCATCTCTATTTTTATATCTGTGTCATAATGTGACTGAAGTTTTATTTTGTTGCCATAATCATGATTGTTTCCGTCAGCTTACAGGAATTAATAAAAACATTTTATTTTTTCCTTAAACAATTTCCTAATAATTTTTAATTAACAATTTATATTTTTAATAATGTATTGATATTATAGGTATATTATATAAACTGTCTATAAAGTCATCTAATTTATGTGAAATAGAAGTAATGTCCCATTTTTTTTATTATTATTTACTGTTTTTCTTTTAGTAGAAGCAGTCAGCACTTTTCGTTATCTTTTGACACGATTCGGGGAATCACGAAGAAAGATAAATCAAATATTATTCGAACCAAACTTTCTTATATCGTTCACAAGTTTGCTTGTTCTTGTTGGCGTTTCATCACCTAGGTTACCTTGCCTTGTAGGCTTCTGGCTTGTAGTAGCAGTTTGATCAATCTCAAGTAACTTGATAGGTATTGATGGTGGCGTAGCTGCGTAGTTTGCTACGAGATTATAAAGATTGTGACGTGTGAGGATTGCTTCAATCAAGTAGGTAAGTAGGTACTCAGATAAGTTTACTTACTACGATGCATGTTTTCAAGGAACATCCATATGTACAAAAAATATTGTAAATTGGATTTGCTTCTGTGATTTAGGTAGGTAGGAATAACTGAATAAAAAAAATGATCTTATAGGTAAACATGGAAAAATTCACTTCTTTTTCTCCTCTATGACGTTGTTTTTTTTTTTTTTCAGATTTTGAAAAATGCAAGATCTTTATAAAGGAATCATTTTTGGCACAGCTGTTTTGGTGGGTGTTGTGACCGCAGTGGCTGTTGAACTGTGGCAGTGGAGGCAGGGGCCATCTGCCTACGACACCCATGGACAGAGGAGACCGAGAAATGATTAGATATGATTTAAAACCTTTCTATAATGGTTAATAACTATTATACTTTTAAAATGGTTATGCAATAATGTCAAATGTTTATGATTGTTAAATTTTATTTATGAATTATGACTCTCAGGGACCTGTTTAAAGTTGCACACTTGGAATATCGCTATGAAAGCTCTATACCAGAGCTAAGTATCTATAAGACATTTGCTTACGATCGGCACAACAGACCGGAGCGATACTGTATATACTAAATAGCTTGCTTACATCTACTCTAAGGTATCTCTACTGTCATACTATACTTGTCTCTTTTTGGCACATGTATGGGCTGTAAAAAGGGTCACCATGGAGTGCAACTAATTTAAAAAACACATGTATTATTATTAATAATAGATGTAATATAAATAAGCAATAACATAGAAAGCAATCTTCATTGTTATAAATCACTAACTGAATTGGTTACATTGTAACAAATATGAAATAATGTATTATAACCTTTAGATTTTTCTTTTTAAAATTGTACATATAAAAAGAACTGTTTGTTCTAGAATCTGGGTGTAAATAATATTTACAAGAAGTAGGCAGAAGTACTTAAAATAACTATAGCTCTGCTTAGTTTGGGATCAGATAGCCAAATAGCCGTGTGAAAAATATCCCTGGATATTTATTATTACTAGGTTATATTGTTAACACAAATTATGAATAATTTAAAATACTTAATTGCTATATGTATATATCAAAATTAATTTTAGCAGCTTTTTAGTTTGTATTAATACACTTGTTTTGTTCTCATTTATTATAAAAAGATGGCGGACTATTGTGTAATCCCTTCATCCTCTAACCTCGTCTAATAAAGCCTATTCCACTCACTCGACACAATTAGATTATAATTTTTTTTATCATCGATACGACAATAAAAATGTTAGGTACCATGTAGAGAACAGTTGGTGGTTAGTCTATGACTTTTTTTTAATTAGAAAGATCGGCAGGCCGATTTCAAAAAACAATTCGATTGCAAATTGTATAAGCCTAGACTTGTTTTTTGTCTTTTTAAACTCACTCTCTATAAAGAAAAAACGCAAATAGACGTAAAAACGCAAAAAATATTCGTTAAAAATTCAAAATGAGTTATTTTTTTGTTTTAATTATTTATGTAAAGTTATGTAGATAATGAAATGCTATGAAATTATTATATCCTACAAAAATATTTACACATCATAAAAATGTAAACAATTACAAGTAATAATGAAACAAAATTAAAAAAACCCCCGACGTTTGTATATATATTGTAATAGAAAAATATGTAATTCGCAATTTTATGATGGCGGCCATCTTGGATTTGAAATTTATAATAGTTTGATGATTTGAAATTTTCTTCTAGTCAAGCCCTTTCATTTGATACCCATATTGAGGGAGTTGTGAAAAAATATGTAATCTGCCATTTTGTGGCGACACTCCCGACTAATTCACCTTTAAACAAAAAAACACTGTCCTCCGGGAGTGTCGGCAGAAGTGAAAACTATGTATATATTTTTTTGAGAGATTGAGCTTTTGTATCATTATCATTAAAATTATTACAATCTAAAATAGTTTTTTTTTCTGAGTGAGTTTGTTTTGTTATGGCGCCAAAACTACTGACAGAGACTAGCGACATTACTGCCGCAATTATTTTAATGGGAGAAAAAAAAGAAAAAATGAAACTAAACGTCAAACTGCGTTTCGGTGTCGCGAGTCCAGAGGTTTTACTTCATCTAAAAATATGCGTACCGCGCTAAAAGAAGTTTACACTTAAAAAAAAACAATATCAAAATCGGTTCATCCGTTCGGGAGCTACGATGCCACAGACAGACACACACACACAAACCCCTCGTCGTTTTTGTATGTGCAAGACCTAACTATATCATGTAATATATCCTGTTATCCCAATGTTGATTGGTAGATCGCTTTTGCGATAAGACTTCACATGGTGTAGGGGGCCGTGAAGCTCGAAAGGGGGGAGGGGTACCGTACATCAAAGACATGAAGTCTGTGTTTCCACATAAAAAAAATATAAAATTGCTAGAGCAATATTTATCACTAATTTAGATTCGTAAAATAATAAAAATAAACCAAGAAATAATTGCCAACATTGGCCCCTTGTAAAAGTGGAAGCTATTAAAGCTACCACCACAAACTCAATTTATTATATTTATTTTTTTGGGCAGTCTGACAATGTTGGCTTTTTCCATTTTAAGTTTAACAATTTCTAAAAATGAAAAAAATACCTCCCCATAGTAAATAAAAAGAGGAGGAAAATTTGGGATTCGATTGGCGGGAAGCTAGTACTATATATTATACATATCTGAAAATATTTGACAGTTCAACATCTTTGCTATGCTAACATATGAGCGAAAACTGGACCTGTAGGGTTATTTAATACAGAAGGCAGCACCTTATGATCACTTCAAATTTTTATTATCTGATACCTATATACACGTCAATCAATCTTGTTTTTGGCTTCTTAAAGTATATTAGTTAGTCTAATCTTCAAGAGAAGTTTAAATTCCATTTGTTAGTATATGACTATATAACCTTTGATTTCATTTTGGAAATTGTCAGCGGCTAAGTACAAATACACCGGATTACCAATTAGCGACTCTTGAGAACAACCAAACGCGTTTTCTGTAAGCAGGCTTGCTTCTAAATCGCATATACTTTTAAACATTTCTTTATTTGCTAGGAGAGGATTCGATTTTATTTCATTTAAAAAAAAATCGACAGCTGTTGCATACACATCGTATTGAGACATACTTATTGGCTCGATAGATTTTTGTCCATCCATCATGTACTCAATGAAGCTTTTCACATTAGCCAGTTGTTCGTTGGTAAATTTGTCAAGTTTCAGATGTACTTTCCAAAATTTATTCAAAAATGTTCTTTGTAGTACATCGGAGAGTGGTTGGAGAGTATAAGACTTACCAAATTCACGCTCGATAGTGATTTTCACGTTCTTATAACATGTGCCTGCGATCCAAATCTTTGCTTTCTTAATTCCTGTTGCGGAACTGGTCGTCGCTTCATTAATTAAATCGACAGTACTTTTAATGAGCTGGATGCCTAAGCTCTCGTACTCTGGACAAATCGAGTCGAAACCATCAAACAAAAATATAATATTACCGGTTTTGCAACAGTAAATAAAATAATCAAGTTCCAGCAAATCTTGGACACTTAGGCTATCTCTTTTTACAACCAATTCATTATTCACAATAGTCAATTCAATATTTACTTCTCTGTTTTCATTAATTACAGCGTTAATTAAAAAAAGAAACGTCTCCCATATATCAATAACAGTTGTATTGTGTTTCCATATGTAGAATTGATATGAATGTTCTGGCAGATTAATACGAGCTATCCACATATTGGGATATTCTTTCTTTGTTTCTACAGACAGATGAGTCAATAAGGTTGATTTCCCCATGCCAAGTGGAGCAGTGATGACCATCATATTATCTTCTTTGAGACCATCAAGTAAATTTTTAATCTCCACTACATTATTTTTTATACTATCATCATTAGTCGTTTCATGGTCCGTCAATGTATCAACGTCAATTTTCTGTTTTGTTTCACGTGTGATTGTTCTATGAACATATAATTCTTCCATGTAATTTGATGTTGTTAACGCAACGCCTAGTTCAAGCACTTCCTTGTTAACAAGTTTTTTTAATACATCTGATGAAATTATATGTTTTGAATCGCTATCAATAATAGTTTTCAAATTAACTTCAATGCCTTGAAATAGGACAGTGGATTCATTTAAAACCTTTTCTTGTGATTCCGGGGAAAGGTCATTTAAACTATTCTTATCATTTATAACATTAAAACTTATCATATCGTCTTTGTTTAACTCTTCGTAAGTATTTTTATTGGCTACAATAATAATCTTTCTATCATACATTTTTTGTTTCAATGGTTTAAATGCATGAATGCAATATCGACTATTTTCCATTGATTCGCAAATAATTATTAAAGTCTTAATTGTTCTACTTTCTAATTCATTTAGAATTTTATCAAGTGAAGGTAAAAAATGGTTTACTACATAGTTCAAATTTATAAATATGTGATCACAGGATTCTTTGAAGTGTTGATTTAGTTTTGCACCGGTCATTATTTCGTTCGTTGAATCCGTAATGATCGTTAGAAATCCAGAAGTAAATTTATCTAAGTCCAATAACTTCACAGCATCTTCGTTAAATTTTATTCCAATACTTTTTAGTTTGTTAACACAGAATAGATTTAAAGCAGTTAGTATAGGATTATTTACAAGTTGTGATATTGCCTCATCGAGTATGGTCGTAGATTTAGTTAAAAATTCCTTTTCTTCCTCACTCTCCCACCATTTTTCTATATAATTATGGAGTATGCAATATACTGCATCAGAGCGCACTTCGAAGATGGATTCCGGGATAAAATTAGTTTTTATATGTTTTTTTATAATTTCCTTTGTTTTAACTTCAACAGTGTCGTATTTGGCTTGACCTGTATAGAACCAGAGCTTACTTAGAAAGTATTTTACGAGATATTCATCCGAAGCGACATCCTCTATAGAAACTTTAGGAAATCCTTGAATACAAATCTTAAACCTGTAACTCATCAGATCTTCCTTAATTTTCATCAGATTTTCTTCTAGATTTAGATTTTCCCATAGCTTTTTAGCATTAGGAGGTAAATTGTCATTGTTAAATTTAAACGTGTTTGATTCTTGATCAATGATGAGAAGGTTGCCAACAGCACTGCCTAATCCACCATTCTGGTCAAAAACACTACCATTTATGTTGTTTGCATCTAACATATTTTCGTCAATTTCGATTAATTGTACACCATTTTGATCCTTTGCATTTTCAAATAATTTGAGCAAACCGCTCGCTAAAAAATTGAATCGTCTCAATTTTGTTATTTTCATATCCGTATCAACGAACTCAACAGGTATTTTAAATTCTAAAGACATTAAAATTTCTTTGCCTGCAATTTCAACAACATCTTTAGCTGAAGTAAATTTCGTTTCCTCTTTAGTTTGATCAAATAAATCACAGTTTAGTAAGCTGTTTTCGATCAAAATAAATTGATTGCTTTCCTCATCATAACGTATAATTTTGCCAATGTTTTTAACTATATTTTTAGCTCTAGAACCTTCATGTGTTGAGATCAAATTTTCTTTGTCTGCTATAAAGTCATTTAATTTATTTTGAATTACTTCATGGTACAATTTTTCCCTGAACATGGTTGTATATTTTTCATTGTTCTCGAAGAAGTCTGATCGAAATTTGCCATTATGAGTGCTTTCTGAAACATCCTCAGATATCTCAATAACATAATGTAATATAACTACACGATAACTTTCTACAAGCTCATCATTCAGAATATCCAGATTGCCATTCAAAATTATATCCAAAAACACCTTTGCCAACTCTTCAAAACGTTTCTCAATCAAGTCGTGCAATAGAAAACCAACTTGTTCATATTTCAATTGGAAGACAACTCCATCATTTCTAGTTTCAATTAAACCATTTACCTTACTATTAGGTTTGCCCAGTTTGATACTACTATCATTAATGCTATGTCCGGCTGGCGTATAAATGATAAAATAACAATCTAAATTATTAATATTATCACCCGCAAACAGACAATTTTGAATTTTTGGGTTTGATATCGATTTTCTGATTTCTAAGTAACTAATATAATATTTTTGGATACCGAAATCACCGTCATTTTCCCGCACGTCCTTTATCTTTATATTTGTTTTCTCAGATATATTATTTCTATGTTTTGTTTGTATGAATACAAGCACATCTGTGTTATTCTCATTTGACTTGAATCTTAAACAAATGTCATCTAGTGCACCTACACCTTCAATGTTTGACGCTAAGTAAAATGCTGTGATATCTTGATCGAATATAGCTTTTACTTGATATAAACATAGCAATCCAGTTTCGTAATGTTGTCCAGCTGATTGTGCTGTACCAATTTTTTTCTTAAACTTCAGCTTACTCTTTTCTTTTTCATCTACTTTGTTCGATTCGTTATTAAACTGATCTTTATCCAACGACAAATCCTTGTCCTTCGATTGACATTTAGCTTTTTTTTGCCTCGGTTGACATTTAGATATAATCTCCTTATTCAGATATTTAGATTCTACCTTCTCCTTCGGTTGATATTTTGACTTTTCTTTTTCTTTCGGTTGACATTTAGAACCTTCCTTTTCCTTCTTTTGACATTTAGAGTTTTTATTTTTGGAGTTCAGCTTATCTTTTTCTTTTTCTCCTACTTTGTTCTGTTCGTTATTTGTCTGATCTTTATCCAACGATGCATCCTTGTCCTTCGGTTGACATTTTGACTTTGCTTTTTCTGTCGATTGACATTTAGAATCTTCCTTTTCCTTCTTTTGACATTTAAGGTCATCGTTTTCCATAGATTGACAGTTTCCTTTTTCCGTCGATTGATATTTAAAGCTTCCCTCTACAGTTAATTGACGTATAGATTCTTCTGTATCCCTCGATTGACATTTATTTCCAATTGATGTTTCAGTTTTAGCCAATTGGATTTTGCCCTTATTCTGTTACGTATATCGGTTACAATTGTTTGCAACAGTTTCATTTAGCATTCACCATACGAGAATGTAGGTCTCACGTTAGCAAAGTATGGTGTCTAAGAACTTCTTTAATAATTTCGACTGAAGATGTTTTTTATCCAATCTATTCAAAACAATATAGGAGTTGATTCGTTTGATCTTCTTCACGTCGTAACTGAGTCGGAACAACTGTAGGACTTCTGGGAAGCCGGATGAAGACAAACGACTGCTTTTATCACGGGAACACGAGTGAAACTGCGAGGCAATAACTTGTCTGAAATATAAACAAAGATTTTATAGAACAAATACTAAGTATATATTAAAAAGGTTTTTTTTAGGTTAATGGCGGCAACATTTGAATGGCGCCAATTTTTTTATTGATTATAATTTAAAAGGCGCCCGAACCCAAGCACTTTCACCCGATTCCTTAAAAGTTAAAATTAATTAAGTTTTTCGTCAACTGTAAGATTGAATTTCACTATTTTTTCTGTCACTGTTAAACTACGGAAAAATAACTAACATTATAAGTATAGAAAAAATCGATTAATTCAAGAATTATTTGAATAAAATTTTGTTAAGTATATTTATCAAACATTTACTTATGTCAAACATATTCATTTCTGTCTTTAAGTATAATTTACAACAAGTATTTAGGTACAATAAAATATAAAATACAAACTATAATATATAGAAAATTCACTCGAAGCTACCGCCGCTGCCGATGGGCGAGATTCCCATATTAGAGTATGTTTTCTATTTGTAACACTAAATCATTTTTATGATAATTTAGGAACAATTTTTGTTAAATTGATAAAATATATCATCACAAATAAGGCAGCCTAGGGCGCCATCACCGTCAAATTTGCCTCTACAATGTAGGTGACGAAATGAACAATGCAAATAGAGTTAAAAAACCGGCCAAGTACGAGTCGGACTCGCGCACGAAGGGTTCCGTTCCATTATCTATAAAAACGGCATAATAATCATGTCTGTTGCATGGGAGCCCCCTTAAATGGGCAACAGAAATACAATATCTGTGACAATTTCAACTGCCTAACTATCACGGTTCATGAGATACAGTCTGGTGACAGACGGACAGCGGAGTCTTAGTAATACGGAACTCTAAAAATTACCATTTATCGTAGTAATCTCCACCCACATTCATGTTTATTAAAATATGATGCAATCTTTTAGGTTACTTTGTTAGGTACCTACTTACTTTTTACTTAGTAAAAATGATTAGATAGCTTATAGATAAACATGAATTATATGTAGAGATTAAAAGTAAGGTGTTTCTTCGGGGATTGAAATTAAAAATGTAGATATTGTTACTGGTGTGGTATAAATATGTGACAATACATACTGAATATGATCTAATCTAATTACAAATTATAAAAATGTAAACAAAGTAGGTACTACATAATGAATGCACCTTTAATACTTAGGTACATTGACAAAAATATAATCTAACTAACAAAGTTATTCGCTTGGAAATATTCTGTTCATATGATTAAGAATAATTATGAATACGCACATAAATGCGACATGCACGAATAATTCTGCTTTTACTACCAGAATGTTTATAAATAGTTTACTTGTTGTAAATAAGCATAATAGTTTAAATTGTTACTTACGTTAGGTACAAAATATGACTTTGTTTGCAGTTTCACGCTTCCGCACAGATTAAACTTCGAACAGATTAAACTGAGTGTGACAAAGAGGATATAATCACTATGTACGTTATAGCAAAAACGGTAGTTTTTTAATCTGAGGCAAAAACCATATATTATAGCGAGAGTGAGTGAGTGACAGAGTGAGACGTGAGACGTCTCCTACCCGCGTAGCACGCATAGGTACGTTTGTACTCTACTCAGTCAGTGTTGCAAGATCATAATATCTCTATTCATGCATGAATATTATTTTATTGATAGATTATTATTGAACATGTGTAGGTTTTTTTTTTACTTTCAAAAAAATATTTAATATGTATATAAAAAGGTGTAACCTTGCCGAGATTTTTGACAGTTCTTCTCAGTTGAAGGTGACTTCCGAACTGGTGGTAGCTTCAGTAGCTTCGACGTTCGTCTAGGGCTAGGGCCTAAACTGAATAAATGGCTTTAACTTTGAATATTTTTTAATCCGTAATGAGGCAGAAAAATCTATAGTATTCCGTAGATTACCCTACTTATCAAAGATTTAAATCTCTGCTACTTATACATGGACCTTGAAAATAAGGCGGACAAATGGCCGCTAAGAAACTATTGAAGCACCAAAATGGCGGCGACGTAACTGTGTGAGTGTGTGGATCGGAGCGTAATGGCACAGTATAGAGAGTTACATCTTTATTCTGTGGTAATGGCGGGCGGCCGGCTTAGTGTGGTATGAATGTGTGCGTGCCGGGCGTGTATGCAAGCTGGCTTACTGTGGGTGCTTCAGTAATTGTTTTATGAGGTGGCGTCCGCCTTTGTTTTCTAGATCCATGTACTTATAATATAAAACGATATTCATCTAATAATTTGATTAAATAAATAGTCACGTAAATAACGACACATTGATTGACAATAACATGAAGGTGATCGACAAATACTTGAGCCAGTTCCTTCTAGGCTTTGTGTGTTTACCACCTTTGCCCACATCATCACTTACTATAGTGAGATTGTGGTAAAACACAAGCCTATAAAAAGTAATAATAAAAAAAATACGTGTGGCACTCTGGGACTGCCGCGGTAAAGCTATTGCATAGCATATTTTTTATCAACTTATGCAATTATAATTATTTAACGTGTATGTATGTGTGTGTGGGAGGTGTTAGGTTTTTTCATTACGGTTTTTTTTTTTGATCTAAATTTCTTGATTCGGTCGCCGCGCTCAAACCCCGAAGCCCGCGATAAAAGCTATACAATAGCTTAGAAATTGAGGACCAATTGCCCAGTAAGTAATAAAGGTTGCGAGACTATGACACTACATTTACTAAGCCTATAAATCATAGCTATGAGCATGCTACGGCACAGACAAACATGTTACGGTTTGTCTATGAATAAAACACATTTTGTAAAGTGAACGTTCTAATATATTTATTTTTTGCCTCAAAAGTTTATGTACAATCGATTGCGTTCATACAACCATGGCGAACTAACCTAAGCAAATAAAAAATACACCTTAACACTACGAAAAATCCAAAAGAAATCTAATTGTTCAAAATGCACTTCGAATTTGTAATGACAATACAGATCTTTTTTTTTTAGTTTTAGTTCATAAAATAATTAAATTAATTAAAAAAAAATATAATTTACCAAATATATATTAACCTTAAACTAACTAATATATACGTGTCTAGATATTTACAATTAAAAAGGGAAATAAAAACAAGAACAAAAAGTACACATCTTAATTTAAAACTATTTACAAAAAGTAAAGCTGATCTAAATCGCTGCCAGTTGGTAGTGTGCAGATCTTAATTTTATATTAGGTTTGTTATTTTAGAATGTCTCCAGTCAAAATAAGAACGAAGCGGGAAACTCTATATTAATTTTAAAGTTATAAATAAAATGAATAGGGTATTTGCCTGTATTCAAAATAAATTATCCAATACTAACCAATGTATAAAACAATGTCTAAAAAAAAGGGGAAACTACGATTATTTTATTAAATGCACTTCGAATTTGTAATGACAATACAGATCTTAATTTTATATTAGGTTTGTCATTTTAGAATGTCTCCAGTCAAAATAAGAACGAAGCGGGAAACTCTATATTTATTTTAAAGTTATAAATAAAATGAATGACGTCATAATTATATAGCATACTCTTTATGGTTAGATTGGTCATTAAAAATCATTACAAGGATAAATTGAATAAAATAATCGTTTAAGTTTAAGCGACAAATCGCTACATTGTCAGCCGGTAAATTATACATTTATAACCATGTTACTAATCGTAGTTTGGTGGGGATATTTGGTGATAACGAAGTGTTAGAGAAGGGGTTTACATTTACGACAACGGCTATGCTCACTCATAATGTACATCAGAATATTCATATTTAATACTTTTGTGTAACTGAATATTGAATAAAAAACCATGCTCAATGTTAAAAACAGCTTGGGACATAATAAATTCTGAAAGGGGAAAGATTAAAAAGCATAAAAATCGTATTGAATTAAATAAAAAATAGTGAAAACAGTCAAATTGCAAACGCATTTAGGTAAATTTTTTTTTGTGATATACCTATAGCTACCGCTAGAATGAAGGAGTCATTTCCTCCTCCTAAGGGAGGTACACTTTATTTTTACGGCTTGGGACTTCTTTCCCGAAATTCAACCCCAAATAAATAAAATGAGGAGGAAAAATTGTCATTCCATGGGCGGTTAGCTAATAGTACAATAATACAATTTTATTAGTGTCTTCATTTCTGAAAATCTTTGACAGTTCAACATCGTTGGCTAACATATGAGCAAAAACTGGACCGGTAGGGTAATTTAATGCAGAAAGCAGTATAAATTTCCATATGGTCACTTGTCTTTCAATTTTTTTCTGAGAATATGCAGACTTAAGTAAAATACAAACGTGTTGAATTGCAAAATATTCAGCGAACGTTCGATGGATAAATCTCGGTACGTCATTGACCACGCCGTCTATGACACCCGTTTTTTCACTAGCATCTTTAAAACTGTCTACTATAGCTTTTATTTCAGCTAGTTCGTCTTCGGTGATCAATGTATTAAATTGGCTATTGTGTCTAAATATTGTATAGAATGCTAATTTCTGATGTTGTTCTAAAAAAACTATATATTTACTCTCGTTTGTTTTTTTATTATCTGGTATAAACACGTCAATCTTGTTTTTGGCTTCTAAAAGTATTTTAGTTAATTTAATCTTTAAGAAATGTTCGTTGAATGTTAATGTATTTAAATTTAAATTCCATTTCTTAGTTTGGTTCCCTATACGACTTTTGATTTCGTTTTGGAAATACTCAGCGGCTATGTACAAATACAACGGAGTACCAGTTAGCGAGGACTCTTGAGAATAATCAAACGCGATTTTTTTGTTTTCAGTAAACAGGCTTGCATCTAAATGGCACATACTTTTAAACATTTCTTTATTTGCTAGGAGACGATTCGATTTTATTTCATTTAAAAAAAAATCTACAGCTGTTGCATACACATCGTATTGAGACATACTTATTGGTTCGATAGATTTTCGTTGATAAACAAAATCCATCATGTACTCAATGAAGCTTTTCACATTAGCCAGTTGTTCGTTGGTAAATTTGTCAAGTTTCAGATGTACTTTCCAAAATTCCTTCAAAAACTTTCTTTGTTGTACATCGGAGAGTGGATGGAGATTATAAGACTTGCCAAATTCACGCTCGATATTACTTTTTACTTTGTTATAACATCTGCTTGCGATCCAGATATTTGCTTTCTTAATTATTGTTGCAGAATTGGACGTCGCTTCATTAATATTTAAATTGACAGTACTTTTAATGAGCTGGATGCCTAAGCTCTCGTACTCTGGACAAATCTCGTCAAAGCCATCGAACAAAAATATAATATTACCGGTTTTGCAACAGTAAATAAAATAATCGAGTTCCAGCAAATCTTGGACACTTAGGTTATCTCTTTTTAAAACCATTTCATTATTCACATCAGCAAATTCAATATTTACTTTTCTGTTTCCATTAGTTATAGCATTACATAAAAAAATAAACGTCTCCCATTTATCAATAACAGTTGTATTGTGTTTCCATTTGTCGAATTGTAGTGAATAATCTGGCAGATTAATACGAGCTATCCACATTTTGGGATATTTTATCTTAGTTTCTACAGACAGATGAGTCAATAAGGTTGATTTTCCCATGCCAGGTGGAGCAGTGATGACCATCGTGTCATCTTTCAGACCTTCAAGTAAATTTTTAATATCCACAACAATATTGTTTAAACTATCATAAATAGTCGCTATATGGTCTGTCAATCTATCAACGTCAATTTTCTGTTTTGTTTCACGTGTGATTGTTCTATGAACATAGAATTGTTTCATGTCCTCGTAATTTGATGTCGTTAGCGCCATTCCTAGTTTAAACACTTCTTTGTTAACAAGTTTATTTAATACATCTGATGAAATGATATGTTTTGAATTGCTATCAATAATAGTTTTCAAATTAACTTCAATGCCTTGAAATAGGACAGTGGATTCATTTAAAACCTTTTCTTGTGATTCCGGGGAAAGGTCATTTAAACTATTCTTATCATTTATAACATTAAAACTTATCATATCGTCTTTGCTTAACTCTTCGTAAGTATTTTTATTGGCTACAATAATAATTTTTCTATCATACATTTTTCGTTTCAATAGTTGAAATGCATTAATGCAATACCGACTATTTTCCATTGATTCGCAAATAATTACTAAAGTCTTAATTGTTCTACTTTCTAATTCATTTAGAATTTTATCAAATGAAAGTAAAAAATGGTTTACTACATAGTTCAAATTTATAAATATGTGATCACAGGATTCTTTGAAGTGTTGATATAGTTTTGCACCGGTCATTATTTCGTTCGTTGAATCCGTAATGATCCTTAGAAATCCAGAAGTAAATTTATCTAAGTCCAATAACTTCACAGCATCTTCGTTAAATTTTATTCCAATACTTTTTAGTTTGTTAACACAGAATAGATTTAAAGCAGTCAGTATAGGATTATTCACAAGTTGTGATATTGCCTCATCGAGTATGGTCGTAGATTTAGTTAAAAATTCCTTTTCTTCCTCACTCTCCCACCATTTTTCTATATAATTATGGAGTATGACGTATACTGCATCAGAGCTTACTTCAAAGATAGATTCCGGGATAAAATTAGCTTTTAAATGTTTTTTTATAATTCCTTTTGTTATAACTTCAACAGTGTCGTATTTGGCTTGACTTGTATAGAACCAGAGCTTACTTAGAAAGTGTTTTACGAGATATTCATCCGAAGCGACATCCTCTATAGAAACTTTAGGAAATCCTTGAATACAAATCTTAAACCTGTAACTCATCAGATCTTCCTTAATTTTCATCAGATTTTCTTCTAGATTTAGATTTTCCCATAGCTTTTTAGCATTTGGAGGTAAATTGTCATTGTTAAATTTAAACGTGTTTGATTCTTGATCAATGATGAGAAGGTTGCCAACAGCACTGCCTAATCCACCATTCTGGTCAAAAACACTACCATTTATGTTGTTTGCATCTAACATATTTTCGTCAATTTCGATTAATTGTACACCATTTTGATCCTTTGCATTTTCAAATAATTTGAGCAAACCGCTCGCTAAAAAATTGAATCGTCTCAATTTTGTTATTTTCATATCCGTATCAACGAACTCAACAGGTATTTTAAATTCTAAAGACATTAAAATTTCTTTGCCTGCAATTTCAACAACATCTTTAGCTGAAGTAAATTTTGTTTCCTCTTTAGTTTGATCAAATAAATCACAGTTTAGTAAGCTGTTTTCGATCAAAATAAATTGATTGCTTTCCTCATCATAACGTATAATTTTGCCAATGTTTTTAACTATATTTTTAGCTCTAGAACCTTCATGTGTTGAGATCAAATTTTCTTTGTCTGCTATAAAGTCATTTAATTTATTTTGAATTACTTCATGGTACAATTTTTCCCTGAACATGGTTGTATATTTTTCATTGTTCTCGAAGAAGTCTGATCGAAATTTGCCATTATGAGTGCTTTCTGAAACATCCTCAGATATGTCAATAACATAATGTAATATAACTACACGATAACTTTCTACAAGCTCATCATTCAGAATATCCAGATTGCCATTCAAAATTATATCCAAAAACACCTTTGCCAACTCTTCAAAACGTTTCTCAATCAAGTCGTGCAATAGAAAACCAACTTGTTCATATTTCAATTGGAAGACAACTCCATCATTTCTAGTTTCAATTAAACCATTTACCTTACTATTAGGTTTGCCCAGTTTGATACTACTATCATTAATGCTATGTCCGGCTGGCGTATAAATGATAAAATAACAATCTAAATTATTAATATTATCACCCGCAAACAGACAATTTTGAATTTTTGGGTTTGATATCGATTTTCTGATTTCTAAGTAACTAATATAATATTTTTGGGTACCGAAATCACCGTCATTTTCCCGCACGTCCTTTATCTTTATATTTGTTTTCTCAGATATATTATTTCTATGTTTTGTTTGTATGAATACAAGCACATCTGTGTTATTCTCATTTGACTTGAATCTTAAACAAATGTCATCTAGTGCACCTACACCTTCAATGTTTGACGCTAAGTAAAATGCTGTGATATCTTGATCGAATATAGCTTTTACTTGATATAAACATAGCAATCCAGTTTCGTAATGTTGTCCAGCTGATTGTGCTGTACCAATTTTTTTCTTAAACTTCAGCTTACTCTTTTCTTTTTCATCTACTTTGTTCGATTCGTTATTAGACTGATCTTTATCCAACGACAAATCCTTGTCCTTCGATTGACATTTAGCTTTTTTTTGCCTCGGTTGACATTTAGATATAATCTCCTTATTCAGATATTTAGATTCTACCTTCTCCTTCGGTTGATATTTTGACTTTTCTTTTTCTTTCGGTTGACATTTAGAACCTTCCTTTTCCTTCTTTTGACATTTAGAGTTTTTATTTTTGGAGTTCAGCTTATCTTTTTCTTTTTCTCCTACTTTGTTCTGTTCGTTATTTGTCTGATCTTTATCCAACGATGCATCCTTGTTCTTCGGTTGACATTTTGACTCATCTTTTTCACTCGGTCGACATTTAGAATCTTCCTTTTCCTTCTTTTGACATTTAAGGTCATCGTTTTCCATAGATTGACAGTTTCCTTTTTCCGTCGATTGTTATTTAAAGCTCCCCTCTTCCGTTAATTGACGTATAGATTCTTCCGTATCCCTCGATTGACATTTATTTCCAATTGATATTTCAGTTGTAGCTAATTGGATTTTGCCCTTATTCTGTTACGTATATCGGTTACAATTGTTTGCAACAGTTTCATTTAGCATTCACCATACGAGAATGTAGGTCTCACGTTAGCAAAGTATGGTGTCTAAGAACTTCTTTAATAATTTCGACTGAAGATGTTTTTTATCCAATCTATTCAAAACAATATAGGAGTTTATTCGTTTGATCTTCTTCACGTCGTAACTGAGTCGGAACAACTGTAGGACTTCTGGGAAGCCGGATGAAGACAAACGACTGCTTTTATCACGGGAACACGAGTGAAACTGCGAGGCAATAACTTGTCTGAAATATAAACAAAGATTTTATAGAACAAATACTAAGTATATATTAAAAAGGTTCTTTATTAGGTTATGGCGGCAACATTTGAATGGCGCCAATTTTTTTATTGATTAAAATTTAAAAGGCGCCTGAACCCAAGCACTTTCACCCGATTCCTTAAAAGTTAAAATTAATTAAGTTTTTCGTCAACTGTAAGATTGAATTTCACTATTTTTTCTGTCACTGTTAAACTACGGAAAAATAACTAACATTATAAGTATAGAAAAAATCGATTAATTCAAGAATTATTTGAATAAAATTTTGTTAAGTATATTTATCAAACATTTACTTATGTCAAACATATTCATTTCTGTCTTTAAGTATAATTTACAACAAGTATTTAGGTACAATAAAATATAAAATACAAACTATAATATATAGAAAATTCACTCGAAGCTACCGCCGCTGCCGATGGGCGAGATTCCCATATTAGAGTATGTTTTCTATTTGTAACACTAAATCATTTTTATGATAATTTAGGAACAATTTTTGTTAAATTGATAAAATATATCATCACAAATAAGGCAGCCTAGGGCGCCATCACCGTCAAATTTGCCTCTACAATGTAGGTGACGAAATGAACAATGCAAATAGAGTTAAAAAACCGGCCAAGTACGAGTCGGACTCGCGCACGAAGGGTTCCGTTCCATTATCTATAAAAACGGCATAATAATCATGTCTGTTGCATGGGAGCCCCCTTAAATGGGCAACAGAAATACAATATCTGTGACAATTTCAACTGCCTAACTATCACGGTTCATGAGATACAGTCTGGTGACAGACGGACAGCGGAGTCTTAGTAATATGCTCCGTGACATCGTCTCCGTGCACAGAGTACCACACGCACACCAACAAAATAATAGGCCAAAGAATGTCATTGTTAAATTCGCCACTCGTATACAACGCGACAATATGATAAGCGCATTCCGAAAAGTTAAAACGCTAAAGACTGAGCAAGTTGGTATTTCTGGCACTTCTTCATTCATATATATTAACGAGCACTTGACTTTGAGAAGGAAGCAATTATTTCGTCGCACCCGCGAGGTCGCAAAAAAACTCGGCGTTAAATACGTATGGATTAAAAATGCAACCATACTGGTCCGCGATCGAGATGACACTACGGCGTACGCGATACGAGGAGAGTGCGACCTCGCAAGAATCAGACCTGCTACTGATTGATTGTTTCTTTCTCTCACTTCTTATTACCATTATAATAAGGTACCAACTTGTATGTCGACCCTTTTTCCATCATAAAACCCACTTTATCCTACCGCATGTGTTTAATGTAACTACTTTTTTTTGCTTAACTTTTTCTGTCACCTACCTGTCTTTATGTCAATCACGACATGAGAAACCCATTAACCTAAATTTTATTATATTTAGCAATAATAAATCGTATTTTATCTTAAATAATAACTTAATCTTCAATAATAACTGTTTATACTTTTTTATGAAACATCAACAACGCCTAAAATTAAATTTAAACAATTGTAATATTGTGCATTACAATGATAACGCTACCACATTTACGTACATTTTACTTCATTTTATTACTCACTGTGACTCAACCATCCGACGGGGTATTCAATTACTATATACAAACTTTAAGCCGTGGCAAGGCTCCTTATGTTATGAGTATGATACAAAATCCGTGGATACAAACCTTGTTCTTGGCTACGTTTCTGTGAAGCCGACAAACTACCCTCGTATATTACTGCGTGTTCTGGTATGCTCAACTCAATGTATTTCGTCCTTATTTACTCACTTATTCACAATCAAAACATTATTTATTTTAAACGGAAATATAGTGGCGTGGGTTTATAATGTATAATACACAAAAACTATTGACTATATACTACCAAAATTGTAGGGGTGTTAGAACCAGGTTGCATTCATTATTTATGAATATTCTGTCATTCTCCTACGACATTATTATTTTGACTGAGACTTGGTTAATACCCGACATCGACAATAATGAGTTCATTGACCAACGATACGTGGTGTACAGATGTGATCGAGATAGAATAGCCACTCATAGACAGGATGGAGGAGGAGTTCTTGTGGCTATATTGCGCGAACTTCGACCGGCCCTGTTTAATACAACTAAATATCCTCTTTTTAAGCCCATACCCTCCATTGAGCACCTTTTGGTTGAACTTCCAAGTGGGGACATGTCAAAGATTCATGTAATTAGCGTTGTTTACATACCACCCTGGGTCACATCAGACGTTTACACATCTCATCTCGACTCACTACAGGACATATTAACAGAGCCCAATATTTCTAATATTTACATCACGGGAGATTATAATCTTCCTGATTTAACATGGAGTGCTGTCCCAACCACAATTCCTGGTACTGAAAATGGTGCTTTGTGTACAGGTTCCTCACCAATATGCTCACAGCTGCAACAACTCATGTCCATGTTGGGTGCGCATCAATATAATAACACGCTCAACAGCAACGGAAGAATTCTGGATCTGTTTATCTCTAATACTACATGCTCAGTCAGTATCATGAAAGACTCATTGCTGCCAATTGATCCTCACCACCCACCTTTTTTGGTCGATGCACCCATTAACATAGCTGCGCAAGTAATGAAAAGAAAACCCATGTCAAAGTATAATTTCAGAAAGGCAAATTACACTCTCGTTAATGAATGCATTTATGATACCAATTGGTCGCAACTACTTGATCATCTTCCGGCGGAGGAGGCCTTGGAAGTTTTTTACAATATGTTGAATCATATTATTAAACCACATATTCCCCTTTCCAAATGTCGCTCATTTGACTTTCCTGTTTGGTTCTCCCCGCAACTAATTAAAACTTTCAAAAAGAAAAAAATACACTGGATCAAATGGAAAAAATTTAATAACATTAAGGACTATAACGCATTCTCAGAGTACAGGTCCTCATTTAAAGTAATGTGCAAGACCTGCTATGCGTCTTATATACAATCCGTCGAGGACACCCTCACGACCAATGTCAAGCATTTTTGGACTTACATTTCTAACCGTAAGGCTAAATCGGGTATGCCCTCCCTAATGCAATACCGGGACCGTAAGTCAAATGACCCAGATGTTATTTGTAACATGTTCTCGGATTTTTTCTTATCAGTTTTTGAACCCAAATCGTCAACGCTGTCTACATGGAGCGCACCACCTCACGTCTCGAATAATGCCATTCTAATTAATAATATTCATATTGATGAAACCAACATACTCAAAGAATTAAAGCAACTCGATCCTGCTAAGGGGGCTGGACCCGATGGTTTTCCAGCTTCTTTCTTTAAATACACTGCCAGTAGCTTGTATAAGCCACTTTTTATTATTTATAATAAATGTTTGCGCGAGGGGATATTCCCTGAGAGATGGAAAAGAGCAAATATCACACCCGTACATAAAAAAGGCTCAAAGCATGACATTGAACAATATAGACCTATATCAATACTGTCAACCTTGTCGAAGCTTTTTGAAAAATTGGTGCATAATGAAATTTATCCAATTTTGCATAACGTTATCATCCCTGAACAGCATGGGTTTGTCAAGCGTCGATCTACGGTATCCAATCTGTTAATTTTTACCAACCACCTTTTTGAAAATATTGACAAACGTGTGCAAGTTGACGCTGTACACACAGATTTCAAAAAAGCCTTTGACAAGGTTGATCATGAGATACTTCTGCATAAAATAGCATTTAATGGAATCCGTGGTAATCTTCTTCGTTGGTTTTCATCGTATATAGAAAATCGAACGCAAAAGGTCGTTGTGAATGGTTATCAGTCTGACACAATACACGTTACATCAGGCGTCCCACAGGGATCGATCCTGGGACCACTTTTATTCATCATGTATATTAATGATATAAAAACCTGCTTCAAACATTCCAAATTTGTTATGTACGCGGATGACTTAAAAGCATATAAATCCATTAATTCTGTTGAGGACTGCCTGTTGTTTCAAGAAGACCTGGATAGGCTAACTGCATTCTGTGCTGTAAATAAACTGCACCTTAGTATTCCTAAATGTAATTACATACATTTCACAAAAAATAAAAAAGTCATTGATCACAATTATGCCCTATGTAGCACTTATCTGAATAACATCTCTACAGTTGTTGATCTGGGTGTTCGGCTTGATTGTAGACTCCACCTGAATCAGCATATTGAGAGCATAGTTAACAAGGCCTTTAAAATGTATGGTTTTGTGATGAGATCCTCCACTGAATTTAAGCGACCCTCCACCCTATTATACTTGTTCAAAACCCTCATTCGCTCACAGCTGGAATATGCTGTTCCTATCTGGAACCCTTTCTATCAAAAATACGTTGACGAGATCGAAAAGATCCAGCGCAAGTTCCTTAGATGTATGTACTATAGACTCTTTAAGACTCGGTTGTCTTACTCTCAACTTTTAGATAAGTACAAACTTCCCACTTTGGAGGCAAGACGTAAATACTTGCAGGCTAGCATTTTACATAGCATCGTTCATAATGGCTTTGACTCTATTGAACTTATAAGCCAATTATGTTACGTGGTGCCTCGAACTGCCAATATACGTAATGCTCGTTCGGGAACCCTTTTTGCAGTAAATACCTGTCGAACCAATACTGGTTTACGCTGCCCTATGCGCCGGATGGTTGACTCATACAATTCTACGTTTATGAACGTTGATATTTTTGCATGCTCCAAATGGAATTTTAAAAAAGATGCACTCAATCAGTTACGCAATATATCTGATTGTTGATGTTTTCAATTTTTCAATTTATCTTATCTTTTTTTCTTTTGTTAATTTCTTTTGTTTTGTTAAATATATTTATTTTTTTACTTCATTTTGTTTGGCAATTTGTATTCTCACCAATTTTGCTTCTTTATGTGCTTGTTTTCTTGTCAAATTATTATTATTCTTTACTCACTTTATACTATTACTATTGTTATCTTCTAAATTCTTTATATGCCTCTAGTAGTAACTTTTAATCTAGTTTTTCTTTATTAATCTGTGGATAATGCAGTAGGCTGCTACATTATTATACTTTACTAACAATGTTTAGATTGTAACTGTTTATGTTGTAGCTGTTTTTTGTCCCCCTTTAATAAATAAATAAATAAATACGGAACTCTAAAAATTACCATTTATCGTAGTAATCTCCACCCACATTCATGTTTATTAAAATATGATGCAATCTTTTAGGTTACTTTGTTAGGTACCTACTTACTTTTTACTTAGTAAAAATGATTAGATAGCTTATAGATAAACATGAATTATATGAGTAAGGTGTTTCTTCGGGGATTGAAATTAAAAATGTAGATATTGTTACTGGTGTGGTATAAATATGTGACAATAAATACTGAATATGATCTAATCTAATTACAAATTATAAAAATGTAAACAAAGTAGGTACTACATAATGAATGCACCTTTAATACTTAGGTACATTGACAAAAATATAATCTAACTAACAAAGTTATTCGCTTACGCACATAAATGCGACATGCACTAGTAAGTGCACGAGTGCACGAATAATTCTGCTTTTACTACCAGAATGTTTATAAATAGTTTACTTGTTGTAAATAAGCATAATAGTTTAAATTGTTACTTACGTTAGGTACAAAATATGACTTTGTTTGCAGTTTCACGCTTCCGCACAGATTAAACTGAGTGTGACAAAGAGGATATAATCACTATGTACGTTATAGCAAAAACGGTAGTTTTTTAATCTGAGGCAAAAACCATATATTATAGCGAGAGTGAGTGAGTGACAGAGTGAGACGTGAGACGTCTCCTACCCGCGTAGCACGCATAGGTACGTTTGTACTCTACTCAGTCAGTGTTGCAAGATCATAATATCTCTATTCATGCATGAATATTATTTTATTGATAGATTATTATTGAACATGTGTAGGTTTTTTTTTTACTTTCAAAAAAATATTTAATATGTATATAAAAAGGTGTAACCTTGCCGAGATTTTTGACAGTTCTTCTCAGTTGAAGGTGACTTCCGAACTGGTGGTAGCTTCAGTAGCTTCGACGTTCGTCTAGGGCTAGGGCCTAAACTGAATAAATGGCTTTAACTTTGAATATTTTTTAATCCGTAATGAGGCAGAAAAATCTATAGTATTCCGTAGATTACCCTACTTATCAAAGATTTAAATCTCTGCTACTTATACATGGACCTTGAAAATAAGGCGGACAAATGGCCGCTAAGAAACTATTGAAGCACCAAAATGGCGGCGACGTAACTGTGTGAGTGTGTGGATCGGAGCGTAATGGCACAGTATAGAGAGTTACATCTTTATTCTGTGGTAATGGCGGGCGGCCGGCTTAGTGTGGTATGAATGTGTGCGTGCCGGGCGTGTATGCAAGCTGGCTTACTGTGGGTGCTTCAGTAATTGTTTTATGAGGTGGCGTCCGCCTTTGTTTTCTAGATCCATGTACTTATAATATAAAACGATATTCATCTAATAATTTGATTAAATAAATAGTCACGTAAATAACGACACATTGATTGACAATAACATGAAGGTGATCGACAAATACTTGAGCCAGTTCCTTCTAGGCTTTGTGTGTTTACCACCTTTGCCCACATCATCACTTACTATAGTGAGATTGTGGTAAAACACAAGCCTATAAAAAGTAATAATAAAAAAAATACGTGTGGCACTCTGGGACTGCCGCGGTAAAGCTATTGCATAGCATATTTTTTATCAACTTATGCAATTATAATTATTTAACGTGTATGTATGTGTGTGTGGGAGGTGTTAGGTTTTTTCATTACGGTTTTTTTTTTTGATCTAAATTTCTTGATTCGGTCGCCGCGCTCAAACCCCGAAGCCCGCGATAAAAGCTATACAATAGCTTAGAAATTGAGGACCAATTGCCCAGTAAGTAATAAAGGTTGCGAGACTATGACACTACATTTACTAAGCCTATAAATCATAGCTATGAGCATGCTACGGCACAGACAAACATGTTACGGTTTGTCTATGAATAAAACACATTTAGTAAAGTGAACGTTCTAATATATTTATTTTTTGCCTCAAAAGTTTATGTACAATCGATTGCGTTCATACAACCATGGCGAACTAACCTAAGCAAATAAAAAATACACCTTAACACTACGAACAATCCAAAAGAAAT
Source organism: Tetheella fluctuosa (assembly GCA_951216915.1). Classification (NCBI taxonomy): domain Eukaryota; kingdom Metazoa; phylum Arthropoda; class Insecta; order Lepidoptera; family Drepanidae; genus Tetheella; species Tetheella fluctuosa. Next base: position 4,538,159 of record OX578242.1, on the reverse strand, counting down.
CTAATTGTTCAAAATGCACTTCGAATTTGTAATGACAATACAGATCTTAATTTTATATTAGGTTTGTCATTTTAGAATGTCTCCAGTCAAAATAAGAACGAAGCGGGAAACTCTATATTTATTTTAAAGTTATAAATAAAATGAATGACGTCATTAAAAATCATTACAAGGATAAATTGAATAAAATAATCGTTTAAGTTTAAGCGACAAATCGCTACATTGTCAGCCGGTAAATTACACATTTATAACCATGCTACTAATCGTAGTTTGGTGGGGATATTGACACTGGTGTTATTGGTGATAACGAAGTGTTAGAGAAGGGGTTTACATTTACGACAACGGCTATGGTCACTCATAATGTACATCAGAATATTCAGGGCCTAGCTGGCAAGGAATTGGAAATTGAACTGTTTCTAGAGTACCATAAGGTTAATACTTTTTGTGTAACTGAATATTGAATAAAAAACCATGCTCAATGTTAAAAACAGCTTGGGACATAATAAACTCTGAAAGGGGAAAGATTAAAAAGCATAAAAATCGTATTGAATTAAATAAAAAATAGTGAAAACAGTCAAATTGCAAACGCATTTAGGTAATTTTTTTTTTGTGATATACCTATAGCTACCGCTAGCTCCTTCATTTCCTCCTCCTAAGGGAGGTACACTTTATTTTTACGGCTTGGGACTTCTTTCCCGAAATTCAACCCCAAATAAATAAAATGAGGAGGAAAAATTGTCATTCCATGGGCGGTTAGCTAATAGTACAATAATACAATTTTATTAGTGTCTTCATTTCTGAAAATCTTTGACAGTTCAACATCGTTGGCTAACATATGAGCAAAAACTGGACCGGTAGGGTAATTTAACGCAGAAAGCAGTATAAATTTCCATATGGTCACTTGTCTTTCAATTTTTTTCTGAGAATATGCAGACTTAAGTAAAATACAAACGTGTTGAATTGCAAAATATTCAGCGAACGTTCGATGGATAAATCTCGGTACGTCATTAACCACGCCGTCTATGACACCCGTTTTTTCACTAGCATCTTTAAAACTGTCTACTATAGCTTTTATTTCAGCTAGTTCGTCTTCGGTGATCAATGTATTAAATTGGCTATTGTGTCTAAATATTGTATAGAATGCTAATTTCTGATGTTGTTCTAAAAAAACTATATATTTACTCTCGTTTGTTTTTTTATTATCTGGTATAAACACGTCAATCTTGTTTTTGGCTTCTAAAAGTATTTTAGTTAATTTAATCTTTAAGAAATGTTCGTTGAATGTTAATGTATTTAAATTTAAATTCCATTTCTTAGTTTGGTTCCCTATACGACTTTTGATTTCGTTTTGGAAATACTCAGCGGCTATGTACAAATACAACGGAGTACCAGTTAGCGAGGACTCTTGAGAATAATCAAACGCGATTTTTTTGTTTTCAGTAAACAGGCTTGCATCTAAATGGCACATACTTTTAAACATTTCTTTATTTGCTAGGAGAGGATTCGATTTTATTTCATTTAAAAAAAAATCTACAGCTGTTGCATACACATCGTATTGAGACATACTTATTGGTTCGATAGATTTTCGTTGATAAACAAAATCCATCATGTACTCAATGAAGCTTTTCACATTAGCCAGTTGTTCGTTGGTAAATTTGTCAAGTTTCAGATGTACTTTCCAAAATTCCTTCAAAAACTTTCTTTGTTGTACATCGGAGAGTGGATGGAGATTATAAGACTTGCCAAATTCACGCTCGATATTACTTTTTACTTTGTTATAACATCTGCTTGCGATCCAGATATTTGCTTTCTTAATTATTGTTGCAGAATTGGACGTCGCTTCATTAATATTTAAATTGACAGTACTTTTAATGAGCTGGATGCCTAAGCTCTCGTACTCTGGACAAATCTCGTCAAAGCCATCGAACAAAAATATAATATTACCGGTTTTGCAACAGTAAATAAAATAATCGAGTTCCAGCAAATCTTGGACACTTAGGTTATCTCTTTTTAAAACCATTTCATTATTCACATCAGCAAATTCAATATTTACTTTTCTGTTTCCATTAGTTGTAGCATTACATAAAAAAATAAACGTCTCCCATTTATCAATAACAGTTGTATTGTGTTTCCATTTGTCGAATTGTAGTGAATAATCTGGCAGATTAATACGAGCTATCCACATTTTGGGATATTTTATCTTTGTTTCTACAGACAGATGAGTCAATAAGGTTGATTTTCCCATGCCAGGTGGAGCAGTGATGACCATCGTGTCATCTTTCAGACCTTCAAGTAAGTTTTTAATATCCACAACAATATTGTTTATACTATCATAAATAGTCGCTATATGGTCTGTCAATCTATCAACGTCAATTTTCTGTTTTGTTTCACGTGTGATTGTTCTATGAACATAGAATTGTTTCATGTCCTCGTAATTTGATGTCGTTAGCGCCATTCCTAGTTTAAACACTTCTTTGTTAACAAGTTTATTTAATACATCTGATGAAATGATATGTTTTGAATTGCTATCAATAATAGTTTTCAAATTAACTTCAATGCCTTGAAATAGGACAGTGGATTCATTTAAAACCTTTTCTTGTGATTCCGGGGAAAGGTCATTTAAACTATTCTTATCATTTATAACATTAAAACTTATCATATCGTCTTTGCTTAACTCTTCGTAAGTATTTTTATTGGCTACAATAATAATTTTTCTATCATACATTTTTCGTTTCAATAGTTGAAATGCATTAATGCAATACCGACTATTTTCCATTGATTCGCAAATAATTACTAAAGTCTTAATTGTTCTACTTTCTAATTCATTTAGAATTTTATCAAATGAAAGTAAAAAATGGTTTACTACATAGTTCAAATTTATAAATATGTGATCACAGGATTCTTTGAAGTGTTGATATAGTTTTGCACCGGTCATTATTTCGTTCGTTGAATCCGTAATGATCCTTAGAAATCCAGAAGTAAATTTATCTAAGTCCAATAACTTCACAGCATCTTCGTTAAATTTTATTCCAATACTTTTTAGTTTGTTAACACAGAATAGATTTAAAGCAGTCAGTATAGGATTATTCACAAGTTGTGATATTGCCTCATCGAGTATGGTCGTAGATTTAGTTAAAAATTCCTTTTCTTCCTCACTCTCCCACCATTTTTCTATATAATTATGGAGTATGACGTATACTGCATCAGAGCTTACTTCAAAGATAGATTCCGGGATAAAATTAGCTTTTAAATGTTTTTTTATAATTCCTTTTGTTATAACTTCAACAGTGTCGTATTTGGCTTGACTTGTATAGAACCAGAGCTTACTTAGAAAGTGTTTTACGAGATATTCATCCGAAGCGACATCCTCTATAGAAACTTTAGGAAATCCTTGAATACAAATCTTAAACCTGTAACTCATCAGATCTTCCTTAATTTTCATCAGATTTTCTTCTAGATTTAGATTTTCCCATAGCTTTTTAGCATTTGGAGGTAAATTGTCATTGTTAAATTTAAACGTGTTTGATTCTTGATCAATGATGAGAATGTTGCCAACAGCACTGCCTAATCCACCATTCTGGTCAAAAACACTACCATTTATGTTGTTTGCATCTAACATATTTTCGTCAATTTCGATTAATTGCACACCATTTTGATCCTTTGCATTTTCAAATAATTTGAGCAAACCGCTCGCTAAAAAATTGAATCGTCTCAATTTTGTTATTTTCATATCCGTATCAACGAACTCAACAGGTATTTTAAATTCTAAAGACATTAAAATTTCTTTGCCTGCAATTTCAACAACATCTTTAGCTGAAGTAAATTTCGTTTCCTCTTTAGTTTGATCAAATAAATCACAGTTTAGTAAGCTGTTTTCGATCAAAATAAATTGATTGCTTTCCTCATCATAACGTATAATTTTGCCAATGTTTTTAACTATATTTTTAGCTCTAGAACCTTCATGTGTTGAGATCAAATTTTCTTTGTCTGCTATAAAGTCATTTAATTTATTTTGAATTACTTCATGGTACAATTTTTCCCTGAACATGGTTGTATATTTTTCATTGTTCTCGAAGAAGTCTGATCGAAATTTGCCATTATGAGTGCTTTCTGAAACATCCTCAGATATCTCAATAACATAATGTAATATAACTACACGATAACTTTCTACAAGCTCATCATTCAGAATATCCAGATTGCCATTCAAAATTATATCCAAAAACACCTTTGCCAACTCTTCAAAACGTTTCTCAATCAAGTCGTGCAATAGAAAACCAACTTGTTCATATTTCAATTGGAAGACAACTCCATCATTTCTAGTTTCAATTAAACCATTTACCTTACTATTAGGTTTGCCCAGTTTGATACTACTATCATTAATGCTATGTCCGGCTGGCGTATAAATGATAAAATAACAATCTAAATTATTAATATTATCACCCGCAAACAGACAATTTTGAATTTTTGGGTTTGATATCGATTTTCTGATTTTTAAGTAACTAATATAATATTTTTGGATACCGAAATCACCGTCATTTTCCCGCACGTCTTTTATCTTTATATTTGTTTTCTCAGATATATTATTTCTATGTTTTGTTTGTATGAATACAAGCACATCTGTGTTATTCTCATTTGACTTGAATCTTAAACAAATGTCATCTAGTGCACCTACACCTTCAATGTTTGACGCTAAGTAAAATGCTGTGATATCTTGATCGAATATAGCTTTTACTTGATATAAACATAGCAATCCAGTTTCGTAATGTTGTCCAGCTGATTGTGCTGTACCAATTTTTTTCATAAACTTCTGGTTGCCTTTTTCTTTTTCTCCTGCTTTATGTTCATTATTTGTCTGATCTTTATCCGACGATGGATCCTTGTCCTTCGGTTGAAATTTAGCTTTTTTTTGCCTCGGTTGACATTTAGTTACTTCCTTGTCCCTCGGTTGACATTTAGATATCACCTCCTTTTTCAGTTGATATTTAGATTCTACTTTTTCCCTCGGTTGATATTTTGACTTTTCTTTTTCCCTCGGTTGACATTTAGAGTTCTCATTTTTGGAGTTCAGCTTATCTTTTTCTTTTTCTCCTACTTTGTTCTGTTCGTTATTTGTCTGATCTTTATCCAACGATGCATCCTTGTTCTTCGGTTGACATTTTGACTCATCTTTTTCACTCGGTCGACATTTAGAATCTTCCTTTTCCTTCTTTTGACATTTAAGGTCATCGTTTTCCATAGATTGACAGTTTCCTTTTTCCGTCGATTGATATTTAAAGCTCCCCTCTTCCGTTAATTGACGTATAGATTCTTCCATATTCCCCGTTTGACATTTATTTCCAATTGATTTTTCAGTTGTAGCTAATTGGATTTTGCCCTTATTCTGTTACGTATATCGGTTACAATTGTTTGCAACAGTTTCATTTAGCATTCACCATACAAGAATGTAGGTCGCACGTTAGCAAAGTATGGTATTTAAGAACTTACCTTCTTTAATAATTTCGAATCATGACATTTTTTATCCAATCTATTCAAAACAATATAGGAGTTTATTCATTTGATCTACTTCACGTCGTAACTGAGTCGGAACAACTGTAGAACTACATTCTTTGCATGAAGGTCGCTGGGAAGCCGGAGGGCAAAAGCTTGTCTGAAATATAAACAAAGATTTTATCAAACAAATACCAAGTAAATATTATAAAGGATCATTATTAGTCCTACTTCACGTGGCCACCCAGAATCAGAACGATTTGTGGCTCTTTCGACCTCAGATTGCTATTGAAACATGTTCTGTGGCCAAGCCCCTAGCGGTACAAGCCCGATGTATATCGGCAGTTGCTTGTGTTATGGGTATTGGTACTCTCTCTGTTGCTTAGGTTTTTTTTTACTTTATAGGCTTGTGTTTGAACACAATCTCTCTATGGTAGGTTTGTTTTGGCGACAGATTTACAACTTGAGGGTGGTAGCCAGCCAGACGGGTACTACAAAGTACCCTATCATACCACCGAGCTATGGTTTCCTCACGATATTTTCATTCACCGAAAGCTCAAGCTCATTGTAGGATTCGAACCCACGACCTTCGCCGCGGCGTCCGACGTCACTACCACTGAGCTATCATCGCCTTCTTATTTTAGTTAACTATACCAATATATCAGAATATCTCCAAAAATATATTGTCTGTTTGTTTGTAATGTATGCGTTCCTGTACCATTCATCCGATAGTGATGAAACTTGGTCGATTTGTTATGCGCACGCCCACGAAACAAATGCAACATGTTCGGTAGGTTTAAATCATCACGCGGCGCGGGAAGGGAGTTATTTTGTACCCAGAGTATTGGAATATGAACATAAACCTAACCTCGTTGTTCCTGCGCGCCCTTATAATAGTGTGTTGTTTCTCAACGACCTCTCTCCTGTCAGCGGTTAGCTTTTTCGAAACATTCTACTGTTGTACCCCTTCTATTAAAACTAGTTAATTCTTTATATCTTTTTGTTTCATTTTATTACAGAGTGTAAATAATTGACGTTAGTAAATGCTTTTCCATAGGAAATGGCGCAGCGCCTCTCGAGGTATAAATCGTTACCCGTCAAATCTGCCACTGTAGATAACGAAACGATCGATGCAAATAGAGTTAAAAACAAGTCACCATTTATAAACAATGACTGTACAAACTTATGAGTAATTCATTTTTATTAAAATACTAGCTGTTCCCCGCGGTTTCACCCACGTTCCCGGTGTAATTTTTTTTTCATACAAACCTTCTCCTGACAATAACGAACATTTTAAAAAAAGAATTGGTCAAATTGGTCCAGGCGTTATTGAGTTATGCGCTTACCAACACATTTTGCGATTCATTTTTATATTATAGATGATGCAATATTTTAGATAACTACCTACTTATTTTTTACTTGGTAAAAATGATTACAGACTATCTATAAATTGCAAAATTTATAGATAAACGCATGTAGAGAGTGTACTAATAATTCAGCATTATCAGAATGTTTATAAATAGTTTTAAATTGATACTTACGTAGGTGCCAAAGACCATGTATGACTTTGAAAGAGAAGAAAAGAACACTTTTATTCCGCCTCGAACAAATTATTTTTAACAACAGGTTCGGTGCCAGTGTGGTGAGACCGATGGGTGGGTGAGACATCTACTCAAGGTTGACAACCGTATAACTTTTCCTTGTACATAAGCAGCTAAAAATCTCGTAATTTGGCGTTCAAACTTCGATCGAACATTCATCAAACTTTTAAAATATTATAAAACTAACAAAAAAAAGGCGTATTAAAAATGAGTTTAATAAATAAACAAAATGCAAATATTATGAAAAAAATGCACATTAAAAAAAACGATACATAAAAATCGATACAAGAAGATAACATATTATTGTATTGCTTGGAAACAATGATATTATAAGTAAAAAGGTATAGATAGGTTACCTACACAACATTCGATCTTCAAAAATGGCACACTTTTGGTGGTTTTGTCTTGTGTCAAACTTGTGCAGCGGCGTGCGGTCGGACATTATCTTACATGAGAGTAATTTTTTTGCCTATGAATCCCATGTAGCGTACCACGTGAGCTTCTAAAATCTCTGGTATATAGCGATGTGCCGTCAAACCCCCTCTGTAACCGTTTTGACGAACCATGTCAATGAACACAAGTTCTGTTCGCCCGTTCATCAATATGCCACCCCAGACCATACACGAACCGCCTCCAAAAGGAACACGCTCCTCAATGCAACTTTGAGCATATCTCTCCCCACGTCGAGGATAAAATCTTCTGCGACCATCTGCACCATATAAACATGTCGTACACTCATCGGTGAATAATACGGAGGCCCATTGCTCTTCAGACCAATTTAGGTGTTCACGCGCAAATCTAAGTTGACTCGCGATTCCTGGAATTCTATTTTTTTTGTAGGTAGTTTTGGGACGCGCGTCCCATTCGCGAGTCAACCGATTAGCGCGCTTGTCTGTGAGCTGCAGACATCTTTGGACCATTTGCTGGTCTAAAAGGGGTGATAACCCCTTCCTTTAGCCTCCTTCTTATTGTTCTTGCACTCACGTTTACTCCACGCACTTCACTCAGTTTTGATGTTAACTGACGTGAGGAAACGATTTCGCAATTTGACACAATAAATTAGTCATCACGACGGGTGGTTACTCGAGTTCTGCCGGTACCACGTCTACTTTTGTAAGAACCTGTCTCTACTAACCTTCTGTGTACTCTAGAAACCGTTGACTGGTTTAAATTAAATTTTCTAGCAATCGTTCATTGATCAAAGCCTTGCCGCACCAATGAATGCCATGTACCGAAACTCTTTCTGAGTTAAAAAGACTACCTAACAATTCTATTGGTAATAATAATTCAGTTAGGAAATGAAAAAAAAACAATAGGTAATCTTAGAATACGCGTAAATTTTCTTTACCCAGCTTTAAATGTTTTGCTGCAGTTCGATTTTTAAATTTGGTTTTTTTTTATGATTAATGGCCAGTCTTCACTTTCACATTTATGTAGGTATATCTAAAAAGTTTGCATGCTTTTTAAAAATATTCATTTGAAAGTAATCCTGAACTTTGATGCAGTTTATGTTAATTAATCACGGAAAGGGCTCATCGGATTTTGATACGACTGTCACTAAATTATGCCTAAGAAAAAACTGAACCTTCCGTGAAAGTCACATCGAAATTGGATGAGCAGTTTCTGTGATAAGCCCATTGTTAATTGGTATCAAAGACGCATTTACTCGGCGGCTGCACTTTGAGCATGCTACGGCACAGACAAACCATGTTACGGTTTGTCTATGAATAAAACACATTTTGTAAAGTGAACGTTCTAATATATTTATTTTTTGCCTCAAAAGTTTATGTACAATCGATTGCGTTCATACAACCATGGCGAACTAACCTAAGCAAATAAAAAATACACCTTAACACTACGAAAAATCCAAAAGAAATCTAATTGTTCAAAATGCACTTCGAATTTGTAATGACAATACAGACCTTAATTTTATAAAGGTTTGTCATTTTAGAATGTCACCTGTCAAAACAAGAACCATACTATTTTTAAAATTATAAATGCATTGAATTGTCTCATTGGAAGTTGCCTTCAACAAAAATAAAAGAAATGCAATACGATATTTTTTTTTAAAAAGGCGATAAGTATTTTTTTGAACTTTCATTATTTTCAATGGTATAGATAGGCGATGCTCAAACTTTATTAATGCCACAACATGTCAGCCAACCTCGGATATTTGTGTACGGATTCCCTTGTAAAAATGTTGACCACCAGATTTAAGAACGGGACGGGAAACTAAAATGGCGCATTTTATTGTTTTTGACAGTTGACAAGATAAATTATCAATCGTTCTAAAATATGCCTTATAATTTTATTTTAATGGCCCAAAAATCTACATACGCCCAAATAAGAAATAATAATGTACTAGCATTCAATTTACAATAAAATGCCATATAAGGAATCACTAGATTTTTTCACATAAAGATCTCCGTACATTATACTATCATTGTCTTTTCTCGTGAATAGAGGCCGTTAAATGTGCTTGATTTTGTTACCACTGGCAATACTTGCAGGGGTGGAAGTACTCATCAATGTGAACAACTTTTATTATAGGGCTAACTCTGATATCGCGTAAAATAATACGGTTGCTTCATACATTTTGGTCGAGTAGGTATTGAACTTTTGTATGGAACAGCTGATAATTTTTTCATGATTTCACAGTTAGTCCCATTATAAAAGTTGTTCATTTTGATGAGTACTTCCACCCTTGCAAGTATTGCCAGTGATAACAAATTCACCCAGTATAAATACTATTAGTCAGGTCATGCCATGGTTTCATTTAGTTGACAGAGACCTTAAATAACGACTCGCGATTCATGGAATTGACATATTTTGTAGGTAGTTTTGGGACACGCGTCCCATTCGAGAGCATAGGGTCGTACAGTAGTAGGTACAGTCACAAGCATAAATGGAACACACTTGGAAACATTCAAAAGGGATTTTCTCTTAAAGTATTGATACCTTCGACACAACAATTTTAGTTGTTATTTCAAATGTAATCATTACTTCACGAGAAAATCATAAACAAATATAACTAAGTGTATGATATTTGTGTTCGTGATTGTACATAAAATGACGGTAGACACAAAAATTATGGATTTTTAATTTTTTTGTTGTTTATATGCAAACATTAAAAAAAAACTTTTTTTCATAATTTAAAATGATACATCACACAATTGAAACAATATAATAATAAACATAGAATTATAATATTATTAATAAAAGAGACAAAAAATATCGCTCTCTCGTCGCCACAACGAGGCATTTGTTGTCACAGAGAGTTGCAAAAAAGTTTTTTTTTGTTGTTAATTTATAGATATTAATAGTATAATGGTAAACAGTAATACAAACAAAATACATTTCATTTACCATTTTTTAACACATAAAAAAATCTAAAATATATATACTTTTTATTTACTTTCATTTCAACATTAATGCAACACTCTGTACATGTATTAAAAACTATATTATGACGTCACTAGACGTTTTAAAAAAATATCAACGCCCGACGATTTAATCGCAAAAAACAAACCGGCATAATCATGTATGTACTATGACCACATACGAGGATGGTAGCATATAAAGAGACTATCTCTCAAGTGCAGGTGTAACACATCGTCCCAGTTCTTTTGCGATATTTTCATCCATAAAAAAATTGGACAACTTAATTTTTATTTCTATTTTAATCGTAATTATATATTTTTTTCTCAACCGCTGGCTTTTTGAGCCGACCATTATTAGTTGTACTAATGCAATATGTACTTACATTATGATTAAATGTCTATATGTCTGACTGTCCGTGTTTATAACTCGAGATCAACAAGAGGCCTCAGTTTACAACCTAGTGAGGTTTCTTGAGGAAGACTTTAGACTACCATTGAGCTGTAACCAAAGAATACACGATTGGCACACTAGCTTAAATAACTTGACTCGCTATTCCTGGAATTCTAAAATGATGACCCTTGGACCAATGTAGAAAGCTGTAATTTTGCATAGAGGGTCCCTTTATGTAGAGTATGGACTAAGGCCGGTTTTTTTTTACCCCCAAGGGGATAATCAATATTTAAGCACATAAAAGTAAAATTTCAGTGTCTAAAATTGATTTAAACCCGACTATTTTCAGGATGTGCATTTAATTGTGTTACATATAAAAATATTCAACATTTATGTATTATTTTATATTGTCGCCACGTCACAAGGTGGCGTAACTAGGGTAGCCATATTTTTTATAATTATTTTATAGATAAAACAATATTGCATTAGTACATCTAATATTAAATACACACAAAAATAACGATAATATATTTTTATTCCTAAATGAAAGCAGTCATTGTCTAAGGCCAACATTGTGGCCACGACACAAATTTTACAAATAAAATAATCATTTCGACTCAAAAAGTCACCGATTCGTGGACAGCATAGTTGTTTATATTTAAAAAAAAAAGCGGTAAAACGCGTTCGACCTAATGTCACAATTATAATTATCTAACCATCGATGTTATATACATACAACACTTATAAAATTATATAAAGTACGACCAGAAAAATAAATCACCTCGCCATATTGCGGAATTTCACGGAACTAATAAGTGTACTGATTTCACTATGAGCTGTCAAAATATTTTCAAGTGGCGCCCTCACGCATGTCATATTTTTCTGTACTACTATCTAATGGCCCGATTTTTAATCTCTAGATAAACCTTGAATAATTCCTTTGATAAGTCCATACTAAAACTGTTCTAATTTCAAATTAGTTTATATATCTTTCTGTATAACATCAATGGTTGAGCATATACCTAGATGGATAAGTACGCGCGGGTCTCGATTGTCACGCCAGAATGCAAATGTAATTCACTAGACAATCAACTCACGCGCATACCACCACACAATAACATAGTAAGCGAACGCGTTACAAACTACATCTACTCGCGCAGTTTGAGAGCGTGATCCTTGATGGCGCCACCGTCGCCTTCAGAAACGAACCTTTTGCGCCCTCTTGTGAATAAAAAAAAATACATTATAGAAATAAATAGTTGTGCTTTGCGGTTTCATCCGTAATGTTATAAAGCCAACTTTTCGATGAAAAGGGATTTTTAAATAGTTTTTTTGTTTATTAAACTAAGCATAGCTTGTACTATGAAAGCCAGATGCTACATTTACTATTTTTCTTTAGTAAATATATCTTAATATATATATATCTTGTGTGCGTGTGTATGTGACTGAACTCCTCCTAAACGACTGGACCAATTTTGATGAAATTTTTTGTGTGTGTTCGTGGAGATTCGAGAATGGTTTAGATTAAACGGCTGGACCGATTTGGATGAAATTTTGTGTATGAGTTGGACAGGACAACGTCTGTTGGGACAGCTAGTACTTATATAGATAATTACACCCAGACTCAAGAGAAACAGACATGTCCACGCACACAAATGTTCGTCATGAGTGAGAATCGAACCCGCGACCTGGCCGTCACAGTGGGTACAGTACCTGGTAGGCAAGCGCTTGAGCACCACGTCACCGAGACGGAACTTGTGCTGGCACCGCTCCGTGAACCGGTCTAGCATGATGTAGGCGAGCGGCACGTCCAACACTATGTCCGCCATGTCCTCCACAACGCGAAGGAAACCCTGCAACGGTTTATATTATCATAAACTAATAAAGCTGAGAAGCCCGGGATAAAATATAGCCCATGTTACTCGGGGATAATGTAGCATACTAATGGTGAAAGAATTTTTGAAATCGATCCTGTAGTATTTGAGTTTATTCGTTACAAATATGCAAATCTTTCCTCTTTATAATATAACTAGCTGTCCCGGCAGACCTTGTTCTGCCCTATTTCTCTAAAACAAAGTAACATTGTTTTTTTTATGTTAATAGCTGCTCCGACAGATTTCGTTCTGTCTAACGCGCCTTTGTTTTGTTTTGATTGACGTCTAATGTTTGACAGCTGGGGATAAAGTGGTTTGTATTGGAAAAGAAAATTGTTGTATTTACTATTTTCCTCGTATTATTTACTTTTTTTTCTCTCCATAAAAACCTTCCTCAGACTTCACCAAACACAACAAAAAAAAAATCAATCAAATCGGTTCAGCAGTTCTCGAGATTTGCGGTCAGCAACACATTGAGCCATTCATTTTTAGGGTTCCGATATGCACACAAAATTTCATGAGAATCGTTCAAACCGTTTCGGAGGAGTTTAACTACACACAACGCGACACGAGAATTTTATATATTAGACCCACGTGGGTGGAACGCTCCCGCGGGATCTTATATTTTCCTGGGATAAAAAGTAGCCTATGTTCTTCTCCGTACCATAGGCTATCTGCGTACAAAATTTCATCGCGATCGGTTCAGCGGCTTATGCGTGAAAAGGTAACAAACAAACAAACTAACTTTCCTATTTATAATATTAAAAAGAATAGTTAGGATTTGTAGGATTATCTGCTGGCTTACCCTGTCCATTTGGTCCGGAGTGACCACGACGCAGCGCCTCAGTTCAGCCAAGAACAAGCACAGCTGTTCTTCAACACTCGAGTTCACAGTCTCGAGAGCCAGTACCACAGTCTACAAACAATAAATTAATCTTTAAAATATATATATATGTAAAGAATATCACGACACTGGTGTCGTTCCTTTTCTTTATGGATTTATTATCTACAGATCTTTAATAGATGTCAGTGACACCAACTGTCAATATTGACGTAAATTTTAATAAGTTAAAGTTAGGTTATGTTATTTTAGAAAAACGTGAAACTGTAAATAGTTTCCTGTATAAATAAACTAAACTAGAAGTAAAGGCTTTAAATGTTGTTTTTTGTTATTTCAGGTAAGTTACTCTGTTAGAGTAAATTGTGTTAAAACTTTGTATTTAAATAATTATTTTGTGAATAAAAGTAATTTGTTATTTCAGAAAACGCAATTTCGTCTTTATTTCACAAAAGCATATTACTATTATAAAACAACATTTTCTGCAAATATTTCAAGAAGTATGGAGAAGTTAAGATTTGATTTTTGTGTGAAAACAGCATCAGATGGAAAATCAAACATTATTTGCATAACCTCAATAGGAACACCAGATGGTCAAACTTTTGGCATTCCGGCCGAATATCAACCTGCAAGTTTACATCAATTAATAACAAATACATCTAACTATGCCAAGATAAGAAAAACATTGAATAAAAGACATCAGACAAGGAAAATATGGATAACTTTAACTGATGAGATATTTAAGACATATTTAGATGGAGAACAAAATATACAGTTTAATGATTTTTACCTTGAAGAGATTATTGAAAACATAAATGATCAAAAATCCTTAACTAGAAGCTCAAATGAAACATTGGAGAAACTATTAGAAAAATTACTTGAAGAAAAGCAAAAAAAATCTGAAACTCAAAATTTGGGGAAAATTTCAAAAGATTTTGTGATTGAAAAATTCACTGGTAGAAATGCAAATGCTCACCAATGGATTAAGGATTTCAACAAAGAATGTGAACGTTTCCATATTGATGAAGACAGAAAAAAAATTGAAATTTTAAAACAATTTTTAGAATATTCTAGTGTGAATTGGTACAGTTGTATGTTAATGAAATTTACAGTAGAATCAGAGTGGATTAAATGGGAAAAAAACTTCTGTGAAACATTTGGAAATAAGGGTTGGTCGCCGATCAGATATGCTCTTGGATTTAAATATCAAACGGGTTCATTGCTTGATTATGCATTGAAAAAAGAAAAATTGTTATTAGAGGTTAGAAAGACGATTGATACTGGTACTCTTATAGACCTTATAGCCGCAGGCCTGCCTAATTATCTAAGTGATAAAATTGACCGAGAGACATTACAAGAAACCGAAGATCTCTACAATGAGATAGGCAAATTAGAACATCTTGTTGGGAAGAACAAATATGAAAAAAAGAACTACACATATTCTGACATAAAAACAAAAAAAAATGAAGAAAAGAAACCATGCCAAATTTGTGTCACTGAGAAAAAAGGGAAACGTTTTCATCCTGAGGAAACCTGCTGGTTTAATGAGAAAAATCAAAAATCAGTTGTGAAAAGTGTGAATAACTCTGAATTAGAAATTGAACTAAATAAGGAGAATCCAAAAAACTAGAAGTACCACCATTAATAAAAGTAAAGTTATTATTAAATGACACTTTAAAAGTTAACGCAATTTATGATTCTGGTTCAAATGTGTCATTTATTAACGCAAAATTATTGAAAATACATGAAAAAGAAGAAGACACACTTTATAAACAAACAGCGAACTTGAAAACTATTAATGGTGAAAAGAAAACAAAAGGTATGGTAACATTGAAAATAAAAATATATAACATTGAAAGAAAAATGAATATTTTTGTGATAGATAATGAAAATTTTCACTATGATTTTCTCATTGGTTTGGATTGTATAAAAAAATTTAAATTAATTCAAAATGAAGAATTGAATATCGTACAATGTAAGAATCCACAAAAAGAGAATAAAGTTCAAAATAATGATGATAAAAAAAAGAAAGACTCCGATACGAATATTTTTAATTTAATGAATGTCGAAATTCCTGATGTACTAGGTGACAAAAATGAACAAGATGTTTCTCTATACTCTGAGGTACGGAAACAAGAAATGAACCATATAAACAGATGTGAAGTAAATTTCAATGAACATATTAACTTCAGTGAATTTAAAATTTCAGTAAACCACCTAGATTTATGTAAGCAAACTGAAATTGATAAATTAATAAAAAAATACAAACCAGTCTTTGCTAAGGACAAATACGACGTTGGTATGGTACGAGGTTATGAAGCGCACATAGAATTGATAGTAGATAAATATTGTTACAAGCGGCCATACAGATGCACAGCTGATGATAGAAAAGAAATTGAAGATCAAATATCAAAACTATTGAAGAATAACTTAATTGAGGAATCATATAGCCCTTTTGCTGCTCCGGTTACCCTGGCGTATAAGAACGAGGATGGGAAAAGATCAAGACTGTGCATAGATTTCCGGGAATTGAATAAAATTGTTATCCCGCAATCACAGCCATTCCCCTTGATTGAAGACTTGATGGTAAAGACTGTAAACTGTGAGTATTACTCCACTTTTGATATAAATTCAGCATTTTGGTCCATTCCGTTGAAAATTCAAGATAGATATAAGACGGCATTTGTTACGCAAGAAGGCCATTTCCAGTGGACATGCCTCCCATTTGGTTTAAAGACAGCTCCGGCTATTTTCCAAAGAATATTGAGAAACATAATAAGAAAATATAAACTCTCAGATTTTGCAGTGAATTTCATCGACGATATCCTAGTTTTTTCTAAAAGTTTCAAGGAACACATAATACATATATCAAAACTACTTGAGGCAATACAAAAAGAAGGATTTAGATTGAAATTCTCGAAATGCACTTTTGCAAACAATCATGCCAAGTATTTGGGACATATAATAGAAAATAATTCAGTTAGACCTCTCAAAGATTATTTAACAGCTGTCAGAAATTTCCCCATTCCAGAAACAAGGAAAAATATACGCCAGTTCCTTGGGAAAGTAAACTTTTATCATAAATTTGTACCACACAATTCAATTATCCTGGAACCATTACACAATTTATTACGGAAAGATGAAAAATTTATATGGACCAAAGAATGCCAGAAATCATTTGATAAAATAAAGGAATTACTATGCTCGAAACCAATTCTAAAAATATTTGATCCAGAACAACAAATAAAAATTTACACTGATGCCAGTATTAAAGGAGTGGGAGCGGTATTGAAACAGGAAGATGAAAACGGAGTAAATAAACCTGTAGCTTACTTTTCAAAAAAATTGACAGACTCTCAAAAGAAAAAGAAGGCAATATATTTAGAATGCCTGGCAATTAAGGAAGCTGTAAAATATTGGCAACACTGGCTTATGAATAAAGAATTTATAGTATATTCAGATCATAAACCATTGGAAAATCTGAACATCAAGTCTAGAACTGATGAGGAACTAGGTGATTTGACATATTACTTATCTCAATACAATTTTAAGATAAAATATAACCCGGGACATTCAAATCAAGAAGCAGACTGCTTAAGCAGAAATCCAGTTTTAGAACCTCATGACAATACTGAAGATTTTTTAAAAGTTGTAAACTTAATAAACATGGAAGATATAAAAAAAGACCAAGTCACAAATCTAAATCTACAAGATAGAAAATCAAAATTTATACTGGAAAATAACATTTATTACAAAAAAAATAAAAGAAGAAAAAAAATTATACTATCAGAAGCATTTAGCAAAACACTAATTAGAGATGTCCACAATACTTACTGCCACATTGGGAGAACCCAGATGATAAATAAAATAACCCCTTTCTATACAGCAAAGAATATCATCACAAATATTAAGAAAATTTGTGATGAATGTGACATTTGTATAAAAAACAAATCAAGAAGGAATTCAAAACTTGGTTTGATGTCCCATTTAGGCCCAGCAACACGCCCATTTGAAATAATATCAATTGATACAATTGGAGGCTTTGGAGGATCACGGTCTACAAAAAAATACTTGCATCTCCTGGTTGATCATTTTACACGATATGCTTATATTTTAACATCAAAGAACCAAAATTCCATTGATTTTATCAAATTGATAAAAAATGTGACACAAAGCAATCATATTGATATGGTATTAACAGACCAATACCCTGGCATAAATTCCAAAGAATTTAAGGACTTCCTGAAAAAGAAAAACATAACAATGGTATTCACTGCTGTGGACGCACCATTTTCAAATGGACTTAATGAAAGGCTAAACCAAACTTTAGTCAATAGGATAAGGTGCAAAATAAATGAAGGGGACAAGAAAACAGCATGGACAACTATTGCACAAAAATGTGTAGAAAAGTATAACGATACAGAACATACAGTCACTAAGTTTACTCCAAAATATCTTTTGGAAGGAGAGAAAATGGATATTTTGCCATTGGAATTGAAATCAAGATGCACAATAGAAGATCTCAAAAGAGACAGAGAACTAGCATTTGAAAATTCAATAAAATCATAGCATATTACTATTATATATATATATTTTAAAGATAATAATATATGATAATATATGTAATTCTCATCAAAAAAATCGAAACGGTAGTGCAACAACACCTCTGAAGTTTGGTTTTGAATGAGTTTTATATATATTTTTTTAATTAAACAAAAAAGTAATAATGCCAGATAATTGCGGACATTATAAGGTATCGTATAACCAATATTAATGTTTAAAATTTCTTTAACTATCGTGTTTTTTTCAACAGGTATGTTTTTTTTCCTTTAAGAAGAATTTGTATAACAAATGTTTTACATTGGGTTGACCGATTCAGTCAACCCAATGTAAAACATTTGGGCACAGACATTGTAATTAAAGGCGAAAAACTGGATCTTGTAGAAACAACCGTATTTATAGGTATCACTTTAGATGATAAGCTACAATGGGGCCCACATATTTGTAAATTGGTGAATAGACTTAGTTCTGCAGCCTATGCAGTGAGAAAAATTCGTTCTCTCACTGACGAATCTACGGCAAGATTAGTTTATTTTAGCTATTTCCACAGCTTGATGTCCTACGGCATCCTCCTTTGGGGTAGTGGTGCTGACATCAATAGAATTTTTATTCTGCAGAAGAGGGCTGTTCGCGCAATTTACAGTTTACGTCCTAGAGATTCTCATAAAGACAAATTCAAATCTATAAATATTATGACAGTGCCGTCACAATACATTTATGAAAACTTAATCTATGTTCGGAAAAATATACAAAATTTTCCAAAAAACAGCGACACTCATAGCTTGAACACTAGAAATAAGCACAAACTTGCTGTACCTGTAACGCGGCTCAGCAAAGTGAGGGACTCATTCAAGGGGCAATGTATACGTTTATAACAAAGTACCCAAAGAAATTCAAGAACTATCTGTGTATAGATTTAAAAAGCTAATTAAACAAAAGTTATGTAAGAAAGGGTACTATAAAGTTTCTGATTTTATAGAAGACAAGAATGCATTTAAATGAAATGTTCGCTACACAAACTATTTCATTAAAATTTTATAAACTTTGTTATTAGTAATTAAATTTTTACATAAATAAAAAAGAACAAAGATCTATAAAAAATGTCCCTTGCTGAGTTTCTTGCCGGAGTCTTCTCAGTCCAAGTGTATTCCGAACCGGTGGTAGAATCATTTGTAACGTTCATAAGTGCCTTATTAGGGCCTAAACTGAATAAATGATTTTTGAATATTGAATTTGAATTTGTTTTTTTCAACAGGTATGTTTTTTTCCTTTAAGAAGAATTTGTATAATGTTAGAAACCGAACTGCATGGAAGCAGTCATTAGAGCCTGGGGAGGAAATACGAGATACTGAATACTTTTTACAAAAAAAAAAATTGTTTTGTCTTTGTTCTCCCCGCGGTTTCACCCGCATTCCCGCGATAAAAAGTAGCCTATAACCTTCCTGAATAATTGGGCAATCATATGCAAAAATATTTTTTCAAATCAGACTGGTAGTTCTAGGGATTAGCGCCTTTAAACAAACTAACAAAAAACTCTATTCCATTATAATATTAGTACTAGCAAAACCGCCCCGCGGTTTCACCCGCAAACCCATTTTAACCCCTTAGGGGTGGAATTTTCAAAAATCCTTTCTTAGCGGATCATAATAGCTATCTGTATGCCAAATTTTTGTCCGATCCGTCCAGTGGTTTGAGCTGTGCGTTGATAGATCAGTCAGTCAGTCACGTTTTCCATTTATATATACTGGGTGATTTTGTTATCACTGGCAATTCTTGCAGGGGTGGGATTACTCATCAATGTGAACAACTTTTGTTATAGGACTAACTGTGAAATCATGAAAAAATTATCAGCTGTTCCATACAAAAGTTCAATACCTACTCGACCAAAATGTATGAAGCAACCGTATTATTTTACGCGATATCAGAGTTAGCCCTATAATAAAAGTTGTTCACATTGATGAGTACTTCCACCCCTGCAAGTATTGCCAGTGATAACAAAATCACCCTGTATAGATGTATGTAATGTAAAGTAAAGTAATGTATAGTGACCTCGTAGACGAGCTCGTGGTGGAAGTGCGGCACCTCGAGGTCGCGCACGCAGCGCATCGCCTCGCCGAGGTCGCCCGACGTCAGGTACTCCTTCAGCAGCAGCTGGATCTGGCGGATCAGCGACTTCACCGGCCTAAAGACATCCAACCACATTACATACTAACAATTACTACGCACTAATCATATGGTTTTGTATCCCCCCTCCATCCTTAGAAAGAAAAACTATTTATTGACCCACAAAGTCATATACAGGATAATTTTCAAATGGTATGTTATCCCGAAATGGGATTGTTGTGGAAATCATTTTGAACAACTTTCACTATGGGACCGACTTGATCAGAGCAACTTTATTTTTCTCATCTCAGTACATTTCAGGCCGAGCGCGAAAAATAAAGTTGTTCAAAAGGATGTCCCCAACAATCCCTTTTCGGTATAACATACCATTTGAAAATCACTCTAATCCTATATAGTCCTAATCACATATGGTCACATACAGGGTGTAAGGGACAGCCCTCCGCAGACTAATGGGGTGAATCCAGTATATCATACTAAGATGACCAGTACTTACATGAAATTATTTCAGGAACGTCATGGGAATCTAATAAACCTGATTTGTTTGATTACCTCATACGCAATGTAACGGTGCCGTGGCAAAACGCACGTAGCGAACTGCCGCGCAGCGAGCGTTGTGTACAAAAAATGTAATTTTACATTGAAATAAAGAAAAAACTATTAAAAAATCAAAATAAGGAGCTGAATGCACCCTATCAGTTTGCGGAGAACTGTCCCTTACACACTGTATACGTATAGATACAAATAGGCCTCCACAAGCACTTATGAATAGTCTGACTAACGCAAACACAAACCGCATTTATAAAAAAAAAAAGCTCTGTGGTAGTATCGTCGAAAATCGTGGGTTCGAATCCTACAATGAACTTGAGAGCTCGTTGAGAGCCAGTTCCTTCTAGGCTTTGTGTGCTTACCACCTTCGGCCACATTGTCACTTACAATAGTGAGATTGTGGTCAAACATAAACCTATCCAGAATTGACATCTCAAAGTATCCACCCTAATGAAGATGACGATGACGAAGACAGTACTTAGCACAGGCCTATACAGGGTGATTTTGTTATCACTGGCAATACTTGCAAGGGTGGAAGTACTCATCAAAATGAACAACTTTTATAATGGGACTAACTGTGAAATCATGAAAAAATTATCAGTTGTTCCATACAAAAGTTCAATACCTACTCGACCAAAATGTATGAAGCAACCGTATTATTTTACGCGATATCATAGTTAACCCCATAATAAAAGTTGTTCACATTGATGAGTACTTCCACCCCTGCAAGTATTGCCAGTGATAACAAAATCATCCTGTACATAAAAATAACATGACTCCACGGTAACGCGAGTACAGCCACGGGGCAAAAGCCAGTAATAATTACCTGATGCCGCCGCCCACACCCCATATATTATCAAGTCTGACTAATCCTTGCTTCATGGATAGCAAAGTCTCCGCCCTGTGTATTGCTTGTCTGTAACAAAATAAAAATGTTTAATTAACTAGCTGACCCCTTCGGTTTCACCCCCATTCCCGTGAAAAAAAAGTATCCCATGTCTTTCTACATACCATAGGCTATCTGCGTACGAAATTTCATCGCGGTCGGTTCAGCGGTTTAGGCGTGAAAAGGTAACAAACAAACAAACACTCACATTCGCATTTATGATATAAGTTATGATTTGTGAAGTAGTACCGACTAGGATATTTAGTTGATGCTCTAGGAGTGTAGGTAGGCCCCGCCAGAAACGAAGTTAAAAACCGGCCAAGTGCAACCCTGA
Source organism: Tetheella fluctuosa (assembly GCA_951216915.1). NCBI lineage: Eukaryota > Metazoa > Arthropoda > Insecta > Lepidoptera > Drepanidae > Tetheella > Tetheella fluctuosa. The sequence goes on along the minus strand of OX578242.1, from coordinate 4,516,141 downwards.
CTCGCGCACCGAGGGTTCCGTACAAACTTGTAAGTATGTAAATTTCAAAGAAAAATATCAGATTGATCAATAATTTAGTATTTGTTAGTAAAACATACGTACGTAGGTAATAGGGTATTTGCCTGTATTCAAAATAAATTATCCAACACTAACCAATGTATAAACCATGTAAAAAAAAGGGGGAAACCACGATTATATTATTAAATATATCCTTATTATGATTTTTAATGACCAATCTAACCATAAAGAGTATGCTTTATAATTATGACGTCACATGCTTGTATTTCATACAAAACTCCATATAAACCTATCGTTTTGATATTTCATAAAAAGTTGCTGATTTGAATGTCAGTCAAATACCCTATTGTCACGACGGACAGACGGACACGTGAGTGACAGCAATAGGGCATCGTTTCGACCCATTGGGTACGGAACCCTAAAAAGGAAAAAGCGTTATATCCCCTCCATGCGACTTTCTCTCTCTCTATCCTCATGTCTCTGTCATCCATTGAGCATAACTGGTAGAAATCGCGACGTGACGCGTAAAAACGATTTCGTTCCAAAAAAAAAAGTTTTCAAATTATCCAACCTGTTCACAATGATGATGATGATGATGATGAACCAGGGTTCGAAAATATCTGATATTTTGATATTTTCAAAAGTTTGATATACAGGTGACTTTTTAGTCAATCGCAATACTTGCAGGGGTGGAAGTTCTCATCAATATGAACAACTTTTATTATTAGACTAAGTGTGAAATCTCGAAAAAATTATCAGCTGTTCCATACAAAAGTTCAATACCTACTCAACCAAAATGTATGAAGCAACCATTTTATTTTACGCGATCTCAGAGTTGGTCCCATAGTAAAAGCTGTTCATATTGATGAGTATTTCCACCCCTGCAAGTATTGCCAGTGACTAAAAAGTCACCCTGTATATCCATTTTGTATGAAAGCCATATTATTATTTTATTGTATTATTTATGTATACAAAATATTGATATGATATGATGATTGATTCATCCATTGATATATAAACTCGAGCCCTGTGATGAACACAGTACGTACCTAGCGTGTGGCGTGAGGTCGGCGTTCCCCTGCGACTGCACGAAGCGCGGCGGCAGACAGTCGTCGGCGACACACCGCGCTATGAAGTTGGACAGCAGCACCGCCGCGTCCGGCGTATCCAACACCAGATCAGGTAGTTTGTACAATAAACGCTCGAAAGCTGTGAAAAAAAAAAAAAAACACTTTTAGTACTAATTTTATGTACACTGCTATTCAGTAGTACAGTGCTATTCCAGACTATTACTCATCTCTGTGGCAAAGGAGGACCCGGTAAAAATGTATGGAGGCTGGTCCAAGACCCAAAAACGACATGGCATATGTCATTAGAGAGGTATATCAATATACTACAATAGTTACTGAGGGAGCTATTTCAAATCAATGTGAGAAAAAAGTTGAACTATAACGTCATAGAATACAAAATAATACATTTTTATTGCATAAAATCGTCTATGAAAATAAGTTTTATTTTTTATATCGCCATAACTTTTTTCTCACAGTGATTTGAAATAGCCAAGATTACAAATTAAAAGAGATATTTAATCCGGTTTCTCCATGTTACGTGTTTGACCACAATCTCACTATGGTAAGTGATGTTGTGGCCGACGGTGGTAAGCACACAAAGCCTAGAAGGAACTGGCTCTCAAGTGTAGCTGCCGGAACACACCAGTAGGTGTTTGGCGACCGATTTCCAACTTGAAGGTGGTAGCCAGGCAGTTGGATGTATTACACATTACCCTACCTGCCCTTGACTACTTGACAATCTTATGACATAAAATATATTTTTATTACAAGCTTTTATTTAAGGTGACGCCGCGTTAAGCTTAAAAATCTGAAATTAAACGTGCTGCGTCCCGCTCCCTACTATAGCGACCTCTCATAGAAAACCCACGTAAACGGAACGGGCGTATGCGACAAAATGGTTTTTATTGTTTAATTTAAAAACTACAAATATATTTCATAAAACCTAAGTACAATTTATAGTATCAGTTTCAATGAATATATATAGAAATTTTGGAACCTCAAATCGATCCTCAACGCCGGTAAAATTGGAATCTCTTATTTTAAAGAGGTCTTTTTGATCAATTATTTTGTGTTATAAAAGTTAACCAATCGTGTTATGCAACGTACAAAATAAAGTCAAAGACATGATGAATTCTTACAATAAATTTCAGTTCGTTCGCTTCAGTCATTGTTGAGAAAAATCGGAATCCTTGTAAACAAAATCTTCAAGGCGTCGCCTTAACTTGCAATGTATGTATGTTTGTCTGTCTGCGTGGAATCTTGCAAGTTGAATTTCACCACTTCCAGTGGTCGGATTGACTTGATATTTGGTATACATTAGTATATTGGAAGGCAATGCAAGTACAGTTAACAAAAAGTACAGTCACCAAAAAAAACTTGTATTAAAAATGTTTTTTTTTTTTACTTACCATAACCAATGTCCTTAGCAGAGAACACCCTACCATAGAGATCTGATATGAGGACGGACGCCATCTCACAGTGGGACGGTTTGTGATCAAGCGCTATTTCCACTATTGTTTCGCATACCTGAAATTATTATATTTAATTAGTATCTTATTATTTATTATACATACAGGTTGATTTTTTTGTCACTGGCCATACTTGCAGGGGTATATGAACAACTTTTATTATGGGACCAACTCTGATATCGCAAAAAATAAAATGGTTCCTTCATACATTTTGGTCGAGTAGGTATTGAACTTTTGTATGGAACAGCTGATAATTTTTTGTGATCTCGAGAGTTAGTCCCATCATAAAAGTTGTTCATATTGATGGGTACTTCCACTCCTGCAAGTATGGCCAGTGACTAAAAAATCATCCTGTATATACAGGGTTATTTGAAATGAGAAAATAGATGCCATCCTATTCAATAGCGTGCTCAATCGGTTTGTCTACCCGAACGGGACCGCAACCGAGCAGGTCTGAATAGCCCCGTATATCTTCGTATTGGCTCCAAAATGCTAATATTTTGAACTGCCATGAGAAAGTCCGAAGGCCAGACATAGGGTATTTGTCTGACATTCAAATCAGCAACTTTTTATGAAATGTCAAAACGATAGGTTTATTAGGTTTAGGAGTTTTGTATGAAATACAAGCATGTGACGTCATAATTATATAGCATACTCTTTATGGTTAGATTGGTCATTAAAAATCATAATAAGGATATATTTAATAAAATAATCGTGGTTTCCCCTTTTTTTTACATGTTTTATACATTGGGTTAGTGTTGGATAATTTATTTTGAATACAGGCAAATACCCTACTCGGCAATCATCGTATAACTTTGTTATACGTCGGGACTCACCAGATGGCTCCTCTTGGCGGTGACGAACTCCAACAGGTCCTCGGCTGCCGCGTTGGTGTCCCCGTGTTCGAAGTACTCCAATATCACAGGCTCTGATTTGCGCTGAGGACAATACATACAATAAGGGGCCATCCATAAATTAACTCACACGAATCCAATGCATTTTGGAGCGAAATTCTTTAACGCGTATTGCGATAGGAATCAGGGTTGCCACCTTTTGGGAATAAAATCGGGACAATCGGATGGTTATCTGTCAGAGACGGTCAGATTTCAGTCCAATTTAGGTCATCAAAAAGTCTGCAGGAAACAATAGACGCGGGACGATATCATCGAAATCGGGACTGTCCCCAGAATCGGGAAGGGTGGCAACCCTGATAGGAATTGACTGGTAGATATGGTCACAAGGAAAAAGCTCTACGTGACGATTACTTCTCTCTGTCTCTTTCTAGTAGGTATAAACGAGTGTGTGTGAATTGCGGTTTTTTTTTCGTGACTTACATTGTCTGACTACAAATTATTGTTTATGATATTTAAATGATTTAATAACTTTATATAAGGTGTTATTCACTGAGATTCACGGTTGACCTTGCATTACAGTATGTAAGACTGAGCACTGCGCACTTTCTATACAGGATGATTTTTTATACTTGCAGGGGTGGAAGTACTCATCAATATGAACAACTTTTACTATCTATGGGACCATTTCTGATATCGCGTAAAATAAAACGGTTGCTTCATACATTTTGGTCGAGTAGGTATTGAACTTTTCTATGGAACAGCTGATAATTTTTTCGTGATTTCACAGTCTCATAATAAAAGTTGTTCATATTGATGAGTACTTCCACCCTTGTAAGTATCGCCAGTGACTAAAAAGTTACCCAGTATAAAAAACGGTTGAGCGCATGAAAAAAAATGCTATGAACAAATTTTATGTTCTACAATTTTTATAATACCTACATGTTAGCATTATTGGAGCTATAGAAACCGAGATAATCGCGATAAACCGATTTTTGTGACCTTTGACCTTGAATAACTTACTTACGACCCAGGCACTAGATTTGACCTTTACGAAGTTTTGGTAACCCACGGTGTGGACCAAGTACCATATTTTCCTCATTTACTTTTTATCTAAGCATACATTGTTGTGAGCCAATTGCAAAGAGTTGGCAATGAGCTAGTACTTTATATGATAAAACTTATGAATTAGGGTTGTCAAAGTTTTTTGTTTTTTTTTTTTTAGAAATTACCTCCAAAATTTAATCCAAAAGTACCCGCCTGGCTGGCTACCACCCTCTTGTTGAAAATCTGACGCCAAATACCCGTTCCTTCTAGGCTTTATGTGCTTACCACCTTCGGCTAAATCATCACTACTATACTGGGTGATTTTTTTGTCACTGGCAATACTTGCAGGGGTGGAAGTACTCACTCATCTATATGAACAACTTATACTATGGGACCAACTCTGATATCACGTAAAATAAAACAGTTGCTTCATACAATTTGGTCGAGTAGGTATTGAAATTTTGTATGGAACAGCTGATATTTTTACACAGTTAGTCCCATAGTAAAAGTTGTTCATATTGATGAGTACTTCCACCCCTGCAAGTATTGCCAGTAAATAAAAAATCATTCTGTAGTAAGATTGTGGTCAAACAAGCCTATCATGTAACATCTAACCTATAGTGTACAATGTAAAAAAAATACCTACTTACAAACAATAGAAGTTACCAATTGAAAGGCGCGAAATGCGAAATATTATTTTCACAACCCTATACATGTAATGCAGTTATTTATGTATGCATGGAAACGTCGCAAACGCACAACACGCATTCATTTAACGGGTGACGCAGCGCGGGTCATTGACCTATGATAATGTTGAAGCTTGTAAAAAAAAATAGAATCTACTGTGGCATACAATTGATGAAATTATGTAGGTACATCCTAATCTTAACAAATTTTCCATACTAACTAGGTAGGCACATACTGTATTATGTACATACTTATACAAAACAAAAAAGTAAAACCAATTTCAAAACGGTTTGCACTAAAAAAGTATAAAATAACGATATTAGAACTCATTTTGAACTCACCGAAAGAATTTGAGATTCTGGAACACGTGCTTCTCTTTCCCTGACTTCAAAACGAGTTCTAATATCGTTATTTTATACTTTTTAGTGCAAACCGTTTTGAAATTGGTTTTAATTTTTTGTTAAATGTTAATTTTATTTTTCCATTTTTAGTATCTTATGTGTATTGAATACCTATCAAGATTTGTCTCTGATCGAGGATATGCCTATCAATAATAATTGTCGATAATATTCTTCTTTTTTTCAAGTCGGTGAAAAATAGGTTAATTTTTTAATGTTTATAATTAAATCCTACTAATCCATACTTCTATAATAATGAATAACAATTGATGAAACTTGGCACATAGATAGATCTTAGGGTGAATACTTTTATCCCACTGGAACGCGGGAGAAACCACGGGGCAGATTAAAGGACCGTCGCGTCGGACGCCGCGGCAAAGGGTTCGAATCCTACAATGAGCTTGAGCTTTCAGTGAAGGAAAACATCGTGAAGAAACCATAGCACGGTGGTAGGGTACTTTGTAGTACCCGCCTGGCTGGCTACCACACTCAAGTTGAAAATCTGTCGCCAAACACCTACCGGTGAATTCCGGCAGCTGCACTTGAGAGCCAGTTCCGTCTAGGCTTTGTGTGCTTACCACCTTCGACCACATCACATACCATAATGAGATTGTGGTAAATAAATCATACCTACAAATAAATTTAAAAATCCGGTCATGTGCGAGTCGGACTCTCGCACGAAGGGTTTCGTACCATTATCTATAAAAACAGCAAAAAAATCGGGTTTGTTGTATGGGAGCCCCCATTAAATATTTATTTTATTATGTTTTTAGTATTTGTTGTTATAGCGGCAACAGAAATACATAATTTGTGAAAATTTCAACTGTCTAGCTATCGCGGTTCTTGAGATACAGCCTGGTGACAGACAGACAGCGAAGTCTTAGTAATAGGGTCCCGTTTTTACCCTTTGGGTAAAGAACCCTAAAAACTAGAATGCAATAGGTACCTAAATACTTATTTTGTTTTCGAAATAAAACTTTCTAATCATTGAAATAAAACCAACATTGATTTGTGATTCGTTGTTTATTACCTTCCCTAATCTAATCAATTTCGTTCAAAACATCGAACCAGTCTCTACTCTACACAGTTGCAAACAGAAACGAGTTTCCATCGACAAAATTATTATTACGCAACTCCTTGCGACCATTTCACTTTCCATCAATACGTTGCAATGTGAAGTTCTCGCGGATGGTTAACCCAACCAAATTACGAAGTTACTGTCGTGCATATATACAGCGTGTACAATGTAGACATTTTAAAACGGCCGCATAATGTGTAGCTAGTTGCTTTCTGTGTACGATTTTATTATCTGTGTATTCTGTGATTGAAACAGTCGGTGATTTGTGACGTGCCGTGGATTATTTTTGGTGATTTTGTGCACAAGATACTTGGTTAGTTGCTATCACCATCATTCTGGGTATTGTAATGTAAATTACATTGAAATTTATGATCCATACGTTACTATTTCCATGTTTGTGTTTTGTAAACGAACATTACAAGGTTTCCTACTAAATCACTAGGTATTATTTTATAAGTCTGGAAATGTTGAATGCATTTTAGAAAGTTTCAATGCGTTTTATGACGTGTTTAATTGGAAAAGATGTCTTACTTAACATTATTTTAGGTTAGTTTTTTGTTTACATATATATAATAAGTTTAATAAGCTATATTAGGTTATGTTTTTTGTATTATCTGAGTTTCTTGCCGGCTCTTCTCAGTAAAAGCAACCTTCCGAACCGAGCGTTAGAGTCAGACTATTCATAAGTGCTTGTGAAGGCCTATTTGAATAAAAATATTTTCATTTCATTTCACAGTGAGCCGTCGAACTTGTAGGGTGAAAGTAAACATAATCGTAGACTATAAAATATGTCAAGGAACTTGATCTACGGGTACCGTTGTCATCCACTTTTCGAATAGGTCTTTAACAGACTTAAAAAAAAGGAGGAGGTTCTATGTTCCACTGTATATTTGTTGTTTTTTTTTTTATTTGAATAGCTCCGTCAACTTAGCAGAGCAATATGGTCAAAACTGGATGTAAATATTTTTATTTCTTTTATTTTGTTTGTTTGAACGCGCTAATCTCAGGAACTACTGGTTCGATTTGAAAAATTATTTCAGTGTTGGATAGCCCATTTATCGAGGAAGGCTATGGGCTACTTTTTATCTCGGGAAAACACAAGATCCCTCGGGAACGCGGGTGAAACCGCGCGGAAAAGCTAGTCTCCTCGTAAAATTACTGAGTCTGTAGCCAACATAACAGTTTCACGCGTGCGAACTGTTGTCAAATGTATAGTTTGAAAATCATTTTTTTCACATAGGCGTGTTTAACCTCAATCTCACTATGATAAGTGATGATGTGGCCGAAGGTGGTAAGCACACAAAGCCTAGAAGGAACTGGCTCTCATGTGCAGCTTCCGGAAGACACCAGTTATAGGTGTTTGGGACAGGGGTTGGGTTTTATCTTCACGGAAAACTGAAACTCATTCATCACGACATTCGCCGCGGCATCTGACGTCACTACCACTGAGATATCAACTCTTAAAATGATTTGCTAGATTTACAATTTGATTTGAAACAAAAATATTAACATTGATTTTGATGATTATATTAAATTAACTCCTGGAATTCTATTTTTAGGGTACCCAAAGGGTAAAACGGGACCCTCGTCCGTCTGTCACCAGGCTGTATCTCATGAACCGTGATGGTTAGACAGTTGAAATTTTCACAGATGATGTTTTTCTGTTGTCCGCTATAACAAATACTAAAAAGCAGTATAAAATAAATATTTAACGGGACTCCCATACAACAGACATGATTTTTTTGCCATTTTTATAGATAACTAGCTTTCGCCCCGCGGTTTCACCCGCGTTCCCCAGGGATCTTATGTTTTCGCGGGATAAAAAGTAGCCTATGTTCTTCTCCGTACCATAGGCTATCTGCATACCAAATTTCATCGCGATCGGTTCAGCGGTTTAAGCGTGAAAAGATAACAAACAAACAAACTCACTTTCGCATTTATAATATTAATATATTAGGAAGTTAGGATGGTACGGAACCCTTCGTGCGCGAGTCCGACTCGCACTTGGCCGTTTTTTTATATGAAGTTTTGAGAGGTGCATCCCATTCGCGAACCAAGTTGAGTGAAGGTCATTGTACCTTATATGTTATTCAGGGTATGATGTATCTATATGCCGCCTTTCATCATTCAGCAATTTATGCGTGACAAGCTTTCGCCCCGCGGTTTTACCCGCATTCCCGAGGGATCTTATGTTTTCCCGGGATAAAAAGTAGCGTATAGCCTTCCTCGATAAATGGGCTATCCAACACTAAAATAAATTTTCAATTCGAACCAGTAGTTCCTGAGATTACCCCCTACAACCTCACAAACTAAAGTTGGTAAACCTCTTTATAATATTAGTGATAGTATAGATTAATAGACTCATATTAGTTTTTCTTTTTCAAAGATTATGGCACCCGTACGATTGGTTTCACAAGCACAACTACAATTAATTGTTGAATTCGCCGAGCGAAACAAGCACATAGCGGGGAAAGCCGAGACGGGCCCCTTGGCCCATAGACAGGCTAACCAGGCCTGGGTCGAGTTAGCCAAAAACCTCAACGCTGTTGAAGACGGGACAAAGAAAGCACCTGAACAATGGAAACGAGTAAGTCCCTCGCAATTTTAATTTATACTTGTGAACAGGTCCTGCTAGTGGGGGCTGGTGTGCTTAAGTTTGGAATAAATTTATTTAGTAAGTTACTCATAATTTTGATATTTTTTACCTTTTTGTCACAACACAAGTATTGTCAGTGAGACTACATAAATATTTTTTTGTAATAAATCTGAGTGGTTTTGATGCGGAGTTGCTTGCCGGCTCTTCTCAGTAAAAGCAACCTTCCGAACAGAGCGTTAGAGTCAGACTATTCATAAGTGCTTGTAAAGGCCTATTTGAATAAAAAATATTTACATTTTTTTACTGGTTAGCTAGCTTTGGGCAAAACCTTCCTCAGGGGGGGTTCCCCCGTTCTCCCGTTAGGGAATATAGAGTCGAGAAAAGAATAAGTACTTAAGAGCAGACAACAGATAGAGAAAAGTTGCGTTTTAAAATAATGTAGTAGAGGACCCTAGTATGATTGGCAGCACATAAATCAGTTAATTTCAGTTTTTATCAGTCTATTATGTAATGCTAAAAAAGGAACGAACTAAAAAGGTTTAAATCTTTTAAATAATGTAGAAAAAAAACTGTGTTCCATTCTTAAGTTTAAAATGTGTGGAACGGCAATTTTTCAATTATTTTATTTGAAAAAAGTTTAGGTTCTAAATTCTATGTTTAAATTAGGTATACTAATATTATACTTCAACGAGTACTAGTGCAGTCGTAAAGGTTTGAAATCTTTTTATTTCTAAACATTTGAATTTATTTAATTTTTGTTTTAAAATTTTTACACACGCTTACATTATGATATTTCGTAACAATTATAACCTAATCTAATATTGCAAGTGTATGGCTTGCAAGTATTAACAAGGCTATATACTGGTTTTTTTAGTCGCTGGCAATACTTGCAGAGGTGGAAGTACTCATCAATATGAACAACTTTCAGTATGGGACCAACTCTGATATCGCGTAAAATAAAACAGTTGCTTCATACATTTTGGTCGAGTAGGTATTGAAGTTTTGCATGAAACAGCTGATTTTTTTTTCGTCTCTACCTCTGCAAGTATTGCCAGCGACTAAAAAATCATAAATGTCATTAAACAATCTTATGATTTTTTTTTTTAAGTACTGGCATTTGCTGAAGTGCCGCACGAAGGCAAAGGCAGCTGACATAAGAAGGAAGCGAGCGGGCATGGTCGATGGTGGCGAACAAAACAAGCTATTCCCACTCACAGAGCTAGAGAAAAGAATAATGTGGGCCATCGGGATGGTCGGAGTGCAAACTACACGGGTACTACATGGTAACAAGCCTATACGCCACATTTTATTTTATCCAGCCTATACAGGGTTATTTTTAAAACAGTGGCAGTGCTTTAGGGGGTGGAAGTACTCATCAATATGAACAACTTTTACTATGGGACCAAACCTGAAATCGTGAAAAAAAAATCTAACTTTTCATACATTTTGATTGAGCAAGGTTGATCTTTTGTATGAATAGTTTTTCTTGCAATTTGAAAAAAAAATATCAACTACACGTGAGTAGTTGATTATATTGGTCCCAAAGCAAAGTTGTTCATACTGTTGACCAGGTACTTACAGAATGGTTGTAATAACTGTATTTACATAACTATGTAACTATTTATTGTATTTGTATTCCTCTTGTAACGAGGGCCCATGGCCACCCGGCCAAGTGAGCCGCAAGACCGCTCTCGAAACAATTAATAAAAATTGTAATGGAACCAATTTACTCGACATATATTCGCCCCCCTTTATATAAAAACCTTTCACCAAACAACTACCAGGTTACGGCAGGTGCACTTGAGAGATAAACTTTTACGGCCTTAAACGGCCAAAGTACTATTTACCGTTGTGATATTTTAGCTAATAAATAGTAAAACAAAATATTTATTTCCAGCTCAACCAGAAGAACGCGCCCCTCCTCCTCGACCCACGGTAGCCATTCCGAAGGTGGAGACGGTAGAGAGACCAAGATATAGTTCTGGCACTTCTGGTGAGTGAAAATGATTACTGATTTTATTACATATTTATCGTATAGTAGGTTCTGATATACAACCACACACACACAGAGATAGATAGAGAGAGAGAGAGAGAGAACGTAGCATGGAGGGGATATAACGCTTTTTCCTTTTTAGGGTTCCGTAGCCAAATGGCAAAAAACGGAACCCTTATAGATTCGTCATGTCTGTCTGTCCGTCCGTATGTCACAGCCACTTTTTCCCGAAACTATAAGAGCTATACTGTTGAAACTTGGTAAGTAGATGTATTCTGTGAACCGCATTAAGATTTTCATACAAAAATAGAAAAAAAACAATAAATTTTGGGGGTTCCCCATACTTAGAACTGAAACTCAAATAATTTTTTTCATCCAACCCATATGTGTTGTATCTATGGATAGGTCTTCAAAAATGATATTGAGGTTTCTAATATCATTTTTTTCTTAACTGAATAGTTTGCGCGAGAGACACATCCAAAGTGGTAAAATGTGTTCCCCCCCCCCCCCTGTAACTTCTAAAATAAGAGAATGATAAAACTAAAAAAAATATATGATGTACATTACCATGTAAAGTTCCACCGAAAATTGGTTTGAACGAGATCTAATTAGTTGTTGTTTTTTAATACGTCCTAAATCGTAAACCGCAATTTACCTTTCATTTAATCAACTCAAATATAAAAAAAAAATTGGCAAAAAGTAGACCTTACTTTTTGCCAATTTTTTTTTTATATTCATCACAAATAAAGGAAAAATTCTAAAAAATAAAAAAAAGTTGAAAATTAAAGGGTGTCCCCATACATACATAGTTACGCCAACTAATAAAGACCTGTGAGTTGTATGGGCGCTCATACAATTTAGAGGTCTAGCTTAATTGGCACCAACCTCAAATAAGGTAAATAAATAATTGTGCATTTCCCTTGATGGACGAACAATGGACGAAGTTTGTACGGAACCCTCGGTGCGCGAGTCCGACTCGCACTTGGCCGGTTTTTTTAACTTCGTTCCTGCCGGGAGTCCCCCGATCCACATATTAATTATTATTATTTAGATCACGAAGAACAAGATCTACCACGGTGGCTGTGTGACATGGAAGAGAGAAGGATAGCGTCAGAGGAGCGTTTGACCAACGCAGTAGTTTCACTGTCGACAACAAACGAATCAATACTACAATGTCTCCAGGAGATGACTGCCACTCATGCAAAGCTACTGGGACTACTGGGGAGGCATTTAAATCGGCAGGATTAGTTTTATTTTTGACACAAACTATAATTTTTAATAAAATGTTACTAAAACTGTGCATTTTTATTTAGAATGACTCGTTTATCACTCTTTCTATTGGTGACAGCCGTATTAAAATTCTTTGCGTTGGGAGAAACAGACGGGCAGATAGCGACTTGTTTCATACTATTTAGATATTAAAGAAAAAATAAATACCCGAATAAAATTCTATCACCTGTACGTGTTTTACATGCGACAAAGATTCGAGAAATAAAAGTTACACTCCATTATCTTTAAAAATATTTGAACAAGTGCGCAAAAAGTATCGCACGCTTCCAATAGTGCGATTAAAAAGAGGCGCGTCATGTAAACAAGTCTTATCTCAAGGTCGATTTATATTCAGAACATATTCGATAACAACCAAAGAGCTGGAAATTTTAAAAAATTAACACATTCGATTACAACCAAAGAGGTGGTTTAAAAAACTTGGGCACAGAATTATTACATACAGAAACCAAGTACGCGCACGTCAACGCACCCATTTTTTTTTATGAGAATCTGACCCAAATGCGTATATGGTACAGTTCCGCATACATAGAGAATTTTTGGCTTAGCTTCCGAGCAAGCGTTGTTTGTAAAACCTACTTTCTGTAGGTAATAATTCGATGCATTTTGGGTTATTTTTATCAATGATTCTATGACTTTTGCGCAGGTTATTTTTACTTTATGCTAAAGCCTATACACCCCAAATTTTATGTTTTCTAATATTGTAGTGTATGATTAAAAACTATTGCAATCGTTGGTAATACTTGCAGGGGTGGAAGTACTGAAAGTTGTTCATATTGACGAGTACTACAAGTATTGTGAATGATTAAAAAATCATTCTGCATATGGAGATATAAGATTATAAAAAAAAATTAAGCGTATATGCTCTGGTACCCGTTCGAAGCCGGGGCGGGCCACTAGTAGACAATAATCCCATATATATGTATATATAAGTTCTCAATACATACCACAATTTCATGGGGCTCCGCTTCAACAATAACTTGCTTGAACTCCACATCTCCATTGGTAACAGCCTCCGAATCATAGTTAGGATCATTTACATCTTCAACCTCATACTCTTCAAGGAGCTCAGAGCCCGGAGCACCCCATACACCCTTGCCACCGGCACCACCTATTAAACCATAAAGATTAGTGGTGAAGGTGAAGACATGTATGATGATCGAGGGTGATATACCCTAGCTGTTCCCTGTGGTATCTATCTATACTAATATTATAAAACTGAAGTTTGTTTGATTGAATGCGCTAATCACAAGAACTACTGGTTTGAATTGAAAAATTCTTTCAGTGTTGGATAGCCCATTTATCGAGGAAGGCTATAGGCTACTATTTATCCCGGGAAAACATAATCGTTATTATTATTACTTACATACGCATTAAGTAAAAAGCTATTATTTTGAAATTACAAACAGACACTTCAATTTTATTTATTTGTATAGATTAGGTTTACCAATGGCTTTTCACTGAAAGGCGTTTTTAAAACAATGATAAATCAGTGGTTTGTTGGTTAGAATCCTACAAAAAGCATGAGCTTTTGGTGAAGGAAAACTATAGCATGGCACTTTGTCCACTACAAAGTGCTACAGCTGGCTACCATCCTCAAGTTGAAAATCTCAGTATTCCAGCACTTAGAGTCAGTTCCTTCTAGGCTTTGTGAGCTTACCACCTTCGGCCACATTGTCAGTTCCCATGGTGAGATTATTTTAATTGGCTACGTATTGCTGAGTTAAATGAATATGTAGCATATTGCAATTAGTAGCTTTGCCCAAAAGAAACTGGCAACACTGCTGATGGGGCAGAGAAGAACATAGGCTACTCTTTATATTGAATGTGTTGAAACCATGGAGTAACTAATTATATTATAGCTAGCTAGTAGATAAATACAAGAGTTTGTGGGTAAACCCAAACATGCTGTAACAGCTGAAGCTGAATGGATTAGGAATTTTAAATGATACTGGCACAGAGAGCATACTCCTAACACATTTATGAAGATCTCCCGGGAGCAAGGGTAAAACTGTAATAAAATAAGATATCTGGTGTTAAAATTAAAATAATTAAAATTTAATGGATGTCATCTTCTATACATAATAATATAATAAATCTTCAGAACTGGCTTGTCAGAACAGTTTTTGTTTTTTTTTTTTTACCAAAAATGCACTTTGGGTTATGTACATAGAGTAATAGAATGCAGAGATTTTTTGTGTCTGTCTGTTTGAAAACACCCTAATCTTCGAACCCACTGAACGGATTATCATGGAGTTTCCAGTTTCATCTGGCTTGGCTTCGAATATGCTTTATTTCATCGAAATGGCTTGAAAGGAAGAAAGATATAGATATTTTGTAAAGTCTGCACGAACGAAGACGCGGGCGAACAGCTAGTCAAACATTAAATTGTATTTTTGATAATAATCCTAATCATAAACAAGTTTGACCTTGACCGGTACAGGATGTCATGACCAACCGACCGCGCATGCGCGCCATAACATAATATTATTATATTCTATCTAACTAATTTATTCTACCCAGCCAGTCACTGTACGTTTATAAATGTCCCGCCATTCGTGTCGCAGCAACCAAAATAGCCTTGGATGTCGAAAGTTGTTTATAAGCATAGATTGCGTAACGAGTCATTCAACTAGAATATTTTCTATATTGACCTATACCAAACAACGAGCGATGCGATAAAGCCCCTAATGACAATTTACATTTTCAGTTTGATAAGACTGTCGGCAGGGGCGGAGCGAAAGCGAGCGAACCACATGTACATACAAGTCGATAAAACAAAAGTTTGACAACTGCGCAAATGAGTGACCTTGGGCGCGTCTCGATCGGAACCCCAGTGCTTCATGCAAACACCTACCTATATACCTACATTGTATATACTACAAATAATGTTACGTGACTTTTGCGTAGTAAACAAAAGTTATGTAAAAATTACTAAAATGCTACTGTATAGTATTCATGCCATAGCGTGTGTAGTGTACATTATTTCTAGAACTTTCCTGGTATCATCCCGCTACCGGTTAGTTTAGCAAGTAGTGATGAAGGGAGTTATCGCGATGGTTATTGTACTGTTATTGGTTACCTTTCTTCGGCAAGCCCCTGCCGAAGCCGTTGCGGGGTCTGCGGCTATTTTTCCAGCTCCGGTATTTAGGGAGTGGTGCGACCGCGCTGCCGCTCCCGCCATCCTTGCTGTTAGAGCGAGCGTATTTCTTGTTTTTGCGACGTAAACGCTCCGGGTGGGAAGTCGCCGCGTCCCCAGCTGCGCCTTCATCGGCTACGGTTACCGGCTTGCTTATTTCCATCGCCACGTTTTCCGAGTCGGAGGTAATTCGCTCGACTTCCATTGCGGCGATGGAAACCGAATGGCAACGTAAAATATACGAGAATAGACGACAACAATCCAATTGAGAATCTAATTCGACTCTCGCAAAAATCGGACTGGATTTTTTGTTTTTATCAGCGATAAACAATGGATCACACGACGACGCACGTATTCGTATTTGTTTTGTTTGAGAACACACCGGCATGAAGTTAGCAAAATAACATGGCGGTAAACAGTGGTACCAACTGTATAAATTAATGTAAAGTCTGTTCCAGACGATCAAATCTTAAGCTGGGAATACACGTCAGGTTTTTCGTCCGATAGTCGGATCGGTAGTCTGAACCTTAGAGAATCTAGAACGGGAGTTAGCAAGTGACACTTTTAGTACCAAAAACTTTCTGCCAGTTTTCGAGGGAGGCGAGGTAAACACGTACAGCACACATTTACATTCTCACACGCACTCATACGAAAAGTTGAGATGTTTCTATAAGCGCACACATACATAAAAGCTGTACCACAAAAACAAAACATGCACACAAATAAATAATGGCTGTTGTTACACCATTGTTTAGTTGCACACTAGCGCAGAAACTAGTGATGAGGTATGGAGACCGAATAAAATGAATGATATAGGAATTAATGAAACCAGAGTTGTTCATTTTATTATTAGTTCATCTAGGTATTGCTACTAGGGATCACGATCGATCGTCGTAGTTCCTAATATCACGTCGAGATCACCAATGTGGGTGTTGAAAGAAAAGTCACAAATTCTTTATTTAAAGTTAAACAAGGAATATTGTATTGTATTACGAAAGTCCTCTTTATGCCTAAACGGCTGAACGGATTTTACCCCCTCTTTTGAGGTATAAATCGGAAAATATCGATTCTAGGAAAACAATTATAAGAACCAAAATTGTAGGATATGTAATGTTTAACAACTTTTGCTATTAAATTTTTCGTGTAAAATTGAAAAGAAACTAGTTGTTAATCAAACAAAAGTTCACGGGGGTGAACTAAATTGGGGTATAAATAAGAAAATATCGATCCCAAGAAAAAAAATTATGAGGACCAAAATTGTAGGAAATTTAATGTTTAACAACTTTTGCTATTTCTATTGTTCGTGTAAAATTGAAAATAAACGAGATATTTCATTATCGAAAGTATCGTACGGTACTTCCTTCCTCGAAATTTAGGTAAACATACTCTACCTATTCCGATCTCTGTAGTATTCTTATTAATTTAGTAAGAATAATGTTATATTTAAATAAAATAGTTCAGTATAATCATTCATTCATTTATTTTCTTCCTTGTGGTTACATCACTAATCCTCCGTACCAAGAAATTACGTATCGTTATTTCTGTCGCATGCAGTAATAAAATGCATTTTGTGATGAAAATAATGGCTTAATTTAGTAATCAATTACTTATTTGTGATAGGAAACTCCGTCTTTACCCAAACTTGAGGTATCTGACCGCCTTTTACAGGTAAGTACTGCACAACCAACCATTTTATGGGAGCTCTTACTAGCGACAGTTTGCAAGCACAGTGGCAAATGATCTTTTTTTTTGGCAGGAACAGAAGGTGGTGGGTCCAGGGGACCTTCTTCCACCCTTACGCGGACTTAAAGGGGCAAATGATCGCGGCCAACTAGTTTTTATAAACGAAGTGAACGAGCGTTCAACTTCATTGGCAGAGGGGAACGCCTGGACATGTGAACTCCAGTTCTAGATTCTCTAAGGTCTGAACAAACTATCGGATAGTCTGAACAGACTAACGGAAGGCGTTGGAGCCATTATTTTGTTTGAACATACAATACAAGTCCGATTCAATAGTCGGAACGAATTGTATTGAATGTTCGCCGGTGGAAAAAATCTGACGTATATTCCCGGCCTTAACGTTTTTACTCAAATTGCCTATAAATCTAAAGCGGTCATTACACTATCCTATTTGTAGAAACTCTTATAAGGAAATCGGAAAGTGTAATCGTATAGAATCCGATTTGTGGTTAACACTTTCCAATCACACTACTTTTCGCAACTACTACAGTTTTTACAAATAGGATAGTGTAATAGCCGCTTAATAAATCTGATTTTTCCTGAATAATAATGATTTCAAGTAATGCCTACGCATGGTTTACTGATTTAACAATCAATACGAATCATTACCTAGAGTCCGCGCCACCACTGAAGTCCGATGGAATTAATGAAAATGGATCTTATTTCTTTTTTTAAAGAGGTGGATCTATCGGACTTCAGTGGTGGCGCCTTTGGTGGCGCGGACTCTAGGTAATGATTCGTAATCAAACCACAGACAATATCTACTGGTAGATCAATCTGTGTGACTCGTTAATACTTATTTTATAAAATTCTTTGTTCGAACTTCGAAGTTGTTCCATGGAAGCTTAAACGTAAGTAAGTAGGTACTAAAGACTTTTTCTAATACGAACTTATTGCAGTTATTGCTACGCTACGTAGTTTTTTTTTTACTGTACCTAACTTTTGAAGGACAGTCGGCGATAAGCGTACAAAGTAGGTAAAGTATTATCATTTTTATTATTACGTATCTAAAAATAGATATTTAATTCAGTTGCCTGGTTAAAAAAATGCTTCATTGATGGTGAACCTCATGGTTATCATATTTAGGTATGTTTTACTATTTTAATGTAAATAAATAAGTATATAGTATAATATTATAATATTTTTTACAAATATTTTAAAAGTGAATAACACAGGTTGTTGATACCCGCGTTATGTAGGTATGTTACCTACGTGAAACTAATATTTACACTACTTTATTGAATAACAGAAAATTATATTTAACATTTATTTTTCGTAGTCTATATTACCTAAGTACTTACTTCAATATTCCTGTCAGTTTTGTTAGTGGAAAAGACAATCTTTAAATCTGTGTGTGGTCTTTTTTTCCATTCTTTACTATCAATAAGTATATATATAGTTATTATTATTGTATTGAAGGACAGTCGGTGCTGATAAGCTTAATACAGAGTAAAGTTCCTACTTACCGATACCTACTTC
The DNA here is from genome assembly GCA_951216915.1 of Tetheella fluctuosa. Classification (NCBI taxonomy): domain Eukaryota; kingdom Metazoa; phylum Arthropoda; class Insecta; order Lepidoptera; family Drepanidae; genus Tetheella; species Tetheella fluctuosa. The sequence goes on along the minus strand of OX578242.1, from coordinate 4,497,289 downwards.
GACTAAATACGTGAAACACTACAGACGCCTCTAGCGGTATTTTTCTGAACTTAGCTCTTTCTTGATATTTAGGTTATATGGTACCTTCACGGTATAGCTTATTTACCTATTCCATGGGTACCTTCCTCGGTTTTTTTTTCAGTCAATGTCGCGTCATGTGTGTGCCGTACCATGAAGTCTAACATTAAAAAATATAACAAATTTATTAAAAAACATTACGAGTAGGCAATCTGAGGTTGCAAAAGATGGACCTCCACAATATTTTTGAATGCTTACCATTTTACAGCACATGAAGCAGGACAAAACTAACCTCTATAATACTTATTTACTTGGTATTTTACTAAATAAAATATTTGTTTTATTTTACAGACAAGCTTTCGCCGTTTGACCTCCTCCGGCTCGTCAGCGACCTCCGTGCAAAAAATCAAGTGTTACAGTTGCTCTACCTCCGTTATAACGCGAAGGAAATCGAATAAACAAACTCTTATATTATAGACTCAAGATGTTCTTTTTTATATTTATAATAAAATAAAACATCTTGAGTCGTAATTATTAAAGAAGATATCTTCTTGGATATTTAACTTTCCTAAAAAAAATGTAGAAAAACAAATTGACAATATGGCCACTTTTATGGACAAACAAGATAGTACCAACAATCCAGAAATGATTGTTGGAAATGAAAACGAGAGTTCTACATTAGTTGCTGAGCGAAGCAAAGTGAGAGAAAATAGAACTGCTTTAAACCAATATACAGAACATCCGGCAACTGCTACAGCCGAAACATCAATTGGAAATATATATAAATTGATGGAGACAGAAGAATCTAAATGTCTGACAAAAAAAGATGACTCCAAAAGTGAAATGAACGAAAAGGAAGACTGTAAATCTGAATATAGGGACAAAGATGTAGGTTTGGATAAAGATCAGACGAATAACAAAGTTAAAAACAGAAATATAAGTTTAGAAAACAACAAAGAACAGAGTAAAGCAGGAGATAAAGATAAGAACCGATCGATGTTCAAGAAAAAGAAAGGAACAGCACAAGTGAGTGGACAACTTTACGAAACTAATATGTTAAGCTTTATTTATTTAAAAGTAACATTTGATAAAGATATTATAAAATTTTACTTAGCGTCAAATATCGATGGTATAGGTGCACTAGATGACATTTGTTTTAGATTTAAATCAAATGAGAACGACAAAGATGTGCTTGTACTCATACAAACTAAACATAGAAATAGAATATCTGAGAAAACAAATATAACAATGAATGACATGCTGAAGAGTGATGGTGATTTCGGTATTACAAAATATTTCGATAGTTCCATAAAAATCAGAGAAAAGGTAACTTCAAAAAAAATACAGAATTATTTGTTTGAGGGCAATAAATTGGATTGTTATTTTATAATTTATACGCCAGCCGGACATAGCATTAATGATAGTAATATCAAACTGGGCAAACCTAATAGTAAGGTGAATGCTCTAATTGAAACTGGAAATGATGGAGTTGTCTTCCAATTGAAATATGAAAAAGTTGGTTTTCTATTGCATGACTTGATTGAGAAACGTTTTGAAGAGTTGGCAAAGAAGTTTTTGGATATAATTTTGAATGGAAATCTGAATATGGTGAATGATGAGCTTGTAGAAAGTTATCGTGTAGTTTTATTACATTATGTCATCGATATATCTGAAGATGTTTCAGAAGGTACTTATAGCGGCAAATTTCAATCTGAATTCTTCGAGAACAATGAAAAATATACATCCATGTTCAGGGAAAAATTGTACAATGAAGTAATTAAAAATAAATTAAATGGCTTTAAAGAAGACAAAGAAAATATGCTCTCAACACATGAAGGTTCTACAGCTAAAAAGGTAGTTAAAAACATTGGCAATATTATACGTTATGATGAGAAAAACAATCATTTTATTTTGATCGAAAACAGCTTTCTAAGCTGTGATTTATTGGATCAAACTAAAGAGGAAACGACATTTACTTCAGCTAAAGATGTTGTTGAAATTGCAGCCCAAGAAATATTAAAATCTTTAGAATTTAAAATACCTTTTGAGTTTATTTATAAAGATATGAAAATAACTACATCGAGACGATTAAATTTACTAACGAGCAGTTTGATTGAATTATTTGAAAATGCAAAGGATCAAAATGGTGTGCAATTAATTGAAATTGACGAAAATATGTTAGATGCAAACAAAATAAATGGCAGTGTTTTTGACCAGAATGGTGGATTAGGCAGTGCTGTTGGCAACCTTCTCATAATTGATCAAGAATCAAACACGTTTAATTTTAACAATGATAATTTACCTCCAAATGCTAAAAAGTTATGGGAAAATCTAAATCTAGAAGAAAATCTGATGCAAATTAAGGAAGATCTGACGAGTTACAGATTTAAGGTTTGTAATCAAGGATTTCCTAAAGTTTCTATAGAGGATGTCGCTTCTGATGAATATCTCGTAAAAGACTTTTTAAGTAAGCTCTGGTTCTACACAAGACAAGCCAAACACGATATTGTTGAAGATAAATCAAAGAAAATGATCAAAGATTATTTAAAAGCTGATTTAATACCCAAATCTATATTTGAAGTGAGCCCCAATGCAGTATATTTAACCCTTCATAAAAAAATAGAGAAATGGTGGGAAAGTGAGAAGGAAAAAGATTTTTTATCTGAATCTACTAACATACTTAAAGACGCAATATCAAAACTTGCGAATAATCCTATACTGACTGTTTTAAATCTATTCTGTGTAAGCACATTGAAAGTTATTGGAATAGAATTTCTCGAGGATGCCATAAAATCGTTGAACATAGATGAATTTACGTCTGGACTTCTAATGGTAATTACGGATTCAACTACAATGACGGGCACAAAGATTAAACAGCACTTTAAAGACTCCCATGATCATAGATTTATAAATACGAACGATGTGGTGAACCATTTTTTAATTTCTTTTGATAAAATTCTATATGAATTGGAAAGTAAAACAATTCAAACAATAATAATAATTTGTGAAACTATGGAAAATATTAGGTATACAATTCAAGCATTAAAACGTTTCAAAGAAAAAATGCATGATAGAAAGATTATAATAGTATCGAACAAAAAAACCCACGAAGAAATAAATAAAGAAATAATGTGTATTGATGTAAGAAATGATACAAGCAGCTTGTATGATCTTACCATGGAGTCACAAGAAAAGGTTTTAAACGAATCCGTTGTCGTATTTCAAGGCGTCGAAGTTAATTTGAAAACAATAATTGATAGCAATTCAAAACATATTATTACATCCCATATATTAAATAAACTTGTTATGAAAGAAGTTATTGAACTAGGAAATGTAGTGACGACATCAAATTACGATGAGATCAGACAATTCTATGTTCATAGAACATTAGAATGCCCAGGCGAAGATGAAGACTTACATGAAGCAGCAACAAGCGAAGATTGTTCATCAAAACAGAGTAAACACCATAGTAACGATAAAATTGTTATTGATACTAAAAATTTACTTATAGGACTCAAAGATGAAATGATGGTCATCACTGCACCGCCTGGTATGGGGAAATCAACCTTGTTAACTTATCTGTCTGAAGAAACAAAGAAAGAATATCCCAATATGTGGATAGTTAGAATTAATTTGCAAGATTATTCAAAGCAATTCCACGAGTGGAAACAAAAGAAAACAGTTATTGATGAAACAATGACGCTGAATTTTTTATGTCAAGCAGTAACGAAAGGAAACAGCATAGAAAACAATGAATTCGCAGTCAATGATTCACTAGAACTTGGTTATTTTTTACATTGTTGCAAAACTGGTAACGTTATATTTCTATTCGATGGATTCGACGAGATTTGTCCGCATTACGAGAGTGTTGTCATCCAGTTAATTAAAAGTACAACAAAATTAAATCTTATTGAATCAGCAAATAGTTCTGCAGTAGTAATTAAGAAAGCAAAGATTTGGATTGCAAGTAGAAGCTATAATGACGTATTACAGAGTATCGAGCGTGAATTTGGTAAGTCTTATAATCTCGAACCAATCTCTGATTTACAACAAAGAATATATTTAAAGGCATTTTGGAAAGAGCATCTGAAACTAAACAAATTTACCAAAGAACAATTGGCTAATGTGAAATGCTTTATTGACTACATGGCAAATTTTATTCATAATCTTCGTGAAAGAACAAATTTTTCTTTTTACATCAAGCCAATAAGTTTTCCTTTATACGACATGTATGCAATAGCCATAGATTTTTTTTTAAATGAAATTAGTTCGATACCGGACCTTGTGAATAACGAAATGTTCGAAAGTACTCTGAATTTAGATGGAAACCTGTTTAAAGAATATAAAAAATTAAAAACAAAAGGTGATGTTAAGCAGGCGTCAATTCTAGCCGGTACTCCACTGCATCTGTACATAGCCGCTGACTTTTTTCAAAATGAAATTAAATATAGCCATTCAATCAACCAACCTAACAAATGGAACTTAGATATGAATACGTTCTCATTTTACGATAGTTTCTTAAGAACAAAATTTACTAAAATTCGATTTGAAGAAAAAAACAAAATGGACGTATATATACCAGATAATGAAATGACACATGAAAACGCATATAGTAATTTTGTAGAAAAACATCAGATATTAGCATTTTATGCAATTTTTAATAACAATGAAAGTTATTTTAAAGCAGTGACCACCAAAAATGAACGGGATTATATACGAGTTCTGATTGATTGCATAAAATTAGCCAAGGAAAAAACAGGCGTGATAGAGTGCGTGGTTGATGACGTGCCGATATTTATCCATCGCACATTCGCTGAATATTTTGCAGTTCAACACGTTATCAATATACTGAAAACTGCATATTCTCACAAAGATTTTGAAAGACAAGAAGCCATATGGAATTTTATACTAGATGCCGTTATGAGAGATGGTTCTGAGGATACTAATTCCATTTTCGATTATAAATTGGCGAATGATGATAAACTATCAAATATTATCAGAAATGAAGACACTGAGAGAATCGTTTATAATATATTATCAGGGCAGATAAAGACTATATTGCCTGATCAAGAAGACACTGCAATAAATAAAGTAGTGTACTGTGGTTTGAGGGAAACAACGAAGTTCCTGTTTACATGTATTGGAAAACACATGAAGGAAGATTTCTTTGATAGATTTTACGATTATGCTCGTAAAACATCGATTGTGGAATATACATATATATTGGGATATGATGATGTACATCATTCGATACGGAATATTTTAAAGATGGATTATGAAATGGTACAAACAATCCTAAGTCGTTACATATGGATGGCGCGAGATTTTAAATTTGGTCCTTTCAAAAAATAATATTGCGAAGGTAAAAATAATATTGATTGTAGCAAGGATTTGTTTTGCAAGGAGATGCTATAACTAAGAAATAACTTATATGCCAGCATCTGAAACTTGCCAAAAATTCATGGTAGTTTTTGTATTTCATTTTATAAAACTTTTCTTTTCACATTTATTTTTTAAATTTCAATTTTATTTTTATTCATTACACATTTATTTATTTACTGATATTATTAATTTACTGACATTGATTATTTAGATACATTACATATTTTATTCATTGACATTTTAAGTAGTAGTGTTCTCACATGGTTAACCGGCTGGTAGAAACGGCTTTGGCAGAATACTAGCGTCTGCTGTTACAACCAGTAGACATTTGTTGAGTCGAAACCATTTTGCTGCTGTAGCACACATCAAACCTTTTATTTTATTTATTTATTTATTGAACTTCTTTTAGCACGGTACGCATATTTTTAGATGAGGTAAAACCTCTGGACTCGCGACACCGTTACGAGCGAGACGCAGTTTGACGTTTAGTTTTTTTTTCTCCCATTAAAGTAATTGCGGCCAGTAATGTCGCTAGTCGCTGTCAGTAGTTTTGGCGCCATAACAAAACAAACTCACTCAGAAAAAAAAACTATTTTAGATTATAATAATTTTAATGATAATGATAAGAGCAAGAGCTAAATCTCAATCTATCAAAAAAAATATATAGTTTTCACTTCTGTCGGAACTCCCGGGGTGCAGTTTTTTTTTTTTTTTTCAAAGAGATTGTTTTGATAAGTAGGTACCTACTCACATAATTGTTGACAATCCGACCGATCCCCAAATAATAAATATTTGCATGCTAAAGCCCTCCCATATTCCCCAGGCAACGTCCTGAGCCGAGGTCGAGCCCCACAAGGGGAACCCTCAGGCTACCGTTGCCCTAAATTTATAGTAGTTTTAAGTAGAGGTTGAGAGCCCTCAGCGCTCACCGCAAAAGTCCGCGTAACGGTGGAAGAAGGTCCCCTGGACCCACCACCTTTCTGTTCCAGTCTAAAAAAAAAAAAATGATTGTTGCAAATATTATTATTTTAATTATTATTTTTGTGTATTAATTTCTTGTATTTTGATTTATTGTAGAATGTTATGTGACCACAAGGGGGCTACCATTCGAATATAACAATGAGCTTGAGCTTTTGGTGAAGGAAAACATATCGTGAGGAAACCATAGCACGTTGGTACTTTGTAGTACCCGCCTGGCTGACAACCACCCTCAAGTTGATGTCGCCAAACACCTATTGGTGTTCCGGCAACTACACTTGATAGCCAGTTCCTTCTAGGATTTATGTGCGTACCACTTCGGCTACATCATCACTTACCATAGTGAGATTGTGGTCAAACAAGCCAATACAAATTAAAAAAAAAATAGCAGCAGTTCAAGTAAAAACGCTATTGCTCGCACAATTTAAAACGCAAAAATAATTTATAATAATAAAAATATATGTTATAAAAATATTTTTGCATATCCTCAAAATTGACGGCAAGTTGAATCGATTGAAAAAAACTTTTAGTTTCCTAGGTGATCGGGAAATGCCTCAAAAATCACTGCAACAAGATGACAGTTTTTGGTGTCGTTTTTCATTCTATATACATTTATCGGTCTAGCCCCTCAGCCCGCAAACAAATCACTGCGAAAAGGAAATGCGTTCCAAAAAAAAATGTGACTATAAAAGAACCAAAAATAAAACAGTAACCAACATTTATTTAACAAACAAGCTTAAAACAAACAATACATTTTTATTTAATAATAAAATAAATAATAACCTTCTGTCTAACAAAAAAATACATCTTAGTAAGTATATTTATTGTTGTTTATTTAATTAAAATAAACTGCTCATGTTATGTTCTATTCTCACATGACGCGTCCACGCATCCAAGTCGTGGAAATCCTGTAAAAAAAAAAACATTTTACTGACTGTCTTTAAAAGACTTTTTTTAAAACCACCTATGCAGTGTCTTACCGGCACCCAGGCTTTTTTTAAGGTAACGTATTTCTCTAACTTAACCGCGACATAAATTTAATAATAAACTAAAATTCAGACTGTTAACTTTCTAACAAAACTATAATTGCCAGCAATGTACAGCAATTTCTTTATTTAAACTACTTAGGTGGCAAACAAGCTTACGGCCCACCTGATGGTAAGCGGTTACCGTAGCCTATAGACGCTCATTACACCACAGGCAAAGAAAATACAACATTATATTTTCCCTGCCAGGGGTATCACTCACGCGTTGCCAACCTTGAGACATGAAGTTGTTAAGTCTCCTGTGCCTGTAATTTCACCGGCTCCCATACCCTCCTAACCGAAACACAGTAATACAAGTGCACTACTATTTCACGGCGGAATTAGATATGGTGGTAGTACTTCCCCGGGCGAACTCTGCACTAAGAGTTCTACTACTTTACAAAAATAGACATGTAAGTGTAAATGACAGCCGAGTGATACGATTTACTAATACGTGCAAACAATTTGCATATAGATTTAATAAAAGCCTGGGTGCTGGTAACATACTGTATATCACGCCATAGGTCGTATGTTCGATTCCCACTCATGACAGACATTTGTGTCAATGAACATAATGTCTGTTGGTCTGTCTAGGTGTAATTATCTATACAGGGTGATTTTGTTATCACTGGCAATACTTGCAGGGGTGGAAGTACTCATCAATGTGAACAACTTTTATTATGGGACTAACTGTGAAATCAAGAAAAAAATATCAGATGTTCCATACAAAAGTTCAATACCTACTCGACCAAAATGTATGAAGCAAGCGTTTCATTTTACGCGATATCAGAGCTGGTCCCATAGTAAAAGTTGTTCATATCGATGAGTACTTCCACCCCTGCAAGTATTGCGAGTGACTAAAAATTCACCCTGTATAAGTACTAGCTGTTCCCCGCAGTTTCACCCGTGTTCCCGGTATAATCGTTAATTTTGAAATAAAAAAACGGAATAAAAACTATCTGATCTTTTAAGTTAGAAAAAATCACACATTTAAAAAAAAAAACGTAAAGATCGGATAAGTAGTTTCGGAGTTCATCGCGGACCAACATCGTGACACGGGAATTTTATATATTTAAATTATAACAATTTGAATTTAAAATCGCAGTGGAAACCATGGGTCCATGGGGGTTCGAGGCTCGCCGATTTGCACGGATTTTATCATCCAAGCTCATCGAGGCTTCGGGAGACCGACGGGCTGGGAGCTTTTTCCGCCAACGCATAAGCTTGGCCATCCAAAAAGGGAACGCTGCCAGCCTGTTGGAAACCTTGCCTATCGACAGCAGCGAGGGCTTTGAGGATGTTTTCTATATATCATAGTTTGTATTTTATACATTGATTATAAATATGATCAATATAAATCAATGACATAAGGTATCATTTCGTTTAACACATAACTCTCGTTCTATGAATACGGGCTTACGTTTCCAGTCAAACTGACATTACTTGCGTGAACGAATGAATGTATGAACGAAGGAACGAATAAATGTATGAACTAAGGAACGAATGAATGAAAGAAGGAACGAATGAATGTATGAACGAAGGAAAGAATGAATGAACGAAGGAACGAATGAATGAAAAAGGAATGAATTAATGAATGAAAAAGGAATGAATGAATGTATGAACGAAGGAACGAATGAATGTATGAACGAAGGAACGAATGAATGTATGAACGAAGGAGCGAATGAATGAAAAAGGAATGAATTAATGAATGAAAAAGGAATGAATGAATGAAAAAGGAACGAATGAATGGATTAAAAAGGAATGAATGAATGAATGAACGAAGGAACGAATGAATGTATGAACGAAGGAGCGAATGAATGAATGATAGACTCACATCCTCACAATACTGGCACGGGAACATATTAAGACCATGCGAGGTGGCGTGATCGCGAAACTTCTCCGCGTCCAAGAACGTAATGCCACAAGCGTCGCATATCCACGCTGAATCAACGACCGTATCGCCATCGTATTTAGGATCATTTTCCGATTTCACTTCACCGTCACTGAGCATCGATGTGGTGGGGAGAGGTTCGAGTTTCGGCTTCTTTGGCTCGCGAGGTTCGAAGTAAGGACATGCTGGGAGAAATAATTTATTACCATACTTTATATTATAAATACGAATGTGAGTTTGTTTGTTTGTTACCCTTTCACGCCTAAACCGCTGAACCGATCGCGATGAATGGTACGCAGATAGCCTATATGGTATGAAGAAGGACGTGGGATACTTTTTTTCTCGGGAACGCGAGTGAAACCACGGGGGACATCTAGTAATGTTACCACTCAACTCCTAAACGGATTTGGATGAAATTTGGCACATAGGTATATAGAAAATCGGGAACGTTGCCTATAGCCTTCCTCGATAAATGGGCTAACCAACACTAATATAATTTTTCAATTCGAACCAGTAGTTCCTGAGATTAGCGCGTTCAACCAACCAAACAAACTCTCCAGCTTTATAATATTAGTATAGATAATTACTTCCATGCCCCACATGTGTCTTGTAGAAGGTAACGAGCACTCTATCCATTGTCTCTGTCACTATCATGTGCGCAGGACACGCTTTCCCCGTCTTGTAGATCTGCCGTTCGGGAGCCGGACGTTTGCCTTTACCCTGAAAAAAAAAAAACGCATGACAGAATTGAAACTATAAGTTCTCTTTCTCACACTCTGGCAAAGTACTCAGTCTATCTTTTTCTCGTCACACGTATTAGGGTTCGATTTATTTGTGTGCATGAACATGTCTGTTTGTCCTGTGTCTGGGTGTTATTATCTATATATGTATGTATTTACAAAAGAAAAGTAGTATATGTAGTATATCAGTTATCTGGCTTCCATAGTACAAGCTCTGCTTAGTTTGGGGTCAGATGGCCGTGTGTGAGGAATAATGTCCCAGAATATTATATCATTACTAGGTGCCCCCCGCGGTTTCACCTGCGTTCTCAAAATAAAAATCCCTCAGCCAAAAAATTCAATTCAATCAAAACATTTTGGGGTGGGCCACCCTTATCACTTAGGGCTATAACAAATAGTTTACGACCTATTCTCAGACCTACCGAACATACACACAAAATTTCATCCAAATCGGTCCATCCGTTTGGGAGGAGTTAAGTGACAAACACACGTACAGAAGAATTTTATTTATTAAGATTTATCATATTATCACTTGCCTGATAGACATAAACGCCCGACTGACTGCACATGTAGTGAGAACGAACACCCTCTATAGTCTGCTTGCTCGCTGTTGTCTTCCGAAACCTATATTTCGTCTCCTCCTGTATAGCGCTCTTGAAAAGCATAAAATCTGGAATAACACAAAGCCTAGAAGGAACTGGCTCTCAAGTGCAGCTGCCGGAACACACCAATAGGTGTCTGGCGACAGATTTTCAACATGAGGGTGGTAGCCAGCCAGGCGGGTACTACAGAGTACCCTACCACCGTGCTATGGTTTCCTCACGATGTTTTCCTTCACCGAAAGCTCAAGCTCATTATAGGATTCGAACCCACGACCTTCGCCGCAGCGTCCGACGTCTCTACCACTGAGCTATCATCTACAAGTACCCTACCACTACAAAATCGCCCGCGAACATCTATTTTACCCCCTTAGGGGTTGAATTTTCAAAAATCCTTCCATGGTGGATGCCTACACTGTATAAGGTATCGTATGTGCACAATTTCAAGTCTCTAGGTCCAGCGGTTTGGGCTGTCAGTCAACAGTCAGTCAGTTTACATACGATATAATAAAGAAAATTAGTTTTTTGTTTGTTTATTTATATAAAGGCGCTAATCTCTGGGAAAAAATATTTTTGCATTTGATAGCCCAATTCTTGAGGAAAGTTTTAGGCTACTTTTTATCTCGGGAATGCGGGTGAAACCGCGGGGAACAGCAAGAGTTTGTTGTTTGGTTGAACGCTAATCACAGGAACTACTGGTTCGAATTGAAAAATTCTTCCAGTATTGGAGGCATTTATCTAAGAAGGCTGTAGGCTACTTTTTATCCCGGGAAAACATAAGATCCCTCAGAAAGTGAAGTGAAACTGCGTGGCGGAAGCTAGTTTTATATATATATAGACTAAGTAAATGACAGCATTACTTCCTTACCATCCATATCATGGAACTCCAACTCGTCAACCTGTTCGTTGACCCTGTGGACGTGCAACAAGTGGGCGCTAAAGTTTGACCCGTAGCTCACTCGCTCGTTACATAGCGGGCATATGAAAGCTTTACGCTTTTCTACCTGAAATTAATCCATTCAATAATTTCCGTCTTCCTTAATATACGGGAGATTTTTTTTTCGTTGGCAATACTAGCAGGGGTGAAAGTACTAAAAATCACACTGTATATAAAATTCCGGTGTCACGGTGTTGGTCCGCGATGAACTCCGAAACTAATCCAATCTTAACGTATTTTTTTTCAAAATGTGTGTTTTGTTCCAACTTAAAAGAATTTTACTATGATACCTTAAAATTAAACTAAATTACTACGAAATTTACAAAAACGTTCTAACAATTAAAATAATCTTATACTAAAATAATAAAAATGACTAAGCCTAAATTACTTTTAGTAACAACTCTTGTTTTAAGACAAACTAAATAATATTGAAATTAAATTTCAATTTTTTTTCTTTAGCTACGTCACCTACTTTACCAACATTGCCAACTTTACCTGCATTGCAAACTTTGCTTACTTTGTCAACTTTACTTACATTTTCAACTTCGCTTATTTTGTGAACTTTACCCACATTTTCAACTTCGCTTACTTTCTCAAGTTTACCCACATTGTCAACCTAGCTTACTTTGCTAACTTGACTTACATCGACAACTTTACCAACTTCGCTACTTAGTCAACTCTAGCCACATAATCAACTTCGCTTACTTTATTAACTTTACCTACATTGTCAACTTCGCCTACTTTACCAACATTGCCAACTTCGCCAACATTACCTACGTTGCCAACATGAATTACCTCGAACCCGTGCGCCTTCCACAAATGTTTGTTCAATATTTGCTTTTGGCTGAAGTCTCTGTTGCACATGTGACACTTCTTGCGCTCGCGCGGCACGTACTTGGGTGTTTGATCGTTGCATAACTTCACTATGTCACATAATGTATAAATATTATATGTATATCTTACTAGCTTTCGCCCCGCTGTTTTACCAGTGTAAAATTATTAAGTAGTGTATGTTTTACGTAGGTGTACCTACCCATCATAAATGTATCCTGTTACCCGAGGTTGCCTGGAAGAATGCGCTTCAGCGATAAGGCCACCATGTCTTTTATAATTTGTAACTTCTGTATTGTAATGTATATTTATGATTTTTCGGGATTTAAAGTTAGATGTTTGTGATAAGATGTGTGATAAGTTAGATTCAATCACGCATAAAGGATTAAACTTGTCATATAGATAGATCATACCCTGGAATAACATATAGGGCACTTTATATCCCGGGACAACATAAGGTCCTTCGGGAACTGGGGTGAATCCGCGGGGCAGAAGCTCGTTTAATATCTTTATATTAAACCTCTACTCTACCTTTGTAGATGGTTACATGGGGGTAGGGGGTTATATGTATATTGAGTGGGGTAGTGTGGGGGGGGGGGGTTATTAAAGAGTACTTACGTCCATGTTTCATACGTAAATGTGTGAAGCAAGCTTTCTTGCTGACGTAAACGTTATCACAAAAGTGGCACGGGTACCGACGGCTCACGTTCTCGGATTTTATACCATGACACCTATGGAATAAGAATTATATTAAATCAGTGATCATTTTGGCATTATTCAACACAGTCCTAGTAATATTTAAATCTAATAATTTAAATTTAATAAGATTAAGATTTTTTAACAACATTTTATATGGACTCTCCGCACACGGCTGACGCCGGTGACCGCCACACGCTGCTACTCACTTCTTGTGGCTGGAGTTAAAAAAGTAGCAGCCACCGATCGCAAGTGTCGATCACCGGCCACAAGTAGCTGTCGTAAGTCAGTTACCTTTGTGGCCGCTTCTAGCTTCTAGTGGCAGAGTTTGTGGCTGTCGCGTGTGGCCCGTGTGACTCCCATTTATAATTTTCTACAATATTATTACAGCGCATTAATTTGATCCCCCAGAGAAATTAACCTCAATTTTAGTGTAAAAAATACCATTCTTTATACTGTATTAAAAATTAAATATGAATAGTCTGACTCTAACGCACGGTTCGGAAGGTTGCTTTTGCTGAGAAGAGCCGGCGAGAAACTGAGCAATGGGGGCTAGCGTGTGTGAATTTTCCGCTAGAGGCGCTAGTGTAGCGTGAGGTCTTCGGAATGTCAAACTTCACTGTTTCTAGGTGGGCTACGCGGTTTTATTTCTAATTAGAATAATGTTGTGAATATTTTGCAATACCTGAGATTAATTAAGAGTTACGGGTCAATTAATGACAGTGCTTTGAGACAGTTTTTTCTTTCGGAAACTTTTAACTCCTTTTTTTTCGAACAAAACGGAACTACGTAAAACTTACGCATGCTCGATATTTTTACGGTACGGTTTAAGGTATTAAATATGATTTAAATGTAAACATGGGTTTCATGTCCGTAATAACAAACTTTTATAGGACCTTAATCGACAGTGGCGCCAACAGGTGAGCACAAAAACGGTAGCCCCCATTACTCTTTTCAAAAACTAACACAGATTTATTACATAAAATTATTTATCTAGTCTCACTGTTAATATTTGCGTGTATGGTAAAATGTTGAGTGACTTCTATACATAATTATTTATTTAGGAAGAGTATCAGACAGAATGCAAAGAGATTTTATTTTATTTTCTTGTCTTGTCTGTATGTTTGAACACGCTAATCTTCGTAAGCAGTGAACGGATTCTCATGGAGTGCCCATAGAAATGTGATTTGCCTTGACGCTTCGAATACTCTATTTCATAGAGTATTTCATTTTTTTCTTTTTAGCAAGCTTAAGGTAGTCATGCTCACTTTGAGGCCTTTGCTTGCGGCGGCGCCGTGTGGCGGGTCGCTCACTTCCCTACAATATGTGCGAGGAGGGCGATGGCTGCCACATGCGTCATACTTGTGAACGTCATGCTTGTGGGGGCTGGTCTGCTTAAATTTGCTGTCTATTTATTAACTATGTCACTCATCATTTTGTTTTTTTTTTTTTTTTGTTATAACACACATATATTGTCAGTGAGACTAGATAAATAATTTAATGTAATAAATCTGAGTTGGTTTTGAAAAGAGTAATTGCTGAGTTTCTTGCCGGCTCTTCTCAGTAAAAGCAACCTTCCGAACCGAGCGTTAGAGTCAGACTATTCATAAGTGCTTGTGAAGGCCTATTTGAATAAAAAATATTTTCATTTTTTCATAGAAGTAGGGTGAAAAAAAGAAGAGATATAGATATTCTATAATGTCTGCGCGGGCGAAAAGGTAGTCACACTAATATTATAAAGGCGAAAGTTTATTACTTCTTCACGCTCAAACGGCTGGAACAATTTTGATGAAATTTGGTATGGAGTTAGCTGACACCATGGATTAACACATAAGCTACTTTTTATCCCGGGAAGACATAAGATCTCTCGGGAATGCGGGTAAAACTGCGGGGCGGAAGCTAGTATTGAATAAATAAATAGCAAACAAGCGTAGAACTTTATTTTTGAAATGTCAAAGAGTTCATCACATACCATCCCTACAATATGTGCGAGGAGGGCGATGGCTGCCACATGCGTCATACTTGTGAACAGGTGCTGCTTGTGGGGGCTGGTCTGCTTAAATTTGCTATCTATTTATTAACTATGTCACTCATCATTTTGTTTCTTTTCTTTTTTGTTATAACACACATATATTTGTCAGTGAGACTAGATAAATAATTTAATGTTATAAATCTGAGTTGGTTTTGAAAAGAGTAATTGCTGAGTTTCTTGCCGGCTCTTCTCAGTAAAAGCAACCTTCCGAACCGAGCGTTAGAGTCAGACTATTCATAAGTGCTTGTGAAGGCCTATTTGAATAAAAAATATTTTCATTCATTCATTTTCATTTCATTTTCATTTCATTCATTCATTCATTCATTTTCATTACCTGTTATGATGTTCAGCGGGGTCCCTCATAGGCACACCACATAGACTGCACTCGCGGAGCCGGAGACCGGTCCTCGGCTCCAGCTCGTGAACTGTACGTATATGTTCGTGGATCTCCTCAACAGTTGGCAATTGTAGATCACAGTATATACATGTGGTCTCGTCGAGGGCCTGGATTGCATGCTCATCGTCTATGTCGTCTGATAAAAATGTGAAAAAAAAAATAGCAGCTATTTCTACACTATAATCCTAACTATATTATTATAAATGTGAGTTTGTTTATTTTTTACCCTTTCACACCTAAACCGCTGAACGGATCGCGATGAAATTTTCAGACAATCTTCATATTAGCCCCGCGGGTAATCCTGTAAGGTTTGGTGGCGATCGGAGCACTCCGTACCGCGGGCGGAATCTAGTATAGATAAAAGTTTCTAACCGTCAGCATCGTAATCATCTTTGCCGTCGGATTTCTTGTCAATGACATCCTTCTGTGTGTCTTCATCCGCATCTTCCAAGATAGACTCGTCCAAGTATTCCTCATCTATAATATTGATAGCCTATATGAATGGTTTTTATATCATCCATACCCTTGTAGTTTGGTTGATGAAACACCGGAATATTTCACATTCCTAACTACTAGCTTTTCCATGCGGTTACACCTGCATTCCTGAGGTATCTTGTGTTTTCCCGGGATAAAAAGCTTATAGCCTCCCTCGATAAATGGGCTATTCAACAATGAAAGAATTTTTTCAAATCGAACTACTAGTTCATGAGATTAGCGCGTTCAAACAAACTCTTCAGCTTTATAATATTAGTATAGATAAAGCAAAGTATTGCCCATTTATGTGAATGTTGAAATAATGTAAACAGCAATGGAGAAGTTACTGATGGTATACTTATTAGTAACTTGACTCATAATTACTGGAAAACTTTTTTATATATAGTTTTGGGATGCATATATATCTGAGCGAGTCGCACTGTTAAGGACCAAGTGAGCATTTTTCAGGCAGGTGAGCTACATCCACTCAAAGCCAAAGCCATTTGTTCAGTATCTGAAGTCAGCCTTCAACTGAGAACTGACAAGAAACTGTACAGGTTACATTTCTTCATTATTTTTCATGATCTGGCTCTGTATGTAACCTTTCTTCAACATAATTCCACACAAGTACAATATAATAAACAGTTGTTTGCTCAACAGTTTCACCTGTGTTCTAAATGGAGCTTATAGTATACCGAGATGAAATATCATTATACACATTAACCCATTATTCTTTCCACTAGTGCGAGTTTCAACTAGGGTTGCCACTTGCCAATTACAGAGATTTCATTTCCGTGGAAAGGAAGGTTTGTAGGAAATTATATAATAAAAAAATTATTATACCTATGATAAAAACTAACTTACCAGCCTCTATTACTCATACAATGCAGTGAATTAAAACAAAAATTGAGCACCATACTACGCTTTTACTTATTCATAAAATAAAATGTGTGTAAAAGTATTTATTTAATAAATAATCTGGGACTATAAGGTGTAATTTCTGGACATGCATATTTACGGGACAATCCTGGATTTCCTGGCCATCTGGCAATCCTAGTTTCAACATAGGTACCTTACCTTCTCGACTGACAAGCACAACAAGACATCATAGCAAGAAAATTATGATAGAGTTCATGTTTATCATACTGACCTTATGGTTGTTATAAAACTAATTTACCTTTTATACTCTGTATCATATTAATAGTTTTGACTGTTCCTTCTTTAAACTGGACTGCTTTTAACAGCTTCTCAGTGCAGGACGAACAAATATACTTCAAATTATTTGTCAGCTAAAAACAAAATGTAATGTTCAGGCACCAGATAAAAGCTTGGAAATTTCTTTTCATGACAATTGTATCTGTACATTTGATAAGTACTTGTTATTCTCATTAAATATGAGCTTCGTGTTAAAATGGAGGTTTG
This sequence comes from Tetheella fluctuosa, assembly GCA_951216915.1. Classification (NCBI taxonomy): domain Eukaryota; kingdom Metazoa; phylum Arthropoda; class Insecta; order Lepidoptera; family Drepanidae; genus Tetheella; species Tetheella fluctuosa. The sequence goes on along the minus strand of OX578242.1, from coordinate 4,479,867 downwards.
CTCAAAATGAAATGCAAGTTTTAAAAGAAAATAATTAAAAAGTATGTGAAAATCACCTTCAAATCAAAACAGGTTTCAAGCATCTTCCCGTAGGTTTCCACATTTTCCGTATAAACAGCAAATAGGTCGCATAAATCGTTAGTGCTCATGCAACTGATGCAACCTACAAACTCCTCATCCTCCATTATTACTGAAAAGTTTTTCATGTTTACAAACAAAAGACGAGCTACACTACACGCATTCAATTTTTTTTGACAATCGACGATCTTCCGTTGACCATTCCGTTCTGTAAAGACTAGTGCTGTCTATCTATCAATCTTTTTTTTTTATACGTATTAGTCGAGTATTATTAAGAATTTATACAAAAATTTTAAAAACCGTTTCCTTACATTATGTATGTAAAATACTCAAAAACTAAATATCTTTAATATTTGAGATAAAAATCTGGGTATCTTTAATGTGCAAGTATAATAATTACAGTATATACCATATTTTATAATAAAATATGAAATAATCGATTTTAAGCTGTACGATTAACAAACTATTATTGATTGAAACGAGTGATAACGTAAAAGGTTTATTGACCCCCATATTGTGTACAGAACACTTCTACCCGGGTATTGTGTAGGTATCACTGGTCCGTGATTAGCATTATTGTGCAAGCAAGAGGGTGAAATAGACATTTTGGTTCAAAGAAACGAGACAAATAATTTCATTGTTTTTCAATTTGACGATGTGGTTATAAATAACTAAGTTACGGAACGCAGTTTTACTATAAATTTTGACTTGACATCACGCGTTGAATGTGTGTAAATAAAAATGTTCTTTGATTATGTTGCCTTGGGCGTAATAAAATAATTTTATTCAGTACGAGAATAGAAAGCGAACTAGTCCCCGCGTATTAATTTGCGGTGATTGACCCTTAAATGAAAGCAATGTTTAAAAAATTTGCTCTAGTGTAATCAGCGGCGGATACTTTATTGAATACTAATAATAATTCTTTGTTTACGTAAAATTTATACGATGAAGTTTAAAGTAGACAAGAGTCTTTTGCCTATAAAGGCGCATTTCTTCTTCTTCTTTGCTGGTAAGTTATCAATAATATTTTATTTTTAGTAAGTATCACATTTTCATAAAATTGTTTGCAAAATAAAGATTTTACTTTTAAACTTGATCTTTAACTACGAAAACATAAGGCTTAAATTAGATTCAATTAGAAAAGATGCATCCTATCGTTTCTCAAAATTTAAATTAGTCAAATATGAGCTTTAGCTTCACTGGTATTAAGTACATCTTCAGTTTTGTTATCAGGTGTGTCGGAATGAATAAATTAAAATAAATAAGTATCTAAATAGGTAGTTGTTGGAAGTAGGTAGGTATATATCATTTTCTTTATTGCTCTGCTACTAGGTGTGCGAAATAAATTTGCAGAAAATATTTATAAAGCGAGACAACTTCGTTATTAGGTTGATTAATTTCAAATACCTTTTATTTTTATTTTTAACTTTAGTTTTTTATGGTTCCGTTGTCAAACATGCCCTTATTATTTCGCCATGTCCGTCTGTCTGTCTTGGTCTTTTTTCTCGGAAGCTACCAGTGATATCAAGCTGAAATCTTGCACATTTATTTATACATAACGCCAACACAGTTTTCAAACAAAATTGTTGAAATATTTTTTTAGCTCCCCTATCTATATGTAAATTGGAGGTAATTTTTAATAATCACCTTCCTCATGAATCACTCCGTCCATTGGTGAAAACCGTATGAAATTATGAGTTCAGACAGTCAGACAGACGCGGCAGGGGGGGACTTTGTTTTGTAATATGTACTAAGTACACTAAGTAGTGATGTACCCGATTACTGAGTTCTTTTCTGCATTTTTGACACTTGTTCGCCACATGGTATCCATTAACAATATTGCTAAGGAAATTCATTTTTCCAAATTTACGGCAGATTAATCAATACCATATCTTTTGGTGAATTAAATTGTATATATGTGACTATTTGTAGCGACTATTTTACATAAAATATATTGAAATAAGTAGGATCTGCCGAGAATTCGAAAAATGAATTGCATTAGCAATATTGCTTGAGCGGCCTTTTTAGAGGGCCAGTACAGCAAAATTAGGCTTTTAAAAATCAACGCACACTAAAAATTTAAATTTCGTAAAAATGTACGGACGTCTATAACTATGGAAGTAAGTCAGGTCAAGTATATTTTTTTTATATTTCGATACAGTTTTATATACACATATATGTATAAAGCCACTTACGAATAGATTGACAATAAATTATACTTCTATAGCCGGCATTAAACCCAGTTTCACGTAGCTACCTCAAAATTCTTCTGTGATCAAACAAAAAAAAACCCTATCGTTTTGACATTTCAAAAAAAGTAGCTAATTTGATGGGAAATTTGTATCCGTATCCGGAAGCACTTATTTAACGATGAATGGGCTTGATAGGTGGCATAATTCGCGCGGACGGGCCCACGCTTTGGGTTCAATGTCATTGCCAAGGATCCCCTTATGAAACGATTTGGATTAATAGGATAATTCCCTTTATACGGGTTGCCTTTCTCTTGTTTAGAGTTGGGAAAAACAAGGCACGGTTTGTTCTAGAAGTTTTTCAAAATTTTTAAAGGTTTTTTTTTGTCAGATATCTGGATTTTCCACCTGATGGTAAGTGGCTACCGTTGCCTATAGATATTAGCATTACCGTGGCCATTGTCAATGTGTTGCCGATCCTTATAAAGCCTAAAAAGTAACTGGCTCTGAAATGCAACTGCCGGAACACACCAGTATGTGCTTGGCGACAGGTTTAGGTTGAAACTCGGTATAATTGATAATTGCCCACCATATTTCGTAATATTACAAGTATAAAATATATCCCTGTGTAAGGCTACATGTTCACCAGAGCGAAGCAAAGGAGAATTTAACCAATAGAATAACTCACGGGCGCGGTGGACCGGGCGTAACGTCGATCAGGTAGCCTAAGAGATTCTATGGTTTGTCCTCTGAGTAGATGATACCCAATCTTCACCTAACCATTGTTTTATTATTTACTATGGGTGGGCTCATATTCTCCCCTGATAGTTGATGATACGGCCGAAGGTCGTAAGCACATAAAGGCGAGAAGGGAGGAAGATAACGGGAGGTGTTTGATTTCTTTCTTTAAAGTGACACCGCGTTAAACTAAAAATCTGAAATTACACTAAGGACACAGCGGGGCCGATCTCTCATAGAAAACCCGCGTAAACGGAAAGAGCGCATACGACAAAATGGTTTTTATCGTTCAATTTAAAAACTACAAATATATTTCATTATATAACGTATGTACAAATTATAGTATCAGTTTCAATGAATATATGTAGAAATTTTGGAACCTCAAATCGATCCTCAATGTCGGTAAAATTGGATCAAATCTCTTATTTTTTTGAGGTATTTTTGATTAATTATTTTGTGTTATAAAAGTTAACCAATCGTGTTATGCAATGTACAAAATAAAGTCAAAGACATGATGAATTCTTACTATAAATTTCAGTTCGTTCGCTTTAGTCATTGTTGAGAAAAACCAAAATTTTCAATGCGTCGTCTTAATTTATAACTCACTCACAATCCTACATTGTAAAAAGTTGCATAGTTTATCGCGGATAACACAGCGACTACTTCCTTATCGCTCATTAGATATTTAACAGCAACGATTGTTGTTTGAGCGACTTTATGGTTGTTAAATAAGATAAGTGTAAATTATGGTAATCAAATTAGTGTTTGTCTTTTTAAACCGTCTGTCGTTAGCTAAGACATCTTTATTACACATTAAAGAGTGTTATGAGTAATGGATTTATTTAAAAACTAGCTTCCGCCCCACGGCTTCACCCACGTTCCCAAGGGATCTTGGAACCAGTAGCTCCTGAGATTAGTGCGTTCAAACAAACAAACTCTTCAGTCTTATAATATTAGTTATAGATATTGTAGGTACACATGTCATTATAATGAAATATCCTCTAAAGGAGTTTCGGGGCCGATTTTGATGACAATTTAAACTGAATCATTCGAATTTTGAAAATTTATCTACCCGAGAAAGAATTGTCCCTGTTGATTTTGGAAAAAATAAAAAAGAAGTTTGAGGATCAATCGAAAGTAGGCGGCAATTTTTTTTTTCAAATTCAAGTATGCCTTCTTCAGTGTGACTCCAACGCATACGGAATGTTGTTGTTTTCTGAAAAGAGTCGGCAATAAACTCTTAAAAACCGGCCAAGTGCGAGTCGGACTCTATAAAAACGGCAAAAATATCATGTCTGTTGTATGGGAGCCCCCTTAAATATTTATTTTATTCTGTTTTTTAGTATTTGTTGTTAAAGCGGCAACAGAAATACATTATCTGTGAAAATTTCAACTGTCTATCACGGTTCATGAGATACAGCCTGGTGACAGACGGACAGACAGACAGACGGATGGACAGCGGAGTCTTAGTAATAGGGTCCCGTTTTACCCTTTGGGTACGGAGCCCTAAAAACCAACTTAGATTATAATAAAATAATAATAATTACAGCCCATATCTGCCCACTGCTGAGCACAGGCCTCCTTTCACGAATAAGGGTGAAAGGGGAATGGGCAAATACTCCATCACGCGTGCCCACTACGGATTGGTGGAGGTAGGCTAGTGGTCAACCTACTGTTGGAGCTGTCAAGCCACCTAGGAGGTCTCCAACTAGCTTAACGACTATCACAATTAAGTGATAACCTGGACCAACGGCTTTACGTGCCTTCCGAAGCACGGAAACGCTCAAGATGAAATACCACTAGGCGGTCACCCATCCAGGTACCGGTCAAACTGGACGTTGCTTAACTTGCCGATCAGTTAAGAACGGCTAATCAAGCTACGCCACGAGTGCTTTTTACTCGCAACTTAGATTGTTTACATAAAATTATTTATTTAGTCTCACTGACAATATTTGTGTGTTATGACGGAGAAAAAAGAAAACAAAATGATAAGTCTAAGTCACTTATCATTTTGTTATCTTTTTTCTCAAATATTATATATTTTATCTGTATTTATATATAAAAAAACAGTAGAATCCGGTGGGTCTGTTTATTGAAGTATTAATTATAAAAATAGAATGGGGATAACTAAAGACTAATAGTCAAAGTCAAGGTCAAAGCCATTTATTCAGTTTAGGCCCTAAGAGGGCACTTATGAACGTCGAAACTACTGAAGTTACCACAATAGAAAATAGAACATAAACTAGTGAGTTTTAGAATTATTTTCTGTCTGTCTGTCTGTTTGTTAACGCATATATCCGAAACTACTGAATTTTCATGTAGTTTTCACAGGTAGACAGAGATTATATAGGTTTTGTTTAGTTAAAAAATATCGTCTTTTAAAGATTTTTGGAAATTACTTTTATACTGTTACATAGCAAATAATAAAGGATTTTCAATGAGTTCCTACCGGTTAATGTTTGGCTTGTCGCTTCGAATAGCCTTTATTTCATCTAAATCGGGTGAATGGACGAAAATATATAGATACTAGCTTCCGCCCCGCGGTATCACCCGCGTTCCCGAAGGATCTTATGTTTTCCCGGGATAAAAAGTAGCCTATGTGTTATTCCAAACTATAATCTATCACTGTGCCAAATTTCATCCAGATCCGTTCAGCTGTTCTGGCGTGATTTAGTAACAAACATCCATCCATCCAAACTTTCACATTAATAATAGTAGGATTTTATAATGAACTAGCTTTCGCCCCGCGGTTTCACCCGCGTTCCCCAGGGATGTTATGTTTTCCCGGGATAAAAAGTAGCCTATGTTTTTCTCCATACCATAGGCTATCTGCATACCAAATTTCATCGCGATCGGTTCAGCGGTTTAGTCGTGCAAAGGTAACAAACAAACAAACTCACTTTCGCATTTATAATATTATTAAAGTTAGATGCGCGAGCGAAGCCGCCGGCGAAAAGCTAGTAAGTGAATAAATAGATAACAAACTCAAGCAGTTTTATTTGTTTAGTTTTTTCAAGTCACAAGTGTATTGTTTTGTAATTATTCATACTTAAACAAATGTTTGACGCCGAAACTGTAAAACAATGTATGTTATCATTAATACATCACGTTTATTACAATTGAGCTAAATTGTTCTGTTTACATACACAACAGTGCTAATGTATGTTTGAATTTCCTTATATTAATCTATGTCATGTAATATGGAAGATGAAAATAATATCAGTATGAGACACAATTTTTGGTGCATAAAATTTCGTTTTTTTTTTCTGTAGTCATGTGGCCAAAGGTGGTAAGAGAACAAAGCCTAAAAGAACTGATGTTTGGCAACTGATTTTCAACTTGAAGGCGGTAGTCGGCTAGGCGAGTACTATAATGTACCCTACCACCGTGCTATGGTTTCCTCACGATGTTTTCCTTCAACGAAAGCTCAATTTGAAACCACAACCTTCCCCGTGGCATCCGAAGTCATTGCCACTGAGTTATCATAGCCTAAATGCAATCCCACAATCTCACTCAAATATACTACCGCCCCGCGGTATCACCCGCGTTCCTGAGGGATCCTACGTTTTTTCCAGGATGAGAAGTATCCTAAATGTTATTCCAGGGTATGTTCTTTCTATGTGCCAATTGTCAAGGGCGGATTTTTCTAGGAGAGGCACAAAGGCCAGACGGGCAAAAATAATCAACAATAATGGTTAAAAATAAACTTGTAGTAGTATTTATGATGTCCAGCACTTCATTAGCGTTAATTTTTGTCGCAATGTCTTGATGGATATGCATTAAGGTGACGCCGCGTTAAGCTTAAAAATCTGAAATTCAACGTGCTGCGTCCCGCTCCCTATTATAGCGACCTCTCATAGAAAACCCGCGTAAACGGAACGGGCGTATGCGTCAAAATGGTTTTTATTTTAATTTAAAAACTGCAAATATATTTCATAAAACCTAAGTACAATTTATAGTATCAGTTTCAATTAATATATGTAGAAATTTTGGAACCTCAAATCGATCCTCAATGCCGGTAAAATTGGAATCTCTTATTTTAAAGAGGTCTTTTTGATTAATTATTTTGTGTTATAAAAGTTAACCAATCGTGTTATGCAACGTACAAAATAAAGTCAAAGACATGATGAATTTTTACAATAAATTTCAGTTCGTTCGCTTCAGTCATTGTTGAGAAAAATCGGAATCCTTGCAACCAAAATCTTCAAGGCATCGCCTTAAAGCCAGTCCATTTAAACGCTCTTCTGTCATCCTGATAATTTGTTTTGCCTCTAAGTATGTACTGTGATGGAAACTCCACAACCATCTGGGGGGGCACGTGCCCCTGTGCCCCCCCCCCTAAATCCGTCCTTGTACACAAACATAAGGAAGCTAATTTGTTAAATTAAAATTGAGTTATTGAAAGGTGTTAAGTACCGAGCAGTCTTCTATGAATCGAAATAATAACTCGACTATCCTGGAATTATATATATTTTTAATGTAGTTTTGGGACGCTTCCTGTTTGCGAGCTATGGAGTCAATACTATTTATTTAAATAAGTTTATGCAACCATTTATCTTAGGTCGTTGACCTACAGTTAAATAAACGTTGTTTCATATACAGGGTGATTTTGTTATCACTGGCAATACTTAATAAAAGTTGTACAATTTTTATTATAGGGCTAACTCTGATATCGCGTAAAATAATACGGTTGCTCATACATTTTGGTCGAGTAGGTATTGAACTTTTGTATGGAACAGCTGATAATTTTTTCATGATTTCACAGTTAGTCCCATAATAAAAGTTGTTCATTTTGATGAGTACTTCCACCCTTGCAAGTATTGCCAGTGATAACAAAATCACCCAGTATATACTGTGGCGAATATACTATCTATATTTATATTAAAAAGAGGTAAAGTTTGTTTGGATGTAGACGGTAATCTGCGGCTGTAGTTCCGCATCGATTAGAACAATTATTTTGATTTAAATAGCCCGTTTATTGAGGAAGGCGCTACTTTTTATCCCGAGAATGCGGGTGACACCGCAGGGCAGAAACTTGTATAAATTGTTATCATCATTTACATGCTATAGGTACCGATATTACTAAAAGAATATTTTTATATGTGATCCCCAGCTTTGGGGCCACTTTTGCCCCAACTCAACGTGTTCGGCAGGCAACTGGGGGTGTCCCCAGCGGCTATGGGAATGGTGACAGCCGTCTTGCCCCTGTTGTGGGCCGCGGCTAAACCACTATTTGGTTACGTAGTTGATTTTTGGCCGGTAAGCATTTTAATATTTAGTATTTTCTACATCAAAAATAATTAAAATGTTAATCTAAATTGTTTTTTTTTTTTCAGGCACATAGAAAACTAGTATTTATGCTACTCATAACAATAATGACGGGATCGTACTGCTGTCTCTGGTTCCTGCCAAATACAGAACCAACCGAAAACGAACGAATAGTCGAATACGTATATCAACTAAACGATACAATATACTTAAGAAAGTACGACAATGATACAACACTAGCGAATATAGAAAAATTCACTTGTCACTGGAATTGCTCTTTGGCCGGAAACTTTGAGGTTTACCTGTCAAACATGTCTTATATCAACACAATATACGTTGACGGAAACGTGACAAATACATCTTGCTCGCTTTTATTTATGGACTTGAATGATAATAGAGAGGGACAAGTGATATGTACTCCAAAAGATGGGTGTAATTTGATTTGTTTTGAAGATGATTCTATGTCTCTTTTGTTAAATAGGTCGAAAAGGGAAGTAGGAAACGGGACGGAAAATCAAATTGATGTCGATTTGAATAAAAGGACTCTAGGGTATGTAGATATAAAGGCGAAAATCGCAAAAGTGCCGAGCACAAGTACAGGTGAAGTGAAAAGTGAGACAAGTGATAATTTTTACATGACAGCTACATTTTGGGCGTTCGTCGTGTTCATGTGTATTGGTACAGTCGCGTTCAATGTTGCCAATTGTATTGGAGATGCTGTTTGCTTCGATGTTTTGGGTAAGTCGCATTGGTTTTAAATAATTTGGTCTGATACGTTGGTACCTACATAAATTATTACAAAGAATAATAATAATTTAAATAATTTCCGATTTTTGAAAACCAATGGTAGTTAACGACTAAAATAAAATAGAGATAGAAAAATATTATGGGGTTCTAGCAAAAAAAAAATTATAAAAATTTTGAGGGTAGTTTTCTGATGACAAAATTGACATAATAAGAGATACAATATAACGCAAGCAGCATCTTGATATAATAATAGACGTCTTAGTTTTTATATTCTATAGATTAAGCTATAGATTTCATTTTTAACTACACAAACAGACATGGGAAATAATAAAACATAGTGATTTTATTCTCTTTGGGAAATAAGATTAAGAACATAGATCATAAACACAAACTTTACACATTATGACAACCATAAACATATTAAGCAGGATCTACACAAACAGCACATGCCATAAACAAAACGTCATACCATGGTGCTGGTCATATATTTTGTCATACTATGTTTTGAGGTTATAAAAAAAATATATACGCGTCGACTTGAGAACCTTCTCCGTTTTTTCGTCGGTTAATAATAGTATTTCAAAGCTATATAATATAAGTTATTAGACTTTATAAAATTTCTATAATTTTTTTCCGTTAGCCATTTTCGATGAAACGAACAGTAGGTAAAATAAAAGTAAATTCCCAAAAATCTTTAATGATGATAACTTGTTTTTGCAACATCCGATTTTAATGAAACACAGCCTATATTCTGCTGTTCCAAATTAATCTCTGTCTACTTGTGAAAAGTACATGAAAATCCGTTCAGTGGCTCCGGAGATGTGCGCTAACAGGCAGACAGAAAAGATTTCTAAAAATCGCTGGTGTTTGTTACCCCCTTTATATTTTGATTACTTTTCTTTAATGTACAGACACACCGGATTCTACCGTTTTATTATATATATAGATAGATTAAAACTATATTGTGCTGGCTCCTCTCTGGAGAAACATTGTCAGTACCTACCTATTATTTATCGTCTTCAAGAAATTACAGATCATAAAATGAAAGAGATATTATGTTCATATGTTGGTTGTTTGATTACGAGTCTATATGAGACCGTAATATTAAGCCATTTATGTAAATGCATTACGTAATTTCGTTGTAATTAAATTGAAGTTGTTTGTTTCAATTTAAACTTCTAAATCTATAAAATATCAATATGTCGAAAATGGTGTCTTTTGCAATGAAGTACTGTTTGTATATGCAGCACTGAACTGGTTTCACATCGAAAACTGATTGCAACAAAATTATTTAATAGACCTGCTGGTATAGAGCAGAATATCTTAAGATTACGTAGTGATATTCCAAATTCATTATTTTGTATCTAGAAATATAAATTTAAATTTAATAGGTCCATGTTAAATTAGTAAAAAAAACATACGTGTGGCACTCGGGGACTGCCGCGGTAAAGCTATTGCATAGCATTTTTTTTTATCAACTTATGCAATTATAATTTTTTTTTTTTTTCTTTGATATTAATTCAAGTTTTTTCTTTGATATTAATAGATACCTATACACCTATATACTTTTTCACAAACAGCTGCTTACGTATTCGTCCGATTTCGGAGCAGCTCGTCTTAAGTTTTATTTTCGTTACGGAATTTCTTGATTCGTTCGCCGCGCTCAAAACCCGCGATAAAAGCTATACAATAGCTTAAAAATATCTTCGTTAGCTATCTACAGTTACCGAGTGATAACCTAATTTATCTTGAGACTGGAATCCAGGTTTCGATTGCCGTCTCAGCCAAATGGTAATTACAACCACCTCTAACCTAATACTGTGGTAGGGTACTTTGTAATACCCGCCTCAAAGTCAAAGTCAAAGTCAAAGCCATTTATTCAGTTTAGGCCCTAGGAGGGCACTTATGAAGGTCGAATTTACTGAAGCTACCACCGATTCGGAAATCAGCCTTCAACTGAGAAGAACCGGCAAGAAACTCAGCAAGGTTACATTTTTTATATATATATATATATTTTTTATAATCTGACTATTGGCTATATTTTTTCAATAACAGCAAAATGTACAATACAATATACAATTAAATCAAAAAGAAAAATACCAATACCAAGTAAATAATAAAATGTAACGCAAACAAGTTCTTATTAAATAATAGCGAATACGCTACATAATGGCTAAAACTAAAAAAATAAAATAAAAAAAACAATATGCGAAGTGCACCTGTGCAGAGTGAAACTATTTCCAAACATCCCTATCTTCAATATATTGAGCTACCTTGTAATAAGCCTTTTCCTTCAAAACCTTCTTTACGTAAAATTTGAATTTAAAATCGGTCATCTTGGTTACCGAGTTAGGTATTTTATTATAAAAACGAACGCAATTACCAAGGAATGACTTGCTAACTTTGGCTAACCTAAAATATGGAACAACTAATTTCTCTCTTTGCCTTGTATTTATAGTATGGACATCTACTTTTGTTTTAAACATTCCTATATTTCTACGTATGAACATTATATTTTCATAAATGTAGAGTGAAGGCAAAGTCATTATATTTATTTCTTTAAATAAATGCTTTAATGAGTCCCGAGGACCCATACTATAAATTGCACGAATTGCCCTTTTTTGTAGTATAAAAATAGTTTCAATATCGGCTGCTGCTCCCCATAATAAAATACCGTATGATAACAGACTGTGAAAGTAAGCAAAATATACTAGTTTAGCCGTCTCGACATTCGTCAATTGTTTAATTTTCCTTACAGCAAATGCAGCAGAACTTAATTTACCTGCCAAAGAATCTATATGAGGACCCCATTGTAATTTATTATCTAATGTTAAACCTAAGAATACAGTTTTATTAACCATGTCCAAATTCCTGCTATCTATTATTACTTGACTATCTACTTGTGCTACATTGGGTAGAGAGAATCTTAAACATTTAGTCTTCTTAGAGTTGAGTAACAAATTGTTTGCAGTAAACCATTTGGAGACTATTGACAAGGTATCATTTACTCTTATAAGTTCTTTGTCTTTTCTATCAACTTTAAAAATCAACGAAGTATCGTCAGCAAACAAGACTATATCTGAGAGGCCATTTACAATAGATGGTAAATCATTTAAATAAACTAAAAACAAAAATGGTCCTAGTATTGAGCCCTGGGGTACCCCCATTTCGATTAAAGAGCCCTCAGATGTTGTACTACTAATCCCTACCTTTTGTTGACGATTAGATAAATAAGATAGAACAAGATCATAAGCAGTTCCACGAATTCCGTAATAGTCTAGCTTTAGTAGCAGTGTACGGTGGTCGACACAGTCGAAGGCCTTGGATAGATCACAGAATATACCAATTGCATTCTGTGAACCCTCCCTGGCTGGCTGACTACCACCCTTAAGTTAAAAATCTGTCGACAACACCTACCGGTGTGTTTCAGCAACTGCACATGAGAGCCAGTTCCTTATAGACTTTGTGTTCGTACCACAGTTGACCACATCACAACTTACCATAATGAGATTGTGGTCAAATACAGACCTATCTATACTAATATTGTAAAGCTGAAGAGTTTGTTTGTATGAACGCGCTAATCTCAGGAACTACTGGTTCGATTTGAAAAATTATTTTGGTGTTTGATAGCCCATTTATCGAGGAAGGCTATAGGTTACTTTTTATCCTGGGAAAACACAAGAACCCTCGGAACGCGGGTGAAACTGCGTGGTAAATAGTAAAAAAAATACCCAATATATATTCAGGATGATATTGTTATCACTGGCAATATTTGCAGGGGTGGAAGTACTCATCAATGTGAACAACTTTTATTATAGGGCTAACTCTGATATCGCTTAAAATAATACGGTTGCTTCATACATTTTGGTCGAGTAGGTATTGAACTTTGGTATGGAACAGCTGATATTTTTTTCATGATTTCACAGTTAGTCCTATAATAAAAGTTGTTCACATTGATGAGTACTTCCACCCCTGCAAGTATTGCCAGTGATAACAAAATCACCTGTATATTTTATATACCTACTTCATGAATACAATTTTAATTAGAACTGTTTTTGTACTGTCTTATCTGAGTAATATGTTTTAAGAGGCTAATTCAGGAATCGAAAAATCTGTCCGAACGTTTTACTACGTTACTTATAGTGGGATACAATGTAATCCTAATATAATTATATATTTATGACACCAGGGTCAGAGAGGGCGTCAAAATATGGCGCTCAGCGCGCTTGGGGTACGGTCGGGTACGGGATCACGGCGCTGGTGGGCGGGTGGTTGGTGGACGCCGTGTCTGGTGACTCTACTTGCAAAGACTTCACGCCGGCCTTCGTCCTCGCTCTGGCAGCCACCGCCATCGACCTTTATAGCTGTAGAGTTCTTAATGTATGTATTTATTTTGTTATCTATACTAACAAATATAAATAAATTGTCTTTTATATATATAAAAAGAAAAGGTGACTGACTGACTGATCTATCAACGCACAGCTCAAACCACTGGACGGATCGGGCTAAAATTTGGCATACAGATAGCTATTATGACGTAAGCATCCGCTAAGAAAGGATTTTTGGAAATTCCACCCCTAAATGGGTAAAATAGGTGTTCGTGGGGCGGAAGGCTAGTTTTCAATAAAATCTTTCGTATCATAAATGAGTTTAGAAGAACGAGATGGATGTTGAAATCATACTAATTCTACTATAATATTTTATGTTTGATACTCAATCACGCCAGAAGGTTGAGCGGATCTGAATGAAATTTGTCACAGAGATAGATTATGTCTTGAATAGCACATTGGCTACTTTTTATCCCTAAAAAACATGAGATCCCTCGTGGATGTGGGTGAAACCGCGGGGCAAAAGCTAGTGTTATAAATGAGAGTAAACATATAATTTTGAATTAAGTAATTCAGAGGGAGAAATGGTGAGATGAAAGATGACATAAAGATGTAAATGAATGAAAACTGTAGATTCTTTTATATTGTCAGATGTGATGTGATTGAATTGACTGATAGTAGAAGTAACTGATATATCTAAATCAGAACGTTTAGTCATATTGCAAAAAAAAATGATAAGATTAAGTAAATTTACTTCATTTGTACACCTTTTTCCTGTTCAATACAGGAGAATGGAGAAGTAGCGAATCCGCGGGTGAAACCGCGGGGCGGAAGCTATTAATATTATAAATGTGAAAATTTGTATGTGTGTTACGCTCAGCTGCGTGATGATTAAATGGATTTGGATTAAATTTGTACCACAGATAGAATATATTCTAGATTAACATATAGCCTATAGTATTTTTATCCTGGGAAAATATAAAATACTTCGGGAACGCGGGTGAAACCGCACGGGACAGCTAGTTATATTATACACGTGATAGTTTGTATGTTTGGTTATTTGTGACTCAGTCGCGCATAAACCGATAAAACTTGGGCACATAGACCCTGAAATAATATATAGGGTACTTTTTATCCCGGGAAAACATAAAATCCCTCGAAGACGCGGGTGAAACCGCAGGGCAGGAGCTAGAATAATGAAAAAATATTCCCACATTTCCAGCTTCCATCTCTGTCAAGTCCTGATGACTCCGGGAAAGCACTCCTGAAGGTACTCCGCATACCGAGGGTGCTGGTGTTCATCTGCTTCGCAATAGTAGCGGGGACTTTTGATAGTTTTATCATATATTATATGTTTTGGTAAGTTTTGAAGGAAACCTCATATTGTTCCAATTAGGGACGCGCCCCGGCTTTGCAAGGGTAGCAAGGTTACCTATAACTCTATTGGTTTACGCAGCGCACGCCAGTGGCGTGATTTTTTCCGACATCTTCAACAATTATTGTCATATTTCAGGCAATTTACAGAAAACCTTAATGAATTATACACCAAAACCTTCCTCATGAATCACTCCGTCCATTGGTGAAAACAGTATGAAAATCTGTTCAGTAGTTTTTGGTTTTATTGCGTACAGACAGAGACGCGGCGGGGGAAACTTTGTTTTTTTATTATGTAGTTATACTTTGTGTGAACATCACTCTCGGTCCCATCATCATTTAGGTACCATGATGAATTAATTAGAGATTTAATTTTGTGTGGTCTACACAAGTCTATCCATAGTGAAAAAAAATTATATTGGCATATTTTTTATAACAATTATTTTTGACTATATACTCATACAACGTGTAACAGGAAAATTCAACTATTTATTATGAATCGTATCTTGCATTTATCATCTCATATTTTACATATCTGGTAATTCTGGGACAAATAAATATTCTGGGACATTATTCCTCACACACGGCCATCTGACCCCAAACTAAGCAGAGCTTGTACTATGGAATTCAGATAACTGATATACTACATATACTACTTTTCTTTTGTAAATACATACATATATAGATAATTACACTCAGACACAGAACAAACAGACATGTTCATGCACACAAATGTTTTTCCTGAGTGGGAATCGAACCCACGACCTGCGGCGTGATAGATGGGGTATCTTACCAACCACGCCAACCGGCCCGTCAATAGTCGTATTATGTTTTTGTCTTTAGTTGCTTTTACACATTCTATATTAGACATTGGAGTTGATATTTATCTAAGATTAAATCTCATTGGGTAATGATTATTTCAATATTAAATGGGTATGTCGTAATAGATAAAGGAAAACGTGTTATTTATGTCGTAATTAGAGCTTGTGTTTGACCACAAACTCACTATAGTAAGTAATGATGTGGCCGAAAGGTAAGCACACAAAGCCTAGAAGGAACTGGCTGTCGAGTGCAGCTGCCGGAACACACCAATAGGTGTTTGGCGACAGATTTTCAAATTGATGGAGGCTTTATGAGGAATAGACTGTAGCTATAATTTTCGACAGGTTTCTAGAAGAGCTAGCAGAAGTCACAGGACATACAGCTAAGATCAAACTCATAGAGGGCGCCGTAGTCGCAGCTCAGAGTTTAATTGGAGAATGCTTGTTCTTCATCTTCTCAGGTGGGTTTTAATACAGTCTATATCTATCTATCCATGTGTCAAAAAGAGACGACCATAGTGCGGCAAAGCGAGACAACCTCTTGTCAAAAGAGGCCTATGAAGATGGTTCTCGTTTAAAGACTTATTTTGTAAAGACCTGTTTGGATAGTGAAACATAGATACATATGCAAAGAGGTATGCCAACGCGTAGATTTGTCTTTGACCACAATCTATCTATGGTAAGTGATGATGTGGCCGTAGGTGGTATGGTGTGGTAGCCAGCCAGGCTTGATACCTCCATTAAGATAGATAGATAGTTCAATATTAGATTTAGAATAAAATTTAGGCAATTATAGCTCAGTTGTGAGGATCGGACGCCGCGGCGAAGGTCATTGGTTCGATAATGATCTTAGTTTTCGGTGAAGGAAAACATTGTGAGGAAACCATAGCTAGCTACCAGTGTGGCTTTGTGTGCTTACCACCTTCGGACACATCATCACTTACCATAGTGATGTTGTGGTCAAACACAAGCCAATACAAAGTAAGAGAGGTAGAGCATAGCGATATGTCGCTCAAAGAACACCTCGATTTGGAAGTACCTCCATCTTACAGAATACCGCAGCCAAATAACTTATAGTTGTGTTCCTGCGCGTGAGTAAGGTCGCCAGAGCTCATGGAGAGGGGGGAAGGATCGGCAACGCGCGAGTGATACGTCTGGTGTTGCAAGCGTTCATAGGCTACGGTAACAGCTTACCATAAACTCTGATCTAAGATCCAGGAGGATTCTCCAAAAGCATCTGGGTCCACCCTTGACCAGTGTTGCCATATTTCAAAGCTGAAAATCTGACTTGCATAGTCTAAAAATCTGTATAAAATCTGTTTGAGCTCAATAAACCAAAATCTACATGAAATCTTTAGGTAATAAAAAAAATATTAATACTACATTATAACACAGAAGATACAAATAACAAAAGACATTAAGTAAAAAGCCTTTTTCATAGAAACATATGAACACCGAAGCTACTCAAGCTACTACCATTTCGGAAGTCGCCGTCAACTGAGAAGAATCGGCAAGAAACTCAGCAAGGCTACATTTTTTATATATTTTTTGGACAGTCTGACAATGTTTGCTTTTTCCATAAATCATGCTGAAATCCATTTCTTCTTTGAGTATCTAGAACTCAACGCATTTTTAGTCTAGTTTCAGTTCCAGATACCTACTCAAAGCATTTTTTTCTATTATATTCTTCTATTTTATCATAGATAAGCTTAATTCCAAAAATCTGCATAAAATATAGCAAAATCTGTATCGGATGTCGAAAATCTGTATCGATACAGATGAATCTGTATATATGGCAACACTGCCCTTGACAAATCTCAAATTAATTACTAATCATTCCCACAGGTAAAATAATAAAACGGTGGGGTTATGGTACTACCCTTACGGTCTCGCTGTTCTGTTACGGCGTGCGGATGGCGCTAATATCTTTCATCCAGAATCCCTGGCATTTGATATTTATTGAGGTAAGACATCTTATATCTCCATACAGAATGTAGTTTTCGAATCAAGGGTATGTTCCGATATACAGTGCGAGCACTGTAAGGTGTGACGTCAATTTAATATACTGAGAAGCCTATCCTTTATAGTTAGCTATACTGGGTACTGTTTAAAACGGAACGCAGTCCAGTATACTGTGTGTCATCCATGTATATATCCTACTGTCATTCTGGACGCTGTTGATCACGTGATCAAAGCACTGAGAGCACCTTACCTCAAAAACTCCAGTGCTCACAGTACAAAAATGGCGGCGTTTATGATGTCATTATGTTTCCCTAGGATACTGCGGCAGTATACTGTCAGTCCATAACGGAACGTATTTCTCCCCGGTAAGAGCACTGTACAGTGCTCCCAGTGTATACCGGAACATAACCCAAGTTCCTTTGACGCGGCTTGCGGCCTAGGAGTTGACTGGCAGAAATGGTCACGGAAGCCCCTTCCATGCCACTTTCTCTGTCTGTCTCTTTCTATTATATACGAGTGTGTGTGAATAGGGTAGTTGCCTGTATTCAAAATAAATTATCAAACACTAACCAATGTATAAAACATGTAAAAAAAGGGGAAATCACGATTATTTTATTAAATTTATACTTTTTATGATTTTTAATGACCAATCTAACCATAAAGAGTATGCTATATAATTATGACGTCACATGCTTGTATTTAATACAAAAAATCATCTTGCAATTTTGTATTGGAGATTCAAGAATTGAAAAAAATATATTTTTGATTGAAATGAACTTCGTTCCCGGGGGGGGGGGAGGGGGGTGGTCATCCGCATTTCTGGGATAAAAATAGCCAAAAACCTTCCTCAAGAATTAGACTATCAAATGCAAAAATATGTTTTCAAATCAAAGTCAAAGTCAAAGCCATTTATTCAGTTTAGGCCCTAGGAGGGCACTTATGAAGGTCGAATTTACTGAAGCTACCACCGATTCGGAAATCAGCCTTCAACTGAGAAGAACCGGCAAGAAACTCAGCAAGGTTACATTTTTTATATATATTTTTCTTTTTTTTTATAATCGTGACTATTGGCTATATTTTTTCAATAACAGCAAAATGTACAATACAATATACAATTAAATCAAAAAGAAAATACCAATACCAAGTAAATAATAAAATGTAACGCAAACAAGTTCTTATTAAATAATAGCCGACTGGTAGTTCTAGAGGGCGCGTTCAAATATTTAATTATCATATTTGCAGGGTATAGCTCAAGGACCGACGTATGCTCTATGCTACGCGACTATAGTAGGTTACGCGGCGCATGTCGCCCCCGAGGGGTACTCCGCCACTGTTCAGGGGATAGTCGCCGGGATGGACGACGGAGTCGGTATGTTACTACATTGTATGTATAATAATAATAATGTAGGTTTAATAAGCACTAGCTGTTCCACGCGGTTTCACCCACGTTCCCGATATAGCCTAAGTTAAAACAACAGGAATGATCAGGTATGAAAGACGATGATAGAGCAGTGGTAGTGATGTCGCACGTCGTGGCGAAGGTCGTGGGTTCGAATCCTATAATGAGCTTGAGCTTTCGATGTTGGAAAACATCGTAAGGAAACCATAGCACGGTCGTAGGGTCCTTTGTAGTACCCGCCTGGCTGGCTACCACCCTCAAGTTGAAAATCTGTCGCCAAACACCTATTGGTGTGTTACGGCAGCTGTACTTGAGAGCCAGTTCCTTCTAGGCTCCGTGTGCTTACCACCTTCGACTACACCATCACTTACCATAGTGAGATTGTGGTCAAACACAAGCCAGGACAAGTCTATACAAAGTAAAAAAAATATATCTGAAACTGAAAGTCCCGTCAAAATCGGTCCTAGATTAGCCGGAACAAACAAACAGACATAAAAATAATGATTTTTGTTTTATTGTTTTAAGTAGGTAACGTATAAAATTTTATATGCATTTAGTAAAGCCTACATGTTATTACAGGGAATGTATCTATTTATGTGCCAATTTTCATCCAAATTTATTATTCAGCGTGATTGAGTCACAAACATACAAACATTCACATCTAATAATAATACCTATATAATTCAACGATATTATTAAAAGAGAACAACCTAACCTTTCCAGGTTTCGCAGTAGGTTCCCTAGTGGGGGGGCTATTGTACAGTTGGGTGGGGGGGCGGTGGTCGTTCCGCGTGCTCGCGGCGACCGCGGCGGTGGCGGCCGCCCTCCACGCGATACTGTTCGCGATCGTCACGAGGGGTGACAGAACTGGTGAGTTTGGGAGACTTCGAGATAGTTTGGGGGACTTCGAGATAGTTTGGGAGACTTCGAGATAGTTTGGGAGACTTCGAGATAGTTTGGGAAACTTCGAGATAGTTTGGGAGACTTCGAGATAGTTTGGGAGACTTCGAGATATTTTGGGAGACTTCGATATAATTTGGTAGAGTTCAAGATTGGTTGGGAGATATTGTTGCAGTTGCATATAAGGAAAACCCGCCTTATATTATATTACTAGTTGTCACCCGCGGTGTCACCCGAGTCCCCAGAAAAAAATGTTGCCTATGTCCCCCTCCATACCATAACCAATTTGCGTACCAAATTTCATCGCGATCGGTTCAGCGGTTTATGCGTGAAAGGAAAGGTAACAAATAAACAAACTCGCATTCGCATTTATAATATTAGTTGAGATGCCCTTATTTATTGACTTCTAAGCAATGCTGTTTTCTCACGATGTTTCATTTAATTCACGATGATACAATTTATTTAATTTACAGAACATAAAGAAGAGATGGCAACACAAGAGGAAGACGAGGAAATGTTACCAGTGGAGAAATATAGCGTAGTTTATAAAGATACAGTTGTACCTAAAGACGAGAAAGTGTCAATTAATAGGTAACCTTTATATAGTGGAAATGAGCATTTTCCTTTGTGCCAAATATTGTTTATTGAGAATAGAATAGTTTATTGTAGATGGCGTTGTACTATTTTCAAATATTTTATTCTTTATCAAAAATATCGACTCATATTTATTGCTCCCAAAGATTATTTACCGTTGACATAGACACCGCCATCTAGAGTAAAGTCTAAGAACTATGAAAAGGAAAATGCTTATCGTGCAGTCGTGTAAAAAAAGGGGAAGATATTGTAAGTCATTTTGCAGTCCCACTTTATATTTTAATCTAAGTCACATGGATGGGCTGTCAAAAGACGGCTGAATTTATGGCCATATTTTTTGAACTTGTTGTTACATGTAATTAAACATCTCCTTATTTTTATGAGCTGTGGTTGTATATGGAGTATTAACGCAGTTTTTAGTCATATATTTTTTAATTATGTTTTGTAATATAATGGATTAATGAACAAATCTATTATAGATAGTGTATACATAATGTATACAGGTATATTTTTAACATTTATCGTTAACTACTTTTATTATTAAAAATATATGGTTCCCATACATTTTTGTCGAGTATTGAAATTTTGTATGACTCTACTGGTGACATACAAATAACCCTCCATGTTTTTATGTTTTGTGACAACTGTGTAAAGATTTTTTAAGTACTTTACCACCTACCGTTGTGTTCATGCACCTACACTTGGGAGCCAGTTCTAGGCTTAAGTACCTTCGTCCACATGGTCACTTACCACAGCGAAATTTTCGTTTATCACAATCTTTAAATTCCAAGTTAAAAAGTGTATATTTGTTTATAGTTATTTAGTTATGTTATTATAAAGATTTTCGGTAAAAAATCTAGGTCATTTTTCATTTTTTTTATTACCTACGTAACTTGATTGCAATTAGTTTCAAATTGAAACAACATCTGAAGCAGTGTTAATATAAAAAAGTTATTAAAAACGCTATAATCTGAAAATCCTCAAATACTATGTGAAACTAAAAAGTACCTTTTAAGAACGTCTTCAGAATTCGAAGACGAAGCAATACGTATGTTATATACTTTTTAATAGATTTATATATTATTATTAAGGTGTATATACCGCTTTACTGATATGGTTTTTGTTATTTATTTTCGAGATAAATACAAGGTTTGTCTCCTTGAAGTATGCCAGTTTCTTTTCATAAATAGAAACTGTACAATGTCAAAAATAATTGCAATCAAATTTTTATCTGTTTGCAATTGCAGCTGTCATAACATAAATGCAAAAGGGAACAACAAATAATAATAATATATCTCAGCAAAGCGGTATAATAAATAATAGGTATGTTATTAAATTATTAAATAAAGGACTGAAAATTTGTTACCGTTACATTTTCATAATTTAAAAGGTATAATGCAATTTTTGTCGCAATATTAATATCTCATATTTGAAAAATGGGGATGACAGTTTCAATGAGGTACTGAAGTGAATGTACTCATGACTAGGACCAACTTTTACACGGGACCAACTATACAGGGTGACTTTTTTGCTTTCACTAAGGGGCCAACTCTGAAAACGGCTATATATATGCGTATTTTCACCCCTGTAAGTATGTCTCTCGTTCAAACTGTCACCCTGTATACTGGGTGACCTTAGTCACTGGCAATACTTGCAAGGGTGGAAGAACTCATCAATATGAACAACTTTTATTATGAGACTAACTGTGAAATCACGAAAAAAACATCAGCTGTTCCATACAAAAGTTCAATATCTACTCGACCAAAATGTATGAAGCAACCATTTTATTTTACGCGATATCAGAGTTGTTCCCATAATAATAGTTGTTCATATTGATGAGTACTTCCACCCCTGCAAGTATTGCCAGTGACTAAAAAATCTCCCAGTATATACTGAAACAAATATATTTACAAATGTTTGTCGTGGGTAAGAATAGTCCGGGTAACTAACCCATGTATTAACCGGCCGGTTATAAAAGGATATTGTTATGAAAAAAATATAAGGTCCTACTAAATTATGGTTGGTGCTTCTGAGGTATGAATGGTAAGTAATTAAAATATATATATTGTCGTATGGTTGATACTGAGAAAATCAAAAAAATCCGAAATTGAACTTAAAATCCACAATGATATAATAAAGAAGTAAAGTTTGTATGTTTGAATCTCCGAAACGATCCGATTCTAAAAATCTTTCCAAGCTATTTTTTATCCCAGAAACCGCTGGGAACAACTATAAATAGTAATACAGTGTGAAGTATTAAACCATTCACTAAAATAATCAATGGAACAATTATTTAATTTAAAACGAATACAATTTAAAAACATTGACAGGTACTAAATGAGTAAGGTAGTCAGCTGTGTGCACGGCGCGCGCGTATACCTACACTGTAATGTCAACGCCCGCGCGGTCATTCACCCTGCAACGTAGGTATACGTAGACATCGCCACCTTAATTAATAGGACCTTATACAGGATGTAAGGGACAGCCCTCCGCAAACTGACAGGGTGAATTCAGCATCTTATTTTGAATCATATTCCACCGGAAATTTTGTCCGGTTTTTTTTAATCGCTTTTTTCATTTACTTTTCCTTTATTTCAATATAAAATGATTATTTTTTTGTATACAACACTCCATTCATGTAAATAAAACAGCTAAACAAAAACAGCAAATAATGTTGAAATACTTGGAGGGCGGCCGACACGCTGCAGTTCAATGTGCGTTTTGCCGCCACGGTAGCGGGTAACGATACATTGCGTATGAGGTAATTTATTGGATTCCCATAACATTCGTGAAATAATTTCATGTACCGGTCATCTTAGTATGATATACTGAATTCACACCATTAGTCCGCGGAGGGCTGTCCCTTATACTAATTGTTATTTACATGATTTATTATATCTATTTATATACTTACTTTTATTTCAATTGACGTAAAAAACGATGTAAGATTTTGTATTTAAAGTTATAATTGTTTATATTTGAAATAAAAAAAATAATTACATATAAATTGTTTTATTCTCGAACATTGTGAACCTGTGTGACCCCTCTTGGCAGGGTTACCAGGATTTGATTTCTAACAAGAATAATCATGCTATTTTGTCGTTTGTCGCCAAATTATAGAATTTGTCGGTTGTCGCCTAATTATACTTTAGATTACGATAACGCCTTCCGATTACCTTATTAGAGTTTCTACTGTAATAACTGCGTTATATGAATTTGTCAGTCCCTGATTCAGACGCCATAAGTGAATTTTGGAGGCCCTGTCAGGGGACACAGAGGACTGGTGTCACAAGAACTTGGATACCTGTTATCCAATTGTGGTGATCCACACAGTTATCATTGTTGTCTTTGAAAATTTAATCGAATATATTGAGTTTTTTATGAAGGTATTTTGGCCGACATTATCAAATTAAATATGTTAGTTATATTTTTTACTACTTTATAGAGGTTCTTTATTCATTTTTTTTTGTATAGGCTTGTGTTTGACTACAATCTCACTATGGTATGTGATGATGTGGCCGAATGTGGTAAGCACACAAAGCCTAGAAAGAACTGGCTCCCAAGTGCAGCTGCCGGAACACACCAATAGGTGATAGGCGACAGAAACATACAAAAAAAATAATAACAATTCTTTTTGATGTTCTAAATTCAAAACATTTATCGTTTGTATGTAGTCGGGTGTAGCCAGGACAATAGAGGCTTCTTAAAATCATCACGAGTTCATAGTAAATATGTGGGAGTATTAACAACAAACATTTGTATAAGTACCTATGGTTTTATTAAAATAAAAGTTATTAATCTAATTATAAACATTAGGTAACGGACTATTGAAATCAGTTTAGTTTTTTTGATATCTCTTGATATTAAAATTTATGGAACATCATAGAGATGGTTTCCAATAAAAGAAACTAGATGGCGCTGTTCGTTTTTAAATCGCGCTATGGTTTCGTTCTCCCCATATGATAAGTACTATTTTCGACTTCTTTAGCTTTAGGAAAACATAAATCGTGAGGAAACCTACACGTATATTTTTTGAATGTATTTGCTCCAACTGTAAAGTTGGAAGTGAATCAATCAATAAATAAAGTTATTAAATTAAAATAAAATGATAACGTAGGAAGATGTAATGGAGAAAATGAATTTATGAATCCATCATTATTTATTTATAATCTCCGATTTCGAACGAAAGAAGATTTTCCTACATAATATTTAGAACAATACAATACAAGTGATTATGGCTGTTTTTTGTACAGCTTTGCTTTATTTAAACTCCCGTACTAAATTCGAATAAATTTCAATAATAGAATTAATTATATCATTCTATTATTCACGAAGACTGCCTTAGAACAGCGTAATTACAAACAGTGGTCTATCGCGTTTGAAGTCACGCGAAATGCCGCTTTGTATAGGCATTCGTAATTTGCTCCTTTGTGTCCCAAGCGACCGTATAGCAGCTTGGGCCCGCTACCGCCTCTCTCTCACCCCGCAAGCCCCGCACGATTGCTCTGTCTAGACGTGTCCGTTAGCCGACTGTAAGAGACTGTGGCCTTAGTATGTAGATATGTAACAGCCGAATGATAATTGTAAATTGACAAACATCTTTATTTATAAAGCCCTCAATACCTCACTCGATGTGGTGGACAGAAACAAAAAAATAACCCATTATTATTATTATTAAAAAAAAGGCATGTACAGACACTGGTACTGATAGGAGTATGTAGCGATTATTCTTAGCGACAGATTTTCAACTTGATTGGTAGCCAGCCAGGTGGGTACTATTTAAAGAACCCTACCACCTTGCTATAGTCTCTTCTCTTCACGATTTGTAAAAATAATGGTCGCTGTTGAGACGAGTTGAGTCGGTGAAATAAAACAAATTTAATTTCAATAATAAAATTTATTATACACAATTTTGATTATATTTTGTACTAATTTCAGATTACAACTAAGTAATTCGAGTTATATTATGTTATAATATTCGATTATTTTATTTTATTAACCAGTGACTTTACAATCATTCTTATCCTTAAATTAATATTAGTTAATTATGCTAATTTGTACAATCTAATTAAGGTAAACACCACTTTCATCAATAAACTTATATGAAATTCAGACCTGCTTGGTTTCGGTCCCGATTGGGTAGACAAACTGAATGAGTAGTCTAAGATTAGGTTGGCTCCTATTTCAGACTTCCATTTGGAATGAGACTTTCTATCGGTATCGGCATAACACAAAATAAAATCGTCCTTTCTGATCGGAATGCCAACCGAATGGGTCTGAATAAGGGGGAATGTCTTATTCCCCCTCGTTGTAAGGGGTTCGTGTCCAAAGCGGTAAAGTTACTGATATTCTGGCGGTGGTGATGCGGTGGCTAGGTAAGCGAGGGCTCGCTGTATCGCCGGCGGGATGGGTGGCGGTGTGGGGATGTGAGCACCTTGGGGCTGGAAGCCGTTCTCATCAGCTTTGTACAGCATGTTGATTATCTAGAAGTACCAGAATATTAGTGAAAATGTTAGTCCTGTATATGCGAGGAGATTATCATGTAGAGCCAGTTGGTGTGGTGGTTAGATACCTCTGCCACGCCACAAATCGTGGATTCGATTCTCCGGTATCTTATCTCTAAATAGTATAAAACGAAGTAGCTATCAGCCTCTGTCTGTTTCTTCGCTTCTTCTTCTAAAGCACGCAACGGATTTTGATACAGTTTTCATTTATAGAAGGAGCGATATAGGAGAAAGGTTTGTGTATATAAACTGCGCCCGTGTGAAGTCGGGGCGGGTCATAAGATATTATAAATTCGAGTCTCTGTCTGTCAGTTTACTTGTCATCTTGATGAAAGGTAAGGAGATAGATTGTATCTTGAGGAATGACATAGGCAACCTTTAATCTCAATAAATAATCTTGAATGGGGTGGATAATAATTCCTTAAGTTTATAATGTCTCATAAATTAAAAGGGGCCATCCATAAATTACGTCACACGTAAAGGGGGGGGGGAGGGGGTCGACAAAGTGTGACATTGTGTGACAAGGGGTGGGAGGGGTCCTAAGTTTCGTGACGTCAGTTTTCAAAATATCTAAGATTTTGATCTAAGTATTAAAACGCGAAATGATGGGGGATTGGTCAAGAAAATCATTAAATTCGTGTGACGTAATTTATGGATGTCCCCAGGTTGATACTTACTTGTCCATCCGGTGCTGTATACTGGTACTGCCCTTCGACTAAGAGACTGGGCTCGCCCGCTGCATCACTCTTTATCGACCCTCGCTGCTCGTGATATATCCCATTCCCTGAAAATTATTATACCTACCTATCATTCGTTATCAACTGTTCATAATGATCAAATGAAACTAATATTATAAATGCGATTTATTTAGTGTGTGTGTTTGTTACTTCTTCACGCTCAAACGGTTGGACCAATTTTAATGAAATTTGGTATGGAGGTAGCCGACACCCTGGATAAATACATAGGCTACTTTTTTATCCCGGAAAATCCCTCGGGACCGCGAGGGTGACAAGTAGCCTGGCGGTCCACCTGATGGTAACTGGCTACCGTCGCCTATTTGCTGCCGACTTTTATAAAACCTAGAAGGCAGCTGGCTCTCAAGTGCAACTGCCGGAACACACCAGTAGGTGTTTGGCGACAGTTTTTCAACTTGAGGGTGGTAGCCAATCAGGCGGGTACTACAAAGTACCCTATGGTTTCCTCTAGATGTTTCATTTCACCGAAAACTCAAGCTCATTTTGGAATTCGAACTTACCCGTCTGTAAAGCCCATTTATATGAACCATCATCGTGGGGTCCGTCAAAGTCGTTCCTGATGATGACATCGTCCTGCTGACATGATAGTCTGAAGACAGTTACGATCTGCAATAAAACAGTAGTTCAAGCATCTTGTGAGCAGAATACTGGCATGGCGTCATCGAATTATTTATTACTTTCAGAAAGACGCAATTATACGATTATTTGACCCAAATTACGGCGCGTTAGTCTTGGTTTCTTTAGGTAATAATTCTATGACTGGCGTATACCATGGACAAAGTCTTTGAGTATCTAGAACGTGAAAGTAGGAAACCAATAACCTTTATTTTTCTACATTTGGTGATAAAGAAGTCGGGTAGGTATACCGTAACGTAATACCTAGTCATAAACATAAATAATATAGCAGAAGGTTAGGTGTCGCAAAGTTTAACAAAATAGCTATAACTTTATTGTATTTATTATTCGACCTTCTATTTATGGAATTATATTAATTAATATTTTATGGTTCATGAATTTCAATCACAGATTAAAAATAAATTATCCACTTTTTTAAAATATCTGGGATTCTATGATATTTATGGTGGAAGGTTCCTATTTTGAATTTTGAAAATATTTATTACTTTTCAATTTATCATGGCTATAAAGGTGCAAATGAAACGCAATTTTGTAATTTGCGCCCGAGGCGTATGGCAATGGATTTATATTATGTATTCATTTTACATTCCAAAGTTTATATAACTATACATCGGTTACTTATGTCTGACAAAGAATATTGATAAAGAACCAATGTATGATTTCTTATAGTTATAGAAACATACATGCGCGAACCTCAGAATAACGTCCCATATACTTATTATGGTAACATACTGTCGGATGGTGTAATACAGGTGTGTTTTTAATCGACTTCAAAAAAAGAGGAAGTTCTCAATTCGACTGTATGTTTTTTTTTATGTTTGTTACGCGATTACTCCGCCAATTATGAATTGATTTTGATGATTCTTATTTCGTGTGGTAGGTCATACATGAGAGGTG
The DNA here is from genome assembly GCA_951216915.1 of Tetheella fluctuosa. Taxonomy (NCBI): domain Eukaryota; kingdom Metazoa; phylum Arthropoda; class Insecta; order Lepidoptera; family Drepanidae; genus Tetheella; species Tetheella fluctuosa. The sequence goes on along the minus strand of OX578242.1, from coordinate 4,451,677 downwards.
GTCCCATACAAATTTTATTATGATCTGATCATGGGCTTTGTAGATATGACGGAATTCCCCAACGAAAAGGAGTACGAATATCGCGATTGAAATATCTAATTCAATATTATCGACAATTATTATTGATAGGCATATCCTCCATCAGAGACAAGTCTTGATAGGTATTCAATACACATAAGAAATTAAAAATGTAAAAATAAAATTAATTAATTTAACAAAAAAGTAAAACCAACTTCAAAATGGGTTTACTTGCACTAAAAAGTATAAAATAACGATATTACAACTCGTTTTAAAGTCAGCGAAAGAGAAGCACGTGTTCAGAAACTCAAATTCTTTCGCTGTTAGTGTTAATTTTATTTTTTTATTTCAAAATCAACGGGTTCGAATCCTGACTAGGAATATCGATCGTATGCAGGGGATACTAAATTTCATGAAAATCGTTGGAGCCGTTTCCGAGATTCAGATTAAAATATATTTATATATATACAAGAACTGCTCGTTTATAGGTATTATATATAGATAGATAAATGGTATGGTCTTTGAGCATAAAATAGGGTATGGTACATGATAAAATATCTTACTTACTTTAAGAAAATTAATGCCAACCAATGTAAAATCCAGGTTTATTGAAATATTTATGCATGCTCGATTCGGGACCACGAGAGTTCAAATATACGATTGTACGACATAAGTTAAATATTTTACGAAATCAATCAGTCACTTGCAATGACCTTATTGAGAACTTCATTCAAATACAATCAAGCACACGTCAGCATCGATTAAAACATTTTGACATTTGGACTGTCTGTCGGATGGATTTCAATACTAAACAGAGCTCAATTTATAGTGGTGGATGTTCAGTCAACTGCTCTTAAGCTACGCGACCACCAGCATATCGGAGCGTACGAAGCGTAAAGATTTCTTGCTTTGTATTGATTCCGATAAAACTGCGTTCACTAGGTCGGCAAATCCGCGCCAGACGTCGTCATTTTGAACCTCCATAATGCACGTCAGTCAGTCAAGCATTGGTTAGACTGTCTTAAAAATTTCGATGCGAAATCGGTACCGTACGTTCCGATGATAACCAAGTGGACGCACAGCTTTACGAGGTAGGATTGCATGACTGTGCTTCTTATTTAATTAACGGTAGACCATAGACTCGAAATTTTTTAATTGAGTAAAGGCCGATTTTATGAATGCCCGAAGTCATTATAACGATTTGTTAACGTATAGGTATTCATTTTACAAGCTTATTCATAATATTTACATAGTGTAATAATCTAACATAATAAACTAGCTTTTCGCCTCGCGGTTCCACTTGCAATATTCTTCATGATATTTTTTCTTGAATTTTACCGATGTTTTAACAGTTATTCTGCTATTCGGGGCAGAGACAAATTCAACAAATCAAAGATCATAAAAATCGGTTCACCCGTTCGTGATTTATAAATGGTGTAGTTAAACCGACTTTGTTTATACATAGATGCACTTGCCCGCCACAGATATTAAACAATAAAACTCAAAATACACGATTTCATAAAAATAATTTGAAGACGCAACGTCACTTCGCAAGTTCCCGCTAAAAAGTTCATGTAAGAGTTTATACTCCTACGTTCATATCCCAAGGGCGGGTTGTTTCAAACAATAACAACATGTTGTAAAATTTTGACAGTGACGTACAGTAAAAACAACTGAGAATTGGTGAAACAACGTCATTTTGCGTTGGATATGGTTTACGCTTCATTATAACAAACACTTGTTGCAACCCTCCCTAAGTATATCGACGGTAATCTGTAAATAATTTTGATTGTTGTAAAAGTTGAAGGTGCTTCAATCTGAGTTAAAAAAAAAAGTATTGTTAAGGCTCACACATATTATGGGCGGCCCGCTGCGGCCCGCCCTAATGTGCACGAACCTTTAGAATACCTATCTTTTGAAATACGCAGCTGGGTGGGTATGCACGTAGAGGTAGCGGTAAGTCAGTAATCTTTTTTCGTAGCGCTTACCAACGAATGACCTAGCACAGAAAAGTTGTCTATTTAATGTAAAAAAAAACGTTAGCCACGTTATTTTCCCGCCAAACACGATTTGACGTTTGATTTGGTTGCGTTCACAAACAATAGGACAATGGATTGTGAATGGCATCATGTTCAGTTTGTGTTTGACCTTTTAATACACTTTAAGTTGATAAGGGCAACATGTAGAATGTTAGGATTTATTTAGTTTGTGAATTATTTAGGTAAGGAATGTTGCATGTTGTTGCATATGTTGCAAATATTGTGGGAACGCATCCGTTTACCGTCTAAAGCGCGCTACAAATATTAGAGTTGTCGAAACTGTAATGTAGGTAGTTTACTATAACCATTACAATGAAGCTAGAGGGTAGGTTGCCATACCAATGTATTTGCCTTTCAATCTGCAATAAACCGTGATCAAATAAGACGCCATTTTATACATCTCTCACCCAGTAATCTATACCTATTGGCCATCGAGGATAATATTTTGTAAACCAGACTCCAAACTGCAACAATATCATAATGTCGTCGGTGAAAATCAGCGTGTTCAATATGAAGTTGGGCAAATTGTCGTTAAACGTGGAACGACTGGAGATGTACTTCAAGGTGAACGGGGTCAAGAGTTGTGGTTGCCTACGCTTATCAGTGATGGGAGATGAAGATTATGAACTGTTGAGCAATCTATCAAGTCCAGTTGCCCCGGCGGAGATCTACGAGGCGGCAGTTGAAATATTACGTAACCATTTACAATTATTCATCTACAATGGCGGAAAGGTATCGTTTTGGACAAAGGCGACAAAATAACAGTAAATCTATTGCACAGTACATCGGAGAGCTGAAAATACTGTGACTGCGGAAGTCTCGAGGATAACTTGAGGGATGCACAGTAAAGTGATTTCTCAAAGGATGTTTCCTATAACCTAAAATATGGCGGAGCGGTTAAAATAGCGTGTATGTTGGAATCGGCGGAGCATGATGCAGCAGTGATGGAATCCGTGGCAGCACGTGGGCGGGGGCCACGCCCAATGCCCCTGCCACTCGCGGAAGTCGAGGGATGCAAACGGTTATGGCGAGAATTGCAAAGCGTGCGGCGCCTTGGTCATGCATAGGACAAGTATCGTGCAAATTCAAATAAAGGGGCCATTTACGACGTGTTTGCCCGCAGTATGAATCGAGCGTGGGGATGGACGGTAGGAAGGCGTGGAGTCAACCACGTGGAACCTACCTTCCATGAGCCAGTGGATGATGATTCCAGTGTTGATGAGCGGGAAGAAGAATTGCACCAGCTGTGTTTAAACGATTAGAAACCAGTAAGTCTTTATTATCACTTACTTAATAAAGTTGGAGATTGATATACGATATTGATTTCTTTCTTTCTTTGATATGAGATCGGCCGTATCATGTAAAAGCAAAACTACCTAATGACAAATATTTTAATGTCAGACCTATAGATAAATATAGGCAAGTATTTAGGATTTTTGATGGCAGTTCGATTAAACCGTTAGGGGTCATTAGACTACTAATTAAATATGCTAACCAGGTCAAATGTCTTGAGTTGTTTGTGATCGATGGGATGACGACGTCATTACTGGGCAGACATTTTTTTTTACAGTGTATAAGCTTGTTTTTGACCACAATCTCACTATGGTAAGTGATGATATGGCCGGAGGTGGTAAGTACACAAAGCATAGAAGGAACTGGCTGTCAAGTGCAGCTGCCGAAACGCACCGATAGGTGTTTGGCGACAGATTTTCATCTTGAGGGTGGTAGCCAGCCAGGCGCCTCGGGTACTACAAAGTACCCTACAACCGTGCTATAGTTTCCTCACGATGTTTTCCTTCACCGAAAGCTCAAGCTCCTTGAAGGATTCGAACCCACGTCCTTATGCGTCACGACCAATGAGCTATCTACCGCCGTTGTCGTAATTAGGAATTGAAATTCCACCTTTTCATAATAGTATGAATTATTGTGAGGACTCGAGACGGTGTAATAATTTAACTACATTAATTAACAGGTATAAATATTCAGCGGTGGATTGGGGCGGTTTTCCGGTGACAAGTCTCGGCTGCGGGTCCGCGAGGGTGCTTTACCAGTGTACTGTCGCGCGCGGCCGCTGCCCTACGTGCTCAATGATCGGGTGGACGCGGAGCTGAACTTTATGCTGCGTGACGATATTGTTGAGCCGGTCGATAGCTCAGACTGGGCGACCATCATTGGTACCGGTATGTAAGGCTGACGGGGAACTTCGCATTTGTGTAGGTAGGGTATAAAATAACGTTAAATCCCGTCTTACTGATCGATAGATATCCCTTACCTAAAAGTATTTATTGGAACGAAGTTCATTTACGCGGCTTACGGTACTTGACTGGCAGAAATGGTCACGGATGCGACGTCACTAGTTATGCCCCCTCCATACGACTTTCTCTCTCTCTCTGTCTGTCTCTTTCTACTGTATACGAGTATGTGTGAATTCTATAAAAGATGGACGTCGTCGTCATACGTGAGAGAGACTTCGCTCCGAGCCGCCGCACAGTACAGACGTACCCAGTACGCTCTATTGTGTTCCGCCCGCCACCCCGACCCGATTCTCGGAAGCGCTCTGGTATTTATACCTGGCCTTTCGCAGAACCGTTCTTATCAGTTTGTTTTTCAGTTTAGAGTCTCCAAACGAATATTTGTTCTATCGACATCGCGCTCGAAAAACCACAGATATTTACTTGTGGTGAACCAGTGGATACCTAACGGTGATAACTAAGCTGGTTCGAGCGTGACCCGGGCGCTCGCGGTTTCCCTTAAGGAAAACGCCAACCCGGACGGGACTGGACCAGTTGGCCTTGGGGGCTTCCCTAGCCAACCCCAGTTGTCGTTAGGCAGGGACGTAGGAACCCGCTGCACATTAAGATTGGCAGCGGGGGACAAGCTTAGGGCACACCCTAGGGCCTACTCACCTCCCAACCTATCCCGGTTGGGAGTGTAACACACACCCCCGGACCCATCCACCCGGGGCGAGATAGTAGGCTAGATTAGGGCGATCGCCTGAGGTTTCTTGTGGTTTCTTTTACTCAGGAACGCCCCGCGTCCGAAACCACGGTAGATTGCCGCAATAGATTAGCTCCCCCTGGCTGGCCATCATGGCCAGCCAGCAAGACCACCTACCCCTGACGCTGGGTGAGATTCTCCAGGACGACGAGTCCTGGGATTTCCTCGTCGAACGTTACGGGACAACATTTTTACCTCCCCGACCCGCTTCCACTTCACGGTCATCATCAAGAATGTCCGTGAACTCCGCCCCTGATTCCGCGGAACCAACCGCGGAATTCTCCCCGCCTCCCTCTCCCGCGGAATCAACCGCGGAACACTCCGCCCCTCCCTCTCCCGCGGAACCCTCCGCCCCGCCCTCTCCTGCGGAATCCGACCCGCCCTCTCCGCCTGCGCCTGCCGCGACGACCGGCCAGTCGTCCTCTTCCTCCTCTTCGGAGGGAGAGTTCACGACGGTCGTCGGTGGCAAGCGCAAGCGGAAAAAGAAGGCAAAAGCCACAAACGCCGAGGTAGCTCCCAAAGCCGCCAAGGCCTCCGCCTAAACCCCGATGGACCGAAGTGTCCGGGTGGTTTACCCCGCACAAAATTCAATACACGTCCGCCCGCTCTACCGAGCACGGCATAAAGGTCCAGGTACCTACATCCCAGGACCACCGTGCCATCACCAAACTCCTCCGGGATAGAAAAGTGGCTTTCCACACATATGCTCTTCCGGAGGACAAAGCCCTACGCGTAGTGATACGCGAAATCCCCCATCAGATCCCCACTTCCGAGGTTGAAGCCTCCCTCAAGGGGCTCAACCTGCCAGTGCAATCCGTCCATCGGATGCACAAAGGCCGCGGTCACGAACCGTATAACATGGTCATTGTGGCATTGGACCAGGGGCCGGCCGGGAAGGCTGTATACAAGATAAAATCTGTATGCGGCCTCAGCGACGGCTTCTACGTAGAGGGTGTCCGAAAGGGCAGCTATCCCTCTCAATGCCACAATTGCCAGTTGTATGGCCACTCTGCCCGCAACTGCTACGCCCCTCCCCGGTGTGTGAAGTGCCTCACACCTCACGCCACCAAAGACTGTGACCGTCCAAAGGTCATAGACGAAAACACCCCGCCACCTGGTTGCGTTCTCTGCAACCAGACCGGGCACACCGCGAATTACCGCGGGTGCTCGAAGGCTCCCCGCCCTTCGCGCCATTCAACGCGCAAGGCCCCCATAACCAATCCGGCGCAGACTGATCTGCGCCCTCAAAGGCACTCACAATGGGCTCGCCTCAACACAAACTCCCCCAAGGAGTATCCTTCTCTCCCAAGGGAAGCGTTTGCTCTCTCCGAGCAAACCGTGACCCAGTCACCACCTCCTCCTCCCAAGGCCTCCGCTTGGCAGCCAAAACCCGCCGCAGCGCCTTCAGCGCCCGCCCCGCCGCCACCGCCAACCCAAACCACCCGCCGCGCAAACCCGTCACCAAAACGGGACCAAAACCCTCCGTCGAGTGTGGATGCGGATTTCGCACTCGTGGAGCGCTTCATCGATTTCATTAACTTCGATGAAATTAGGGAGCTCGCCGAACTTATTAAACAGAGCGAGGGCAACGGTCGTGCCCTTGCAACTGCAGCGCTGCGATTTCACAAAATCGCTTGCCAACTCGATCACTTTCGCGTAAATCCATAATGGATATTACACCCACGTACTGTAGAATCAAACCCCGATCCCTCAAGTTAGGAACCTTCAATGCCAACGGCATTATAGGTAAACGAGATGAGATCGCAGAATTCCTGCGAGAGCATCAACTCGATATCCTTTTGGTACAGGAAACATTTCTTAAGCCCTTTCATAGGGACCCTAAAATTGCGAATTATCAGATAATTCGCAATGACAGACCCAACGCCGCAAAAGGCGGCACCCTCATTTATTATAAAAGATCCCTACACTGCTCCCCTATGGACGCACCATCCCTAGAGTACATTGAGGCTTCAATCTGTAGGTTCGGTATGACTGGACACTCATCCCTTATACTAGTCTCGGCATATTGCTCCCCTTCTCACAACCCACCCAACTCAGGAATGTCACTCAAACGTGACTTAGAATCCCTATTCAATTTGGGTAGCTCAGTCATTCTGGCGGGCGACCTAAACGCGAAACACACCCTCTGGAATTGCGTCGCAAACAATACCAGAGGGCGTATTCTTGAATCCCTCCTCGGGCCACTCAACGTGGACCTGATCGCTCCTTACGAACCGACTCACTTCCCGGACATAGTGACTCACAGACCCGACATACTCGACGTGGCGCTGCTGCGTAATGTAAACTGACGTTTGCATGACTTAGCAGTGCTACACGAGCTCCAATCGGACCACCGACCTGTAATCCTAGAGTTTACACCGCGCGTAGGTCCCCCAAATTCAGGTCAACCCTCTCGCACCAAGGTCGTGACGGACTGGGACAAATTAGGCGAAAGCCTCAAGGCGACCTCGTCCGTCCATCTAGACCGTATCCCTGACAGCCTAGTCACCGCCGACGACGCTGTAGGCGCTATCGACTCACTCACAAGTCACGTGCAATCGTTAGTTAGCGATTGCTCTCGGACAGTACCAGCGGAGGATGACCGACGCTTGCGCTTGCCCGACGACATACGGGACTTGCTGAGGGAGAAGAAAGCCGCCATTCGCGCCTACGATAGAGCTCCCTCAGAGCAAAATCGTGTCCAATTACGAGCTCTCGAACGTGCCGTCAAGGCACGCATCGCAGAGTTTCGCGATAATCGCTGGGATCAGACCCTCAGCGAAATCAAGCCCTCCCACCTAGCTTTTTGGCAACTGTCTCGTGCCCTTACAAAGGACACAGTAGTTCCAATGCCTCCTTTAAAGCGACCCAACCTTCCACCCGCCTTTGAAGACGTGGAAAAGACCGAATGCCTCGCCGAAAGTCTGGAGGCTCAATGTACGCCCAGGAGGCCAATTCTCACGCTGGTAGAGATTATCTCTAAATAGACATTATCTCTAATCATGAATGTCTAAGAAAAATGTCACCAAAATGTCTACTAAACAAAAAAATTGCATTCTCAGTTACAATAGACATTATTACCTTCGACTTTGCTGTAGAGATCATAATAACACGTTCCGTTTTATCGATTTTGGTAGTATATAATCGAGAAACGTCGTCATTACAGATTTATAAAGTTTAAAAATATGAGCATGGTGTAAAAATAAATTACTTATTACTTCAAATACTAATTTATACCAATAATGTAAGCTACGATGGTTTTAAAAAATATTTTTCAAGTATGCGACTATGAGAAAAGTTTACCCGCGTGAAATGAAATAAGTTTTTATTTTTGTCTGGCATGACCGTCAATTCAATTGTCAAACACTTATTCAAAAATAAATGTTTTAAAAGACTGTTAAAGCTTGTTTTCTAGTAATGCTTTGTTGATTAGTAGATATCTTAGACATGTTGGTATAATTAAAAGACTGTTGCCTACTGTGATTTTACTAGGCTATATTGATAAGTAGTTACTATTGTAGTAAAATTGATATTAAATCTTCCGTTAATTCCTTGGACAAACGGAAATTTTTCTCAAAGGCTCTGTCGCTCAATTCCATAGCATTTTTACGCCACAAACATTGCCGCCGTGGAATTTCGACCGCCGCATTCTCTGTGGCCTCAACTAAATTGTTTATAAAAGCTACAATATATTCTTCGGACATTATTTATGATTATATTATAAACGTAAGCAGAGTAGATATCTAAACAGAGATCTTTAAATTGAAATATATGTTCTTGACAACAGTGACAAACATATTAAAATGAAGTCAGTGACGTTTAATGTCAATTTGTCATTCGACATCGAAATCTCTACTGCTCCGGACCATTCGTGGCATCTCGAAGGAAAGGGTTTCGACATATCTCTAGCGTGACATCCCGAGAATACGAAAATTGGTTTTTATTCGACATTCGCCATTTTGTTTCGACATATCTCGAATTAGAGATCATCTCTACAACGCGAGAATTGGCCTCCTGTTCTCTCCCTATTGACCCGCGTCATTTGGAGACAATTACAGCTGAAGTAGAACGGAGGACCGCTCTTCCGTTACCTCCTCCCGCTCCCCCGACTGACGACGTCGCCAATGACGTCAACACAAATGACGACCCACTTCCACCCGCGACCCATGTCGAGGTGAAAGCGATCATCGGGAAGTTACACCCTCGTAAGGCCCCGGGCTCGGACAAGATCACCAACAGAGTGATCAAACTCTTCCCAGCCTCCCTTATCATGTTATTGACGGCCATCTTCAATGCCGCCCTCTCAAACAATATTTTCCCACACCAGTGGAAAGAAGCCCACGTGATTGGGATCCACAAGCCCGGCAAACCCAAGTCCGAGCCCTCCAGCTATCGTCCCATAAGTCTGCTCAACGTACTGGGCAAGATTTATGAGAGAATCATTTATGTCCGCCTTAAGCATTTGCCGATGCTAACAAACTCCTCCCAGACGAGCAATTTGGGTTCCGACCCAAACACTCGTGTGTTCAGCAAGTCCATAGAATTGTTGAACACATCTCCTCATCTTACCAGAAAGGTCACATGACAGGCGCCCTTTTCTTCGATGTCGCAAAGGCATTCGACAAGGTGTGGCACACAGGCTTGATCTACAAGCTTTACACCCTAGGTGTGCCACCGAGACTCGTGACCATCTTACGAGACTTTCTGTCGAATCGCCTCTTTCGATATCGGGTCGAAGGCGTCCTGTCCTCACCTCACCCCATTAGTGCCGGTGTCCCGCAGGGCTCGGTACTATCTCCCTTGCTCTTCACGCTCTACACGAGCGACATCCCTAGAGTCAAGAATACGCAGTTCGCTCTCTTTGCAGACGACACTGCCGTATACTGCTCAGGCAGAAGCCCGCCCGCGATCTCTAAGAAACTCCAGACCGCAGCCAACGCCCTAGGCGCATGGTTCCGGAAATGGAGAATAGAGATCAACCCCTCCAAGAGTCAGGCGGTTCTCTTTTATAGAACCGACCGAAAAAGACGTCCCCCCATCCCCGACCCAGTCACACTATTCGGCGAGCCGATCCCTTGGGAGAGGCAAGCCAAATATGTCGGTGTGACCCTCGATGATCGCCTATCCTTCGCTGCACACATAAGGGCGGTTCGCGCGCGCGCCGCCTTTGTTGCAGGACGACTCCACTGCCTCATCAACGCCAGGTCTAAACTTGCCCTAAAAAGCAAGGTTAGACTCTATACCGCATGTATCCGTCCAGTCATGACGTATGCGAGCACCGTGTTCGCTCACGCTGCTCCCAAACATCTCCACACCCTTCAGGTGATTCAAAACCGCTTCATGCGCAAAGCCACGGGCGCCCCGTGGTACATGCGCAATGAAAACCTCCACCTTGACTTAGGTCTCCCCACCATGAAACAATTCATGAAACGCGCCTCACGCCGATATTTTGATACCGCAGCGCATCACGCGAATCCCTTGATAATCAACACTATCACATACAACCCGTCCCTTATCTCCCGCATCCGTAGGCCTAGGTTCGCCCTCAGCGAACCAGACGATGCCATAACCCTAGCACAGATCGAGGCCGAAGAAGCCCGCAAACAGATACAGATGCGTAATCGACAACCTAGATTTCGTCCTCGCCGGCGAGGACCGTCGCGACGTCCTTCCCAGTCTCGTCCCGATTAAGCGGCCCGAGCTGCATATTAGCAATCCGACCGATCCCCAAATAATATATTTTATTTGCATGCTAAGTCCTCCCTCATTCCCCAGGCAACGTCCTGAGCCGAGGTCGAGCCCCACAGGGGGCACCCTCAGGCTACCGTTGCCCAAAATTTATTTAGTTTTAGTTTTAAGTAGCGGTTGAGAGCCCTCAGCGCTCACCGCAAAAGTCCGCGTAACGGTGGAAGAAGGTCCCCTGGACCCACCACCTTCCTGTTCCAGTCAAAAAAAAAAAAAAGTTATACGTGTCACCCACCGTTGACGCTGGAGGAGATCCTCCAGCACGATGAGTCCTGGGCGTTTCTCTCCCAACGTTACGGGAACCGACTCCGCGGAATCAACCGCGGAATTCTCCGCCCCTCCCTCTCCCGCGGAATCCTCCGCCCCGCCCTCTCCTGCGGAATCCGACCCGCCCTCCACCGCCGCTGAGGTAGCTGCCAAAGCTGCTAAGGCCTCCGCCCCCTCGGCCACGCCCCGCCCTCTTCTGGACACATTCGTGCCCATGCCCATGCCCCCCAGGAAGAGCAAGGCTATCCCCTCTCATCCTCTTCCTAATCCCAGCCCCAATCACAATCCCAAGTTCCCAGTGGTTCACAGCAGTCACGGGCACAACCCGTATAAAATGGTGCTTGTGACTAGTTGTGACACTCGACAAAGGGGAAAGGCCATATACAGATAAGTCTGTATGTAGCTTTAGTGAAAGCTTTTCCGTTGAGTCCCCCCGTAAGGGGGGCTACCCCTCACAGTGCCACAACTGCTAGCTGTACGGGCACTCTCAGAGACCGGTCCAAGGTAGTCTCGGAGAATACCGAGGAACCCGGTTGCGTCCTTTGCAATACTCTCGGGCACACCACCAACTATCGCGGGTGCCCGAAAGCCTTCTGACCTTCGCACTACTCTACGCGCACCGCCCCGGCACAAACCGCTCTGTGCCCCCAGAGACTCTCTCCTTGGGAACGCCTCCATTCCAATTTCAATAAGGAGTTCCCACTCCCTCCCATTCCCAAGACTGCGTTTGCACCCTCCATGCAAAACAAGTCCCTACTACCTATCCAAGCCCACCGCCTGGCAGGTGGCTGCCAGGCTGCCACCGCTGCGCCTCCAGCACCCGCTCCCCAAACCTTCTGCGCAATCCCGCCTAGCCGGGGACCAAACCCTCCATCGAGCCTAGACTCAGACTTCGCTCTGGTGGAGTTAAGTTAGTGAGCTCGAAACATAATTAAACAGATGAGGGCAAAGGTCGTGCCCACCACTGTAGCGCTGCGGTTTCATAAAATCGCTTGTCAATTGGACAACTTTAGAATCAATCCCTAACGGCTATAATAATCGCAAAAAAAAGTCATACGTGAGATTCGTTTTCAAACTGCCGCTCTGTACAGTCAAGGTACGACTGGTGCGCTCCCGTGCACAGTCCGATTCGATTCTGCAAATTGCTCGGTACTCGCTACCTGGCATTCTCGTCGAACGGCCCATTGTTTCGTTGTTACCAGGATTTTTGAATCTAGATAACAAAAAACAAATTCCTTGTTCTAACCACGCGGCGCTTTCAATCCGTGCATTTTAGTGGTGGACTAGTGGATGCCTAACGGTGCTAACGAAGCTTGTTCGAGCTTGACCGGCTCGGTTCGTGCATGTTTAATATAAGATAGTTTTATTGTGATATATATGTAAGGACTAACATAGGATATAAGTAATTTGTTACTAACATCTATAGTCGTAATTTGTAGTATTATTAAGATTGTCAGCGGGAGTCAAGCTTAGGGCACGCCCTAGGGACCTACACACCTCCCAACACACCCCCGGGGTGTGTATTGTAGGTTTTAGACTAGGGCGATAACTCCAATGCCTTTCCCACCCACACACTATGATTCGCCTATGTCCCTTCCCGACGCTCCTTCCCCTCCACTTCCACCCGTCCCAGTCCCAGTCTTAATCTCAACACACAGAGCGGAAGGACTCCCCACCGCCCCTGTTTTTCAGGGCAAAGCCAAGTGGACCTAAGTGTCCTCCTCGCTCACTTCTAATAAAATTCATTATACTTCCGCCCACCCCCCCGAGCACGCTATTCCCCCCAAGACCATAGGGCCCTTACAAAACTCCATAAGTGGCTTTTCACACATAGGTCCTCCCTGAGGAGAAATCCCTCCGAGTGGGGGTCCGCTACACCCCCCACGAAATCACCACAGAAATCACTACTGTCACACTGCGGCTCAACAATATGTCAATTATATAATTTCCTCGTTAATTTTTAGTGGCTACCACAACCGCATATAGAAGAGTTAAACCCTGATCGCTAAAAATAGTGACTTTCAATGCGGCAAACTAGGAAAACGAGTCGAGAATCAAGCAGGTGGTCCACCTAATGGTAAGTGGCTACCGTCGCCTATGGACATTAGCAATACCAGTGGATTTGCCAATGTGTTGCCGACCATTATAAAGCCTAGAAGTAGTACCAGTAGGTGCTTGGCGACAGGTTTTCGACTTGAGGGTGGGAACCAGCTACTACAAAGTACCCTACCACTGTGCTATTGTTTCCTCACGATGTTTTCCTTTTATCCCCCAACAGTGGAATGAAATTTCATCGGGATTCCTAAACCTCTCATAGACATATCGATCAGTTAAGACGGAGCGCGCATAATTGCTGATGATGTCCTATTGTTTATTTTTACTGTCAAATCAAATTAGATATTTTATGTTTCACAGAGACATGTCTTTAATCACCATGCTTTTTAATATTAAAAACTTTGTAAGTAGTTGCCAGTGTGTTGTCCGCAGTAGGTGGCGGTTCAATTATTCTTTTGAATAATGTCATTGTAAAGAGGGCCGAGATGATACAATTATAATTATAAATTATATATTCAGAAATAAATTAGAAACCAAATCACTATTCGTTTTTATTGTCACACTTCAGAATTACAACCGACTGGCCTTAAAATCATTTTACAATGCTTTTTAATAACTTTCTGCCCCTCCTCTCCACACCTCGCCACACCATACCAAGCCCCTCCACATCCGTCCGCCTCGCCTCATTGTTTAGTCAGTACAACTCCTCTTTATTCGTTACAGTCGGCCATCCTGAAACAATTGCACCGCAATTGGTGCACACACCCAATTAGCTCTCCAATAAATCAATTAAATCATCCCTAGTTACTACGTCATCGTCGCTACTAGTCTCACTACACTCTGGGGCACTTCGGTAGACCCGAAGAGAGTCTGCAGCTACTATCCCGGAGAATTTCTTGTAACCTCGCATACCCTTTACACTTCTTATCTCATATCGACCATTATTAAGCACATTTTGAATAATATAAGGCCCAGAATAAAGCACTTGTAATTTGTTATTGACGCTCTTAACTTCTCCCCCAGATGGTGCTTGTTTCCAAAGTACCAAGTCACCTTTTTTGAAAACCTTTTCAGGCTTATGCCGTTTATCATAATTTCGTTTCATTACTTGTGCCTGTAGTTCTAATTTCTTTGAAGCATTTTTACGCTTCTCACTTACTGGTATAGACTCTTCATTACCTACTAGATTCGGCATCAACCTACCTTTATGACTAAACATAATCTCATAAGGATGATAACCTAGACTTTCATTAACTGTATTATTTATACCCCAGACTGTGTCTGGTATACATTCAGTCCACATGTTGGGATCTAAATTACGAGTACGCATAGCATTTAACAGTGTACGATTATACCGCTCCACTTGCCCATTTGCTCGTGGACATGCAATAGCGTTCAAGGTATGACGGAATTGATATCTCAATGAAAACTCCTTAAAAACCCTACTAGTAAAGGCTAAATTTCTATCAGATATAACTCTTTTGGGGAAACCAAATAAGCTAAACACGTCTTTAAGTACTGCAACCGTTTCTATGGAGTTAACAGTTCTAGTTGGGCGGGCTAATAGAAACTTTGTAAATGAATCTACTACCATGAGGATGTACTGGTGCCCTTTTTTTGTTCTACAAAATGGGCCCAGGTGGTCAATGTGAACTACTTCCATTGGAACCGTAGGCTTGGGAATAGGGTGTAATTCACCACTTGGTTTCCCGTGATTTCCCTTAGCGTACGCACACTCTAAACAGTTACTTATGTACTTCTTAATAAATCTAGTCATTTTGGGAAACCAATAATCAGACTTGATTAATTCCTCACACCGTTTAATACCTACATGACCTATTTGATCGTGAAACTTTTGCATAAATTTCCACCTGGCAAACGTTGGCACCACTAATCTATCCCCATGTAATGTTTTCCTATATAATCGATCGTTCTTTATTTCGTAATTATTTAAGACATCATTGCACGCGTTACCCTCCGATAACTGTTTAATTATATTATGCAATTTGTCATCCTGCAACTGTATAGTTAAATACCAGTCTTCACTAGATATCATATTTATATTAACGGACACAGGAAATGGTTTCAATTTATCACTACTTTCCTTAACTGCCGTACTGCTTGGTGGGTTACGACTAAGAGCATCGACGTGCTTCATGCGATCCCCAGGTCTATATTCGATTTGAAGATCGTACTCCTGAATTGTAAGCCACCAACGCGCTATACGAGGAACTAGATCTCTCTTTAGCAACGTATATCTAACAGCGGAACAATCCGTCACTACTTTAACTGGTTTTCCATAAACATAAACCCGAAAATGTTTTAAAGAATCAACAACAGCCAATGTCTCAAGCTCGTAACTATGGTACATCGATTCCTCACGAGAAGTAACCCTACTAAAATAAAACACTGGTTTTAATTCTCCCTCGTTATGTTGAAATAAGATACCCGCTATCCCTATTTTACTGGCATCAGTATGTACCTCACAAGGTAGTAAGGGATCATATAAAGCAAGTACTGGACGTGAACATAATTTTTGCTTTAACTCGTTAAAAGAACTATCATGATTACTACCCCATAACCATGTGGAAGACTTTTTAGTTAAGTCTGTCAATGGTTTTGCTATGAGGGCGAATTGATTAATGTACTTCCTAAAATAGCTGCACAGACCTAAAAACTGACGCAACTGATGTAAATTACTAGGCTTGGGAAAATTAAAAACTGCTCCTATCTTTTGATTACCGGGCCTGATACCATCCGCACTTATTACATGACCGAGAAATGACACTTCTGATTTGAGAAATGCACATTTTTTGAAGTTTAACTTTAGGTCAGCTTTACGCAGTTGAATAAACATTCTTTCTAATAGCTTTAAGCCTTCCGTGATAGTTGAGGTCGATAGTAAAATGTCATCCATAAATGTCACTATTTCATCACTATTCACAAGTTTTACTAATTTTTGAATGACCCGCATAAATACTGACGGTGAGTTTGCTAAACCAAATGGTACCCTCAAATATTCATAAAGGCCATCCGGAGTAACAAACGCAGTTTTATTAATTGAATCCGGATGAATTTTCACATTATGGTAACCAGAAAATAGATCTAAATTTGTAAAATACTTTTTACCGGCTAATCTAGATAGTTGGTCGTCTATGTGAGGCATAGGAAAACGGTCTTTTACAGTTATTGCATTTAAATCTCTATAGTCAACACATAACCTATAGTCTCCATTTTTCTTACGCACTAGAATAATCGGGGATGCATATTCAGAATTAGATTCCCTAACAATGCCACCGTCTATCAGTTCATCGACTATTTTTGTTACAGCTTGTCGTTCCGTATGCGCTAATCTATATGGTTTGCGAACTACAGGTTTATTGGTGTTGAGTGTAGTGTATAGACATTGATAGTTGTGTATAACTCTGTCGTCTCGAGCAACGCACGCGCGGTGTAGCGGGGCGGGATGGGACTAGCCTACCGACCGCCGCGGAGAGAAGACGCGGACGCTTGCTGCGAGCCGATATCACCCAACTAGTACACAAGCTCTATAACAAGCCGTACAGTAGCCGAGTACATTACATGTGGCGACGAGACAAACTGTGAGTAAATTAAGATTTAATAACAAAATAAAGGAAAGCATACGTGGACAAAATAATTATACTATCCAACTACAATCGTTGAATAATTAAAATTTACGGACCACGAGGCACTGGCTATATTCATGCATGACAAACTACCAAGTTTTTATCAAAGTGATTATTTTGTAGGTAACTAAGTAACTACCCACCCACTGGATTTCTTCACAGACGTTGTTTTATTCTTCAATAGTCACCGAAAGTATAGTGTGGTGAGCAGTTTTAGCTACGGGGCATTCAATTGTGACTGAGCATTTAACTGCGATCTGAGACAGATAATAAAAGCATTAAATTGCGTATATCGATGAATACTTATAGTGTATAACTTGCATTAAATTGTGGAGATTTACCAGTAGGTATAGCATTAAATTGCGGACATACCTACATGGCATTAAATTGCGAAGTTTTCATGGGTTAAAATTTTATGTTTACATTTTGACGACCCATTCGCCGCTTGGCGGCTGCGCGCTGATTAATACTCACGCGCTAACGCCATAGTACTGCACAGTATGACGACGACGTGTCGTCATGTGCGCACAGGGTGTGTTTCCTATGACCACTACGTTTCGTCATAAGCGCCGAATTACATAGATACTGCGGGCGTAGATACATACCTACGTAGCGTACTAATCATAACATAGGTACAGTAGACGCTTCATTACTAGTATTAGATTGTGATAGCGTGTTAAAATCTATAAAATGCAACATAGTTACTGCCTTGTCAACAGGTAGCCCCAAATGGCACAGTACACTTTAGAGAAGTTTGAATGTGAAGGGGAGGTCGGGTCAGTCTCTGTCCGTTGGGAGAGATGGAAAAGAAGTCTAAATATTTACCTCGAGGCGGCAGGCATAGACACCGAGGCAAAGAAAAGAGCTAGTCTTTTACATTTTGGTGGTACCGAGTTACAAGAAGTCTTCTACAACATCCCGGGAGCTAATGCAACTGAAGGCGAACTTTTTAACATCGCGATCGAAAAATTAAATAACTACTTTGCACCTAAACAGAGCAAAGTGTATGAGCGACACCTGTTTCGTCTCCTAAAACAGGAACAGGATGAGAAGTTCGAAAAATTTCTTATCAGACTTCGACTGCAAGCAAAGAAATGTCAGTTTGGTGAAAAAGAAGACGAGCATATCATAGACCAAATAACTGAAAAGGGTAAGACAGAAGAACTCCGAAAGAAGATACTGAAAACAGGGGACAAGATCACTTTGGATGAAATAGTTGCAGAAGCGAATACACTGGAAGCCATAGATCGCCAATTAGGAAATTTTGGTGCGAAACCTGTGGAAAGTCAGTCAATCAATAGAGTAAGTACAGAGACATGGAAGGAGAAGAAAAAAATAAAAAGATTGGAATGTAGCAGATGTGGAAGTACCAGACATTTGGCTCGTGACAACAACTGCCCTGCAAAAGGAAAAGCTTGCCTTAAATGTGGCATCTTGGGTCACTTCAGAAATCAATGTCGGACAAAACAAACTCAGAAGAGGAAATTGGAAGGAGTAGAATCATGGAACAGTCAGGGAATAAAGAAAAAAAGCAGGACAACAAATAACACCGAAGAAACTGCAAACATAAGCACGGATGAAAGAAAAGTCGACTACATTTTCAATATCGAGAACGACGCAAAGGTCACATGCAACATAGGTGGAACCAACGTAGAGATGTTGATAGATTCGGGCTGCAAGCACAATCTTATAACGGACCAAACCTGGGAAAGAATGAAGAAAGATAGCGCTCAAGTTACCAATCAAGATCCGAATCCTGACAAAACGTTCGTAGCTTACGGGAGTGCAACACCGCTGAAGCTGTTAGGATCATTCAAAGCTACGATAAAAGTTGCCGGAACATCACAAGACATCACAACATTCTACGTGATTGAAAACGGTACGCGTGACCTACTTGGACGTGTGACGGCAACCTCATTGGGAGTACTTCGAATCAATTTGGATATCAACCGAATTGAAACGGAGGCGTTTCCAAAATTTAAAGACGTTTTAGTTACCATTCCGATTGACGATTCAGTGAAGCCAATTGCTCAGCCATATAGGAGAATTCCCATCCCACTTGAAGAAAAAGTAGAGAGGAAACTGAAAGAATTACTGAAAAGGGACATTATAGAAGTCGTGAAAGGTCCTTCTAACTGGATCTCGCCTATAGTCCCTGTGCTAAAAGACGGAGGGGACATCCGATTATGTGTCGATATGCGCCGAGCAAATGCGGCTATACAACGTGAAAACCACCCACTGCCAACGATGGAAGAACTGTTGCCAAAAGTTCGAGAAGCCAAAATCTTTAGTAAACTAGACATACGAGATGCGTTCCATCATATTGAACTTCACCCAGACTCAAGGCATATCACGACCTTTATTACCAGCAAAGGTTTGTATCAATACAAAAGGATGATGTTTGGTATCTCGTGTGCGCCAGAGATTTTCCAAAAAACACTAGAACGAATCCTTTTAGGTTGTGAAGGAGTCATCAACTTCATAGATGACATCTTGACGTTTGGGAAAGACGTAGTAGAACACGACTTAAGGCTTAAAAAAGTTTTGGCGGTGTTAGAAGAAAATAACGTGATGTTGAGGGAAGACAAATGCATTTTTGGAATGAAGAATGTCCACTTCCTAGGGCATGAACTTTCAGAACAGGGAGTTAAACCACTAGACAAGTATATCTTGGCTATAAAGGGATTCAGAGCTCCGACGAATATCGCCGAACTGCAGAGTTTTATGGGCTTAGTGAATTACGTGGGAAAATGGATCCCCCACTTAGCAACGGTAACAGAACCCCTCAAACAACTGCTACGGAAAAGAACGGGAAGAAACACGGACATTCAAGATGACTGGAGAGATGCCCAAAAGAACGCATTTAATGATCTCAAGGCGGCACACATGAAGGTACCAAATTTAGGTTACTACAATCCTCACGATAAGACTGTGTTGATTGCAGATGCAAGCCCAGTGGGTCTGGGTGCAGTGCTAGTGCAAATCAACAAGAATGGGCCGAGAATAATAGCATTTGGTAACAAAACCCTCAGCAGCTGTGAACGTCGTTACTGCCAAACGGAAAAAGAGGCCTTAGCCCTGGTTTGGGCAGTCGAACATTTCAATATGTTCCTGTATGGCAAGGTGTTCGATCTAGTAACGGATCATAAGCCTTTGGAGGTGATATTCGGCCCGAAAGCAAAACCGTGCGCTCGTATTGAAAGGTGGGTGTTAAGACTGCAATCCTATAATTTCAAGGTGAAATATAGTCCGGGCAAGACCAACATAGCCGATCCACTATCGAGACTCTGTGAAGTGGCAACAAATCCAACGGCTTTATTTGAAGACCATGTTCGAGCGGTTACCGAAACTGCACGACCAGTAGCCATCCCAACACAAGAGATCACTGAGAGTTCCCTTGGAGATGCAGAGATACAGAAGGTTAGAGATGGCCTTTACAATGGCAACTGGGATGAAACGGTTAAAGCCTATAAACTTTTCCAGAATGAATTATGCTTTTATGGCGATATTCTCCTCAGGGGGACGAAAATTGTAATCCCAACCAAATTACGCAGAAGAGTTCTGGAAGCTGCACACGAAGGCCACCCAGGGATAGTCGCGATGAAGAGCAGATTAAGGACCAAGGTATGGTGGCCTAAGTGCGACAAAGATGCTGAAAACGTATGCAAAGCCTGTAAAGGATGCATTCTGGTCTCTGCTCCCTGCGCCCCAAACCCATTAAAAAGAAGAGATTTACCTTCTGAACCATGGGTTGACATAGCAATTGACCTCATGGGCCCCTTACCTAGTGGAGATTATATCCTAGTAGTTGTGGATTATTACACCAGATATAAAGAGGTGAAAACGTGCAGAACAATAACTAGCTCCGAAATAATCGGAATGCTTAAAGACATTTTTAGCAGACTTGGCAATCCGGTCTCGCTTACATCAGACAACGGGAGACAATTTACCAGCGAAGACTTTAAGAGTTTCTGTGCAGAGAGGAACATACGACTCTATAATACCATTCCCTACTGGCCGCAACAAAACGGAGAAGTGGAGCGCCAGAATAGGGACATCCTAAAACGCCTCAAGATTTCTCAAGTAGAGAAAAAAAACTGGAAGGAGGCTCTTCGTGAGTATATGGTGATGTACAATAGTACACCTCACACAGTCACAGGAAAAACACCTGCAGAACTGTTTTTTAGACGACAATTTCGAGACAAGCTACCTATGATTCAGGACATGACGCATCTCTCAGTGGATCTTGAAATGAGGGATAGAGATAAGGAACTAAAAGAAAAAGGGAAGGAATATGCGGATAGGAAGAGAAGAGCCACTAGTTGTGAATTGGAAGTTGGAGATAAAGTATACGTCAAGAACATGACTAAACAAAACAAGCTGAGCTTAAACTATGAACCCGAAACACATACCGTCGAAGCGAACAAAGGAGGGGACGTAAGTCTTCGGAACGATGAAACTGGTCAGCAAATCAGACGGAACGTCGTACACCTAAAACGAGTGGAAGGACAATGGAAGGTACTAGATGGTGAGGAAAATGCTAGTGAAACTCAAACTAACGATAATAGTGATGTAAATCAAACATAACAATAATAACAAAATAATTGATGATTAAAATGTTAAAATAGTAATGTTAAAGTAAAATAATATTTTGTTTAAAATGTTTATTAAATTACTATATATTTGGTGATTATGAATGTATTTAATTTGTAAGTTAACCTGATCACAGTTCCTTAACTGAAACAATAATAAGGGAGGGATGTAGTGTATAGACATTGATAGTTGTGTATAACTCTGTCGTCTCGAGCAACGCACGCGCGGTGTAGCGGGGCGGGATGGGACTAGCCTACCGACCGCCGCGGAGAGAAGACGCGGACGCTTGCTGCGAGCCGATATCACCCAACTAGTACACAAGCTCTATAACAAGCCGTACAGTAGCCGAGTACATTACATTGAGTTCAATAGTCATTTCACCCAAGTGTGTGCAACCTATTTCGTTATTGGAACTTGCAAAACAATCCCTATAAGATTTCAACATTTTAATGAGGTCTCCCGAATACTTCGTATCAATATCTCCTATATTAATATTTGCTAACTCAGTTTCAAATTTATCAGCATTCTCATCTCTCCTCAGAGTAACACAATTAAAACTCACCTCACTATCAGTCGTACACTTCTCAGCTCTTGTAACCGTTGTTCCTTTTTTCCACTCAATCGGGCTGGAACCGATGTTGCAGACCCTCAGATAGCCATTCCCGTTACGGAGTATCACACTGGGTATGGCATACATGACATCTCCCATGTTGTATCGCCGCGGCTTCGTGCAGTAGTCTCCCAATCCAACTCCGTGAACTGCCACGCGTACCAGATTGTCTCCAACGGACAGACTTGCGTCTTCTATAAGTTCAACTCTAAAACAGCTAGCTTCATTAAACATATCAATATTCATTAAATCACTGGCGTCACTCCGAGCCTTTGATAATTTTACTCCGTATTTGGACACATTTAACATTATATCTTCCCTATTTATGACAGTCTGTCCTATTATTAGGACAACATCCCCCAAATCAACTTCCGTAACTACTGCTGTAGTTCTTATTTGTATTTTGTCCACCAGTAAATCGAACTTAACTTCTCCTATTGCGCGAACTGAGCAACCATTGAAACCTTTTAAAATCATGTTGGTAGGACTCATTTGAAGTTTAAGAGCATCGGATGCTTCTTTATAGATCACGTTGAGCTCACTTCCTGTATCTAAATAAGCTTTCATAAATACCTCATTCACTTTGACATTTTTCTTGTATGCGTCGTTCATTTGAGATAGCAATTGGACTTTCTTTTTATTTTCTCCGTTGCCATCCTCCATACTGCACGCACTTGCCACGTGTCCCAATTTACCACACCTGAAACACTTACGTTTGTCGGGTAATTTACACGTAGTTGCCACATGTCCTACCTCGTTACAGCGGTAGCAGACTGGTAGTTTCCGAGCGTTGGAATCTCTCAAAGATAGACCGGTACTTGTAGATGCTTCACTTCTTGGCGCACCAAGTGTCTTCGTAGAAGCATGTTGAAATTTTAGAAAATTACCTTGATACGTATCAAAAGCTGACAAAAAACCTTCATACAGTTCGTCTGGGGTGGAGCACTGGAATGCTTGTGCATTGGCCCTCAGTTCCTGTGGTAGCCCTCGAACGATACACGATACCGCCGCTTGATCACTCAGTTGACATCTATAACACATGGCTAATTTCTCCTGGAAATACTTAGTCATAGATTCTGATGAAAGTTTCTTTCTAGTCATAAGTTCATCTAATAACGATGCGTAATCATGATGACGTGGAAAAGCTCTTATGATCATGGATTTCCATTCTTCCCACGAGTGATCGTAAGAATCCAATCTGATAAACCAAAGTTTAGCCTGACCATGCAATTTCGATTGTAAAATATAAGATTTTGTTTCATTACTCCAATGGTAGATTACCCCCAATTGCTCAATTTTATTAATCCAACTTTTTATATTCAAATCACGATTATCGGGATCAAAATCAGGCACTAACTTTTCAGTATTTTGAAGCCTCGTGAACTTATTGCAATGCAACTCCTCGTGGTTATTATTCAATAACTTTTTAACGGCCTCGTCTACTTTTCTTTTAATTAATTCCTTTACAGAGACTGAACGAGTATAATTACTGGTTTCACCTACTTGCGATTTTCGGCTCCTTTTTGATGGTGTAGAATCATCTGTCGTTTTATGTGATCTCTTCATCTTGTCTTGAGTTTTGTAATCCCACACTTCTGATTGTAAAGAGGGCCGAGATGATACAATTATAATTATAAATTATATATTCAGAAATAAATTAGAAACCAAATCACTATTCGTTTTTATTGTCACACTTCAGAATTACAACCGACTGGCCTTAAAATCATTTTACAATGCTTTTTAATAACTTTCTGCCCCTCCTCTCCACACCTCGCCACACCATACCAAGCCCCTCCACATCCGTCCGCCTCGCCTCATTGTTTAGTCAGTACAACTCCTCTTTATTCGTTACATCATATTTATGGAACGTAAAGATATCTGTAGCCTCTCGGTTGAGCGCGTTTGTGAGGTGTCTTGTGCAGAGTTAGAAAGCTATATAAGTGTTTGTGTGTATAGGCCACCAGCATAGCTCATTTTTCATTGTTCTGTTTTACAATGGAAGATATGCGGCGATTTTTATATAGATATTCTTACCAACTCAACTGAAAAAAGTAATTTTGTTGCTTTGTTTAAATCATATAACCTAGAGTTGTTATTTATTAATGAGCCAACATGTTCAACTGCCACTTCGTCTACTTGCACAGATAATGTAATAAGTAATAGTAGGTAAATCAATCATAAGTGGCGTTCGCTCTGATTATATGGCACAGATTGTCGAATTGTCGTATAAATTACAAGTCTCTAAGGTAATGAAAGAAATAAGATCAATCACAAAGGTAAGATTAAATAATTTTAGCACAAATTTGGAATTTAAACTCAATAGTAAGAAATATAATAGTAATGCGCCCAATGACTTGTATGATGATATTATGTACTATTTGTGAGGACCTTAATAAAGCCTGTCTTATTAAAAAAGTGAAGGTAAACAGTAAAGTGGAATTTAGAGACTGGGCCACTGAGAAAAAGAAGGGATAGGCTGTATGAACTCTTTGAATTAAGATCATTCCATAAACTATGTTAGAAAATTATTAAAATTTGTGTGTAATCAAGCAAAATCGTCACAAACGCAGTTTTTTATCTTTAATTATTTTCATATATTTTATTTTAACATTTAGTTTAAGTAGTTAAGAAAAGGTTGTTATTTTTGTTAGTAGATAAAGTTAGTTAGTTAGTAGATAAATTATAAACTAAGTAGTAGTAGATAAAGTAGTAGTCGTTTAGTTTAGTTTATTATTTAAGTAGTAGTAGATAAAGTTAGTTAGTAAATAAATGATTGTTGTAAATATAGTAAAGTAGTTTTATTAATTCAAATTAATAGCCACAAAATAGGTTTAGCATCGAATAAAATTAAGGCAGTTTTTAATGTTATAAATACGGAATCGGGAATCGCGATGTTTGTGTTTGTCGAATAAATGGTTTCTTTCTTCTTCTTTCTTTCTACACTATTATAATTATGTATGTTTATTGTTGGAAATTATTATCAATTTTATTCTTAAAAGTTTTGGTATGTTCTGTTATTTTATATATTTCTTTCTTATAGTATTATTGTTAAAATAATTGGTAAGTTGTTATGTTATAATTTAAGTTATTAGTTAAGAATAGTGTGGTAGATTGTAATGTAGGTAGTTTACTATAACCATTATAATGACGCTAGAGGGTAGGTTGTCATACCAATGTATTTGACTTTCAGTCTGCAATATACCGTGATCAAGTAAGACGCCTTTTTATTCACTTCTCATCTAGTATTTTTTAGCAATGACTAAGGCAACTTGGACTGTTGGCCAGTTGGAATTCATTTGCGACGATCGTGTACCGATCGAATGCCTCACAATCAATTTGTCTACCCGATCGGGGCTGCAACCGAGCAGGTCTGATTAAGGGGGATTGTCTTTAAATTAAGGCATTAGATTTTCAACTTGAAAGTGGCGATGCAAACGGGTAGATAATACAAAGAATTCTTCCTCCGTGCTCTGGATTCCTCACGATGTTCACCGAAAGCTCAAGATCTTTGTACATCGCGTGACAGAGACAGAGATGGAATTCGCACCTTTCCGCGCCGACTTTCTGTCGGATTACAAGAGCGCGCGCGGATGACGTCATCAAATCCGGCGCGTAGGTGCGCGTCCACTTTTATCAAGCAATATAGCTGAAAATAATTCATTTCCCGAATCCACGGTACCTAGATACCTTTGTAATTCTAATTTTTTTTTTGCACATGACCTGCTGGGGCAGAAGTTAATGAGTTAAAAAATTACACAAAAAAATCTATAAAATAAATAAAATTTAAATAAGCGATGCGGTAGTAAACGAGCGGTAAATTGTTAATGCGATGAAATCGACGCGTACACAATCAATATTTTGGCTAATTGTGGTTGCATGACTGAAGTTGTTTCAGGGTAAAACACCATCACCACAAACATATTAAGCACTGGCTAATGCAAGCGACTCCACCCGCTTTGTTATTTTAAATTTCATCCAAATCCGTTCAGTGCGTGCGTGAAAGAGTAACAAATATCCATCTATCCATCCATCCTTAAACATTTGCGGATAACATAACACATGAATCATGATTTAAGTGCTCTGTCAGTCTGTATGTCTGTTACTCATCATCAATAAGTCTATTTTCGTACTGATTCTACTAGTGCAAAACGCATAATTTGTGATGAGTTACAGTCACTGGACGGCCTCAAGAAGTGATCTGGAAACTGGACCCGAAGTCGTAAATCATTATACAGAATGCTTTTTTAGTCGTTGGCAATACTTGCAGGGGTGGAGTACTCATCAATATGACTAACTATTATTAGGGGACCAACTGTGAAATCACGAAAAAAATATCGGCTGTTCCATACAAAAGTTCAATACGTACTCGACCAAAATGTATGAAGCAACTTTTTTATTAAACGCTATATCAGAGTTGGTCCTATTGAGAAAGTTGTTCATATTGATGAGTACTTCCACCACTGCAAGTATTGCCAGCGACTAAAAAATCTACCTGTATAAAGATTTCGTTATTTGGTTGCGCGGGAGCACCCACACAGTACCTACTAAAGCTACAGAAACTTACATTAATTAATATCAGCAAATAACATAGATTTTTTTTTTTTTACATTGTATAGGCTTATGTTTGACCACAATCTCACTATGGTAGGTGATGATGAGGCCGAAGGTGGTAAGCACACAAAGCCTAGAAGGATCTGACTCTCAAGTGCAGCTGCCGGAACACACCAATAGGTGTTTGGCGACAGATTTTCAACTTGAGGGTGGTAGCCAGCCAGGCGGGTACTACAAAGTACCCTACCACCGTGCTATGGTTTCCTCACGATGTTTTCCTTCACCGAAAGCTCAAGCTCATTGTAGGATTCGAAC
This sequence comes from Tetheella fluctuosa, assembly GCA_951216915.1. Lineage (NCBI taxonomy): Eukaryota > Metazoa > Arthropoda > Insecta > Lepidoptera > Drepanidae > Tetheella > Tetheella fluctuosa. Next base: position 4,424,840 of record OX578242.1, on the reverse strand, counting down.
CCACGACCTTCGCCGCGGCATCCGACGTCACTACCACTGAGCTATCATCGCCTTAAAATTAATAATATTGGAAACATATAGACGAAGCAAATAAATGTAAAAGGTTTATACATTTATTTGCTTCGTCCATCACTTCGCACTTGCGTAACACAAACGCTACATTGAATTGAAGTTTATTGACTTGTTCAAGTTAAGTTACGTGCGAGTGGCTACCTAAGATATGTCTACAGTTACGATAATAAGCTGTATAAATTGGTGGTCTTATAAATTTATTTCAAAACTAGCTTCCGCCCCGCGGTTTCGCCAGCGTTCGAATGTAGCCTATAGCCTTCCTCGATAAATGGGCTATCCAACACTAAAATAATTATTCAATTCGAACCAGTACTTCCTGATATTAGCGCGTTCAAACAAACAAACAAACTCTTCAGCTTTATAATATTAGTACACTAGCTTCCGCCCCGCGGTTTCCCCTAATAATAGTTGTTCATATTGATGAGTACTTCCACCCCTGCAAGTATTGCCAACGACTAAAAAAGTATTCTGGAGTTCGGGTCCAGTTTCCAGATCACTTCTTGAGGCCGTCCAGTGACTGTAACTCATCACAAATTACTTAACCACTTAGCATCACTTAGCACGAGGTCGTTCGTTTTACGAAATGTAAATAATTCAAGTTTCAAGTGACAGTGTCAATCATATCAAGTGACGGAGCTGTAATGTATGTTTGTGTGTCACTAGTGTAGTTACGTAATATTGAAAAAAAAAACCAAAAGATCATCGCTAACTTTTTGTGGCTGCCACACACGTCTTACTTGTACACAGGGGTAGCCACATACAGTCACAACTCCATGTGTCAAAAATTAAATGTCTCTAGTAACTTTTGCCCTGCGATTTTACTCGTGTTTCTGACGGATTCACGGTCCTATGTTTTATTCCAGAGGATGATCTATCAATATACCAAATCTCATCTCAGATTACGATGTGAGTGGCACATACATGGACCTAGAAAAATAAGGCGGACGCCACCTCATAAAACAATTACTGAAGCACCCACAGTAAGCCAGCTCGCTTAAATGCATACACGTCCGGCACGCACACATTCACACCACACGAAGCCGGCCGCCCGCCATTACGCTCCGAACCACACACACACACACAGTTACGTCGCCACCTTTTTGGTGATTCAATAGTTTCTTAGCGGCCATCTGTCCCCTTTTTTTTCTAGGTCCATGAGCACATATCCACTCGACAAACACACCGACAGACTTTCGCACTTTAATTTGAATTGATTTCATTATAATATATACAGGTTGTAACAAAAAGGGGGTTGTTAGGGACATCATTCTGAACAATGTATATATGTATTAGCTAATTCCTCCTTTTTAGGGTTCCGTACCCAAAGGATAAAAACGGGACCATATTACTAAGACTTCGCTGTCTGTCCGTCCGTCTGTCCGTCCGTCTGTCTGTCTCCAGGCTGTATCTCAAGAGCCGCGATAGCTAGACAGTTGAAATTTTCACAAATTATGTATTTCTATTGCCGCTATAACAACAAATACTAAAAACAAAATAAAATAAATATTTAAGGGGGCTCCCATACAACAAACGCGATTTTTTGGGTGCAACCTATATGGTAGTTCCCGTTGACCTAGAATCACGAAATTTGGCAAAAAGCAAGGTCTTACAGCACAAATAAAGGGAAAATTCCAAAAAATATAAAAGTTGAAAATTAAAGGGTGTCCCCATACATACATAGTAAAGCCAATTAATAAAGACCTCTGAGTTGTATGGGCGCCCATACAATTTAAGAGATCTAGCTTAATTGGCACAATCCTCAAATAAGGTAAATAAATAAAATTGTGCATTTCCCGTGATGGACGAACGATGGAAGTTTGTAAAAAACCCTCGGTGCGCGAGTCCAACTTGCACTTGGCCGGTTTTTTCTTTTTTTTGTCAGAAACCATGGGCCGGCACACCTCACTAAAATTTCACGGAAATCGGATGAACGCATATGTTACAGACAGAAAGACAAACATTGACTTTTATATATAAACTAGCTTTTCACCCGCGGCTTCGCTCATAATGCTCATCATGTCCTGCTAGCCAATTTCGATGAAATGAACAATATAAAAGTAAATTTCAAAAATCTTTGAATAACATGTTTATGTTTTGCTCCAAATTAATCTCTGTCTATCTGTGAAAGCAACATGATAATCCGTTCAGTAGGTCCGAAAATGTGTGTTAATAAACAGTAAGACAGACAGAAAAGAATTTAAGAAATCGCTGGTTTATGTTCTATATAAGTACTCTCTTTAGTTACCCCCTTTAGTAATGAATAAACTCAAAAACTACTGGACCGATTTCAATAACTCTTTCACCATTAGAATGCTACACTATCCCTGAGTAACATGGGCTATATTTTATCCCGGGAAGGCGGGTGAAACCGCGCGAAAAAACTAGTCTTTAATATACAGACAGGATTCTACTGTTCTTATTATAGGTACATTAATTTTTATTTGCGTAACAAATTTTAATTATGTAGCCAAATTACAATAAATATTTTATAAATTAATAACAGCATGGACGTAAAATTTTAATGTACAAACTTACTTTTAAATATGCTTACAACATTGGTAATAAAAATATAAATATGTATTACGCTTCTTTTTTATTGCTTCTTTATTCATCCTACATATAATATACCTATTATCTATCTATATTATAAAAGGTAATGTCTCTACGTCTGCCTGTTTGTTAGAGCGCACATAACTCGACCACTACACCTTGGCATAGAGATAGATTATAGTCTGGAATAGCATACAGGGTGATTTTGTTATCACTGGCAATACTTGTAGGGGTGGAAGTACTCATCAATGTGAACAACTTTTATTATAGGGCTAACTCTGATATCGCGTAAAATAATATGGTTGCTTCATACATTTTGGTCGAGTAGGTATTGAACTTTTGTATGGAACAGCTGATAATTTTTTCATGATTTCACAGTTAGTCCCATAATAAAAGTTGTTCATTTTGATGAGTACTTCCACCCTTGCAAGTATTGCCAGTGATAACAAAATCACCCAGTATAGGCTACTTTTTACCCCGAGAAAACATAAGATCCCTCCGGAACGTGAGCAGGGCGGAAGTGCCCGGTGTAAAAAAGGTTATGGAAACAATAAAATTAGGAAAGAACCGAAAAATCGTAATAAAAACTAAATTTTGTAACTCAAACCGTACACCATGCGGTCTATGTTATTGATCTCACGAGGTACGGAGTTTACCGGGTCATCTAGTTATACAGGCTGGCGACGATCTAATCACAATAAATCATTCTGTGTATTATATACCATAAAATTTATTTAAATTCTTAATATTTTAGACTGCAGACAGCTTTTTAGGATTCTTACTTTTCAATCAACCTGTATCTGCGTAAAGTACTAGACGGTTAATGACCTTTGTCGGGCGGCGCACGGCGCGGTGACCGCTTTGATTTTGCGGCAGCGTCCTTTGACAATGTGCGGCACGTGCCGTGCGCCCGTGCATAAAGGTGCTTTATTTGAGGTCAATTTTTACGCTATTTGTTTTGTTCGAAAAATGTATTTTTATTTATTAATTGTTTAAAAAGGATAATACTTTTGCAGCAACTAGTGGATGCTACTGTGTGAGTTATTGTGATTAGGTCGTCGCCACCCTGTATACACGATGATTTGTTTGTCTTTGGCAATACTTGCAGGGGTGGTATCGCGTACAATAAAACAGTTTCTTAGTACATTTTGGTCGAGTAAGTATTGAACTTTTGTATGGAACAGCTGATATATTTTTCGTGATGTCACAGTTAGTCCCATACATAGTAAAAGTTGTTCATATTGATGAGTACTTCCACCCCTGCAAGTATTGCCAACGACAAAAAAAAACAATCTGTATATAAAAATAATAAATAATGTAGAATAGGTATTGTTGTCTGGTCTCCATAGTGACTGTACTACTCTCTGCTTAGTTTATTATTAAATGGTCACGTTTGAATAACGTATAAGGATATTATTATGTCCAAGAATTAATAATATAAGTACTACTTAATTATTATGTATGTTTATTTACAACAAATATTTACAATCAATGTATAAAATACAAACTGTGATATATAGAAAACATCCTCAAAGCCCTCGCTGCTGTCGATAGGCAAGGTTCCCAACAGGCTGGCAGCGTTCCCTTTTTGGACGGCCAAGCTTATGCGTTGGCGGAAAAAGCTCCCAGCCCGATTTAATTATCAAATAAATTTTCGGCAGCCAAAGTATATTATGTAAATCCTAGAGTTAATAATAACAAATTCTTTAAATTTTGCATTTAGCATCATTCCGACCATAGGTCAGTAGAAGTGGCTGTTTATATTACATTATAATTATATATCTATACTAGCGACACGCCCAGGCTTCGCATGGGTAGCAGAGCATATGTATACAACAGCATTTTTTTTAAATAAGCATATACCAATGTAGGTATAGAGTCTATTGGTTCACGCGGCGCAAGCCAGTAAAGCTCCCAGTCGCGTCGGCATGATTTATTCCGACATCTTCAATAATCATCGTCATATTTCAGTTAATTGAATTATGTACCTAAACCTTCCTCATGAATCACCAGATACAGATACGTAATCGACAACCTAGATTTCGTCCTCGCCGGCGAGGACCGTCGCGACGTCCTTCCCAGTCTCGTCCCGATTAAGCGGCCCGAGCTGCATATTAGCAATCCGACCGATCCCCAAATAATATATTATATTGCATGCTAAGTCCTCCCTCATTCCCCAGGCAACGTCCTGAGCCGAGGTCGAGCCCCACAGGGGGCACCCTCAGGCTACCGTTGCCCAAAATTTATTTAGTTTTAGTTTTAAGTAGCGGTTGAGAGCCCTCAGCGCTCACCGCAAAAGTCCGCGTAACGGTGGAAGAAGGTCCCCTGGACCCACCACCTTCCTGTTCCAGTCAAAAAAATAAAAAAAAATCATGAATCACTCCGTACATTGGTGAAAACCGAATGAATATCCGTTCAGTTCCATATTTAGTCATATATTTAACTAGATTCCAGCCCGCGGTTTCACCCGCGTTCCCCAGGGATCTTATGTTTTCTCGGGATAAAGAGTACCCTATGTTCTTCTCCATACCATAGGCTATATGCATACCAAATTTCATCGCGATCGGTTCAGTGGTTTAAGCGTGTAAAGGTAACAAACAAACAAACTCACTTTCGCATTTAGTTAGGATGGTACGGAACGGAAACCTTCGTGCGCGAGTCACTTGGCCGGTTTTTTTGTCTATAAATAAATAAATATTCTGGGACATTATTCCTCACAGACGGCCATCTGACCCCAAACTAAGCAGAGCTTGTACAATGGAAGCCAGATAACTGGTATACTACATATACTACTTTTTCTTTTGTAAAGTACATACATACAGCCTATGCCAGAAACCAGTGATGATGTTAGTCTCGTTTCTTCTACCGTCAAACTAATTACGTCAAAACGAGACAGGGACACATGACGTAAAGCTGGAAACTATGCCTGCTGGTAGGATTTACCAGGTCTTAAAACCGAAAAGCCGGACAGACCAGCCAGTTTAGCTGGACATTTGGATAAAAAGACCGGACACCCTTAATTTTTTGTCTTACACGACTTTTTTTTTAGGTAAAACTATTTTTTTTAAATCATTTAATCAAGTGAATGAGTCTTCTTTATTATTAATCATTCCATATTCATTACAATATTAATTTCAATAATTGCCAAAAGGTCCATTTTAAAAAGCCTAACAAAAGCCGGACAGGCCGGACATCGACTTATTTGGCCGGACACGCAACCGAAAAGCCTGACTGTGTCCGGCTTTATCCGGACGCCTGGCAACCCTACCTGCAGGCATATACAATGTGGCAACGTGTCGGTGCCGTCAACAGCTAACCTAGTCACAATAGTAACATATAAGATCATTGTCAGAAACCATCATGCGCGTGCGCACAATAACTCACCTTTAGGAATGCATAAAAATGAAGTTACATAGAAACAAACAAGCAGACGGAGAAACTTGATTTTTATCATACTTATAGATATAGGTATAAGCAATGATATTAAAAGTAAAAAAGGTGTAGATAGGTTATAAGTGCTCAGCAAGCGGCACGTTAATGTGGCTAATTAGCCAGACTTGACCTCAGTGTCGCGATCGAATGTACGTAGGTAACCTGGGTACCTGGGTACTTATAAAGTATTATAAATTCGCATGTTTGTGTGGTTGTATTTATTTTCCCGTAAACATTAAGACCTGTAAAACGAAGGTAAAACCGCGGGGCAATATTAAATAATGTAACATGTTCCATATGATAATAATAGACAAGAACATAATATTTTGGAAATAAAAAAACCACGAATTTTAATATACGCAAATGTAGTCTCGAATCTATGTAATAATTTAAATATTAAAATATACTGATTAAGGCCAAGATATGGTTAATTAAACATTAAACATTCTGGGTACGCTGCCTTCTGATAGCGACTTTTTTAATTTAGATTTTTCTTACAGGGCTATTTTTAAAACACCGGCAGTGCTTCAGGGGGTGGAAGTACTCATCAATATGAACAACTTTTACTATGGACCAACCTTGAAATCGTGAAAAAAAAACAAACTTTTCATACAAAAAATCAAACTTGCTCAATCAAAATGTATGAAAAGTTTGAAATGAGTACCTCCACCCCTAAAGCACTGTCGGTGTTTTAAAAATAACCCTGAAAGAAAAATCTAAATTAAAAAAGTCGCTATCAGAAGGCAGCGTACCCAGAATGTTTAAGCTTCTTACTTTTAAGTTTTCTTTTTGTCAAGTGGAATTAAAAAAGTGTAGTATTGAATTTACACGATATTATAAATGATTTATTAAATATCTATACCTTATTAATGTATTAAAGCTGAAGAGTTTTTTTTTGTGTGAAACCTCTAATCTCTGCAACTACCAGTCGGATTAGAAAAAATCTTTTTGCATTTGATAGCCCGATTCTTGAGGATGTTCATAGACTATTTTTATCCCGAGAATGCGGGTGAAATCGTCCTGCTAGCTACCACGGGATCAAATCTGTCACCAAACACCTGCCAATATGTTTGCACCACGACATTTATTTGTGCAATTACTTTAGAGTAGTAGCTGGAGCAAATCAAATTTAACTCCAAAAACCTCAAAAAAAAAAATACGGTAAGTATGGATTTTGAAAAAGGAATCAAAAACAGAATCCATATTTTCGCCTCCTCTTAAATAAATGATAAAATTACGAAAACTAATCAATGTTCAAATATTTATAATACAGAATTGCTATTATGTTCTGACCCTATTAACCCGTGATCGACCCCACCTTGCAATCATATCGTATAACTTTAATTAACATATAGCCTTGTTGTTTTATTGGCCTTGACTACCATTGTCACTCACCATCATATTTTGATGACTTGGAGTCAGTGATCTGAACTACCTTGGCTGGCTACCAGCCTTAAAATGAAAATTTGTCGCCAAGCACTCAGTGTTCGACTGAAGCTTTGGCTTCGGTTTCGGTCACCTCGGCGAAACCGAAAGCGAAAGCCAAAGGTTTCTGCTTGGTGCTTCGGGCAAGAGGTGACACTGCGTTGTTTTTTTTATTATTATTATTATTTATTACAAAAAAGTAATTCTTAATTCTAAGTATATACTACTCGCCAAACTAACATGTTGTGGACTTGCGCCATCGCCAGTCAAACTTTTAAATTAAAAAGTTTTAAATTTATATTATAAACTATATTTTAACGCGGGTGAAACCGCGCTCCCGGGATAAAATATAGCCTATGTTACTCGGTGAAGATGTAGCTTTCTAACGGTGAAATAATTTTTAAAATCGGTCCAGTACTTTTTGAGCCAATTCGTTACAAACATACTTACTTACAAATCTTTCTTCTTTATAATATTATTATTAATTATAGTATAGAAGTATAGATTTTAGTCAATCTTGATCTGAATTTCTTAGGGTTTTTAAACCTTCGACTTCGGTCTGACCACAAATAAACCTTCAGTTGGCCACTAGTTCCGGTAGCTGTACAGCCAGTTCACCCCCAATCGTATTATTGGACGAGTCCAGAGACAACTCTATTGACACGTCTGCTCTTCATACCATAAATAAAATAAAAAGTGCCTTAAGACAGAAACTAAGCGTAGGTACGTAAACTTTGACTTTGATTCAACGCAGAAACGCACCACCAACGAACCATTAGCAATGGATAAAAGATTTTATTTTTGAAAAAAAAAAACAAAAAAAAACCTGGGACATTCTTCCCAAACTTAGAAAACTTACTAGAGAAATCAGATAACTGATATACCTACTATGTATTTAAAAATGTAGGTATACGTATTTAGATGTTCATATACAAAAAAGTTTATCCAATCTGGGAATCGAACACATGTGGCTTGTCAATCAGGGTAGTTAGCCTCCACACTAAACGGCCCGTGAAGTTATTATTGCATTATATTCGTAGATTTGAATACTCGCCACTCCTTTAAAGTTTAAAATGCGTTGTGATGAAAGAATTGATTGAAGCGGCTCAGATATCTATTACACTACAGCTAGATCCATCTTTTTACTTATAATAAATCTCACAAATACTAGAGTACCAACGCCTTACAAATATTGCTCAGAAATGCGTGGCCACTGGAGAGTTCAAAAGACGTAGCTTTGAAGACCATGGCAGTCTCGTTTCTTCTACCTCAAACTACTTACGTCAAAACGAGACAGGGACACTAGACGTCAAGCTGGGAAGTATGGCAGATATGCCTACAGACAGTCATACTAGATAAGATCATTGGGCTAGACCTACGAATAAATAATAAGTCTAGACGATAAAGCTGTTATGTTCCGTGACAGAATGACAGTTACAAATTCTGGAATCTTCTTTATCTATACCTATAAAAGAGTACATGCCTTGACTGACTGACTGACTGACTGAGAACCAGTGGACTTAGAGATTTGAAATTTAGATGATGGTCACCACTAGGGTTTTTTAATTCAAGCAATTAGAATTTATCCTAGACTTAAGAGGGTAAAATAGGGGAATGCGGGTGAATTTGAATAATCACTTAAATAAATACGAATACATAATATTAATTTAAAAAAAAATGTATAATGGAAAATGTAAAATGTGTATAAATTTATCAAATTTCTATGTTTAATTTTAGTTTTCCAGTAAACGGTGGGATAGTAGACGGACTTCTCTAATTTATTTTGAAATTATTTAAATTTAGGATAGCCAATAGTGAGGTAAGATGAATTAATTATGAATGATTGATTGCAAATATTAGAAATATTTATGACAGTAAATAATGTGTCCATGACGTCGTGCTGTGTCGTGGTTGAAGTCGGGTAGAACAGTGTGTTTACACTGCGAGTTTTTGAGGTTAGAAAACGGTACTACCGAGTTTGCGTTTACGACAAACCTATTAAGAAATTGGCTCAGCGCCTCTCGCGGAATACTCTTGAAACTAATTTCTTCCATAGGTAGGTTCTAGTACACGCAAATGCATTGCTATCCTAACGTCAAAAACTCGCACTAGGCACTTTAACATTAAGAATAGAAACAAAGACAGTGGTACTATGCCGTGAGCTTGAGCAATAGGATAACATCGTTAGGAAACCATAGCACGGTGGTAAGGTACTTAGTACCCGCCTTGCTGGCTACCAGCTGCTGTTTTTCGGCAGCTGCATTTGATAGCCAGTTCCTTTTTAGACTTTGTGTGCTTATCACCTTCGGCCACATCACATCATCACTTACCATAGTAAGATTATTGTCAAACACAAGTATAGCTAAAAAATAAGCTACATACGAGTACATATATATCATAGAATGGCTATCGTTAGTATTTTTTTCAAACGTGAAAAAAACGTGGCAGACATACTCCAGCCAGACTTTCAATGACCGGACCATAAACATTTACTTTTATTTTTAATCTAATTTATAGGATTATGTTTGACTAATTCAGTTTCCAAACTATTTGTTTTATTATCTTGTAAATCATCTGATAAGCATTTTCAAACCCAAATGAAATGTTTAAAAGCAATTAATTTTCTCATGAATTTTTATGTTGAAGTTTTTATTTGAATTTATGCTTGAGACGAATTTTATTAAAAAAATATTCATGTTTTATTTATTTTTTAGAGCTAATTCGTTAGATTTCGATAACGTGATTAAAATATGCTTCTTATTGATTGATGTGTTATCAACTTTGGTTCTGTTTACGATGTTTGAATCGGATTATCTGCCTTATGCCAAAGGCCTAAAGTCCAGTTTGGCCCAGGTTACTCATAACGCGTTACACGTAACGAGGGGGCTGCAAATCACACGGAATCTCCATCTCAAGTGCCACGCGATGTAAGTATGTTTAATTTCGTATATCTTTCTGTAAATAATACCTATGTGTTAAAATTAGCATGTACTACAATTAAATCGCTTTTGCCTGGGTTAAATATTAAAAAAAAACAAAAATATAAATATAAATCTGTTTTTTACATAAAATACTCACCGTAAGCAATCCAAAAGTAACCTGCATGTTAACTTCCCAAATGTTAAAACCTTATATGTATTTAAAATAATATATATAATTATGGTTGGAGTCCAAACTGATTAAAAAAATATTTAAATTTCACGCACTTTTTGACAGTTCGATTCGCGCCGAAAATAACGTCAGTGCTATTTACCGGGTATGCGTTCGGAAACCTGTTGCAGACGAGAATGCAAGCGGGAGTCTGTGTGCTGACTGCACGAAATATACTTAAGATGAGACAATGTTCAAGACTGTTGAATGATTGTGACCTATGACCTCTAACTACGTAGGGTTAGGCCTTCGTGAGGGGACGAGCGGAAGCGGAGAGCGGAAAGTGATTGTATTAACGCTATATTTTTAAACTATTGTATAGCTTTTATCGCGGGCTTCGGGCTTTGAGCGCGGCGACCGAATCTAGAAATTTCGTAACGAAAAACCTAACACCTCCCACACACCATACATACACGTTAAGCTAAAATAATCCGTGCCAGTCAAAGGTGTGAAAAGTGTAAAGATATTAAATAAATAAAGAAGTTATAGTGGAAAAATTTGTTTTTTTAAATTAAATAAGTGTGCCACTCTAACATTTGGTTCGCGTTCGCTTAACGTGTATGTATGTGTGTGTTTTCTGTTTGTGAGAAAGAATATAGGTGTATAGATATCTATTAATATCAAAGAAAAAACTTGAATTAATATCAAAGCAAAAAAAACTGCCTAAATAAATAATAATTAAATATTCTGGGACATTATTCCTCACACACGGCCATCTGACCCCAAACTAAGCAGAGCTTGTACTATGGAAGCCAGATAACTGATATACTACTTATACTACTTTTCTTTTGTAAATACATACATTTATACATAATACACCCAGACTCAGGACAAACAAAAATCTAATTTTTTTATGCGTAAATGACTCCATTAGCTTAGCCAAAATGTATAAATAAAATGCGTGTATACAATACTAACACCGTTACTTTTATAAATAAACCCGCTCTACTGACAATATGACATCTTGGCAAGTAGGTTAGTATGCAGAGTGTGAGAGTTGAGAAAAAGAGAGACGAACGAACGAATAGATACTACTTTACTTAGCGGCTTGAAAAAGCAATACGGCTGTAATCCTGTATGACTTGACTGTAAAAGTGATTTAATGTGACTAGAATTTGATATTATACTTACTTGATATTGGCAATATATACTGGCCGGCCAACTAGTTATAGGGTATTTGACTGACATTCAAATCAGCAACTTGTTATGAAATGTCAAAACCATAGGTTTATGTGGAGTTTTGTATGAAATACAAGCATGTGACGTCATCATTATATCATACTCTTTAAGGTTAGATTGGTCATTAAAAATCATAATAAGGATAAATTTAATGGAATAATCGTGGTTTCCCCTTTTTTTTAGATGTTTTATACATTTTGAATACAGGCAAATACCCTATTATGCAGTTTAAAATCGCTGTCGCTCATCACAAAGAACATAGTTAGCACATGCCAGTGTTTGGCAACGCTAGGTATTTATTCCAAGCTACGGTGAAAGAATATAAATTAACTTTATACATATACAAGAAAGACTAGTATCAAATTATTTCTAAGAATAATATCATAAAACGTTTATCTGTCTGTGTTTATAACTCGAGAACCACTGCACACATTTTGGTACGATTTTGATATTCTTGAAGAAGATTTGTGAATAAAGAGAGCTGAGCAGTGATCGTTATGGTGAAAAAAAGTCAATTTCAAATTAAAACTCCTCTAAGTCGATTAGTAAAACGTTGTCGAAAATGATTCCAATTGCAATAACCACTGTTTGCACACATAACAGGACGTAAACAAGTAATCGGACACACGCTGGTTTCTAATTGAAACTGATTGCAGTAAATTTACGTAATAGCCACACTGATTCCACCATTCCATCTTACGTCGTATATACGGGAAAATGTCTTCTAAATAGACATTATTAAGGTCGGCAACACATTGGCATTCCCCCTGGTACCTCAAACCCCTGAAAATTACCCCTGGAACCAATTTTAATGAAGTTTGATTTGTCTCCGCCCCAAATAGCAGAACAACTATTAAGACATCGGTTTTTTTACCGGGTACGCGGGTGAAATCGCGTGTAACAGCTAGTGTAAAATAAATGTTGTAAGTACCCGCACAGCGTACATACAGTGGTCTATCGCGTCTGAAGTCGCGCGAAATGCCGCTTTGTATAAGCATTCGCCACGCAAGCCCCGCACGATTGCTCTGTCTAGACGTGTCCGTTGGCCGACTGTAAGAGTTACATAGACTGTGGTACCCGTAAGCACATACCTACCGCCTACTTAGGTAGGTATTTATTTAATACTTCTTAACTAACGATAATTGAATAAAACATCATTCAGACATCACTTTATGATGCTAAATAACTTTCACAGATTTCGTAATCATTTCAAGCATCTTGTCAAAAACATTACATTCTATTTTTGATGCCAGTGTTTCTCAAAGTTTACAGAGAAGGGGAGGGGCCTTGGATGAAAAAGTGTTTGTAGAGCGGCCTTTGTGGATATTTAGTACCCATATGGAGTCAAACTCATTTATACAGGTTACTTAGGTCCTGTTAAGGCACTTATGAATGTGTCAATTGATTCTCCTACCAGTTTGTAATATACTTGGACTGAGAAGGTTCCGGTAAGAAAATTAATTTCACAAAGGATTTTTTGGAGGAATTGTGTATCTTTTTATGACCATTTATTTTATAACAAGCTTTTCCGCGCGGTTTCACCCGCGTTCCCGGGATAAAATATAGCCCATGTTACTCGGTGAAGATGTAGCTTTCTAACGGTGAAAGAGTACTTTTTGAGCCAATTCGTTACAAACATACTTACATACAAATCTTTCCTCTTTATAAAATTAGTATAGATAATAAAAAACCGTAGAATCCGATGTGTCTGTATATTGAAGAAAAGTAATAATAAAAATAGTTACTTAACTAAAGAAGAGTAATATAACATAAACCAGCAATTTTTAGAATTATTTTCTGTCTTTCTATTTATTTGTCTAAGGCGATGATAGCTCAGTGGTAGTGACGTCGGACGCCGCGGCGACGCTCGTGGGTTCGAATCTTACAATGACCTTGAGCTTTCGGTGAAGGAAAACATCGTAAGGAAACCATAGCACGTTGGTACGGTACTCTGTAGTACCCGCCTGGCTGGCTACCACCCTCAAGTTGAAAATCTGTCGCCAAACACCTATTGGTGTGTTCCGGCAGCTGCACTTGATATAGATCCACCCCTGGCTTCTGAAAAAGCTCTTATATAGATCCGCCACTGGCTTCTATCAAGTTTCTCCTTGATTCTACTCTACTCATTTTGTTACATCCTACTAATGCCTACAGAACTTTGCGGCCATTACTACGTATCTCGAATATATATATATATATATATTTTTTTTTTTTTTTAGGTCCCCTAATCTTTAATCTGAATATAGGCAGCGTAAGTAAGCAGCGACCTTGTGTTGATTATAGAACCTTATACATAAGTGTTAAACAAATATTATGATATCCACACCATGGTTAATTTAAAATGAAATATTCGTACGAATATCGATCAGCAAATAAAATCAACTTCCTTAATTATTAAAATAAATAATACTAGTATCCTAACTAATATTATAAATGCGAATGTGAGTTTGTTTGTTTGTAAATTTGGTACGCAGATAGATAGCCTATGGTATGGAGGATATGGTTTATTTTTTTCCCGGGAACGCGGGTGAAACCGCGGGGGACAGCTAGTAATATTATTATCAATGCTTGTGAGGATGGATGGATGTTTGTTATCCTTTCACGGAAAACTACCCAACGGATTTGAATGAAATTTGACACACAGATAGAATATATTCTGGATTAACATATAGGATACTTTTTATCCCGGAAAAACATAAGATCCCTCGGGAACGCGGATGAAACCGCGGGGCGGAAGATAATTCTATAATAATAAATCATATAGGTACATTCACACACGGTCAACTTCTTTGCTATTCTGTACTAAAAGTCTACGGAGTATTCTCGAAGCGACTATTCTCTGTCTCACTCGTGAACTCCTGATTACAGAGTTTCACGAGTGAGACAGAGATTAGTCGCTTCGAGAATTCACCGTAGACTTTTAGTACAGAATAGCATAGCTGATTCGTAAACTATGCAGAACTTCGTTTATAGAATCCAGTTATGGATTTACCATAATACTTAATACGGTAGGTTTACAATACTTTTACTACGGTGTAAAATGAATGGCTCTTATCATTCCAGAGGCACCAAAGATCTGTGAGTGTAAAGAATTGAAGTAATAATCATTATTACTATCACGTTAGCGTTTACATTTCTCTATCTATAGGAATTTGCACAGCGCCTCTCGCGGAATATTCATGTAACTAATTTCGTCCATACAAAATTTTAGTAAACGCAAACGCGATAGTAAGCCAATTCTTTATGGGTACAGTTAACAAACAGACGGGCAAAAAAATGGTCTCTTTACAGTCTGTTACTCTTATAACATCAACGCCAATAAATGTTTGCTAAAATATGTAAAAGACACGCAGTACACGAAAATATTTAAATTTTTTTTTTACCAAAAATGTAGTGGGTTATAAAGAAGTTTGCAGCTTTTTTTTCTTGTCTCTCTGTCCGTTTGAACACGTAAATAAAATAAGAAACCACTGAACGGATTTTTGCGGTTAATGCGGCTTGGCTTGCCGCTATTACATAATATACAGTATGATTTTTTTTATCACTGGCAATACTTGCAGGGATGGAAGTACTCATCAATGTGAACAACTTTTAGAATGGGTACCAACTCTGATATCGCGTAAAATACAACGGTTGCTTCATACATATTGGTCGAGTAGGTATTGAACTTTTGTATGGAACAGCTAATTTCAGTTATATTATGAAGTCTGCGCGAGCGAAGCCGCGGGCTATAATAAAGGATAGAATGTCATAAATAAAAAACAAAAATTGTTTGGCACGTTGGTTTAATATAATATTTACATCAGTATATACATTGTTAAATACAAACTAACATAGAGACACACACAAGTTAGGCAGTGAACATACAAAAATCATTCATAAATTACGCAACAATTATTTCAATATATTTTTCATTTTACCACAATCTCACCATGGTAACTAATGTGGCCATATGTGGTATATCGATACGTCAAAATTTATATATAGCTCCTGATTTAAAAAAAAAACAGGTCAAGTGCGAGTCGGACTCGCGCACCGAGGGTTCAGTACAAACATGTAGGTATGTAAATTTCAAAGAAAAAAATCAGATTTATCGGTATTTTGTAAAATATATATAGGTAATAATAAAAATTATCACCAATTTACAAGTTCATAGGTCAATGGGAAGTAAAAAAATCTTCGGAACAAAATTGTGACAGACGACGGACAGACGGACACGTGAGTGACAGCAATAAAAACCGAATGTTAAGTGAGGCAGACTGCTGTGGTCTGAAATTTTTATTTGCTGCAAATGTTGGTTATATATTTTTGCACTTGAGAGCTAGTTGCCTTCCTACTTACACTTACCACCTTCGGCCACATTACATTTACCACCTTCGGCCACATTACATACTACCGTGTGATTGTCAAACAATACATAAAAAAAATATTTACTCGTACAAACTCAAATTGACCCATTAAATTACTATCACCAAATTATCAAAATTAATACATTAAAAACAGTACAAAATACATTTAGGAGGTAGAATTTTGAATGTTTTAAAAATCAAGTATATCCCTCCCCCCCCCCTAATTAGGGGTTGTCAATTGACAACATTTCATATTTTCATGCTTCTATTATAATCCTAAATTAAACTAGATACATGGTCCTATGAAAGAACATAATTTTCACATAGAAATTTTCGATTTTGTTTCTTTTCCCATTCTAAACAGAGAAACGGCTAAATGACGTCACTTCCACGTTATAGCGTCTCGTGTAGGAATCCGTGCGCGCTCTCTTACACCGTATTAGTGACGTCATATTCTTAGCTTACTTATTTGACATAAAAAAAATGGTGAACAAAAATAAACAAGATATTTTATTTTATTTTAAAGGGTTATGAATTGTTGTCAATTATGGGCAAAAGTTTATAATGGGTACCTTATCATCATATGGGTCGAAACTTAACATAAAAAATAACACAAACAGTATAAGTTTGTTCGTCAGTATACAAAATCATTTCACAATAAAATAACGTTACAAAAATATAAAGCTATAAAAAACAATTTGTTATTCATAAATAGGCACATATTGAATTATTATTACAATCTTAGGGTTCCGTAGTCACATATAAAACTTATACCTACGATAAAAAAAAAACATCACAACACAAGTTATATAAAAAAAAACAACTTCGAAGTATGTGAAACTATAAAATTCAAAAAATCCATTAGTGGTCCCACGTTGGGCGCCCCTTAGCATAAAATTGAATCTGTTTTGACGGGCCAGTTGGCGTGGTTGGTAAGATACCCTACCTATCCACAGGTCGTCGGTTCGATTCCCACCCAGGACAGACATTTGTTTGCATGAACATGTCTGTTTGTCATGAGTCTGGGTGTAATTATCTATTTTAAGTAAATATTTCGAAAAAAATAAGCGGTAGGTACATCTATTAACTGGTTTCTATAGTACAAATTCTGTTTAGTTTGGGATCAGATGGCCGTGTGTGAGGAATGTCCTCCATATTTATTTATTAATATAATAATTAAAAAAATATTCAGGCACATTATAAAATAGATACCTTGGTATTTAGCTGCGTTAGCGCACAACATATCTCTGGATATTTAATCTCACGTGTGTGAGCGGCACAGCTATAGCGGTCAAACCATAATACTACTTACAAAGAGCATATAAAAAAGATATTGATATATTTTAAGAAGTTACTCATTATAATATAGTCTATGGAACCAAAGATAATAATTCTACGGACCCCTTTTAATTTAAAATTATGTGTATGGATTACACCTTATCATATTTATTACTCTCAGTTATTTTACATTAATATTAATTTTTACAAGATATTTTTTTTGGTATTTTTTCCAAAAATTTTTGATATACTCTATGACTACCCATTTTTTAAATGTATTTATATAAAACAATTGATAACCTAACTAAGTGCACACAATTTACAAAAATTTACATTATCCTATATTAAGACTATAGTTTTCGTGCGATCGCATCGAAAACGGGTCAGCCATTTTTTTGATATTTTTTTTATTTATTTTATAAATTACTTGCAGTTACAAATACCCGATGATTTAATTCTATGTTAGTTAAATAATTAACTTACATTTGGATAAGGGCCCGACCATATAACATGACAAGTTCGTACAATCAACTGAAAAATATACTGGTTGATTTTTTAATCGCTGGCAATACTTGCAGGTGTACTTCCAGGTTGATGAGTACTTCCAATCAATATGAACAACTTCCACTATGGGATTAACTTTGATATCGCGTAAAATAAAACATTTGCTTGCTGCATTTGATTGAGTAGCTATAGAACTTATGTATGGAACAGCTGTTTATTTTCGTGATTTCACAGTTGGTCCCATAGTAAAAGTTGTTCATATTGATGAGTACTTCCACCCCTGCAAGTATTGCCAGCGACAAAAAATCAATCAATCGACTGTACTATCTAGTCATTACATTACATAGTAAAATATTTTTTCGCCGACCCTTAATAGGTAGATCTATTTATTTTTAACCTAGAATTAATAAACTAATCACTGAATATAAGCCCTTCCCAATTCAAGCTATACCCCCTTATTCAGACCCATTCGGTTGCCATTCCGATCGGAAAGGACGATTTTATTTCGTTAAATTTAGGGGGACGCTATGTTGGTTGCAGAATTAATTTGCCGCAATCTTCTACCGATCGACTAGCTCATTAAAATTGGAAGTCTGAAATGAGAAGGGAGCCATCCTATTAAGTAGACTACTATTGAGACCGCAACCGAGCAGGTATGTCTGTAATATTGCTCTAGTACACATTTATACCGGGTGGTTTTTTATTTTTTCTACTTAGCCACTTTGACCACAAAGTGATGTGGCCGAAGGTAGTAACCACACAAAGCCAAGTAGGCGCTGGCTCTCAAGAGCAGCTGCCGGAACACACCAATAGGTGTTTGGCAACAGATTTTCAACTTGCGGGTGGCAGCCAGCCAGACGGGTACTACAAAGTACCCTACCACCGTGCTTTAAAAACAGAGGTAGTTACAGACCAAAAAAAAAAAGAGGCATTGCAACACACGCCGGAGATTAACTACTTTTACATATTTAATTAGATAGCAAATTATTACATATTTAAAAAAAAAAAGTTAAAAATACTGCATTTCTAAATTATTCCTATATATATCACGAAAGAGTATAAGTCCTTAATTAAACTTTTCAATACAAACTAATATATCACAAACACATACATTGGTCACAAGTAAGTTTACCTCTATGAGCTTTGCATGCAAATCATTTAAAAAAGTTTTTTTTACTTTTACTGTTTTAGTATTTTATAGAATAACTAGATGGCGTTGTTCGCCTCGTTATGGAAAAGTAATTTTGAACATAAGTATAGGCTTACAGTGCTTTTATATTATCTACCTCAGAAAGCGTACATACAGACAGACGGTCCACCTGATGGTAAATGCCCACCGCCCACCGTCTAGAAGACAAATTTTTTATACCACTAGGGTGACAAACAAGCATACGGCCCCACCTGATGTTATGCGGTTACCGTAGCCTATTGACACTGGATATTATATTTAGAAAAATATTAAATGGAACAAAAGCCAACATTGTCAGATTGTCCAAAAAGAAAACTAAACAAACTTGCTGAGTTTCTTGCCGGTTCTTCTCAGTTGAAGGCGAGTTCCGAACTGGTGGTAACTTCAGTAGTTTCGACGTTCATAAGTGCCCTTCTAGGGGCTAAACTGAATAAATGGCTTTGACTTTGAACACCAGGGAATCACTAAAGCATTGTCGACATTTCAAAAATCTTTTCACATCCTTGACAACTTGAGGGTAGCTAATCAGGCGGGTACTACAAAGTACCCTACCACCATGCAGGAGACAGAGAGGCAAACATACATTGTATAATGTTATTCAAAACTCTATAACCGGTCAACACCGCTGTCACCATACAGTGAAACACAAGTAGTTGGTTGAACACTGATTTATTTATACTGGATGACTATTTAGTCACTGGCAATACTTGCAGGGGTGAAAGTACTCATCAATATGAACAACTTTTACTATGGGACTAACTGTGAAATCATGAAAAAATTATCAGCTGTTCCATACAAAAGTTAACCAAAAATGTATGAAGCAACCGTTTTATTTTACGCGATATCAGAGTTAGCCCCATAACAAAAGTTGTTCACATCGATGAGTACTTCCACCCCTGCAAGTATTGCCAGTGATAAAAAAATCATTCTGTATAGGCAAAACCACTATGACTATAAAAATCAATCAAAATTATTTTTAACTTGATTTTCGCAGTCAAAATTGATTATAACCGGTTGAGTTTCGACTGTAACAATCCAAGTATTATGTACGCTTCTTATTATAAAGTGTAATCATTAATTCAACGGAGTAAACGGACAGGTGCTTATGTCACTTTGTAAAATAATGTTGCCATATTTATTATAATAGTGCAGTTCAGTGGGATACAGCTCACTCGCACAGATTTAATGTGAACTAACAAATAAATAACTAAAAATTATAAATAGAAATTCTATTTACCAATTATAGTATAATAAATCATTGCACACAATGTAATTGGAAAATTTCTTAGTAAATAATTTTTTTTTTTATTCACGACGTAACTTGTTATTTTTTTTTTTCATTTTTGTGTTTATGCGTATTATATTTCTTTAATAATTGTAAAACATTGAATGGAAAAAAAGCCAACATTGTCAGATTGTCCAAAAACTAAATATATGAAAAATGTAACCTTGCTGAGTTTCTTGCCGGTTCTTCTCAGTTGAAGGCGACTTCCGAATCGGTGGTAACTTCTATAGTTTCGACGTTCATAAGTGCCCTCTTAGGGCCTAAACTGAATAAATGGCTTTGACTTTGAATAAGTGAGCGATCAGTGATTGATGTGAATCATTTTTTCACAACACATTTTTTTTTTTTAACATCAACTGTTAACACAGTAAATGTCATTTTACTCCTCTGAATGAATGATTAGACTTTAGTTATAGAGTGTACCAGTATTGTATTATAAGTTGAGTCCCCGGAGGTTGTTGAGCCGGCGCTGCAGGTCGTCGATGGCGGGCTCGTCGCGCGGCCACTGCTGCGTCACGTGCCGCTCGCCGCCGGGGGCCATTTGGAAGTTACCACCTGATTTGCCGGGGCTTTCTGAACTGGAAACGAATTAAATAATATTAATTTGATGTTCCTGCAAGCCTACATATCGTTGGTTCGATTCCCATCCAGACATCTATACTAATAAAGATCTATATCTATACTTATTAATTAATCTATACTAATACGGAATACGAAACTTGGAGTATATACAGCTCAGACCCGAATAATAAATGTTGCAGTTTGACCAGGCTAATGTAAATAAGCGAAGAAAAGCCATTGTTGCAACATCGCATCCTATTCGCACTGCTTTTGCTAGTCGTCAGTTTGATAACCAATCCGCTTATCTTTATAATAAAATTAATCGTATACTTGATATTTATCCTATGCAACTAAGCAAATGTAAAAAAGTAGTGACTGTTTGGTTAAAATCAAAAACATATGAGGAAGTTGAAAATCTGCTAATTAGAATAACATGAACTGAATGGAAAAAAGTAATTGCACATATACACAGTTCCAAATAGATAATCACACATACACATACACTCACACACTTACACATACATATTCACCAAACCTACATATATTCACACACACATAAACACAGATGCAAGCACGCACACACACTAACTAACCTTTAATAAACTTACTTTGTTTGTTATTTTGTATCTATTATAAACTGTAAAATATATAATGAAAAGTGAAATCGTTGCAATCCAATTGGGAAGTTGCGAGTCATTCCCAACACAAGTATCTTTGATTACTTACTGGGAAGTCTCGGCGTAAATTTTGTTAAAATGATTTCAGAAATAAAGCTATTTTTATTATTTTATAAATGTTGTGCTTTAAATGTTTCATCATAATTTACCCTTAAGTTGGTGGAATGATTCGTGTTTGTATAGAATCCGTTCAGTAGTTTTTGCGTGAAAGAGTAACAAACATACATCCATACTCACAAACTTCCACATTTATAATATTAGTAGGATAGTAGGAAGTATGATATTGCACTGGTCGAAACTTAGTGTAAATACAATATAAATATAGGGGTATACCTAACAAGAAAGGATTTTCCGAAAATCAACCCCTAAGGGTTTAAAGGCGGGAAATATGTCACTTTTTTGTGATAGCTTCGGCTAAAAACCGACCTTCGGACACTATGTATTTAGTTTATGTTCCGTTATACACTGCGAGCACTGTTCAGTACTCTTACTGGGGAGAAATTCGTTCCGTTATAGAGGAGTATACTGCAGTATACTGCCGCGGTATCCTAGGGAAATATATGACGTCATGAATCGTCGCCATTTTTGTACTGTGAGCACTGGCGTTTTCGAGTTATGATCACGTGATCAACGGCGCCCAGAATGACAGTTTACATATACGTGGATGACACACAGTAGCTAACTATAAAAGAACGGCTTCTCAGTATACTAAATGACGTCACACCTTACAGTGCTCGCAGTGTATATCGGAACATACCCTAAATAAATGACATCGACTTAAACTCACCTAATATACTCTGTGCTAGCAGTTAGATCGCAGTCTAGATTGCTGTTGTTGTCGCGCGTGTTGTACAGCCACACTCCGGTGGCCATCTTGTGGTCGCGCACTTGGAAGTCTCTGTTGTAAAGCCGCGGCGGGGTCGTGAAGTCTACGTTCAGGGCTTGGCCTGAGAGAATCTCCGCATTAGTTTATTAGTATGGTAGATATAAATGAAATCGCTTTTTTGTCTTAATGATGTAACTGATAAATACCATTACAGTAGGTATCAATTTTTTTTTTTTAATCATCAAAGTTGGTCTCGAACGAAATCAATTACGAGAGCGATTTCACTGAGACGTCACCACGCTCACTCGCCAGTAAATTCCTTATTTACTTCATACTTGGATGAAATGAATAGATTCCTAGACGAACTAGGGTCACCCTATATAGTTCAGCGGATTGGCAAGTTGAAGTGGCAATGGGCAGGTCACATAGTGCTCAGAACGGATGGCCGGATACAAGGTGGACGGATAACCTGAAAACGCTGGCCCGCCCAGAACCGGTCCTATTGGAGATCCTTAGGGGAGGCCTATGTTCAGCAGTGGACGTCTTGCGGCTGAGATGATGATGAAGATGATGATTAGAAACCCAATATTGTATGGCAACCCCAGTAGCCAGGCAGAAAGTCTAAATTTTATTTTTGTAATATTTTAATGTGCCATCTCGTGGTTTGAACACTAGCCTCTCTGCCGCGACATCCTCCTTCGTTACTACCTGAGCCAAACACGCTTATATTCTAGTGTCGAATACCTGGATGTAATCTATCGTCTTGTCGCAGCTCGTAGTCTTCCTCAGCGTTGTTGTTGCTCCACGTCTCCGAACTCTTCGGCGGGTACCAGGCTTTGGACGGCTTCGGTTTTGGCTCTACTGTGGGCTTTACTGTAACAATATTGTTTTTTTTTTTAAATAACATCACATGGTTAGTGTATTTTGCCAATGTCAAGTTATTATACAGGTGATTTTTTTGTCGCTGGCAATACTTGCAGGGGTAAAAGTACTCATCAATATGAACAACTTTTACTATGGGACCAACTGTGAACTCACGAAAAAAAAACAGCTGTTCCATACAAAAGTTCAATACCTACTCGAACCAAAATGTATGAAACAATTGTTTTATTTTACACGATATCAGAGTTGGTCCCACAGTGAAAGTTGTTCATAATGATGAGTACTCCCTCTGCAAGGATTTTGTTCACATTAATTTTAAGTCAAGTCAACTACATATAAGTCAGTCAGGTTTTAGTAAAATGGTGGCCATTCTACTAAATATATACGATTAATAAAAATAATGAACTACTGCTAGAAAAACCAAAATGTTGAAATTAATTGTTTAAAATAAATTACACTATATAAACTTTACATACCAAATAGCCCCCAATTAGGGGCGCAGCGCCCCTAACGTCTCTAGAGCCGCCCCCAAAAAATGTCATCAAAATCAACTCACCACCTTTCTCTTCCCATATCTCAGTGACAGCTACTTTCTTCGGCACTTTCTCGTTAGTAAGTTGACCCTTATTCCTGACGGCCCTTTGTTCAGGACTAGCGTCTTCGATGCCCAACTCGTTGAGCTCCGCCAGCACTCGCTCTTCACCGTCGAACACAAAGTCTTCCGACTTCTTGTTGATTTTGCTGCCTTTTGGTGCTGAGAAAAATAAAATGTTTTGCGATTACAAACTTATTTAAATTACTAATTTAACTTATTGTATTTACAGTTTGAGAATTGATTGCTATTGAGTGTCATATAATTGATATATGGGAGAGATGAACGAGCAACATACAAGTTTGTACAAATACGGAACCCTCAGTGCGCGAAAAATGCTTGTCTGAGCATTTTTTTTTACTGTATTTGACCACAATCTCATTATGGTGAGTGATGATGTGTCCGATAGTGGTAAGCACACAAATCCTGGAAGGAAACTGCCGGAACACACCGCGGGTTCTTGGCGAGAGATTTTAACTAGCTTCTACCCCGCTTCCAGAACATATTCTATCTGTGTGCCCAATTTTATTCAAATCCGTTCAGCCGTTAACACATGATTGAGACACAAACATACAAACTTTCCCATTTATTTATATTAGTAGGACATAGTACATACTGTCTCTCCTCTCGTCCTTCCCCGGCGTCCCCCCGCCGGGGCCCCCGGGCCCCGCCAGCAGCTCCTTCAGCTCCTGCTCCAGCTCCGCCGCGTCCAAGTCTTCTATAGTACCGCTTAGCGCTTTGCCTACTTGATTGTAAGAGTCCATTACCTGAAAAGAATAAATTAAATATTTTTTTCACAAATTAAAATTATAATACAACTAGCTTCCGCCCTGCGGTTTCATCCGCGTTCCCGGGGGATCTTGTGTTTTCCCGGGATGAAAAGGCCTATAGCCTTTAGCTAAAGCCTATAGCCCATTTATCGAGATAAATAGGCTATCCAACACTGAAAGAATTTTTCAAATCGAACCAGTAGTTCCTGAGATTAGCGCGTTGAATGAAACAAACAAACAAACTCTTCAGCTTTATAATATTAAAATAATAATATAGTATAGATACAAAAATGACTGTATTCCTCACACACGGCCACCTGACCCCAAACTAAGCAGAGCTTGTACTATGGAAGCCAGATAACTGATATACTACATAATAAACTATTATTTATTTTGAAAATACTGGGTGATTTTTTAGTCACTGGCAATACTTGCAAGGGTGGAAGTACTCATCAAAATGAACAACTTTTATTATGGGACTAACTGTGAAATTATGAAAAAATTATCATCTGTTCCATACAAAAGTTCAATACCTATTCGACCAAAATGAATCAACCGTTTTATTTTACGCGATATCATAGCCCCACAATAAAACTTCTACCCCTG
This sequence comes from Tetheella fluctuosa, assembly GCA_951216915.1. Taxonomy (NCBI): domain Eukaryota; kingdom Metazoa; phylum Arthropoda; class Insecta; order Lepidoptera; family Drepanidae; genus Tetheella; species Tetheella fluctuosa. The sequence goes on along the minus strand of OX578242.1, from coordinate 4,399,513 downwards.
CAAGTATTGCCAGTGATTAAAAAAAATCACCCTGTATATACTTATATATATATAATTACACCTAGACTCAGAACAAACAGACATGTACATGCATAATAATGTGTCCTGGATGGAAATCCAATCGTCCTGTTAGTCAACTAGTAGTTGGTACGAAATTAGTTTGCAAAAAAAGATGTGGCATTTTAAAATAATTGTTGGCAACACTGATAAGTAAACTGGTCATACAAACAACGAATTCTTACCTCCCTAAGGTCATCCATGGTGTCGTGTACAGAATCTTCTTCCAAAGAATTTTCTTTCATACCCTTTTTCATCGCTTCTGATGTCGTCCTAGAATTTACAAAATTTAATATAAAAGTTTTCTCTACTTTGGAGATACCCCACTCTCTTTCTTTCTCTCTCACACACTAAGCAGTTGTCTAAAGCGCCGCTTTTATGGCTGACAAGTAGTTAGACAGTCCAACTGATGGTAAGTGGCTACCGTCGCTTATGTACATTAGCAATACCAGGGGGATTGCCAGTGTGTTGCCGACCTTTATAAAGCATAGAAGGCAACTGGCTCTCAAGTGCAACTGCCGGTACATTTCAACTTGAGGGTGGTAGCCAGCCAGGCGGGTAATACAAAGTACCCTAACACCATGCTATGGTTTCTACTGTCACTGAGCTATCATCGTTTTAAAATGGTTAATGACTTTTACTCTCTCTCTCTCTCTCTCTCTCTCACACACTCACACTCACCTATAAGTGTGTACGATGGCCGCATTTACGTCGACGTCACGTAACTGTTGCAGCAGTTGTCTCACGTTGTCTAAGGCGGCGGTACATTTATCTAACCGCTGGATGGCTTTGTGTTTTCTACGTAGATGGTTCTTGGCCTGTAATGTAAAAAAAAAAAGGTTAAAAACCGAATCGAGAACCGCCTGCTTTTTTTAAAGTCGGTTAAAAAGAAAGTTATATTTAACACACAAAACAGAGTCGGCAACGCGGTAGTGATTCCCGTGGTGTTGCAAGCGTCAATAGGCTACGGTGACCGCTTACCATCAGGCGGGCTGTATGCATGTTTCTCACTGACAAACTGGTGAGCACAAAAGCGGTAACCCCCATTGAAACATCTAGTCTTCTTACCACAAGTTTGTTGCCGAGCTGTAGTGCAGCGCGTGCGTCGCATTCAGCCGCGGCAACGTCGCGCGACAATCGCGTCGCGTCGCCCTCCAGTCGCGTCTCCGCGGACACCAACTTCACTAGTGCTTCGTCTGTTTCTGTTACTGGGGACACTTTTTTGTCGGGATCAGCTATGGAAATTAAAAAAAAATGTCTTCTTAAAACCAGGTCTTGAAACCGGTTTCGAAAATACCGGTAAATACAGGTTAATACCGGTTTTTAGTAAAGGTATCGTTCGGAGCGCGTCCGAAATGAGACCGGTACCAAAACCTTAATAAACCAGTTTAAATCAGAACAACACGTGCACGCGTCGACGGCATCGCTTGAAATTTGACACAAAATCATTATAAATTTGAATTGAATGAATCGGCGATGGCAATGTCGTTGGTAAGAGAGAAATGAAAACCTCTAAAAACCGATAAATTGATGCAAAACCTATTTGATTTCGCTTTTTAAGAAAACCGGTTTTTTAAGGTTAAGGTAGAGCCAAATCTAAATATAACGCTCCTAATGATCTTAATGCGGTTCACAGAATACATCTACTTACTAAGTTTCAACAGTATAGCTCTTAAGGTTTCGTGGCTATGACATACGGACGGACAGACAGACAGACATGACGAATCCATAAGGGTTCCGTTTTTTGCCATTTGGTTACGGAACCCTAAAAATTAAAAGCTAATACTAGCTGTCCCCTGCAGGAGTTGCCAGGAAAATAATTACCCAGTGTCTATGTTCAGTGGTTTAGACATGTATTTATAGTATTAAGTTAGGATACACATTTTGACACAAGTGAAACCGCATGACACAGCTAGTACTCAATACTCACCAAGTTTAACAACATCATCCTTCTTGACAGCGCTCCCCTGAGAGACCAGATACCCCAGCATCAGCTCAAACGTGTCCCTACTGCCGGCCCATTGGCAGTTCTTCATTAGCTCCTCTATTGTGCCCATACGTTCTACTCCTGGTGGGTAGTTGTGTAATAATTCTGTTGCTTGCTCCTGTTGAAATATTGTTCCATTTAATATTAAATAATAAATAAATAAATAAATATTTTTTATTTCTTTAACAATAATATGGTTTACAAATATTAGTAACAGGAGTCTCCTTTTAAGCATAATTTGAACTTTAACATCATAAATATAAGAATGAAAATTGCATAAATTAATTTGTATTTAACTTTTGCTTTCAGCGCATAGTGGAATATATGCCTTATGCTTAAGATATAAAATTCAATCAAGATAAGCTCAGTGGTAGTAATGTTGAATGCCACGGTGAAGGCCATGGGTTTGAACCTACAATGTACTTGAGCTTCCGGTGAAGGAAAACATTGTGAGGAAACCATAGCACGGTAGTAAGGTAATAAATAAATAAATATTCTGGGACATTATTCCTCACACACGGCCATCTGACCGCAAACTAAGCAGAGCTTGTACTATGGAAGCCAGATAACTGATATACTACAATACTACTTTTTGTTTTGTAAATACATACGTATATAAATAATTACACGCAGACTTAGGACAAAAATTGTTCATGCACATGTTTGTCCTGAGTGGGAGTGGAACTCACGACCTGCGGCGTGATATATAGGGTATCTTAACAACCACGCCAACCGGCCCGTCATACTTTGTACTGAAAATTGACAAACACCTTGAGTGTTCAGACAACTGAACTTGAGAGCCAGTTCCTTCTAGAGTTTGTATACTTATTGTTATCACCTTCGGCCACATCATCACTTACCATAGTGAGATTGTGGTCAAACACAAGCCTATAATACAAAAAAAAAATGTATGACCCAAAGTGGACTTTAGTGTTTTGGAATAAGTGTTATAATCAACTGTAAAATGCATTAACATAGTTCTCAATCTACACTAATATTGTAAAGAGGTAAGTGTATGTATGTATGGATGAAATGTCCAAAATTACTGATCCAATTTGAAAGAATCTTTTTGCATCAGAAAGCCCGTTTACTGACGAAGAATTTTTGACTGCGGGAACATAAGTAAAACCATGTGGAACAGCTAGTTAGATCACTTTGTTTTTATTTTTTTACGTGGGTAATCCTCATAGGATACCCGACCGCCCTGGGGGGAGTCGGGTTATGCCGGATTTGTACCGGCTAAAACCCCACTGTGGTCGCCATCTGCGCTGTAGAACGGCTCGGGTTCTCGTACAGAATGCATACACGAGCCCCTCCAAGCGCGGCGCTGGGATAGCCCGTCCCGGGGGAAGTGTGATACCTCCCCCCAGCACCCTCACGATGACTCGTGACGTGGCCACGACGACCCATCGTCCTCCTCGGGGCCGCTTCTGGGCGCTCGGGGCCCCCTAGGCAGGGGAACACAGTAGCTGCTATTCTAAGCCCCAGCTACAGGGCAGTAGTGAGAACACCTACCTTAAGTGCACTCTCCAGCACAAATCTCTGTGTGACATCAATGCTGGCTTTAGGCAGCCCGTCATTATCTATGGCTTGCCTCGCCGGCAATAGTGACGTCACGGCTGTGAGCGCGAACGCAGCCGGCTTGAACGCCAACCTGGCTCCCCACTTAACCCAGCCTTCGGGTCCATTGTTGAGGATCTGCTGGTATTTGGATAGCAGGGACAGTTCACCCGAGCTGGAACAGAAACAAGGACTGCGTCAGTAATTTGGCGAAATAAAAGAAATCTAAGTACATAATACAGTTACCCCCGTTCCTGAGGGATCTTATGTTTTCCCAGGATAAAAAGTAGCCTATGTGTTAATCCAGGGTCATCAAGTTTGAGTGTGAAGAAGTAAGAAACAAACACACACACTCACAAACTTTCGCATTTATAATATTAGTGTGATAAAAATTGGCGGAGTCATGAATAGTCACAGAAAAGTATGTAAATAAATTCATTGACCTTTAACTTAAGTAATCAAAATAATCACAAATAAAAGCTCATAATTTTTTATTGAATGTATAAAAGTAGATGGCTCCTTTAAAGGCTATACAAGGTTATTTTTAAAACACCGGCAGTGCTTTAGTGGGTGGAAGTACTCATCAATATGAACAACTTTTACTATGGGACCAAACCTGAAATCACGAAAAAAAAAAACATATAAAAAACCTTTCAGGATTTCAGGGTTTTTTTAATATTAAAAAAAAATATATACAATATATATTGATGAGTACTTCAACCCCCTAAAGCACTTCCGGTGTGTTTTAAAAATAATCCTCTATATCTACTGTAGCTTGTGGTGCTTGTGGTGAAGGTGTCGGTTTCAACCCATTTCTGTTATGTATTAGTATTTCACCCAGGGTTTTGCTCATGCAAACTTAAATGTATTAAATGACATATATTTTTCTTGTGCCACCCAATTTTGATTAAATAAAGCCTATCCCATCTATGTAAAATATATTAAAATCTTCTGTTCTAAGTGTACTTATTTTATTATTGCCACACAACCCCCTTATTAAGACCCATATGGTTGTCTTTCGATCGGAAAGGACGATTTTATTTAGTAAAATTAGGCTGATGCTGTGTTAGTAGCAGAATTCATTTGCTGCGATTGTGTAGCGATTGACTGCCTCATTCCAAATGGAAGTCTGAAATGAGAAAATAGGAGCCAACCTATTCAGTAGACTACTCAATCGGTTTGTCTACCGAATCGGATCAGCAACCGAGCAGGTCTGAATAAGGGGGATTTTCTTATAATCTTCTAATACAGTGAACCTATTAGTGTTGAGGAATCAATAGACAAAATTTGTCTCGCCATAGGCCACCAACTATTAGGAAATGTAAATGAATAAAAATAAAACATGAATATTCATGTCCAATGGTCCAATCCAAGGACTAAGTGCGGAAACCACACCCACTCACACAGAAGTGTTTGATGATGGTGATGATGAAACATGAATATTGTTGATCAAAGCCAACAGTATTTGATTTATTTTTTTTATATTATTTTCTGATGGCTTTGTGGACCACTTTGGGTGCTTCCAGAGACCACCAGTGATCCGCAAACCACCGGTTAAGAATAATTCTAATGGAATGGTATTTTTTTTGTCGCTGGCAATACTTGCAGGGGTGGAAGTACTCATCAATATGAACAACTTTTACTATGGGACCAACTGTGGAAAACACAAAAAAAAGCAGCTGTTTCATACATAAGTTCTATAGTTACTCGAACAAAATGTATGAAGGAAATGTTTTATTTTACGCGATCGGGTTAGTTACACCATTTATAACACGAGAATAACTGGGCCAATCTTTATGATTTTTGATATGTTGGTTTGTCTCTGCCCCAAATAGCAGAATAACTATTAAAACATCGGTTTTTTTATATCAGGAAGGCGGTTGAAACCGCGGGAAACAGGTAGTATATTATAATATTTACGCACCATTGCAAGATGTCACTCGCACGAAAAAAGTTAAGCCTAAACAAAACTTTGGATGACAAAGGGAATGTTTGTTGATAAAATCACCGAATTATTTTTTATTTTCACCATTTTGGGATTTTAATTCGAATGCATTCTACGACATAAATTAAAATTCTTACCGCAACAATTCTTCAATAACAATATCCGTACACGCGGGCGTCCGACCCTTCCTCTGAAAAGCCACTCTTGCGTCCGCTGCAGACACTATAGGATCCTTTTTACACCTACACCATAACCTTAGAAGATCAGGCCAAAAGTTCATTTTCATTTCCCATGATTCAGGGTTTGCAGTTCGCAGGCGAAATGGTGCAAACAGCGCGTTCATGCGTACATCGTCAGACCAGCATTGTGGCAGCTTATCCTCAGGTATACCACCGTCTGGTAGACCCATGTTAGCTTTTGTATGGTATATTGATGGTTATTTAAATTTAAAACAGAGAAATTTTGCAAAAAGTAAACACGAGTTCCGCGCACAATGGAGGGCGGAAAAATATTGACAGTTTAGTTAAAATGATGATTAGGGCTTAAAATATTGTAAATAGAATGTTGTTGTTGAGTCGATTATAAAACATTTTAGTTAATCGACTAATGAAATTAATGTAAAATTAGTTCAATTAGCTTTTCTTACACTGAAATAAATTTAAGAAAAAAGAAATATAATTAACAAAAAATACATGCGGTGTTATAATAATTGATCAGAGTTCCTTGGATCCCGTCCCGATTCAGATAGGAAGTCCATCGAATCGAAAGATTTCGGAATCAGATTTAAAAGGCTGATACTGTGTTAGTTGCAGAATTCATTTGCCGCAATCGTGTACCGATATTAGTGATGTGTCAACTCGGTTCACCAAATCGGTTCAAGCCGGTTTGTCGTTCAAACGAGCCAAATCGATTCGAAGATGGTTTAAACCGGTTTGATTTGCTCGCCGCGGCGCCGGCCGTGCGTTGAGTCGAACGTCAGCTAGCGGAGACGGGCGGACGACTCGACGCGAGTCTGACTGATCACTGAACGAGTTGCAACTTGCAAATACGAATGAATTAATCGAATTACCGACCGAACCGAGAACTGATTTCATTCAAATCGTGTGTGAATGCTTGTTTATGTTTTCGAACTTACGTAGGTTTTGTTGGATTTCTATAATAATCCAATTCCTAAGTTCCTTTATTCTACGAACAACCGTTAGTAAGCTACAAATCAAATTGTAGCAAAACGTATGGAATAAATAAAAACTACATAAGGCATATATACAATTCCACTATCGAAATTAAAGTATGATCTACTTCCTTACATACATATGCCAGTCAATATTTATTTAAACGTGCTTTTCATTTTAAGCAAAAACTATTGTTTTTAGGGTAACGCAGCCAAATGGCAAAAAACGGAACCCTTATAGATTCGTCATGTCTGTCTGTCTGTCTGTCTGTCCGTCCGTATGTCACAGCCACTTTTTCAGAAACTATAAGAACTATACTGTTGAAAACTTGGTAAGTAGATGTATTCTGTGAACCGCATTAAGATTTTCACACAAAAATAGAAAAAAAACAATAAATATTGGGGGTTCCCCATACTTAGAACTGAAACTCATTTTTTTTTTTCATCATACCCATACGTGTGGGGTATCTATGGATAGGTCTTCAAAAATGATATTGAGGTTTTTAATACCATTTTTTTCTAAACTGAATAGTTTGCGCGAGAGATACTTCCAAAGTGGTAAAATGTGTGTGTCCCCTGTAACTTCTAAAATAAGAGAATGATAAAATTAAAAAATATATGATGTACATTACCATGCAAACTTCCACCGAAAATTGGTTTGAACGACATTTAGTAAGTAGTTTTTTTTAATACGTCATAAATCGTTAACCGCAATTTACCTTTCATACAATCAACTCAAATATAAAAAAAATATTGGCAAAAAGGAAAGTCATACAGCACAAATAAAGGGAAAATTCAAAAAAATAAAAAAAGTTGAAAATTATAGGTGTCCCCATACATACATAGTTACACCAATTAATAAAGACCTCTGAGTTGTATGGGCGCTCATACAATTTAGAGGTCTAGCTAAATTGGCACCAACCTCAAATAAGGTAAATAAATAAAATTGTGCATTACCCGTGATGGACGAACGATGGACGAAGTTTGTACGGAACCCTCAGTGCGCGAGTCCAACTCGCACTTGGCCGTTTTTTTTAGTTATCCTACCTAGTGTATATTTTTATGACTTTTTAATTAATGAAAAACTGTAGGTATTTAATTATTATTAATATGAATAAACCAAGCCTATAAGCCAAGATCTAAATTGCATCGGTCAGTTCGATTTCGGTACGTTAAAGTATGTTTTGTATGCTGTTATTCAATTTGGATGTGAATCGGTTTGAATCGGTTTCAAACCGATTTGCTTATTTTTTTAAACCGATTTAACCGAGTTGCCCATGACTAACCGATATACTGCCTCATTCGAAATAAAAGTCTGAAATGAGTAAATAGGAGCCGGTTTGTCTTCCCGATCGGGACCGCAACCGAGCAGTATGAATAACCCCGTATATGCATACACAGAGTACTTTTATATAATAATATAGGCGTATATTGTGCGTGCGTAAAAAAAAAAAGATGATTCTCGCAGGGCATGGCAGAGTGATTGCTCTGATTTAGTAGTAGCCAAAAGGTATGATTATATGTTTTTTTTTCTATGTATTTAATCTTTAAATTAGAAGAATAAACTTTGCCAACTAGTTGCAACACCAAACATAAAACGTCAATCAGATCAAACCCAACCAACAAAATTTTTTTCAATTTTTAATCTCACTTTCTTATATCTGTGGGCCAGCCTATCCGTGTTCGTGTCGTCGTGGAAAAGAGATTTTTCCAATTTCCACACAATTTCCCTGTAAATTATCTTTTATAACGCAAGAGGAGACTATCATATTACCTTCTGGTAAGTTTAAATTGTGAAAATTCTATTCCCGAAACAAACAAACGTAATTTTTTGTTATCGAGTTGGTCTCAGCAATTTTTTGCTATTGCTCGGATGATTTTTTATGCAAATTCGCTGTATTATGGACTTTGAGTCACTTGCGTCTCACCATTATTTGTTATTGCGGCACCACTTCCATCACTCTGCCTAGTTTTATTCTGTACTTGTTAACGTACGTTCTACAAGGAATGTGACGCCGAAACAGGTTTCCACACACATCTATCTACTCTCAGGTAATGTGCTTTACCTCAATATTTACTTTTAAATATGTATTTTCACATAAAAAACCAAGTTGAGTTCATACTTTGGCAATTTTAATCAGAATATAAAAGATTTGGTAGCATTGTGGTAAGATTCTGTTTTTAAAGCTTATGAACTAATTTCAACTCTTGTTAGAATATACATAGTTGCTTTAATTTTGTGGATTTCCCCTTCTAAATTCACAGACAAACTTCAACCACCTTAAGCCTGTCACAGACATAGCTATAATATAAATTATAGTTAGCCACATTTAGATATAGTTTCAATCCAATCTTTGAGTGACCGCACATGCAGCTATAATATATATTTCGGTGATGACACCAAACTATACTGTAATATATAATATATTTTTGCATATTAATATATATTATTAGGAATGAAGTGAACGCTAAATATATATTATTATAAAAATTGATGTGTTTTACTAATACTAAAAAATGTCCAACTAAACTTGGTCTGTCCATCTTTTCGGTTTTAAAACCTGGTAACCCTACGTACAATCCTATTATCTAGACACGCGGGAGCGTGTCAAGCCAAGTTCAAGAAACAAAACTGGCGAGCCGCACCGTGTGTAATATTACACAAACCATTTGGAGCCACTTTTGACCCCCTCATAAATCAAAAACTATTTTACATAAACGTATCAAATTTGGCTCATATATTGAGACTTGTGAGATACATATGTGTTCTAAATTTCATAAGCTTATCTCAAACGGTTATTTAGATATTAATGTCCAAAATTCCTCATTTTTATCATTGACTGACCTATAGACCAAAACTCTAACCCAGTTCCAGATGACCTAGAGAGTTAAAATTTGGTATGCAGATAGGTAATTAGATGAATACAAAGGAATAAATAAAAAACTGGCAATTTTTAAATAATTAGATTCTATTATGAATGCTTAACATAAATACCTAATATTACTTAGGATACCTACGTTATTAACTGGGATTAATTATTATTTTTATATTTAGCGCACATCAATAGTGTAAAAACATTACCTACTCATAAATAATGATAAAATAATATTATTATATTATCCCACCAAAAACATAAATGTGAAAAAGGAGAGCCAAGTTCAATACAAAAATTATTCTCTGCTGTGGGCTTGGCAATGCAATTGTTTTATATTTATAAAGTCTACTTTTAGTTTTGAATTTGTCCTTTTAAAAGGACCCACGGCGTTACGAGGATATGTACTTACCTACAAAAAGTAATGATATCCCACCAAAAACATAAATGTAAAAAAGGAGAGCCAAGTTCAATACAAAAATTATTCTCATCTGTGGGCTTCGCCGCAAAAAGAATGGAGATCTGAGATTGAGTGCCAAGTTCTATGCAAAATCCAAATATGTAGTCTAAGGGCTTACTTGGCTGGTTTTCCTATACGAATTATATAGCCTTCGCATGTTCTAAACCTGTTACCTTTCGGTTCTTATTTTATTATTCCGAAAATTTGGCTTGCTGGTAGAAACTACCCATCGAACATAAGGCTCTTCCATGACTGTGTAAAAGTAGGTACTTAATAATAATTCGTATGGGAAAACCAGCCAAGTCAGCCCTTAGACTACATATTTGGATTTTGCATAGAACTTGGCACTCAATCTCAGATCTCCATTCTTTTTGCGGCGAAGCCCACAGATGAGAATAATTTTTGTATTGAACTTGGCTCTCCTTTTTTACATTTATGTTTTTGGTGGGATAAAAAGTATCATATTTATCTCTGTGGTAAACTCTGGCAATTTTCATTAAAATTGTTTTGATAGTTGAACCATGAAAACCAAACAAACACCTTCAACAATGGATTTCCCATTCGAAATTTCTTCCCCCTTTAAAGATTTTTTATACCACATAATCTGCAAACAAGCATATGAAGCTTATTAAATGAAATGAGGGATTTTCATTACAACTTACATCTACTATTTAATCCCTTTATCTTTCTTTCTATGTTGCAAAATGAGTATGCTACCTTAGTACCTACATATTTCTTCATGACTAGTGCTTTAGGCTCTGTGTTGATCAATCAATCAATCAGGTTGTATTTTATAGAAAGAAAGAAAGATACATTTATTAGACACAACAAAATAGCACAACACATAACAATACAAAACATACAATATAATATACAATAGGTATTGATGCATTGTTCTACCAAGTTGGGCCCAAACGGCTCCAGCTCAGCATGTGCTGCAGAAACTACAGTGCTGGTTTTCGGCTGAAGCCACCGGTGATGCACGGACGAATGAAACGGTAGATGAAAAAGAAATACAGATAAAAGATAAATTTTACTACTTATTAAGTATACATAAATGCATAGATAATTCATAATAAAAAATAAAAATAAAAATTGAAACAATAACATAACTATAATAAACAATAATTATGACTACTATATTATGGTTAATTATTGAAAAATACATATATATTATTATAATTATATAAGTACATTTTATTATATGGATGAAAGGTAGCAAAACAATAAAGTTACATAAGTTATTGTCCCCTGTGGATTATCATTTTATCAATTTAATGATAATTCTAATCCAGATACTGTTTATAACTTAATATATGAAGGATTATCGACGGGCCGGTTGGCGTGGTTGGTAAGATACCCTATCTATCACACCGCAGGTCGTGGGTTCGATTCCCACTCAGGACAGACATTTGTGTGCATGAACATGTCTGTTTGTCCTGAGTCTGGGTGTAATTATCTATAATATGTATGTATTTACAAAAGAAAAGTACTATATGTAGTATATCAGTTATCTGGCTTCTATAGTACAAGCTCTGCTTAGTTTGGGGTCAGATGGCCGTGTGTGAGGAATAATGTACTAGAATGTCCTAGAATATTATTATACTTATCACTAGCTGTCCCCCGCGGGTTTAAACCCACGTTCTCAATATAAAAAATCCGGCCAAGTGCGAGTCGGACTCGCGCACGAAGGGTTCCGTACAGTCACGAGCATAAATATACTATATACATATAGTAAAATTCTAAAGCATATTTTTTGTGAAATAACCATAGCAACTTTGAGATAACACCTATATCATGATAGTGTTGGTTCGATAATACTATGTTTGTAACATCATAAAATTTCAATGAGTACTTTCAGTGAAAATCAAGTATCAAAAATATTAATTGAGTATATATTTATGCTCGTGACTGTACAAACATTTATAAAAACGGCAAAAAAATCATGTCTGTTGTATGGGAGCCCCTTAAATATTTATTAAAGTAAAATAAAAAAACCCGCGTTTTAATTTACTACGCCAATTTTAAGTAATGTGACATAATTTTTGATTCGCGCTTGTTGCGTATAGCAATTAAGATAGTATGTATTCAATGTGCTTTTAATACTCTACTACGTTGGTTGGTTTTTTTTTTTTTTTTTATTCGGCCAAGACCGGTCCTATTGGAGATCCTTAGGGGAGGTCTATAGCACGTCTTGCGGCTAAGATGATGATGATTATTTTTAATTTTTTTGTGTTTATGCTAATTATGTTACATTAAATGGAAAAAAAGCCAACATTGTACAAAAAAAATGTTACCTTGCCGAGTTTCTTGCCGGTTCTTCTCAGTTGAAGGCCGACTTCCGAACCGGTGGTAACTTCAGTAGTTTCGACGTTCATAAGTGCCCTTCTATGGCCTGACTTTGAAGGAACCAATGTATAGTTAATTAAATAAGTATTCCCTTACGCAAATAACAAAATAAAATTGACGTAATCAATTAAAACTGAAATGCATGAAATATTCATTGATAATTTACAACGGGGGTTTATCCACCTTAATAATTGGCCATCACTTTTATACTTTACTTTTAAATCAAATACAGTAGGTATAGTACTAGTTTCCGCCCGCGTTCCCGAGAAAAAAAATAGCCTATGTCCCTTTCCATTCCATAGTGTAGTTGGGTAGCAAATTTCATCGCGATCGGTTCAGCGGTTTCATAGTCTATAAGGAACATACATACATACTTTCTCTTTTATATATACTGGGTGATTTTGTTACCACTGGCAATACTTGCAAGGGTGGAAGTACTCATCAATATGAACAACTTTTATAATGGGACTAACTGTGAAATCATGAAAAAATTATCAGCTGTTCCATACAAAAGTTCAATACTGTAATGTGGGAAGGTATTGATAGGGCGAGTGCTCCGTAATGAATGTATCTTTATTACGTATATGTCTTAATATATATACTTACACATACTATGGCTACATACACACTACATCTTCCTCCTCAAAGAAAAAAAAATGAAATGTAAATTATACATTCTTATTTTTTTTTAGATTCTTACATATTACAACAAAAAACAAGATATAAGTAGTTTTTTATGAAAGTAAAAAATAAAATAAAACAGATTACACATACATTTCAAAGCCATGAAGTAATCCTTAATTACCTAATGATATTAAATAAAATAATATAAGAACTTATTCATCATACATGATTACATGATTGGGCTTTTTGTATCAAAGAAACAAGTGAATCTGACTTAAATTTTACAGAATTTATGTAAAAGAAAAAATTAAAGTTTACAGTTTTACATTTATAAATTATTCTTAGGAAAAATATATTTGTATATGTATGTGCCTAATTCTACAAGCCATTAGTAATAACAATTTTAAATTTTTCGTTAATTATTTATTTCTAAACTAAGTAATGCCTACCGATCTCCTATCGTATATTTCACATTTATTTGACAAAAACATCTCATTTTCTATAAACTTACTAAAATATGTTTCTTCATCACAATAATAATTATTTTGATTACATATTTGGCTCAAATCTGACCATTTCTCAATAGACTTATATTTAAATTCATTTCCCACAAAATCTTGACTACTTTTCGTCAATATACTAACGAGTACATTATTATTTTTGTTATTCCCCTTAACAATTTTATTCTCTTTATTTTCTTCATTAGTACACACTTTATTTCGTACTTTTACTATTTTATCATTTATTCTTATCGTTGGTAATTTTACCTTATATTTCCTCATAATACGTACTAATTTCTTTATATTACTTCTTAAACATTTATCTGTATTAATTATCAAGTCCTTTATATTTTTATCTCTACATAACCATTCTAAATCTTCCACTAACAACTGTCCTACTGATAGTGCTCCATACTCTACATATAAAGTCCCTTTTGATGGAACGTAAACACAAATACCTTCTTTCGACTTAATACATTTCTTAAACTTAACATTATCTTCAAATAAGTTTCTAAACAATAGTTCTACAGTACCCCTGGAACTTCCGTTAAGTTTTCCTTTCAAAATTGTTTCTTTATTGTTATTTGTTTCTATAATATTTAATTTAGTGTCATTATCAGAATTTTTGTTTTCTAACTCATTTTCAAATAATTTTTGAATACCAAAGTCGTTGAAATCAGAACGAGTATCAAATTTCAAATCAACGTTGTTAAGAATAATCAACTCGCTACACTTGGACTCGGGTACACTGCTGATTTGCTGATCGTGCGAAACCTGAGCGTTCATACACACCGGATAGCTATGTGACGATGACGACATACTACTCAAAGGTTTTAAAACTAAATCTGAACTTATTTTATGATCATGATTGTAATTTTTTCGAACGTATTTATTTCGACAAAATTTATCACTTTCAAAAGAATGGGAAAAATAATGTCTATTATTTGAATTGAGTAAAATACTATTTTGTTCATCTATTGCAGTCTGAATAGCTTGTGATAGTGAACTGAATTGTCTGGAAGCTATGATTATACCTATATGAATGTTATTGAGACCATCTGCAAAACACTTTATTGCCATTTTCTCGTTAATTGAGCGTAACACGTCAATTTTTAACCTATCTCCATCTGATTGTGCTAAAGTTAAATCTACAAAAATATTCTCTAATTCTTCACCAAATTTTTTAATAGACCTATTACCCTGTCTACAATTCAATAACTGACTCTGTAATTTAACTGCTGACTTTTTCTTTAACAAATATATTTTCATATGATGTAATAAGCTTTCTACGTCAAAATATTTTTGTTTCAAAAGAAATTTGGCATGTTGCGATAATCTGGTTTTAAGAACAAAATTAATTAACAAATGGTGTGAACAATTATTTAACATAGTGCTATAAAAATCTATTCCATCAATTAACGATCTAGTAACATGTTCATCTCCCGTCATTACTGGTAATAAGGCAATAGCCGTTTCAAAATCAAAGTTGTCTGACATTTTAAATTTGATTACGAGAAAAAAAATGTATGATAAGCCTTTTAAAAATAACTTGAATATAATATTTCTGTTCGTCTAATACCTACCTAATGAACCATCAATTTAATTATTTCAACAAATTAAATCATTACGAAAGTAATTAATGTAGCTTATAAAAAAAAATACGACGATATAAAAAGGATACGAGAATCTTCTGTTCTTCTGATGCTCGTTGTGTGTCCCAACTTCCAACTCCTAAACTTGAACTACAATATGGATGACATCAATGAGGCACGATGGCACGAAGGTTGTCTGCATACCATGATGATTGGGCCGGGCTATACCCTGGACTCCGTGGGCCGGGATAACCCTGGACTCCGCTCCTTCCTCTTTCTTTCTTCTAATTACTGTTATTTCTTCTACATAATTGTTTATTCTTGATGCTTGCTATTTTTATCTTCAAATAAGTAAGTTTTTCTTTCACGAGTTTATATTTTCATTCTTCCATATTTGTTTGATTAATCTTGTTTATTTTTTTTTTTTATTATTTATCTTGCAATTTTCATTGTCTTCTCACTTTCTTCTATACTTAATACATGTTTTTCTTGTTTCTCTCTCCATAAATATTCGCTCTTCAAATTGCATTTTATGTATATATGATATTTATATTAGATGAATGGTAACGGTAACGCATATCGCGCCGGGAGCGAGCGCGGGCGCATGGCTACAGTGCGCCTACTGGCAGGGTCGCCATGTAATGTGGGAAGGTATTGATAGGGCGAGTGCTCCGTAATGAATGTATCTTTATTACGTATATGTCTTAATATATATACTTACACATACTATGGCTACATACACACTACAATACCAACTCGACCAAAATGTATGAAGCAACCATATTATTTTACGCGATATCAGAGTTAGCCCTATAATAAAAGTTGTTCACATTGATGAGTACTTCCACCCCTGCAAGTATTGCCAGTGATAACAAAATCACCCTGTATAGAGCATATCATATATTTTGATCTATCATATCTTTATCTTGACATGTCAATTTTATCATTTGACAGCGACGAATAAACAATATAAAAAAAATGTCGTAAATTATCCACTAATCAACAACTTCTATGTATTTCAAAATTACGCACTTTTGAATTTTAATTTGCTTATTATTACCTATACTATCTGGGCTTTTTTCAGGAAATACGCCTATTAGATAAAGGAGAATGGACGTTTTGGTATACCCTGCCTCTAGCAACGAATGATATATCAATAAACAGGTTATTTTAGGTAGTACATTTATCTGATTATAATTAATGTCAACTATTAGTATTTGCGAAGATAGATCCATAAATAATGTAGATTTTACTGAGTTGTTGTAACCATTAAAAAAACTTTATCCGCGTGGAATTCTTATCTTGCCTAAACCATTATATCTGATTTAAAAGGGAACAGATACTGCAGAGAGGTCGAACTTTTTTATTTTTTATCTGTTAATCCATTTAAATGAAACATACAATAAATGTTAGCCCGAGCTTATTTTTTTTTATCTTGATACATCACTGAAAAGCACATCCAAGTTCCCGTTACTGTGATCTTTCCCTACCCTAACGTACTGAGTGGCTTGACAATGGGATGCGCGCGGTGCGTGCGCAGGACACATTTTGGGGTTACATTTATTATTATTTGACATTAAATTGTTAAGAATGTAGAGATAATTATTATCTTTTATGTCAGTATTTGTTACCATAAATAAAGATGAAGATGTTATAGTACGACTATTAACGATACTTCGCTATAAAGATAATATTATACGAGTAACTCCGAAAATACTAACAATTGACATTAAGTATGTTTGTATAAAATGTTTGGTTTAGTAAGACCTTGCTATTGATTTATTATTCATTACCAGAGGAGGGGTAGACCAACTTTCATTATTTTTGCCCATCCTCCTTTAAAAAGCAAAACCTTGCCTAAGTACAAAATTTTATCTATATAGTTAGAGCCGTTTCCGAGATACACGAAATTAATTAATTTAATACACAAGTGACTGGCAGAAATGGTCACGTAAGGAAAAAGCGTTACGGATGTGACGTCACCAGTTATGCCCACTCCATGCGACTTTTTATCTCGTGTCTCTTTCTATTATATACGTACGAGTGTGTGTGAAATGTATAAAATTATTTATTTATTGTAATTGTTTTGATTCATACGGGAATTATATTGTCAGATTATTGTAATTTTGTAATGGAGATTCAAGAACTAAAAAAAAAAACTTGTTCTCTAAAAATTTTGTAAAATAAGCAGTTCCTGACCGAATGAGTGGTATTCTCAGTGTGTTAAGAGTGTTTTTACAATAATATCTACAAGATAATGTTATCTAACACAATACACACGACATTTCAACTGTTGTACAGTTATCGCTTTATCAAAACGTAAATATAGATCAAGTATAAGAAGTACAGATGTGGTGGAAATATTTACCTATTTTTTTCACTAACTTATGGGATTCAGCCTTCTGACATTAAGTCTTAAATTCTTCCAGTTGGACTATTAATGGTTGTGTGGCTATACATATGAAAGAGTCATTCGTAAATAGTTACATGAACAAATAAAAGATTAAAAAAACATTCAGTAATTTCAGGCGACGCCTTGAAGATTTTGGTTGCAAGGATTCCGATTTTTCTCAACAATGACTGAAGCGAACGAACTGAAATTTATTGGAAGAATTCATCATGTCTATGACTTTATTTTGTACGTTGCATAACACGATTGGTTAACTTTTATAACACAAAATAATTAATCAAAAAGACCTCTTTAAAATAAGAGATTCCAATTTTACCGGCATTGAGGATCGATTTGAGGTTCCAAAATTTCTACATATATTAATTGAAACTGATACTATAAATTGTACTTAGGTTTTATGAAATATATTTGTAGTTTTTAAATGAAACAATAAAAACCATTTTGTCGCATACGCCCGTTCCGTTTACGCGGGTTTTCTATGAGAGGTCGCTATAGTAGGGAGCGGGACGCAGCACGTTGAATTTCAGATTTTTAAGCTTAACGCGGCGTCACCTTAACTACACGATGATTTTTTTTTCTTTTTATCGTGGGGAAATCCTCATAAGATACCCGACCGCCCCGGGGGGAGTAGTCGGGTTATGCCGGATTCGTACCGGCTAAAACCCCACTGTGGTCGCCATCTGCGCTGTAGAACGGCTCGGGTTCTCGTACAGAACGCATACACGAGCCCCTCCAAGCGCGGCGCTGGGATAGCCCGTCCCGGGGAAGTGTAATTCCTCCCTCCAGCACCTTCGCGATGAGTTGTGACCACAACGACCCATCGTCCTCTTCGGGGCCGCTTCTGGGCGTTCGGGGCCCCCCAGGCAGGGGAACACAGTAGCTGCTATTCTAAGCCCCAGCTACATATACACGATACCTAACTTAATCTAGCGAAAGATCTTCCCTTTTAAATGGAGGAGTCTACCACCTTGTTCCTCCATAAGTACTTACATTATTTTAAGTTGAAAATTTAATAAATCTGTCCCATAGTAAAGTATATAGATGAGTACTTCCACCCCTGCAAGTATTGCCAGTGACAAAAAAAAAACACTAAGTATATTTTTATAATCTATGTTATCTAGGTTGACTAATCTTATCTGAGAAATCAGAGAGTCCTTAACATGCATTGTCGAGCTATTATTACACCATTTGTTCTCTAACAATAGGAAATGATCATAATTTAAAAACGTTTTAGTGTTATTATTGACAATAGATTGTATATTATAAGAGGTTAATAGTTCTTGGATAATGTAAGAAAAGGATAACGTAAGTCGAAAATAATAGAAGAGTTTCGTGAAGTGTAAACAGTTGTGTGTGACGATCAAAGACTTTGCGAATGGGTTTGATGAATCTTCTATATTTTTCACGTCAGATTTCGAGATAATAAATTTACGTATTGGTGAAAATCCCATGAAAAACCGGTCAGAGGTTCTACTCCGAAAAACGATACATGATAGTCCGATCATCGATTCATAAGTGCCTGTGAAGGCTTATTTGAATGAATAAATTAGTAGTTCATTTCATTTACAAATATGAACCAATGGAATTGCAACACTTTTTCGGAGTAGATCCTCTGTAATTTAGAAAATTTGCGTGTTAAAATTTTCCTAACACCGCTTTGATCCGGTGGACAGCCTAAAACTGAAAAGTGGCCACCAAGGCTACTTCACGGTCAAATGTAGATATTATTTTCGATGATGGCGACCCCATTGACTGTAACAGATATGTTGGTGGGACTATAACTTGAAAATGGGCCATAGAAGCAATGTTCATTACTATTTATTTCCTTACATCCTGGTATACAAGAAAGTGCATACTAATGAATTCTTGTAATTTCCAGATTCATCAAAGCATGACAAATCCTCGGTGACCGACACGCGAACACGCTGCAACACACTGTAACTTAGGGAGATGAGAGTCTGCTCAGTTCTCGTCTGCCATTCAAGATCCCCGCTGGAATGGTGTTAGGTGAGTTTTTAATGTTTTAGCTCTGATACCGATCATCTAACGTTATTTCGGCTTGATGTAGTATGTGCGTCTGAAGTAAAAAGATGCGCTGGCGGCGTATACGGCTTGCGGCTTTAAATGTAAACAATTGGAAATTTCAATCGAATCAGAATCGCGATTCATGTCAAATGTACCAAATGTTTTTTTAACCAAAATTGTCATTTTAAAGTCAGTTTTATTGTGCCTTGTCTTTTTACTTTAAAAACTAGTGTCTCTGAGAGCGGTACACCTCGTTCGTTTTTTACGTTTTCTATCCCCATATTTCCGCCATTTTGTAAAATCCAAAAACAATAAAAAAAAACCATATAATTATCGAACCTGCTCACAAAATTTCACGAGAATCGGTTGAGAATGCGTCCTGTAGAGGACAACAGCCGGACATCCGCCGGACATACGAAAGCATTTTTGCCCAAGAAACGGAGACGCTTCGCGCTCGCTCGTCTTCTTGAAGAACCGCATGCTGTACTCCGTTGGGAAAAACTCATTCCACATCTTGAGCGTCCAGGGTAGTCAGTTTATAAAATTATTTCTATGAGACGCTTATTTTTCGCTTACTTCAGATTAGAGTTGTATGTTTTTTAGTGCAAACCTATTTTGGATCATGCCTATCTCTTCCCTTACATACTTATTTACTATTATAATAACGAAAGTGTGTTAGTTGGTTTGTTCTTCTTTCATGCAACAACGGAGCAACCGCTCGACGTGATTTTTTGTATAGAGATAGTTTATGAGTCGGAGATAGGCTACTTTTTATTCCGGGAGAGCGGGTGAAACTGCGGTCCCTAATTGGGGCGTTAATGATCGTATGGAAAAAAAAATACTTTGTCGGGGTGTACCTGCTTACTACTTACTAACATGCATTTACAAAAAAGTTTATAGTTGAATCGATTTTTATGCATTTTGGCAGTTGAGTAGTTTGGGAGAGTAATACACAGGACTTTTTATCCCAATAACGCTATGAACAGCTCATCTAAACTAATATTAAAAATGCGAAATCTGGGGGCACGGTAGTGCCCCCGCCAAACCGATCGCGATATAAGGTACGTAGACAGTCTATGACAGGGGTCACCTATTAGGTTTATCAGGGGTCCGTTTTTTTTTTTTTTACTTTGTATAGGCTTCTGATTGACCACAATCTCACTATGGTAGGTGATGATGTGGCCGAAGGTGGTAAGCACACAAAGCCTAGAAGGATCTGGCTCTCAAGTGCAGCTGCCGGAACACACCAATAGGTGTTTGACGACAGATTTTCAACTTGAGGGTGGTAGCCAGCCAGGCGGGTACTACAAAGTACCCTACCACCGTGCTATGGTTTCCTCACGATGTTTTCCTTCACCGAAAGCTCAAGCTCATTGTGGGATTCGAACCCACGACCTTCGCCGCGGCGTCCGACGTCACTACCACTGAGCTATCATCGCCTTAAAAATATAAAAGATTATCGCGGTCCGGTTGGTAGATGATGTCTGGCGACCAAGCTTAGATATTTTACTACAAATCCTATAATGTTACTAATAGTAATATATCAAATTATTGTATGTTTGGATGTGTGTGGATTAAATAAAATAACCATGTGTAAATTTTTGAAAATTTTGTCAAAGTTTGGTCCGCACAATATAGGTCGGCGGTCCTATGGTGGAGAGGGACATAGGCTACTTATTTTTAATCTGGTTCCCATAGTACAAGCTCTGCTTAGTTTGGGATCAGATGGCCGTGTGTGAGGAATGTCCCAAGATATTTATTTTTATTTATATTCCAGGTATCCCCTCCCTAAACACCCTGAGAAGTCTGAAACGTCCGAAACACACCGTCGCAATATTTCTGCGCCTTGTAAGACTTTCCCTTGTCCTTTTTACCCTTTATCTTAGGCCTACTGGCTAAGGGAGCGTTCAAGTATTAGGAGGGATCTTGTAAAACGGTACGATGCGTCGTACGGTTTGAACTACGCGTTACGTAACATTGTTTTTTTTTAACCCTTCAGAACGGTCGCGTATAGAGATTCTCACACGCATTTATTAAAACACAGAATAGTGACTTTTAGGTAAAAATGGTCACTTGGTGGTTACGTAACGTTTTACTAGGAGGAGGGGGGAGTACAGAAAACGTTACGGTGCGTTACATGGGGGGGAGGGGTCAAAAATCTCCAAAAATTGAGTTAAGTACGTAATACTTGAACGCTTTCTAAGCCAACATTTTTTAGTTTTCTCGGGTCGCTTTATTGAAGCCTGTTTGCACTGTAGAATAGAAAATATTTACTATTATTGACAGCGCAAAAATCTATGTAACAAGAAATTAAGAAGATAAATAAGTAACCGGGGTAGGTGTAGATTACCTTTATTATAAAGGAGTTAAAAAGAAAATAAAGAAACAGAAAAAATAAACGTCAACTGGTTTATGCTTAGTTGGAAGCATTGGAATCTGTAGCAAATGTCTTCAAAAATGTATAATAAATCTGTAGTGTCCTCACATCTTTTTTTTTTTACAAAAAATGGAATTTTGCTGATTGATGTAGGAAGTGTAACAGAATGCAAAGAGATATTTTTTTTAGTTTCTTGTCTGTCTGTGTATCTGTCTCTTTGAACACCCTATCTTCGCAACAACTGAACGGATTTCCATTTAGTTTACGCGGCTTGGCTTGGCGCTTCGCTTTAAATAAATAAATAATATCATCGAAATCGTGTGAAAGGAACAAAATATATAGATATTAGCTTCCGCCTCGCGGTTTCACCCGCGTTCCCGAGGGATCTTATGTTTTGCCTTCCTCGATAAATGGGCTATCCAACACTGAAAGAATATTTCAAATCGAACCAGTATTTCCTGAGATTTGCGCGTTCAAACAAACAAACTCTTCAGCTTTATAATATTAGTATAGATTTTACCTATATTATATATAGTCTAGCGAGCGAAGGCGCGGGCGAAAAGGTACACTATATATTTTTTAATTTAACTATTTGCCACATTTGTTGTGCTTCTTTCTGCTCATCATGTGCTGCTAAACCAACACCACTAATATACACTAACTCCTAAAAAAATACTAGAAAATGCGAATAAAATTGCACTCGCGTCCGTTCACTCACCCTATAGCGTAAAGGGTACTTTACATCACACGATCAACACGTCACAACACGTCACAGTCACGTGTCACGATGACACGTGCCGCAGTTCACGGTGTCAGTATTACACGTGCCATACGACTTCAATGTTCGGGGTAGGTCATTGTGTCAGTGATAAAACAGAATCTTTGCATTGAATTTTTCAGATAGTTTATGAGTTCAAATAAATATACTATTCTGTCCCGCGGTTTTATCGTCTTTATACTTTTTTTTATACCACATTGTCGGCAAATGTGCATACGGCCCGCCTGATGGTAAGCGGTTACCGTAGCCTATGAACGCTTGCAACACCAGGGGTATCACTCGCGCGTTGCCGACCCTTCCCCTTCCCCGATGAGCTCTGCCGACCTTACTCACGCGCAGGAACACAACCATAAGTTATTTAGCTGCTCTTAGAGCGACATATCGCTATGGTCTACCTCACTTTTATCCCAGTGCAGTGTATTGGCCTATCTGTGTGCCAAATCCATCCTAACTAATATTATTAATGCGAATTTGAGTTTGTTTTTACCTTTTCACGCTTAAACCGCTGAACCGATCGCGATGAAAGGTACGCAGATAGCCTATGGTATGGAGAAGGACATGGCCTACTTTTTTCTCGGGAACGCGGGTGAAACCGCGGTAGACAGCTAGTGTTTTAAACCATTATATGACCTATCTGTGTGTCAAAGCATATCGGATTTGAAGTCACGCGAAATGCCGCTTTGTATAGGCATTTGTAATTGCTCCATTGTGACCCAAGCGAGTGTATGGCAGCTTGGGCTCGTTACCGCCCCTCTCTCACCCCGCAAGCCCCGCACGATTGCTCTGTCTAGACGTGTCCGTTGGCCGACTGTAAGAGTTACATAGATAAATGCGAAAGTCTGTCTGCTATATTTTACCTACCACCATAGTATAGTATGGTACTTTGTAGTACCCGCCTGGCTGGCTACCACCCTCAAGTTGAAATGTACCGGCAGTTGCACTTGAGAGCCAGTTGCCTTCTATGCTTTATAAAGGTCGGCAACACACTGGCAATCCCCCTGGTATTGCTAATGTACATAGGCGACGGTAGCCACGTACCATCAGTTGGACTGTCTAACTACTTGTCAGCCCTCTAACAAAAAAAAACTGGTCAAGTTTGAGTCGGATTCGCGCATGAAGGGTTCCATACTATTACCAACAAAAACGAGCAAAAACATCACGTTAGTTGTATGGGAGCCCACCTTAAATATTTATTTTATTATGTTTTTTAGTATTTTTTTGTTATAGCGGCAACAGAAATACATCATCTGCAAAAATTTCAACCGTCTAACTATCACGGTTCATGAGGTACAGCCTGGTAACGGACGGACAGATATACAGACAGACGGACAGCGGAGTTTTAGTAATAGGGTCCCGTTTTAATAGGATCCCTAAAAAAGGTGAAAATCTACCACACAATCTAGTGCTATAGCTGAATAATTTATGCTGTGTACATAGTGACATTGACTGTGACCGCTAACTAGATAAAGGTCAGCCTTCACTAGGACTGTGGAAATGATTATACTCTAATGACTTAACTAACGCCTTCGTATCAATTTTTATATTAGCATACAGTTTATAATTATGTATGTGTGAATTGGACGCTTACGTTTAGTAATTTATTTATTTTTATCGTCAATTAACGACCCGCTCCGGCGTTGCACGGGCATATACGCCTAAATTATATTTATAAGTATTTATACAGAGTGATTTTTAGTCACTAGCAATACTTGGAGGGGTGGAAGTACTCATCAATATGAACAACTTTTATTATGGGACCAACTCTGATATCGTGTAAAATAAAATGGTTGCTTCATACATTTTGGTTGAGTAGGTATTATATAATAATAATAATAATGTTTATTTCAGAAAAGAACTTAGCTTATTTATTGAACTTTTGTATGGAACAGCTGATATTTTTTTCGTGATTTCATAGTTAGTACCATAATAAAAATTGTTCGCATTGATCAGTCGACCCCTGCAAGTATTGCCAGTTATAAAAATACTTATGTACACGCGTTAGAAGTTATACTTTATTCAAATCAGTTTTATCACTAATATTCAATATATATATATATAGATATAATAATAAATAATAAATTATTAGTATCACCGTCGTATATGAAATTGATTTAATAAAAACACCAAAATAATATTTATTTATTCACACTGTTTAATTGTACCCTTACGAAACACGTGTTCTACATATAAAAATACTAGAATATACAACTTGAACATAGTTATCAATTTTCATACCACCTAGAACTAACTTCATGCTGTTAAATTTAGGTGTCGGTGTGCGCGCGCATCGTAAAAATTCACTCTCATCATTTTTCTCCATCGCGCCAAAACAAGTATAACTTCAAAAACAACCTGTATAAATATTGGTTTACGCGGCGCACGCCAGTAACTAGTCGGCATGATTTTTTCCGACATCTTCAAAAATCATCGTCATTATTTCAATCAATTAAAACATTAATGAATTGTATACCCAAACCTTCCTCATGAATCACCCCGTATATTGGTGATAACCGTATGAAAATTCTTCCTCCCTTCCCTAAAGTGATTTGTTTTGATAACCTACAGGTTATAAATAGAGGCACAAACAAACAAACAATAAATTGACATCTAAAAGTATACAACCTGTATAATAGACAATAGTTTTTTTTTTCTTTGTATAGGCTTGTGTTTGACCACAATCTCACTATGGTAAGTGATAATGCGTCAGAATTTTCCAAATACGCAAATCTAAAAAATCAGTATGATGCAAAATGCGCAAAACAGTGTTAATTAATATGTTTTTATTATTATTATTATTATTATTATTCGTCAGTTGTACCACAGTCTATGTAACTCTACAGACGGCCAATGGACACGTCTAGACAGAGCAATCGTGCGGGGTTTGCGGGGTGAGAAAGGGGCGGTAGCGAGCCCAAGCTGCCATACACTCGCTTGGGACACAATGCAGCAATGACGAATGCCTATACAAAAGCGGCATTTCGCGTGACTTCAAACTACTTTTTTTACGCTGTGGTTGTACAGTCACGATCAATATAACTATGTATATTCTGGGACATTATTCCTCGCACACGGCCATCTGACCCCAAACTAAGCAGAGCTTGTACTATGGAAGCCAGATAACTGATATACTACATATACTACTTTTCTTATGTAAATACATACATAAATAGATAATAACACCCAGACTCAGGACAAACAGACATGTTCATGCACACAAATGTTTGTCCTGAGTGGGAATCGAACCCACGACCTGTGGTGTGATTGAAAGGACATCTTACCAACCACGCCATACAACCAATATATTATGTAGCCTATTATACAGGATGATTTTGTTATCACTGGCAATACTTGCAAGGGTGGAAGTACTCATCAAAATGAACAACTTTTATAATGGGACTAACTGTGAAATCATGAAAAAATTATCAGCTGTTCCATACAAAAGTTCAATACCTACTCGACCAAAATGTATGAAGCAACCGTGTTATTTTACGCGATAACAGAGTTAGCCCTATAATAAAAGTTGTTCACATTGATGAGTACTTCCACCCCTGCAAGTATTGCCAGTGATAACAAAATCACCCTGTATATATCTATCTATACTAATATAATAAAAGAGGAGAGTTTTTTTGTTTGTTTGTTTAAAAGTGCTAATCTCTGGAACTACCAGTAGGATTTGAAAAAAAAATTTTTGCATTTGATAGGCCAATTTTTGAGGAAAATTATAGGCTACTTTTTATCTCGGGAATGCGGGTAAATATACATTTTAAACTATCTGTTGTCGTTTTCACCCGCGTAATAAGTATCCTATGTCCATCAGCAGGTGCCAAGCTATCTCTATGCAAAATTTTATCAAAAACGGTTTAGTCATTAGCAAACAAACATACTGATAGTCGTACTGTAAGATACGATTTACTAGCTGTCCCCCGCGGTTTCGTCCGCGTTCCCCAGAAAAAAAGTAACCCATGTCCTTCTCTATACCATTGGCCACCTGCGTACCAAATTTCATCGCAATCGGTTCAGCGGTTTAAGCGTGAAAAGATAAAAAACAAACTCACATTCGCATTTATAATATTATCTTCTTCTTCTGTATATATAAAAGGAAAAGGTGACTGACTGACTGATCTATCAACGCACAGCTGAAACCACTGGACTATGGCTATTATGATGTAGGCATCCGCTAAGAAAAGATTTTTGAAAATTCCATCCCTCAGGGGGTAAAATAGGGGATAACTAGCTTACCGTGGGGCGGTAAGCTAGTTAGATAATATTTTGCGTTACATTGATAAATTCATTATTTGTACTTTCTCTACTCTTACTTACATATTGAAATGTTCCAAAATTGGTTCAAAAGATATAAAATAAAAAAACTAGCTGTTCCCCGCGTTTTCACCCGTATTCCCGGGATTAAAAATAAGCTATAACCTTACTCAAGAATTGGACTATCAAATGCAAAAAGAATATTTCAAATCTGACTAGTCGTTCCAGAGATTAGCGCCTTTAAATAAACAAACAAACAAAAACACATTTCTGGTTTATTACTATTACATTAGTATAGATAAATTCTATTGTATTCATTCATATATTATGTAGGTATAAAATTATTCTTGAACAAGTCGGTAACTTGGCACATTCAATTTCCTCACGTTCCACGCCTTATCAGTGCGCGCGAGCAGGTCAAATTGAATTTCGAATGTCATCAGCGTCATTCGTAGAGCGACCGCCGCGCAGTGCGGACGTCCACACAGATGCTTACCGCGGACCTGCGTATTGTCATTGAATTCTGGTGGATTTTATTCTACTATTGTATATTTTTACATAAAATTGTTGATTCTGTGTTACGTAGCCTTCTAAGCGGGCTGGCTAATTTGTGGGAACTGGACATTGAAGATGATTGAGTGATTATGCTGTGATATTTTTTGTTTTTTATTTATTTATTTATTCAACCTGTGATATTAGTGAATATTTCGTGTAAATAATTATACATATAAATTGAAATGCAGGAGCAAACGGGAGTTATTACAATACATCAGGTAATTAATTATTTTTACTAGCCCTTCGCCCCCCGTATTGTAACACCACAAACACCTGTAATTAAATGGATTAATCACTGAAACGGCACATCTGATTTTGATACGACTGTCACTAAACTATGCCTAACAGGCGACGACTAGTATATACAGGATGATTTTTTTATCACTGGCATTACTTGCAGGGGTGGAAGTACTCATCAATGTGAACAACTTTCACTATGGGGCTAACTCTGATATCGCGTACAATAAAACGGTCGCTTCATAAATTTTGGTCGAGTAGGTATTGAACTTTTGTACAGTTAGTCCCATAATAAAAGTTGTTAATTTTGTTGGTAGGTACTTCCACCCCTGCAAGTATTGCCAGTGACTAAAAATCTGCCAAAATACCTATGTATAAATTATCAACTGATTGACTGACAAAAATATCAACTCACAGCTCAAACTCCTGGAGTTAGGACTGAAAATTTGCATTTGAATAGCACTAAGAATGGATTCTTGAACCGCGAACCCCTATTTTAACCCCTATTCCGCGGGTGAAAGCGCGGGATGGCGGCTAGTATATAAAAGAAGAAGTCCTGACTGACTGACTGACTGACTGACAGGTGATAATCAACTAAGAGGCGATGATAGCGCAGTAGTAGCGATGTCGGACGCCGCGCGCGTCGGCGATAGTCGTGGATTCGAATCCTACAATGAGCTTGAGCTTTCGTTGAAGGAAAACATCGTGAGGAAACCGTAGCACGGTCGTAGGGTACTTTGAACCGCCTGACTGGCTACCACCCTCATGTTGAAAATCTGTCGCTAAACACCTATTGGTGTGTTCCGGCAACTGTACTTGAGAGTCAGTTCCTTCTAGGCTTTGTGTGCTTACCACCTTCGGCCACTTACCATAGTGAGATTAAAATGTAATGTAAACAACCCCCCCCCCCCTCTACCTTAGTTATCCGTGCAATAATACAGTCTAGAATGATCCTTAAACTCACATATAGAGTCACACGATAGTCAAATGTGCGCACGTCTTGGAAAAACTAATTTAAATATTAATGTAGGTATTAGTCGATTGTAAAGATTATAGTAAATTCCCTGATAGTAATTTTATCTAATATTACGTTGTTATGCGTAATAATGCAAAAATATTTACCATTTATATAAATACTAGCTTCCGCCCCGCGGTTTCATCCGCGTTCCCGTGGGATCTTGTGTTTTCCCGGGATAAAATGTAGCCTATAGCCTTCCTCGATAAATCTGCTATCCAACACTGAAATAATTTTTCAAATCGAACCAGCAGTTCATGAGATTTGCGTGTTCAAACAAACAAACTTTTCAGCTTTATAATATTAGTATAGATTGATGTTAGTGCCCATTGTTTTTTATGAACACAATGATATGTGAGGATGGATAGATAGATAGAATGGATGTTTGTTAATCTTTCATGAAAAAACTACTGGAAGGAATTGTATGACATTTGGCACACAGAAAGGGGCGTAAGCTAGTCTATTTCTACTTATAATTCTACCTATAAGTCCATAGGCGATGGTAGCCACTTATCATCAGGTGGACCGCCTGCTTGTCAGCCCACTGACATAAAGAAAGACACCTCATTTTTAGGGTTCCGTACCCAAAGGGTAAAACGGGACCCTATTACTAAGACTCCGCTGTCCGTCTGTCACCAGGATGTACCTCATGAACCGTGAATAGACAGTTGAAATTTTCACAAATGATGTATTTCTGTTGCCGCTATAACAACAAATACTAAAAAAACAGAATAAAATAAATATAAAAGGGGGCTCCCATACAAAAGACATGATTTTTTGCCGTTTTTATAGATGATGGTACGGAACCCTTCGTGCGCGAGTCCGACTCGCACTTATTTTTATCTAAAATTTAAAATCGCGGCCGGTTTTTATTTTTCTTATTACATAATATCGATGTGTGTCGGTTTGTATCTGAAAGTAAGTACACAAAATTCGCGTATTTAGCGATTATTTTTAGTATTTGCTAAAGTATATTGAAGTATGAATCCACTTTCTTTCGATTGATAAGATAAAAGCAGGTGTTCACGTTTCGGACAATAATTTATCTGACGTCGATTATACAGTAAATACGTGACTAAAAAACAGTACTTGAACTACATTTTACATCTACAAGTTTATCCGTTTTTATATTGTAGAAATGTATCAATTTGACATATATATGTCAAAGTAAAATAGTATGTAATAGTAAAATATTTAGATAGGTAATTTAATGTTAGATCGCTTCATTTTCACATAATGATATTTACATAAATACTCTGAGATTTTATTCCTCACATAAGCAGAGCTTGTACTATGGAAGCTAGATAACTGATATACTACATATACTACTTTTCTTTTGTAAATACATACATATATAGATAATTACATCCAGACTCAGGACAAACAGACATGTTCATGCACACAAATGTTTGTCCTGAGTGGGAATCGAACCCACAACCTGCGGCGTGATAGATAGGGTATCTTACCAACCACGCCAACCGGTCCGTCAACATACCACAATATATTTTTTAAAGCCCGACCAGAAAAATAAAACACCTCGTCATGTTGCGGAATTTCGGAAGTATATTGATTTTACTATGAGCTGTCAAAATATTTTCTGGTCAGTTTTTTTTTTAATTTTCTGGTCAACCTTTACTTACAATCAGTAACAATCAAAATGTTGTCATCTACGATAAATGTAACACACATTTATGTTAAGTTAGTTTACTGCACTCTATTCTATATTTACTGTGTCAATGTTGGATTTGTATCACTATGTGACAAGCCGCGCCTACCAGTGAAATGTATGTCATTTAATTTTTTTTTCTTTTTATACTACTTAGCTGGCAAACAAGCTTACGGCCCACCTGATGGTAAGCGGTTACCGTAGCCTATAGACGCTCATAAAACCACGGGCAAAGAAAATACAATATTATTTTTTCCCTGCCAGAGGTATCACTCACGCGTTGCCAACCTTGAGACATGAAGTTGTTAAGTCTCCTGTGCCTGTAATTTCAACGGCTCCCATACCCTCCTAACCGAAACACAGTAATACAAGTGCACTATTTTTTCACGGCGGAATTAGATATGGTGGTAGTACTTCCCCGGGTGAACTCTGCACTAAGAGTTCTACTACCTTGTATTGTGATGTTATTGCAATTTTTACAAGACAACTTATCGTGTGGAAAACATGAACTCTTTCAATTTCGTACATACTACACCTACATAAGTAGGTATTTCTAAATATGAAGGCCAGACTTCTTGTCTGTACCCTGAGTGTAAAGAATTTACGTAAATAAACGCTTACTATCACGTTTGTGTTTACTAAAAATTTGTATGGAAGAAATTATTTCCATGAGTATTCCGCGAGAGGCGCTGTTCCGATTCCTATAGAAAAATGTCGTAAACGCGTTTTCTAACGTCAATTATTTACATTCGGGGTACTGTAAGGAAATGGGTATGAATTTATTTCTAATCTTCCGGAAATAGTAGTGCAAAAGTTTTTTTGTAGGCTTGTGTTTGACCACAATCTCACTATGGTAAGTGATGATGTGGCCGAAGGTGGTAAAGCCTAGAAGGAACTTGTGTTTGGCGATCAATTTGAGGCCGATAGCTATTATGTATTCTGTGCCGATAGCCACGGTATAGTCATATACCACGGTTAGACTGTCCAATTTAAGTATAATAATATTCGAAGTAAATGTACGGACATTCCTCACACACGGCCATCTGACCCCAAACTAAGCAGAGCTTGTACTATGGAAGCCAGATAACTGATATACTACATATACTACTTTTATTTTGTAAATATATACTTATATAGATAATTACATCCAGACACAGGACAAACAGACATGTTCATGCACACAAAAATATGTCCTAAGAATAATATTTTATTTTTAAAATCAATAAAAATATCCAATAAAATGTGTGATTGTGTCGAATTCAGTAGTTATATCGATCGTAGATCGTTAAATCATAGAAATTTTCATGAAAGAATCGGAATTTTTAATGTGATTTTTACAAATGTATTAATGATTTTTAGGGAAGCTTGAATGAGATGAGATCCTATGGTGCTTAAAGAATAACTTAGGATAAGTTATCCTAAGTTATTCTGTCCTAATTTCAAATTAACAGCTAGATATCGTTTATCTGGCCATTGAAAAATCAGGCCTTAGGCATTTAATTTTTTTTTTTTTTTTTTTACTTTAATTGGATAAGCTTGTATTGGACCACAATCTCAATATGGTAGGTGATGATGTGGCCGAAGGTGGTAAGCACACAAAGCCTAGAAGGATCTGGCTCTCAAGTGCAGATGCCGGAACACACCAATAGGTGTTTGGCGACAGATTTTCAACTTGAGAGTGGTAGCCAGCCAGGCGGGTACTACAAAGTACCCTACCACCGTGCTATGGTTTCCTCACGATGTTTTCCTTCGCCGAAAGCTCAAGCTCATTGTAGGATTCGAACCCACGACCTTCGCCGCTGATCTATCATCGCCTCAAATCCAATTTCATTGCATTTATAAAGATTGTATAAAATATTAAAAGTACGACATGTATCCAGTATCCATGTTATGGCGCAGCAAATCTTTACTATTATAATAAACGAGTAGAGTTTTTTTGTATATTTGTTTGTTTAAAGGCGCTAATCACTGGAACTACCAGTCGGATTTGAAAAAATATTTTTGCATTTGATAGCCCAATTATTGAGGGAGGTTATAAGTTAACTTTTTATCCCGGGAATGCGGGTGAAACCGCGGCAAACAGCTTGTTAAATTATAAGCTTTAATTATTTCAAAAAAAAATATATGTACGTTAGTTTTGCTTACGTATCATTTCACAAATTTTATTCTATTGTTACACACTAACCCTCTTAAACCCCGTCGAAAGGTCACCAAAGAATTGCTACTTTTATGATGATAAAAAATATATACCTACGTATATAAACATGATGCTGATAATGTAGTAAATTTAATATTAGAAGACAAAACCATGTATTTATTATTATTATTATACCATTTATAAAAAAATACATTTAAAAATATATATAGGGTCCTAGTTACCGATACCGGCTCTAGAGAGAGGCACTTCCTCACTATGCGTGCCGTCTCCAGGAGCACTGCCTTCTGAATTTGGCCCTTGATCCAGCCGTCCAACGCGAGCCTCTTGAGGTGTTTGTCGAGGCTCTTGGCCATGGGCTGAAACGATTATCGGTACAATGGTTGCCGAGTTTATTATTATTATTACCACGTTTTTATTAAGTCGCTTTCTTGTTTGTCTGTTGTTCCGGGTGAAATCTTGTAACTCAAATTTCGACCACTTCCCGATTAGCTATCAGGCTGAAATTTTCAGGGTAGCTCACACATCGATGGCAATGCATCTACATTAATTTTACAAATGTATTGATACCGCCATGCATTTTTTAATACCAGGTAAACTTGAATGAATATAATCTACGGATTTTACCGTGTTATAGTGATGAAGGAAAACATACAGGGAATATGCACATTCTAAAACGAAATATCTACTAAGGGTTTTCCATCATGATTAGATTGCTATATATCATCAACTAGCCTTCCGCCCCGCGGATTCACCTGCGAACCCCTATTTTACCTCCTTAGGGGTTGAATTTCCAAAAATCCTACCTTAGTGGATGCTTACACTGTATAAGGTATCTATGTGCACAATTTCAAGTCTCTAGGTCCAGCGGTTTGGGCTGTGCGTTGATATATCAACAGTCAGTCAGTTTACCTTTTTATATATTATACAGAAAAAGATTTTTTTTTTCCACAACAGTATTCTATTTTTCCAAGCTATTTTCATTTTGCAAGAAAGAGCGGTGCGAGCTATTTATAATTTGAGTTCTCGAGCTTCCCTCAGAGATAAGTTTAAATAAGTATCTTCACAGTAGCATGTAAATTGGTACTCTCTGAACAGATTTGGATTAAATTTAGCACACATACAGATTAAAATATAAGATACTTTTTATTGCGGGAAAACACCAAAACTCTCGGGAACGCGGATGAAATAGTCTTATATGAAATTCTAATTCTCGATCAGCAATAAGAGTTCAAAATGTCAAATCAAATGATTTAATTATAAAGCATACATTTGAATTTACAGTATTCTTGTATATTCAATAATGCGCCTTCAATTGTCTATTTAAACTTGTAATTAGGTCGTATGGTAGGTATTTGTTTCGGTCAGTGACTGGAGGTCTAAAAAGGTCACTTGAGCGATATTGCCGAATAGGATTTAAAGCCGATCCTCAGTAATTCCAATATTGTTTCCTGACTCCTACAATCTAGGGACTTTCAAAGCCAGAGTGAATAGGTTTCTTCTGGGTAAGCGTGCTCCATTTTAGGCTTCGTGTTCGTCTTTGGACGGGTCAGAAGCCAAACGCGAGCCCATTGAAATAAAAAAAAGAAGGTATTTTCATGTTTATCAAAATTGAAGAATTTAGTTTGCCTTTTGTTTTGTGACAAAACTGATGAAAAACGAGACAAATAATATTCGACAATGACACCCCATACGCCAGGGTAAGATTCGGCTTTTAAGCTATTGTATAGCTTTTATCGCGGGCTTTGAGCGCGGCGACCGAATCAAGATATTCCGTAACGAAAATAAAACCTAAGACGAGCTGCTCCGAAATCGGACGAATACGTAAACAGCTGTTTGTGAGAAAGTATATAGGTGTATAGGTATCTATTAAGGCTCCAGTCTCCCTAAAATCAGTGTTCTTGCGGAATTTATCAGAAAAGAAATATTGTTTTTTAGTCATCAGAAAAGCAATAAATGAAATATATTTTACGTTATTTTAAAGTGTGAGATTTGAAGTTTCCAATACATATTTTATTTTTTAATTTGACGCCACTTTTATTAGCTTTGTGAGGCTTTAAACATCTATTTACGTTCCACGCGTAGAGGGTCTCATTCATGCACACGCTACGAAAAAAATATAACATAAACAAGAAATGTATTCAGATTACATTTGTCGGCATATCCTCTACAATAATCTTATCTAGTTACTTTTTTTCCAAATTGTCTCAATTTCTTATTTAAATTGCTTTAAAAAGTTATAAATTTCTGAATTTGACCTTTGCAACATATATTTTTTTCTATTACAAAGTAATGGTTTAGAGAAATCACACTTTAACCACTCCGAAAGCAACTACTTATCTGTCGAATAAAAAATATATGCATTCAAAAAATCATTTGAACTAAATTTACCGAGACTAAACATATAACACTACGAACGCTGTCAATTCCCAGCGAAATTGAATGGAATTTTGATGCATTTTATTTTATTAATATTTTCTTAAGATCCCCAGTTTCGGGCTGTACGTTGTTAAATCAGTCGGTTAGGCGGGTGACGAGTTTTTTATACGTATAGATTAGTATAGATTTTGCTCTAAATAAATAGTAAGTCTTCAGAACCTAATAATAGCCATTAAAATGATTTGTTAGTTAACAAGTAAACAAATGAGCGGAAGATAATTTCGTTTATCTAAGGCCAAGGTCACGGACTTTAATCAAAAACAAGGAATCCAAGATAAGAAAAAACAGGTATTTCAACATTTCTCTATACGAAACCATAGCAGTAATTGGAGATATACTACGTCTTTGTTAAAATTCTGTAGCATCTCTGATAGTGAAGTATACAGGAGAAAAAGGATCCCCATCTCTTTTTAAGCTATTGTATAGCTTTTATCGCGGGCTTCGGGCTTTGAGCGCGGCGACCGAATCAAGAAATTTCGTAACGATAAAATGCCGTATCGAAAAACCTAATACCTCCCACATTATGCAGTTTGTGAGAAAGTATATAGGTGTATAGGTTTCTATTAATATCAAAGAAAAAAAAACTGCCCAAATAAAAAATAATTATAATTGCATAAGTTGATAAAAAAATGCTATGCAATAGCTTTACCGCGGCAGACCCCGAGTGCCACACGTATTATTTTTAAATTTTATTAAATTTTATTGAACTTACATAAATGTCACAAGGTTTGATTTAAATCTTTTGCCAATTGTGAAACAGTTTGCGGCAGTTGTTCTGGATTTATACATACTAGAGTAAACCCGGCAACGCTTTGCTATAAGCTTTTACATTTTTTTAAATTCGTAAAGTCGCTACTGATAAGAAAAAACGTTTCAAAAACAATAGATAAAATGGTACCAAGCTATTTTGGTAGATATAACAAATATAATGAAATTTATTCGCTTATGTCCTAGGTAACCTACCTAAAAAGGTTACCTAGGCTTTTGTGTTTTAACATTTAAGTCCCCAATATCTTTTTGTCTTTATATTATAATATACTAGCTGTCCCGACAGACGTTGTCCTGTCCAACTCATACACTAAATTTCATCCAAATCGGTCCAGCCGTTTATCCTATCTCTCAAGTTGGACCAGACTGCTCACGGTGTGCCAATTTAATTTAAAATCGGTTAAGTAGTTTAGGAATCCATCGCGGACAAACATCGTGACAGGAGATTTATATATATTAAGATAACGTACCGATCAAGGGTTAATCGAGACGTGACGTGTCCACATTACCCCGAAAATCGGCTTTGCTTCCAAAAAACCGCAAAAGTTGCTTAACACGATGTGTGATCGTAAATCAGTCACGACTACATTTTCGTAACATTATACAATAATAGATAAGTTATTCTAGACTTGGAACTTAATTGCATAACTTATATACTCCACTACGTGGATAGCTTAAGAAAATATGTATAACTAAGTATTGTTGTTTGACCGACAAGTAACATTATATCCTTCAGTCTTATTTGCTTTCTATTTCTGTAAGTATCTTGTGTACAAACAGACTAGCAAGTTATACTGTATATAGTACATACATCATAATCTTTGGAACTGCACCAGTGTAAACGCTCGGTTAGATGTCTTGGGGTGTTAATTTCGCCACATTTGCATCTTCATATATGGTGATGCGGATGCGGGAAATATATTTACGCAATCATGAGTACCTTTGAGGACGCAAAGGGGAGCAAAGCTTAATGTACTTACCGCTTAAGTAGCAACTTGTCCCTTCACTCCTGCGATGCGGTGATGCGGAGCAGATCCAAAGCGCTGAAGAATCTTTGTATATTATGAGATGACGTGCGGGTGCGGAAAATATGTGACCTGTGTATGAATACAATTTTGAATTTAGAATTTGGAAAGGAGTTGTTCGGGATTTTCCGGATCGCTTCGGGGCGACTCCTTGCCACTTAATCGGCACATACATTAAGCCCTTCATGCGTTCCCTAGCGTCCAATGGAACTTAAAACGGCGTAAACAATATATGATTCATATTTGAATTTAATTTGTCATTTTTTATGTTAATTGACTCGTTAATGTTTGGTGGCAGTTTAGCCGTTTTTTTAATTAAATCCAGATATGAAGCATAGATGAAGTAGTAAATCTTGATTATTTTTTGACAGACTCGAAAGAAGTCTCGAACCCCGTATATCATTACATCCCAGAAATTGTTCCTTAGAAAATATATTTTTTTGTAGAAAATATATATACTTATATTTTTGTAATGTCTAAGGTTTTTTATTCCTAACACAAAATGCACAAATTCAGAAAAAACAAAATGAAATCGCAACGTCACTTTGTCATATCGCGCCAAAAAGTCTAACGCTCAATTATGATAGACGATTTAAATTCATTACTAAGGACACTTCCTACTGAATATGTAGTTAAAATAAACGGAATATTAATTAATTCGATCATACAATTCAATAAATGTTATCGTGACGCACACAAAGGTCACCTGACGGTCTAGGACGCGCCAATTATAATTGTGTGTGATAAATACGCAAGTCGATCGCAATTGCTGTTAAAATTAGGGTTGCCATCCGTCCGGGTTTCCTCGGATTTGTCCTAACTTGGAATTATTATTATTTTTTTTTTTTCTAGTCTGAACATGATAATAATACCAATTGGTAAGATAAATAATGACAAGTATGACAAATGACAATGGTAAGCGGCGGGAAGCATTGCAATTTATGCCATTTGCTATGCTGCACGCACAGCCATAGCACAGCGTAAAAAACATACAGAGGTCTATCGCGTTTTAAGTCACGCGAAATGCCGCTTTGTATAGGCATTCGTCATTGTTGCATTGTGTCCCAAGCGAGTGTATGGCAGCTTGGGCTCGCTACCGCCTCACTCTCACCCCGCAAGCCCCGCACGATTGCTCTGTCTAGACGTGTCCAGAGTTACAAAGACTGTGGCCATAGCAAGTAATTTACAAACGTTTACTTTACAGTTTTTTTTTTTTAAATGTTATTATGTCCGGTCAGGGGTGAGGGGGGATCCAAAAATCAACAGGTTCGATATTAATATATAATTTTTTCAAAAATCCAGTTTTAGTTTTCATCAATATCGGGCTCGAGACTCGTTTGAGTATTTTTCGCTATTCCTTATAGTTTAAAATTTAGCCATCCACGCCCAATTTAAATATTCACCCTGTTTAGCGCTTTTTCGTTACGATTCCTTTTCTGCCAGCCAACTCCTCAAGACGGGTAAAGGAACTTCGTTCCAAAAACAGAATCAAATATCCGAAATCCGGAATTTTGGATTTCTTGTCCTGGTTTTTATTTTACACATGGCAACCCTAGTTAATGTACACTTTACCCCACTTTTATTGAGCTCGTGATTAAATGTGTTTATGTTATTTTTTGATATAACAGATGCGCCTGCATCGCTGTGAGGGCTGCCTCGCGGCTTGCGGGCCGGGGCGCCGCGCCGCGCCCCTGCACACTCTACCGCGGACCGGCATCAAGTAAGTCTGCCTTTGTACCCTGTACCCTATACCCTGGCTGACCATCACCCACAATATGAACATGTCACCAAGACAAAAGGGATGATGACTGACATATCAAATCAGCAATTTTAAGCAATGTCAAAAGAAAGAAAGAAGAAAGAAAAACCATTTATTTACAAAGTGAAATTAAACAATAGTACAACACAACAATAAAAGTGATTGTGCCGCCAAACAGGACATCAGCTCGGCATAATGCTACTGACTACCATTTAGTCAGCAGCGCTGATTTTCAGCTGACGCCTTCAGTGATATCTCGGTCGAAGTGCACGGGAGAAAGTAAAAAAGAAACAAACAAAACGATAGGTTTATTTGTATGGAGTTTTGTATTAAATACTTGGAACGTCATAATTATACAGCGTCAAAAGTTTACCTTTTCTATGGTTAGATTGTTCATTAAAAATCATAAAAATATTTTTTGTAAAATAATCGTGGTTCCCCCATTTTTTGATACATATACATTGGTTAGTGTTTGATAATTAATTCAGGCATCATCCCTATTGTCTTCGCAGTATTGTATACTAATCACCTTCGGTTACATCATCACTTGGCATTCTAGGTCTATCACAAAAAAGTGACAATCATCAATAGCGCATATAGGTCGCGTCGGCCCTCAAAATAAACCGGTTAATTACGGTTTACAATAACGTTCTTATGACATTTTCATTCCAAACAAAATAATGTCAAAACTGGCTATTTAACACCGGTTAATAACCCGTGATTTAACACAGTCGAATAACCGGCTATTTAACGCCGGTCAATAATCGGTTATTTTACACCGGATAATTAATACCTGTTAATAACCGTCTATTTAACACTAGTTAATAACCGGTTATTAAAAACCGGTTTTAAGACTAACATCTCTGATTCCTTGATTGATTATTATCATTCCTTGGGGGTTAGCTAACGGATTTATCAGAGAAGTAATTACTTTTGCCTCAATTCCCTCCCCCTTTCATCTTAAGGGGAGGCTAGTGACCTTGCAGTAGGGGCTCGATAAACAGTATCACTTTCTTACAACAGGCAAGTTGTGTGTTCCGGCAGCTGCACTTGAGAGCCACGTCCTTCTAGGCTTTGTGTGCTTATCACCTTCGGCCTCATCATCACTTACTGAGAGATTGTGGTCAAACACAGGCCTCTAAGTAATATAAAATAACATGCTTTCCCTCACCTTCTTACAGAACCAAACTAGTGAAGAGAGCGAGACGCTCCCCGTACATGACGTCACCGATGAGTAAAGAGAACCGTACCGACAAGATGGCGGACCCCTCGCCGCCCACTCCCCCCGACAATGATGCGCCTCGTGAGTCAATTAAGTCTATTTTTCCCTGAATATGGCTGAATTTCTTAACGCTATAGGGTGTGGGGCGATAAATGCTTTTGCACGGTAGGTATTTGGGTACTTTGTAGCACCCACCTGGCCGGCTACTACCCTCAAGTTGGAAATCTAAACACCTACTGGTGTGTTGTAATTGAAAACCTTTTTTGGATGGATGGCTGTTTGTTACTCTTTCATGCAAACATGATTTGGATGAAAGATAGAATATATTCTGGATTAAAATATAGGATACTTTTTAGCCCAGGAAAATATAAGAGCGCTCTGGAACGCGATTGAAACCGGTGGCGGAAGCTAGTGTATCTAAAATTCTATAATATTGTGTGTATGTTGAACTTTTAATATTATAAATGCGAATGTGAGTTTGTTTTTTACATTTTCACGCCTAAACCTCCGAACCGATCGCGGTTAAATTTGGTACGCAGATAGCCTATGGTGTGGAAAAAGACATGTGATACTTTTTTTCTCGGGAACGCGGGTGAATTTTCATTCTTTTTAAATAAAGATTTTTTCTCATCAGCAATGCCGTGGTTCGGCATGGACATAGGCGGCACTCTGACCAAGCTGGTGTACTTCGAGCCGCGCGAGAACAACCGCCGCGAGCTGGACAAGGAGACGGAGGTGCTCAAGAACATCAGGCGGTACCTCACCAGGAACTCCGCCTACGGGAACACTGGCAGGCGGGATGTCCACTTACAGGTAGACCCTTCCACAATACTACTGACATTTATTTCAGTGCTCACACTTGATTAGCCGTTCTTAACCGATCAGCAAAGTTTTGCAACGTCCAGTCTGGCCGGTACCTGGATGGATGACCGTCTAGTGGTGTTTCAGCGTTTCCGTGCTTCGGAAGGCACGTAAAGCCGTTGGTCCCGGTTATCACTTAATTGTGATAGTCGTTAAGCTAGTTGGAGACCTCCTAGGTGGCTCGACGACTCCAACAACTCCAGCATATGCCCATTCCCTTTCACCCTTATTCGTGAAAGGATTGCTCGTGTTCAGCTGTGGGCAGATGTAGGCTGTAAAGCTAAGTTAAAAGGATAGGCGACTGTAGCCACTTACCATCAGGTGGACCGCCTGCTTGTAAAAAAAAATTTTTTTTTTTGTACAGTAGTTTTTGTAATCCAACAGATGGAGAACGTAACGATCCGCGGGCGGCGCGGCTCGCTGCACTTCATCCGCTTCCCGACCTCGGAGGTGGGCGCCTTCCTGCAGCTCGCGCGCTCCAAGGGCATGGCCGACCTGGTCAACACTATATATGCGACCGGCGGCGGCGCTTACAAGTTTGAGGAGGACTTCATTAAGGTACCTACATTACGGGGCTTGTTTACAGGTTAATTTTCAAACCTAAATCAGTGTCAAGTACATTAGGAGTGTTATATTTAGGTTTGGCTCTATCTTAACCGTAAAAAACCGGTTTTCTTAAAAAGCGAAATCAAATAGGTTTTGAATCAATTAACCGGTTTTTAGAGGTTTTCATTTCGCCATCGCCGATTCATTCAATTCAAATTTATAATGATTTTATGTCAAACTTCAAGCGATGCCGACGCGTGCACGTGCCGCTCTGCATTATACCGGTTTATTAAGGTTTTAGGTACCGATCTCATTTCGGACGCGCTCCGAATGAAACCTTTATTAAAAACCGGTCATCATCATCATCATCGAAAACCCACTACTGTGTGAGTGGGTTTGGTTTCCGCACTTAGTTCTTGAATTGGACCATTGTACGCTTTTTATCCCGGGAAAATATAAGATCTCTCGGTAACGCGGGGTGGAAGCTAGCATAAAGTATTTTATTTATAAGTGCAAAGTATATGGAGAAGCAAGGTGGTGGACTCCTCCATTGTAAAGGGAAGATCTTCCGCCAGGTTGGGTCAACATACATGGAGACTGCAGTCCAACTGTAGATGTTGGAAACTCTTATGTATGCCGTGCTCAGGAAACTTTGATAGCGCGATGTAGAAACTTGTGGCGCCATCTAGTTTTTTTATGTTGTATCAACTGATTATAATTTGTTCCAGGAAGTGAACATGCGTCTATCAAAGATGGACGAGTTGGACGCACTGATAGCGGGCTTGCTGTACGTGGACTCAATGAATGCGCAGGAGTGTTATTACTGGGCGCCGCCCATCGAGCTGCCCGTGCACCAGCATCCTAGCGATACGGTTGGTTTAACTTTTTATTTAGAACTAGATTTTCGACCGTGGCTTCGTAAGGAGACTTAATAATTGATCGGTATAGAATTTAATGCATTACAGCGCCATCTATGGGTGAATTTCAACAGTGGACAGCATAAAAACTTCCTCCCCCCCATCCTCGTCACAGATGGTCACATTTTCACACGAGGGGAGGGGACTCTCCCCTCTGGTGTGATGTCACAGATTTTCAAATTTTATACAGGATGATTTTTTAGTCACTAGCAATACTTGCAGGGGTGGAAGTAATCATCAATATGAACAACTTTTAATAAGGGACCAACTCTGATATCGCGTAAAATAAAATGGTTGCTTCATACATTTTGGTTGAGTAGGTATTGAACTTTTGTATGGAACAGCTGATATTTTTTTCGTGATTTCACAGTTAGTCCACATAATAAAAGTTGTTCATATTGATGAGTACTTCTACCCCTGCAAGTATTGCCAGTGACTAAAAAATCACCCTGTATAGAAATAGTTAAATTAAAACGGCAGTTAATTTTTTTTTATTTTATTCTTCACATTTTGATATGTGACGTAACAAAACTTATGACTCCTCCCACCCCTTGTCACACAAAGTTACGCTTCGACCCCCTTCCCACCTCTCAACGTGTGACGTAATTTATAAACGGACCCTAAACTGAATAAATGAGAAAAATTAAATGTGAACCTTAATACTAACTAATAAAGTCTATTTTTCTTCCAGCCCCCATACTCAGAAGCGGCCCTTAGTGTATACGTTCGTAAACAGTTCGACTTCAGCAACCCCTACCCCTTCCTATTAGTGAACGTCGGCAGCGGAGTCTCCGTACTAGTTGTTAACGCCCCTAATGACTACTACAGAGTTAGTGGGACCAGGTAAAAATATACCCTATCTTGTAGACGTTACAGTTGAAATTAGAACTGTAGATTTCGGTTAATAAAGCACAATATATTTGCTAATGGAATTTCTTTAATTGACTGAATAATAGTCGACTTTATATTATTGTAGTTAAGATTCTAAATGCGATGTTGAGACTTACTTGAGTAGCAGTAGGTAGCGAGTTCCGTTCTCTATTTAAAATTTGAATGAACCAAATGCTAAACATTTTTTTACGTTTAAACAAATATCGTCTTTATTTAATTCACTATAGAGCTGTAAATAGAATGAGGTTGATTGTGTTTTGTTTTATTACTTTCTTAGTATGAAAATTCAAACGTTCTAAGTCGTATATCGACTTTATTAATATAGAATCAAGGTTACTTTTACAACTTTATTTCGAATTTATCGTTCAAATCCTGTATCTATCTCTTTCTAGCCTCGGCGGCGGCACCTTCCTGGGCCTCTGCTGCCTCCTCACTGGCTGCAGCAGCTTCGAAGAGGCTATATCGTTAGCGGCTTCGG
This sequence comes from Tetheella fluctuosa, assembly GCA_951216915.1. Lineage (NCBI taxonomy): Eukaryota > Metazoa > Arthropoda > Insecta > Lepidoptera > Drepanidae > Tetheella > Tetheella fluctuosa. The sequence continues at coordinate 4,356,014 of OX578242.1, read as the reverse complement.
GGGACAACACTACTGTCGATAAACTAGTGAGGGACATCTACGGAGGGGATTATGCGAGGTTCGGCTTGCCAGGAGATTTAGTAGCTAGCAGGTTTGTATGAACTTACTGAAATGCTGTGTGTATGTGAAATTTTTTTTTATAAAAGAAATAAAAATATTTATTTGTACTTACAGTACAAAAATTACAGTATCTCTAATATATAAAATTCTCGTGTCACAGTATTTGTCTGCAAACTCCTCCGAAACGGCTTGACCGATTCATATGAAAATTTTTGTGCATATTTTGTAGGTCTGTGAATAGGTCGTAAACTATTTTTTATACCGCTACGCGGGTGAAACCGCGGGGAACAGCTAGTTATTATATAAATAAATAAGTTATTATATAGTGTTTTATAAATAATAATCTTTATATAAACTTAAATCACATTTAACAAAAAAGTAAAACCAACTTCAAAACGGGTTTGCACTAAAAAGTATAAAATAACGATATTTAGAACTCGTTTTGAAGTCAGCGAAAGAATTTGAGATTCTGGAACACGTGCTTCCCTTTCTCTGCGAAAGTAGGTTACTTTGTTTGTTTGTTACCTTTTCACGCCTAAATCGCTTAACCGATCGCTATGTAATTTAGTAAGCAGATAGCCTATTATATGGAGAGGGACATTGGCTACTTTATTTTTTAGAAACGCGGGCGAAACCGCAAGGGCAATATATATAAAAATCTGTTTGCTGTTACGTATGCACTCACCATTCATCCGATTGCGGCTAAGCGCACATTAAAGTGGGCCGCATCACAACGGTCCATACGAAAGAGAGAGATCGGGCCAGTTGGCGTGGTTGGTAAGATACCCTATCTATCACGCCGCAGGTCGTGGGTTCGATTCCCACTCAGGACAAACATTTGTGTGCAAGAACATGTCTGTTTGTCCTACGTCTGGGTGTAATTATCTATATATGTATGTATTTACAAAAGAAAAGTAGTATATGTAGTATATCAGTTATCTGGCTTCCATAATATAAGCTCTGCTTAGTTTGGGGTCAGATGGCCGTGTGTGAGGAATTATGTCCCAGAATATATTTATTTATTTATTTAGAGATAGTATTATTTCTAGCCTTTTTCTTTTTCATCGGGCCTTAAATAACCTTGTATTTTTTCCACAGTTTCGGTCAAATGTGTTCGGCAGACCGTCGCGCCAAGGTGTCCCGTGCGGACCTGGCGCGAGCAACTCTCGTCACTATCACCAACAATATAGGGTCTATAGCGCGCTTGTGTGCCTCCAACGAACACATAGAGAGGGTAACTACACTATTATATGTTCATATACAAGTTGGAGAAAACGGTCGAACATTAAATGAAACTAGAGATTTATTATGTTGTTTTTAAACTGTATACAAAAAATCATTGAAATCCATCGAGTTGTTTAGCCGCTGTGATTAATTTACGTTTTATCAATTTTACTCATTGTTACACCCTGTATATAAAAATTAATGTTTTTCTTTCTTTTTCGTTGTATAGGTTGTGTTCTGCGGCAACTTTCTTCGCGTGAACCCGTTGTCGATGAAACTCCTGTCGTACGCGATGTCTTACTGGTCGAGGGGAGCTTTGAAAGCGCTGTTCTTGGAGCATGAAGGGTCAGTAATCTACACTGTTTATAATAGACTAGCTATTCCCTGCGATTTCACCCGCATTCCCGGAATCAAAAATAACCTATAACCTTCCTCCAAAATTGGATTATCAAATGCAAAAAGAATATTTGAAATCCGACTGGTAGTTCCAGAGATTAGCGTCTTTAAACAAACGAACAAAAATAGTCTTCTCCTTTATTATATTGGTATGTATGCTTAAGTCTATCTTTAAATTTAGATTGGTGTACTGTCAACTCGGTTGCTTAACAAAGCTGTGGAAGGAGAATAATTGGGATGTTCACTGACATGAAATGTCAAAATGCTAGGTTTATATGGAGTTTTGTATTAAATCTATACTTATACTAATATTATAAAGCTGAAGAGTTTGTTTGTTTGTTTGTTTTGTTTTGTTGAACGCGCTAATCCTAGGAACTACCGGTTCGATTTGGAAAATTCTTTCCGTGTTGGATAGCCCATTTATCGAGGAAGGCTATAGGCTACTTTTTATCCCGGGAAAACATAAAATCCCTCGGAAACGCGGGTGAAACCGCGGGGCGGTAGCTAGTTTATACTAAAACTAGCTTCCGCCTATAGCCTTCCTCGATAAATGGACTATCCAACACTGAAAGAATTTTCCAAATCGAACCAGTAGTTCCTAGGATTAGCGCGTTCAACAAAACAAACAAACAAACTCTTCAGCTTTATAATATTAGTATAGATATGACGTCATAATTGTATATTGTGTGTATCAAAAGTTCTACTCTTTATGGTTAGATTGATAATTATTTAAATTATCGAGGTCTCCCCCTTTTTAGGGTTCCGTACCTGATGGGTCCAAACGGAGCCCTATGGCTGTCACTCGCGTGTCCGTCTCTCCGTCGTCTGCTACAATTTTGTACCGAAGAATTTTTTAACTTCCCATTGACCTATGAACTCAAAATGTGTTGATCAAGTTTATTATTACGTATATTTTACTGACAAATAGCAAAATATTGATAAATCAGATTTTTTCTTTGAAATATATATACAAGTTTGTACGGAACCCTCACGCACGGAGTCCGACACGCACTTGGACGGTTTTTTTTAGATGTTTTATACATTGGTTAGTGTTTGATAGCTTGATTAGTCGTTCTTAAGCGATCGGCGAAGTTAAGCAACGTATAGTCAGGTCGGTTAGCACTTAATTGTGGTAGTCGTTAAGCTAGTTGGAGACCTCCTAGGAGGCTTGACAACTCCAACAGTAGGTTGACCACTAGCCTACCTCCACCAATCTGCAGTGGGCATGCGTGTTGGAGTATTTATTTACCTATTCCATTTCATCCCTATTCGTGAAAAGAGGCCTGTATTCTAAATGAGGAATGGTTTTTTTTTAATACAAGCATCTTCTCTATTGTCTTTTCTCGGTTATAAGTTCCCAAACTCTTCAATGGAAAATAAACCTTAAAATGACCATGTTAAAGTATAAATCTCATTCACAGGTACTTTGGCGCGGTCGGTTGCCTCCTACACCTAGATACAAATAACCACAGAAAACATAATGTATCCCGACACAAGAAAACAGAAACCAGCCAGGCTGACAGATGAGCTAGTTATATATGTGTGTGTTATAGTGATGGGGTAGCGCGATGAATAAAGGTATCGATAAAAAAAATATAAGACTTTATCGACAAAATGTTGTTGATTATTTTATGTAGGTTCAATAGATGATTTTTTTTGTGACCATCGATCGACTTTAGCTGTATTTTTGGTTGAAAGTCGAAATATATTTGTGCTTCGTAATATTCTGTATAAAGTCAAGTAGAAAGATCGAGGTATATTTTATTCTACCGTAAAAAAATACCCGTGGTATTGCTAATGTCCATAGACAGTGGCCACTTATCAGGTTGACCTTTGCTTGCCTTCTGACAGAAAAAAAAAACAAACTTATTTGATAAAATTGTATTTAAGGCAAGACGGGTATCAATGTTGAAATATAATCGCATTAGTATCATAGAGCAAGTTCTATTCTAAACTACTATAAAACTTTATTATAAAAAAAAATATGACAATAAATAATGGTCATCCCATATTAACATCCTTATATTTATCGATATCGATAATTCACCATGCTACTCCCATCACTATTACACTCGTGATCGTTCCTCTATTAATATTGTTGCATAATAATTTGTAATTTCTGACGCCCACTAGAATTAGTAGACGAAATCATTCCCGATTGAGACAAACATTCATTTAACCTGACATTTGTGGTAATGTCAAAATGACATTGACATGTGTCAAATTGACGATTGCACATTTGTGGTGATGTTTTTTAGGCTTGTGTGCTTACCACCTTCGGCCATATCATCACTTACCACGGTGAGAGAGTGGTAAATTGCAAGAACATTTAATTTAATGAAAACTACGTGATTTACGAGATAACAAAAAACTAGAGAAGACAAAATGTTGTCACCTACTGCTTTAAAAAAGCGCTTTCTCAAGAATTACAAAGTTTTGTTGATGATTGACACTTGACAGTTGTAAATATGTAGTTCTATCCGCTAATTCTCCTTATTCAGACCTGCTCGGTTGCGATCCCGATTGAGTAGTCAACTGATTAGGATGGCATCTATTTTCTCATTTCAGACTTCCATTTGGAATGAGGCAGTCGATCGGTACACAATCGCGGCAAGTGAATTCTGCGAATAACTCAGCATCAGCCTAAAATCGTCCTTTCCGATCGGAATGGCAACCGAATGGGTCTGAATAAGGGGGAATTTCAATCACATTTGATTATAATTACATGTCTAGTTAGATTGTAAAAACTGTGGACGAGTCGAAAAAAATAGCGTCAAACTGTCGTCTATGTCTATTCAATCACGCACACTAGCGTAAGACGTAGCTGTCAGTATAAATAGCCCGTTTGTTTTCTGTAGTCTAGACATATATATATCAATGTCCAAAAACATACATTTTATATGTAAAAATACATTATTATTACTAAAATTAGTACAGTGATTTTAAATTGCGTTTTATAAAGCTGATAGTCGTGGCAAAAATGTATCTCTAAACAAATTGGAACATTTGCATTTTGGAACAGTACAAAGTTTCGGATGAGTGATATGTTTCATTTGGAACATCGAGTTCATTGAAATGGATTAATATATGGTCGGGCGCATTAGCGCGAGCGAAGTCTATTTTGTATCTCACTCATACCATCAGGCAATGCTATATCATTATTTCTGTCACTCTACCTACATATACATCGTCGGCTGTGGTCGGCAATCATCGTGTTTCTCAGTCACATACAGAGTCTGTGCTGTGTACAGAGTTCGCTTCTCTTTCACTCAGTCGAAGTGATCGAGTTCCAAATGAAACATTTTGTACCGGGCAACTGTTCTGAATCATTCGGATCAACTTAATGTTTCGGAACACTGAGTCGGTTCCTTAAAAATCGTGAATGTATGTTTTGAGTTGCGTTGAGACCGACTGCTGACCTGCATTAGTAGATTTGCAAGGCCTATAGCAGTGACCGTTTAACTGGCCCGATAAAAGTCGGTGAAAAAAATACCATAAACACATGTACTACGTAAGTTAGTAATGCCTTATGCCACAAAAAATCGGTTCTATAAAAATTTTGACGTCTTAATCGATGTCGTTGGTGCTTCGGGGAGTAATATAAAAAATATACGGCTGATTGCGCGTTGAATAGGATTACGACGTGTGCGTTGAAGTGGCGCAGAATCGGATACTGACTTTCGGAGTGTCAAACTAAAAATCGGTTGTGTTCAGGCACGAATCAGGTGTCGATTTAAATCGGTTGTTTCGAAGACTAAGTCTGCCTGTCCACCGGAGTTCCACAAAATTGAGGATTGGTAAAATGTTCCTAACTCCGCTACGGTGGACAGGCAGCCTTAGGCAGAGGTGTCAGTACTGAGTACAGTACCATCAACTCTTATCGCGATTCAACTGATCCTGAATTGAATCGTGATCATGTAAAAAACGTCTGAATGACTTTTGACCGAAAAATAAATCAGTTTTGATAATGTTGTGTCGCTATAACAGTTAATGGGCCCCCTTTACAGTATTGTCAATGATATAAGACCCAACTATACATCAGTTTCTCGGTCTTATCACCTCTCCCGGACTATTGATGATAATTTCTAAATTAACCCAGTGGAAGTACTCATTAATATGAACAACTTTTACTATGGGACCAACCTTGAAATCGTTAAAAGAAATCTTGCTCGATCATAATTTATGAAAAGTTTGGTTTTTTTTCCACCCCATAAAGCAACAAATAACCCAGTATGCAACAGTCGAGCTTCGCTCTGCCATCGCATGATGTATCCTAAGTCTAGATTCTATATGATAATAGGGAATTTTACGTTATTTTAAAAACTATTTTTTTATCAAGTATCACCGCACCTAATTAGCAGGGCGACTGTATAATGCTCTCGAAATCAAAATTGGCGGCCATTTTTTTATATATTGAAGGCGTCATTACATTGCTGCTAAATCTCTGTGCGTGCGCGCCGGTTCTTCAATATACAATGATTCAATTATGATTATTTGACATCACGATGACTTTTCGGTGTTCTTTAAATGATTTATAAATTCGTCATATTTTTTTCTTAATACTCTAAGAAATTGCGATTTTCATCCCTATTGTCATATTGAATTAAGTAATTATTTGTATGACTATTCCAAATTGATATTTCAATTATAATATTGATGCAATAATGCGTAAGATATTAATTTAATATTCGGAAATAATGTATAAAAGAAGCTGTTTGTTTTTTTATTTATTTATTGTAAATTTTTTTAATGTAGATAGTGCGGTCAGTGTTTTTAAATAAGTGAATAAGTTTGTATTTATGTTATATATTGGAGATAGGAGACGCATCAAAATTTTCCTCCAAAAACTATTAAATATATTTAGAAAAGTCAAGTATGAATCGATTTAATGCCGTGATTCCCAATTATTTATAGGCATAATGAATCAGAAAACCGGTCGTAAAAAAAAAAATATAAAGGTGGATATTAAGTTCCTCGGCTCCTCTCAGACGTTGGGGCTTCGTTTACATGTCGTTGATGAATGTGGTGACTTTAAACTGTATATTATTAGTATTTTATTCTATTATTAACAAACTGACAGCAGGTATACATAATTTAAAGTCGTCACAATCGTAATATCTGTCAAAATGGTCCTATTTGCTTGTGGCGACTTTAGTATTTTATGCAACGAAATTTTGCACAAAATATATGTAAATTATACGGTCTAACATTATTAGCTGAGGCCCTTTTAAGGCGTTTAAAAAATCATGTAAACTGGGAAATAAGTATATGTAGCAACAAAAAAATTGTATGATTATAATAGACTAGCTTTTCTGCGCGGTTTCACCCGCGTTCCCGGGATAAAATATAGGCCATGTTACTCTGGGATAATGTAACATTCTAATTGTGAAAGAATTTTTGAAATCGTTTCGAATAGTTTTTGAATTTATTCGTTACAAACATATACAAATCTTTCCTCTTTATAATATTAGTATGAAGTATCTTTAATTTCATTTTTTACTATAAAGGTACATTTGACGTAAAGAACTCAGTTAAATAATGACAGACATTATATTTTTAGATGTCTAATGTACAAATAACCGATCATATTTATTTAATAATGTATGATTTTGAACGGTGGGGTGACTTATTTATTTTTAAATCAAATTTTTTTTACCCTTATTTTTTTTAGTGATTTTGCGGGTAAAGGTTTTTTTATGTATAAATGGACGTTAGTTATTTAATGTTGAACACCATTTGTTATGGATGTTATTGCTCTGTCTTATGGCCGTATAATGAAACGAGTAACAAGGTTAATCGAAAAGAAACCTAATGTGTATGACGTTAGGTTTATTTTTCATCCATCCAGGTTTCATATTCAATTGACATTTTTGTATTTCACAAGTTGTCGTACATTAGATTCTTTCGTTTGTCGTTAAAATTTTGATGTTTGCATCGCTGGCAACACCAAACGTTCGTTTCGATAATTCAAAACATTGCATTCCTGTAAAGTACCTTCGTTCCTTATAAATGAGTAAAATTGTGATGTTTCGATCTTACATACACGGAACGTCGCGTGACATATAGAGACATCTTCTTAAATTTTGTCACAGAAAAAAAAATGACGAAATTGCATCAATTGAATTTAAGTCCTGTATTTTGTGACATATGATTTATTTTTGATTAGCAATACCTGTTCTTGAGTATTATATTTTGATAATGGGAAACCGTACTGCCAATTGCTCCCGTAAGAGGCGCCACTGTTTTATAACGTAAAAATGACGCGATTGGCTACAATGACAAGACGAAACTGTCACCTAAACCGTGGCACGACATTGGACACATTTCTGTTACATGTGGCGCCATCTATGATTGATTACCTTTGCGTAAGTAAACCTTTTGGAGATCGATATAATCGATTTTGTTTCAACTAACATTGGGGTGGCCAGGTATTTTTAAATATCGTCCAAATAAAACAATTATTTTTATTAATTGTGTAATCAAGGAATATGTTATAAAGCAGGGTTTTTTTTACAATAGCTATGCGTTTGAATGTTTGGTTTTTGATTGCAATTATGATCGAGTGCGCGGAATGTAGTGAATGTACGGGCTGATTTATAAATATTTTATATCATTAGAAAATAAAATAATGTATTATTACTTTTCGTTTTATTTATTTTAATAATATAATTACCTTATTCGTAACCTTGACCAAATAATGTTTTCCAAGGTATTCCTCCTTATTCAGACCTGCTCGGTTGCGGTCCCGATTCGGCAGACCAACCGATTGAGTAGTCAACTGAATAGGTTGGCTCCTATTTTCTTATTTCAGACTTCCATTTGGAATGAGGCAGTCGATCGGTACACGATCGCGGCAAAATAAAATATAATCCTTTCCGATCGGAATGGCAACCGAATGGGTCTGAATCATATTCTTTGGTAACTTCAGTAAATTCGACCTTCATAAGTGCCCTCCTAGGGCCCAAACTGAATAAATGGCTTTGACTTTGATTATAATTGTATGTCTAGATAGACTGTAAAAACTGGGAGAAACTACGATTTACAAAATGGCGTCCGTATAAACCTCAAATTTTTCATGTCGTGCTATTTTTTTAAAATTATTTTTTACCCGCAAATATGCGGAAATATAAAATATGATATTTTACATTCTTTGGTCAAGCAAAGATTATAAATTAATACAGATATTCTATCTCAAAGTCCGTTTGTGTATGAATGTGTGAATTTTGTAGTGTGCGTGCGCTCAGTCCCAATGACAATGCTGCAACGCGCCTCTTTTTTTTTTTTTGGCAGGAACAGAAGGTTGTGGGTCCAGGGGACCTTCTTCCACCCTTACTCGGACTTTGCGGCGAGCGCTGAGGGCTCTCAACCGCTACTTAAAAACTAAAATAAATTTAGGGCAACGGTAGCCTGAGGGTGCCCCCTGTGGGGCTCGACCTCGGCTCAGGACGTTGCCTGGGGAATATGTGGGAGGACTTAGCATACAAATATATTATTATTTGGGGAAAGGTCGGATTGCTAATGATATGCAGCTCGGGCCGCTTAAACGGGACGAGACTGAGAGACGGTTGCGCATCTGTATCTGTTTTCGGGCTTCGTCAGCCTCGATTTGTGCTAGAGTGGTGGCATCGTCTGGTTCGCTGAGGGCGAACCTAGGCCTACGGATGCGGGAGATAAGGGACGGGGTGTAGGTGATGGTTTGGACAATTAAGGGGTTCGCGTGGTGTGCTGCGGTTTCAAAATATCTGCGTGAGGCGCGTTTCATAAATTGTTTGATTGTAGGGAGACCTAAGTCAAGGTGGAGGTTTTCATTGCGCATGTACCACGGGGCGCCCGTGGCTTTGCGCATGAATCTATTTTGAATCACCTGAAGGGTGTGGAGGTGTTTTGGAGCAGCGTGAGCGAACACGGTACTCGCATACGTCATGACTGGAGCAACGCGCCTCGCAAAACGTTCGTTTTTATACATATTGAGGGTATGTTCCGATATACACTGCAAGCACTGTTCAGTGCTCTTACTGGAGAGTAATTCGTTCCGTTATGGACTAACAGTATGCTGCCGCAGTACCCTAGGGAAATATATAACGTCATAGATAGTCGCCATTTTTGTACTGTGAGCACTGGCGTTTTCGAGGTAAGGTGCTCTTAGTGCTATGATCACGTGATCAACGGCGCCCAGAATGACAGTTTACATATACGTGGATGACACACAGTATACTGGACTGCGTTCCGTTTTAAACAGTACCCAGTATAGCTAACTATAAAGGAACGGTTTCTCAGTATACTAAATTGACGTAACACCTTACAGTGCTCGCAATGTATATCGGAACATACCCTTAGAGTTAGGGAGATATTAGTTCCATGAGTATTCCGCGAGAGGCGCAGTGTCAATTTCTATATTACAAAGTGTATAGAGAAATGTAGCCATGTACTTACAGAACTGAACGGACATCAAAAACTACCTAAACTACCAAATCAGAAAAGTTGAAAACACTTTTAGGTATTACAATATCTTTCGTATGCAACTGTCCACCATTTACAAAGCTTTTTCTCTTATTTCTAATTTTACCAGCCAGATATTGATTGAATAATACATTTAGCTCTTTATATTTCTCTTTTGGTTTGGATTTGTATGTCATACCATTACGGTTAAATATCTTTTCGGCTAGCAACACTTCTCGCTTGGGTTTTGATGGCGATTTTTTTATTATATAAACGGGTATTTCTGATTTTCTTAACACGTGATTTTCATACAGCGACGGTCGTTTGTTCTTCTCGTGCATCAGCAGAGGTGTTCGGATGAATGATTTAATAGCACTGTGGTGAGGGTTTCTGTGTGAAGGTGGCGGTAGTACATGCCCAGTTTTTGCTGACAACACTGAAATTATAGTACTTTTTTAAAGAAATGTTTTTTTATTTCCATTCCCCTTGGTTGGTTTCGACGACTACATAAGACGGTCTGCCAATGAAGGGACCACTAGCATATGAGCACCTCGAGAGACGTACGTACCTTGGGAAGTTGCTGAGGAGTAGTAGGTACTTAGTCGAAAGGCTGCACATAGAAATCTAGGCTTTTATAAAAGGTCGGCAACACATTGGAAATGCCCCTGGTATTGCGGTAGCCACTTACCATCAGGTGGACCGTCTGTCTGCTTGTCAGCCTACATAAAAATATCTCAAGCTCATTGTAGAATTCGAAACCACGTAGCAGTGCCGTAACTAGCAGTTTATGCGCCTGGTGCTAGCATCAATATGCGTCTAACTAACATGCATGACCCAAAATATGGTCCGGTTCTGATCAATTCTGCACCCCTCCAGGGATTAGGTACGCCTTGTGCCTGGACACCGCTGGCACCGCCCTAGTTACGGTACTGCCACGAAGATTGTCACGTATTTGGTATTTTACGTCACTACTGAACTATCATCGACTTAGGACTGCTATCCACGAGAGATGCAGCTATGATGCGAGGATGTGAAAGCTAAGCTACGAAACTATGTGCCGATTCCACTGATGCTAAGGTATGTAGCTACACCACTCGCGACCATCCATAGCACGCATCCATCCATATAAAAAAAAAATGCTTAGTAGAATCGTTTCCACTAGTGCTTTGCTATGTGGATCAATGAATATGATTGGTGGATATCAAACGAATGCGTAGCAACGCAGCATAGCACATCTCTGGTGGAAAAGCAACCTAAAGAAGTAAAACGAAGACTTACATGAAACAAGGATAACTAGAAATACTAGACACGCTTTTGTTTCGACTACCATGTTGAATCTACCGTTATACTTGTTAACTTTACATAATAAAATCCCTTTCAATCTTGTTAAGTCTAAGTTATTATAGGAACACGCCAGCGGTAAAATTAATTATTAATTGAAAAATGGTTATGGTGAACTAGCTATTGCTCGCGGATCCAAACACGTCGAAAAGTTTGTCGATAACTCGTTTTAAAATTATCACTGCTAAGCCCAGGCCCGCGCCGACCCCGCACAGCGCCTGTGTGCGAAACCTATGAAACGCCTCTTTTTTTCACGAATCTTCATGTTTCAACTTATTTTTGCGATTGAATGATTGTTCAATTGTTTTGGCTCTCTCGTTATCATAAACTCATTCAAACAAACTCACGGCGCGCGGCGGTTCTTTTGATTTTAACGCTGAGCTCGTAACTATGTGAGCTAAAACCCAAAGCGTAAAATTAAACCACAAACGTGCATATTATCTTGGGAGACTTTTACAATAAGCGCAATATATGTTCTGTTATTTACAACGCATATGTTGCGCCTATTGTACCTACTTATCGATACTCCACTACAAAGAATATGTTGTTGTGTAAGTGTAACAAAAATAATTTCGATGGCGGCGCCCCTATTGTCTTGGCGCCTGTGTGCGCCGCACACTTCGCACATAGGGGCGGCGCGGCCCTGGCTAAGCCTCTGTAGTATAACGCATTGACACATTGCCTAAACCCTTCTTCATTGAGTTCCCTTATAAATCTTATCAGCTCACCACGTTCGGGTCACTTACCATGGTGATTCTGAATGAGGTCAAAAACTGACCTATCAAAGGTACAAAAAACACCTTACGTATCAAATTGTCGAATATTATGCACCCTAACAGACGGACGGACAAAATATATACGTTTAATTTAATTTATAATACCTATACGTAGGAAAGAAATACTCGAGGCTTATCTTATCACGACGCAATAAAGTTTATTATTGGACAGCATTTAGGTACACGTAGAAAACGTGGGGTTTGGGGTTTAGGGTTCCGTACCCAAAGGGTAAAACGGGACCTGTGGGTAAAACGGGACCTTTGGGTAAAACGGGACCTTTGGGTAAAACGGGACCCTATTGCTAAGACTCCGCTGTCCGTCCGTCTGTCTGTCTGTCCGTCCGTCTGTTACCAGGCTGTGTATCTCATGAACCGTGATAGTTAGACAGTTGAAATTTTCGCAGATGATGTATTTCTGTTGCCGCTATAACAACAAATACTAAAAAAACAGAATACAAGAAATATTTAAGGGTTTTTATAGATAATGGTACGGAACCCTTTGTGTGCGAGTCCGACTCGCACTTGGCAGGATTTTTTATCTGCGAAGATTATTTTATTAAATTTATACTTATTATGATTTTTAATGACCAATCTAACCATAAAGAGTATGCTATATAATTATGACGTCACATGCTTGTTTTTCATACAAAGCTCCATATAATCCTATCGTTTTGACATATCATAAAAAGCTGTTGATTAGAATGTCAGTCAAATACTGAACAACAATGTGCTTCATGGACCCCAAGTGTATTGTATTAACCAGGATTATGTAATCATAATACAGCTGTGTTTCATACAGCGGTAAGGTATATTTTTTCAAATACAAGTTAAAAGAGGTGATGATATGGGCGAGACTCTTCATCGCGATGTAGAAATTATCCTAAACATTACAGCGCCATCTTGTGGTAATGATACATAACAATATTATACAAATACCCTATTAAGTATTTTGGGAATATTTCAAGAGCCTACCTGTTACCATTTATTGATATCAAGCAAAAATAGGCATAAAATGGCGTTTTTTGTATGGGAGCCCCCCTTAAATATTTATTTTATTTTGTTTTTAGTATTTGTTATTATAGCGACAACAGAAATACATAATTTGTGAAAATTTCAACTGACAGCGAGGTCTTAGTAATAGGGACCCGTTTTTGTGGTAGAATCATTTGTAACGTTCATAAGTGCCTTATTAGGGCCTAAACTGAATAAATGAGTTTTGAATTTGAATTTGAATTACCTTTTGGGTACGGAACGGGTAAAAAATAAACAAATAATATAAACTGAAAATACCTAAATATATAAATATTATATCCAATATGTATGTATTATATATACTAACATAAATATACTCTTTAAGACAAATATACATACTCTTAATACATATACTAATAAATAAATTACCAATTCACACAAAAAAAAAACATCATAAAATTTAAAAATATATTTATTTCCCGTCTTTAATTCAATAAAGATATTTTACTTATCCAATAAAATAAAATAAACAATGTAAAACATTACGTATATAAAAATTACAATATACTATCAACAAACCACCAATCTAGTGAAAAATTACATGTAAGTTCCAAAATTGTTTGGCACGTAGCGTTGTAAAAAAACACCACGGCATATTGATTGCCGGTAAACACTGACAACCTAAATTCACCATTGAAGAAATTATTATTACAGAGAAAAATGATGTCCGTAAAACTGTAATTTATACGAATCTTAAAAGTAAACTTTACGAATCTTCTCTTCTCATAACTTTTTTTTTTACTGTGTATAGGCCTGTGTTCGACCACAATAGGGTAGTTGCCTGTATTCAAAATAAATTATCAAACACTAACCAATGTATAAAACATCTAAAAAAAAGGGGAAATCACGACTATTTTATTAAATTTATCCTTTTTATGATTTTTTAAGATTTACTTTTTTAAGGTTAGATTGGTCAAACTAACCTTAAAAAGTAAAGCTTTTGATGCTATATAATTATGACGTCACAAGCATGTATTTAATACAAAACTCAATATAAACCTATCGTTTTGACATTTCATAAAAAGTAGCTGATTTGATATGTGAGTCATCATCCCATTTTCACCACGGCACATGCCACACAGCACACAAAGCCTAGAAGGAACTGGCTCTCACACTCGAAGTTGTTTGGCGACAGATTTTCAACTTGAGGGTGGTAGCCAGCCAGGCGGGTACTACAAAGTACCCTACCACCATGGTATGGTTTCCTCACGACATTTTCCTTCACCGAAAGCTCAAGTTACTGTTTGGAAATATTACACTTTTATTAACAAAACACCGGCCAAGTGCGAGTCGGACTCACGCGCGAAGGTTCCGTACCATTATCTATAAAAACGGCAAAAAAATCACGTTTTTTGTATGGGAGCCCCCTTTTATATTTATTTAATTCTGTTTTTTTAGTATTTATTGTTATAACGGCTACAGAAATACAACATCTGTGAAAATTTCAACTGTCTATCACGGTTCATGAGATACAGCCTGGTCACAGACGGATCTTAGTAATAAGGACCCTGACTAAGACTACTATAACAACTACTATTATCTACTATTATTATCATCCCGTTTTACCCTTTGGGTACGGAACCCTAAAAACGAATGATCTGACCATAAAATCCATTTTCTGATTAAGCAGCGTAGACTTACGGCTGGAAATGAGATTGGAGAACGTCGATCTATGTCTTTTACTTGCCTTATCTTAAAATCTCCTTATCAAAAAACTATGCTCTAATTTTCACTAGATCTAGCTAAAGTACGGTCGCGGAGCGGGAGGAATTTCGTACTATGACGATTTGTGCTCATGAATATGCCGTACTAATAACGTGTCCCTTTTGATATCCCATAACTCTAGGGTATCAATGAGACCATGTTAAAGAATCAATTATTTTTCAATATTTTTTTTAGGGTTCCGTACCAAAAGGGCAAAACGGGACCCTATTACTAAGACTCCGCTGTCCGTCTGTCACCAGCTGTATCTCATGAATCGTGATAGTTAAACAATTGAAATTTTCACAGATGATGTATTTCTGTTGCCGCTATAACAACAAATACTAAAAAACAGCATAAAATAAATATTTAAAGTACATACAACAGACATGATTGTTTTGCCGTTTTTATAGATAATGGCACGGAACCCTTCGTGCACGAGTCCGACTCACACTTGGCCGGTTTTTTTTTTCGTTTTCATTTTTCATACAAAATAATTCGCCAAAACCACGATTATTTATGTAACACCCTGAAATATTACAACGTCGCATTTACTTAGCTTTAAATATGAATGATTAAGTTTGGTTTATTACTGCGCAAGTTTAGAGAAATCACACTTTAACCACTCCGAAAGCAACTACTTATCTGTCGAATAAAAAATATAAGCATTCAAAAAATCATTTGAAATAAATTTACCGAAACTAAACTAAACCATTACTTTGTAATAGAAAAAAATATATGTTGCAAGGGTCAAATTCAGAAATTTATAACTTTTTAAAGCAGTTTAAATAAGAAATTGAGACGATTTTGAAAAAAAGTAGCTAGATAAGATTATTGTAGAGGATTTGCCGACAAATGTAATCTGAATACATTTCTTGTTTTTGTTATATTTTTTTTGTTGCGTGTGCATGAATGAGACTCTACGCGTGGAACGTAAATAAAGGTATGTTTAAAGCCTCACAAAGCTGATAAAAATGGCGTCAAATTAAAAAATAAAATATGTGTTGGAAACTTCAAATCTCACACTTTAAAATAACGTAAAATGTATTTCATTTATTGCTTTTCTGATGACTAAAAAAAAATGTTTCTTTTCTGATAAATTCCGCAAGAACACTGATTTTAGGGAGACTGGAGCCTTAAGAATTTGTAAAATTTTAGAAAACGGACCGCATGGAAGCAGACATTAGAGCCTGGGGAGGAAATACGAGATACTGGATACACTTTTTATAAACTTTTTTTTTTCTTACGTCTTCGTTTCAAAAAGTTTACAAAAAACTTTTAAAAAAACATTCCTACCTGTTGAAAAAACACGATATTTAAACAAATTTAATTTTAATTTTAAAAATTAATATTCGTTAAACGATACCTTATAATATCCGCAATAATCTGGCATTATTGCTTTTTTTGTTTAATGTAAAAATAAAACATAAAATTCATTCAAAATCAAACTTCAGAGGTGTTTCGTTTTTTTTGTTGAGAAGTGTATTTGGTTTTTATGCGAGCGACAGAGACAAGTAATGACGGGTCAATGTACGAAATTCTTCCTGCTCAAACGTACTTTAACCCCATAATAGCTTCCGTCCCGCGGAATTCATCTGCATAAAACTATCCTATATGATACTCCAGGGTATGATCTACCTATGTATCAAGTTTCTTCCAAATCCGTTCAGCAACAACTGAGTTGAACCGCCACATCACACGTCCCAAAAATGGTATAAATATAAAAACAAACCAAATCTTTAAACGTAAATAATTATAATTTCAATACAGCTGCCTAAACAACCATAAGGCCGCGTTTCCACCAGAAATGCGTAGCGATAGATTTATTTCAACTCGCCAATATAATCGCTTCATTAGAGACATAGTATATACTAAGCTGTAAAAACCTGTCTTCTTGGCGAAATAAAAACATACCTGCTACGCATCAGTGGAAAGTCGCCTTTAGGCTGCCTGTTCACAGGAGCGAAGCGAGACCGCCTACATGAATTATGAAAAATGCTATGGGTAAAATTTTCCTAGGTCCGCATCACAAGGTGGACAGGCGGCTTTACTTTGATACGTTTAGTATCAGTGAGTTACAATATAAATCTTTTTAATCTATAATAATTTGCTAAATGTACATAAAAACCTGAATAAAATTAAACAATAATCGTTTTTAAATAACTAAACATAGAGGTCATATTACAACAACAGAACTGTCACAAACAAAACTATAAATGATAGATTTTGAAAAATTATTGGGAAATTCCTTTCCATACATCTTATACCAATGGAAATCAATTAACTAATATACTTATATTGAAATACACATTATGTGGATATTTAGGCACACAAATTTTTGTCCTGAGTGGGATTCGAACCCACGTCCTAGTCAGCACCCCAATGAAAATGGGGGATATATTGTATTGGTTAAAAAATATGTTGAATTTCAAGGTGTATTCCCACTGTGACACGACAAAGAAATAGTATAATTTACGCCGCACGCGCAAGTTCATACGTACTGCTATATAGTAAGTATGTAAAGGATTAAGTCGATAAGTACCTGATAGCTTATCTGGTAGATATTTTTAACCCGTCTCAACTATTCATTTCGAAAGTAATTGCATATTTTTTAATAAATATAGACAAAATAAACCTAAAAAATGTAATCTTGCCGAGTTGCTTGCCGTATCTCAGTTGAAGGCTGACTTCCGTTTCCGGTGGTAACTTCATTAAATTCGAGCCTAAATCGAATAAATGGCTTTAACTTGAACATATAACTGTCAGATAAGCTATCCGGGACTTATTAGTAACCTGTGAGACTCGCCCTAAGTATAGGATAATTTTATACCTGTGAAAACTTCAAGGTCAGGGCGTAACCAATAATTATCGAAATCCACCATCTGCTGCAAAATTACATAACAACATAAGTTCTCGCTACATCAGCTCCTGGCATCGTTGATGGTGTCAGGGACCTGTATCTCCAGGCCGTCCAGGTCTTTAGTCATGGTGATCTGGCACCCGAGCCGGGAGGTGTCCGTGAGGCCGTATGCCAAGTCCAGCATATCACGTTCTTCATCACACGGCTCCTCTGGTAACCTAAGGCATAATTGTGCCAGTTGAAAGACTGTGGTAGTCCGTGGGTACGGATCCTACAATGAGCTTGAGCGTTTGGTGAAGGAAAACATCGTGAGGAAACCATAGCTCGTAGTAGGATACTTTGTAGTACCCGCCCGGCTGGCTACCACCCTCAAGTTCAAAATCTGTCGCCAAGTACCTATTGGTGGTCCGGCAGTTGCATTTGAGAAACAGGTGCCTTTGACGCTTTATAAAGATCGGCAACACATTAGCAATACCAGGTCCGTAGGCGACTTGCCGAGTAGCACTTACCATCAGGTGGGCTGACTGCTTGATGAATAAGCTTGTAGCGACATCTATTGACAATATAAAAAAGAACTTCCGCTACCGGTGCCACAAGTTTCTACATCGCACTATGAATGTTTCCTGAACACACTCATACAGAGTGGTGGGGATAGTACGACATTAATTGAAACCACACAGTGCGTAGCGCGTTAGTAGAACATATACCAAATATTATCAAATTATAATCAACGATTTAGCCACAGTTTTTTTTTTCACTTTAACAATTTTAACACATAATAAATAAATATTCTGGGACATATTCCTCACACACGGTCATCTGACCCCAAACTCAGCACAGCTTGTGCTATGGAAGCCAGATAACTCTTTTACTACTACTACTATTTTTCTATTGTAAATACATACTTATATGTGAGAATACATTACGATTTCGCCACGCAAGTTCATTAGGTCATTCATATCAAAACAATTTCATTAACTTACATGCGTAAAACAACCAAATACAATTATAAAGGCTATTATTGTTTAATTTAGTAGATTATTTTCGTATTTAGTTTGTTTGAAAAATTAGATTTTTGGAATTTGGTGTAGTAACTTATTTGACAATTATAAAGTGTTTTCATTAGCTAGTGGAGGTCGTATTTTCATTTAATGTCGTTATGTCGTCACCACTCTGTATAAGAATTTCCAACATCTAAAGTTAGACCGAGGCTCCATAGGCTTACGTCTGAGCAATAATATCACCATGATAAGTGAAGATGTCACTGAAGGTGGTGTGGCCATCCATAAATTACATCACACGAATCCCATGATTTTTTACTCCCCCCCCCCCCCCCCCCCCCCCGATGTCACAGAGACCTTCTGGTGTGACCATTTTTTGAAATTTTATATCTAGAAATAATTAAATTATGTACTTAAAACAATAAACAAGTGACGTCACAATGTTTAAGACTTCTCCCACCCCTTGTCACACTTCGTAGACCCCCTCCCCGCCCTTTAATGTGTGACGTAATTTATTGATGACTCCTAACCACACAAAGCTTATTAACAACAGCTGCCGAAATACCGGTAGGTGTTTAAAGAATTTTTAATTAAGGTTGGTAGCTAACAACTCAAGAACAAAAAAATAATTTACCTGTCGTAATCAACTTGCTTCAATATAACATGACACGTGGAACATGTTAAGGTGCCTTCACACGCGCCGTAGCCGTCAATATTCAAGTCGTTGTTGACGACAACGTCGAGTAGTGTGTCACCGACTTTAGCATCCGTTTCTAGCCGTTTGCCGTCATTTAGTACGAATGTTACTTTTACTCTGAAAATGGTATTAAAAAGTTTATGGATATTCCTCACATATGGCCATCTGACCCCAAACTAAGCAAAGCTTGTACTATGGAAGCCAGATAACAGATAATATACATAATACTATTTTTTCACCTGCGTTCCCAAGTAAAAAAAGTAGCCTATAACCTTCCTCAATAAACTGGTTATCTAACGCAAAAATATCGGTATCTTGAGTTCATACAAAAATCCCATACATTCAGTTTTTCCCGAATTTTCCAATTTTCCAGGCATCTTTTCCAATTTTTCTCTTCATAAGAACCTTCTTTGGATTTCAACGAATATAAAAAAAAAAAGATGATATTTTGTTTGTAAATTGCAATATAAAACAGCACAATTTTCAGTAAGTATCTATTTACAAGAAGGCACATTTTTACACAATATTGCAAGATAAAAGAGAGTACAGCCGTGACACCAGTGGCGTATCTAGAATTTTGGTTTGGGTGGAGCTTCACCCAGCTGAGCTGAGGGTAAGGTAATAGGATAATAGCAATCTTAATTTGTCAGGGGTGTACCCAGATGCAGGGGGGGGGGGGCTTGAGCTTGAGCTTTGATTCTGGCTAGTGTGTGACTAAGTAAATGCTGAGAAATTACTTTATTTTTAAAAGCTTTTATATATCTATACTAATATTATAAAGCTGAAGAGTTTGTTTGCTTGTTTGTTTGTTTGAACATGCTAATCTCCGGAACTTCTAGTTCGATTTGAAAAATTCTTTCAGTGTTGGATAGCCCATTTATCGAGGAAGGCTATAGGCTACTTTTTATCCCGGAAAAACACAAGATCCATTGGGTAGGCGGGTGAAACTGTGGGGCGGAATCTAGTATACATATATATTTACAAAAGAAAAGTAGTATATGTAGTATATCAGTTATCTGGCTTCCATAGTACAAACTCTGCTTAGTTTGGGGTCAGATGGCCGTGTGTCCCAGAATATATATATATATTTTTTTTTTTTTATTGGATTATCCTACTGTTTGACTACAAACTCAGTGATGATGTGGACAAGAGTGAACAAACAAAGTAATAAGGGCCAAGAGCAGCTGCCAGATTATTTGCTCATAATCTCTGATAACATACCTACAATCAAGGTCAAGTTCCTCTCATATCATCTATTTTTATGCAATCAAATTTATTAGGCACCAAAAAATATAATAATTTGTTCAGTAAAATTTTCTGTACTCACTTTTCATCCTTTAAATCTAATTCCGTCGTCGAGAAGGGCACTATACTCTTCAGATTGCTAAAACACGTACCTAAACCGTTATTTTGTAGTAAATAACGAGTACGGGGCGATGAGAAAGTTTTGATTAGATTTTTAAGCATTTTATTATGTTTTAAACCCCAAAATGCCAAGTCACTGCGTTGCGGTACTGTTATCTATTTAATAAATCACAAATTCAATGTCTTGTGTATCAGAATATAAAAATATGATAATAAAATTAAAATTATACGCAACCTCTACAATTTTAGGTTAACATCAACGTTCCGTTTTATTTAATTAAATGTCATCGTCTGATGAATGTATGAATTTATGACTGGTGTAGTATTTTCATAATTTAATCAGCTTGTTAAATAATGCACAAAATTATATGAAAACTTTATTTAATTTACGAATCGATTTGTCATATCTCAATACAAAATTAAAATTATTTTTTCAGGGAAGCAGCCATTAAATTAACACAAGTACTGTACTCCATCTCCGTAAAATGAAACGTGAAATTTTGACGTCAATAGGCGCTCAAAAGGTGCAGTCGCGGGACGCTGAGAGGTAGGTTCATGGTCCCATGCTTTATTTTGTTTACATAGGAAATGTGGTGTGCGTCAGCGCAGCGGCAAAGTATCGAATTTCATGATTTGAGTTCAGCAGATAATTAAAAAAGTTCGGAAAATAATTAATGTGACATTTCTTTCCATATTGTTCCGGAAAGAGAATCACTAATGTTGTTTATGGTTTAAGAACGTTTATTTTATTTGAAAAAAGTGAGTTGGATAGTGCGGTGTAAAAAAAAGGGCGCGAACTTCGATTGGTTAGCGCGTATTTTTTGATTTTAATATTACTAAAACCTTTTAAGCCCTAGATTCAGCAAGTTATAAGTTTAAATATATTATTTCAAATCTAGTTATGAATGCCTCTAGTGATGGCCATATGTATGAAGCTAGTAAGCGAAAAAGTTCTGAAGAAATAGTTTCATCTACACCAGCAAAAATGTCTGTGAACTTTTCTAGAAGTCCTCGTGGTTTATTTAAAGACTACAACCATATATATATTGAAGATAATAAACAGGAATACCCAATACTGCTATCTTCAGCATCAAACACTTCAAAAAAAATAGACCTTTTACAAACAAATAATATATTAAAATCTGTTGCCGGAATCAACCATGTTAAGCCTGTTGGTAATTCATTGATCAAAGTTTTCTTCAAAGACAAGGTAAATGCAAACAAATTCATAGTGAATAAACATTTATTGAGCCAAAATGAGTGGACTGCAAAGATACCATATGATCATTTAGAGGTTCAGGGTATCATTAAGACACCCCCAGAAATTACAGAGGAAGATTTGTTAACAGAGCTGAAAGCTTCAGTAAACATTATTGGTGTCAAAAGGTTTTTGCGTAAAGGTAGTGATGGTGTTATGATTCCTACTCCAACAGTTCTAGTCACATTTATTTCTTTAGTGTTGCCTGATCATGTAACCTATGATCACATCTGGTTTGATACTCAATCTTACATCAAACCCCTGCGACAATGCTTCACATGCTACAAGTTTGGGCACAGCCGCGGGTCATGCAAAAGTAAGCAAGTTTGTTCTGTATGTTCCGGAAATCACTTCTTTAAAGACTGCAAGGATCCTGAGAATTTCAAATGTATAAATTGTAACGGTCCTCATGCTGCTGTGTCTGCAACTTGCCCAATTAAGGCTTCAAAGATAGCGGAAATTAAACAACGAGTTAGTGGGAAGATTTCATATGCTTCAATTGCTTCCAAGACTCTGACACCTACAACTTCTCAACAGCTTGGTGGTATCAAACCAAATCTGACTCCTCAACGTAGAGCTACTCTCTCAGACATTTTAAACTCGGAAGCAATCCTATCAGCTATGACTAAAACTGTTTTAGACATACTTAAACGAAAAGAGTCTAAAAATAAAGATGATGATAATACCCCTTTAACAACTAAAGTAATAAAAGAGCTGCTTATTACCAACTTCAACTCCTAATATGGATCAAGGAGCTGGTCTTAGGCAGCTTAATATAGTTCATTGGAACTCTAGAAGTATCATATCTAAGTTAGATCAACTTAAAAACTTTATCTGTTCATGTGGTGTGGAAATTGATATAATTTTACTGAATGAAACTTGGCTAAGTCCAGTCAAAAAATTTAAGTTACCAGGTTTTAATATCATTAGGCAAGATTCTGATCGTCCTCACGGTGGTGTTGCTATTGCTATAAGAGATATGTATAATTATTCAATTATTGATTCTTACTCTTGTTATGATTTTCAAAATATTTTGGTTTCAGTAAGATTATCTTCATTCACTTTAGATATATTGAGTGTATATATTCCTCCTCCTCCCAATGGTAAATTTAGAATTCAACTTTTGAATAATGCTTTTTCTAAAATTTCAAGTAGAAACTTTCTCATTATAGGTGACTTTAATGCCCATAATACAGCTTGGGGTTGCAGGAAAAACGATGGAAGAGGCAATGTGATCCAATCCTTTTCTGATAATTTGAATTTGGTATGTTTAAATGATCATAGGATTACTACCTTCGCTCCATTTGATCAAGAGGGCAATGTTTTGGACTTGGCTTTCGCTTCTGCAAGAGTAAGTTCTAATTGTTCGTTTTCTGTTTTGGATGACCCACTCAGTAGCAATCACTTTCCTCTCTTCATTAGTGTTCTATATAACGTCAATAACACCCCTTCAGGTAGTTCTGTTGATACTAGCAATATTTCATCTGAACAAGTATTGCACTGTTTATCTACAGTGGATTATAATAAGATTGACTGGAAGAAATTCCACGATCTATGCACTGATACATTTTCATCATATATTATAAATAATACTGATTGTCCTATGAAAAATTATAACGATTTCATTCAAATAATATGTGACATTTTGTTAACATTTCCTAAAAAGTCAAAAAGTTGCCATACTGAAAAACGAAAAGCATTGATTTGGTGGAATGATTTGTGTAGTCGGGCGGTTTCTCAAGCTAAGCTTGCTCTTAGTTCATATAAAACATATCCTTCTTTAGAAAATTATATTTTATATAAGCAGTTTGATGCTAGAAAGAAAATAATTTTAGTATATATATATATATTTTAAGTTGGGGTTTACTTTGCGAAAGTTTTAATCGTATGACGTCATCAAAAATTATTTGGGATTATATAAAGAGATTTATATTCTCAAAGCTTAATACTTCTAATAAGTCTCACTTTTTGGACAATCCAAATAATGCTTTATCTTATTTAGACAAAATTGTGTCCTCTAGTGGGTTTGCCGATTTGACTAAGTTACAATCTTATTTTTCCTCCATTGGTTCAAGTTACGCTTCTTGGCTAAATGATTCTTTTGGTTTACATGAACCACGTGCTGCTGTACTAAATAAAAAGAATACTTCTCCTGGTCCAGACTTTATTCCTTATATCGTCATTAAAAAATTACCTGATTGTGCATTTAATGTTTTGTTAGAATTTTTTAATAAACTGTGGGATAAGAAATGTATTCCGCCTAGTTGGAAGGTTCAATTTGCGGTACCTATTCTCAAACCTTACAAAGATGTTAATAGTTTAGACTCATATAGACCAATTTCTTTAACTTCATGTTTTGCTAAGTGTTTTGAAACTATGATAAAAAATCGTCTTGAGTGGTTTATTGAGAATAATATGCAAATTCCTGATTTTCAATTTGGTTTTCGTAAAGGGAAAAGTGGTATGTACAATCTTTCTTGTCTTACCGGCGATATTCGCTCTAATTTCAGGAATAATAAATTTACACTAGCTGTTTTTTTGGACATTAAAGGTGCATTTGACAATATAAATCATGAATACTTAATTAAAAGCTTATCTAAATTAGGTATCCCTGGACCGGTTTTATTTTGGATTTTTAATTTTCTTAACAGTCGTAGTATTTCTTTAAAAATTAAAAACAAATTATATGGTCCCAAGTTAACAAACAAGGGCTCAGGGCTCAGTACTCTCACCATTAATTTTTATTTTAAGTTTAGTTGATTTTATGAAACAAATTCCATGTAACGTTAAATATTCATTTTTTGCTGATGATCTTGTAATTTATTTGGATGCCGATGATATCACAGAAGCTGAACTGGTTATGAATAATTGCTTGCACGTGATTAATGATTTATTAACAAACCAATTGAAACTTGAAGTTAATGTTAGCAAGAGTTCAGTATTGCTATTTTCGAAAAAATGCAATTATCAACCTAAAATATTTTTTAATAATACCTTATTACCTGCTCGTATTACTGAGAAGTATCTTGGCATAGTTTTGGATTCCGGGCTCTCCTGGGCTCAACACATTGATTACATTTCTAAAAAAGCTGAATTGGGTCTAAATATTCTCAGATCTTTGGCTGGGTTAAGGTGGGGCTCGGATCCAAAAATCCTTAAAACTATATACATTGCTACTGTGAGGAGTCATTTTGATTATGGGTGTATAATCTACTCTGATGCTTCTAATCATCTACTTAGAAAGTTAGATATTATTCAAAATAAAGCATTACGTGTTATAACAGGCGCTATGATGTCTTCACCTATCAATTCACTTGAAGTCGAAGCTGGAGTAGTTCCCTTATTTATAAGAAGAAGCTATTTAACTGATAAATTTTCTTTGCTACTTGCTAGTCGTGATAATCCTGTTACACGTAGATGTTTGGAAAATTTCAACATTCCTAATTATAATGTTACACCTTTGACTGTCGCAACATCACTAAGTGAATCTGTTGCCTATTTAAATTTTGAATTTCAAGATATAATTTTTTGGTCTTCATTACTACCTTGTTTTCTTTACGATTTCCACACCATAATGATGGATGTTACTATTTATTTAAATAAATTTGAGTCTAAGTTTGAATTTTTTGAATTTCTTGGTGATAAAGATGATTTTATAAAAATTTATACTGATGGTTCCAAATCTAAGGACAGAACTAGTTTTGCATTTTATGACTCATTCTTAAAATCTGGTAAAGTTTTTGAATGTAATAATATGTTTTCAATTTTTTCCGCTGAAATATTGGCCATCATTTATGCTCTTGATTATATTTCTAAAATTGGATACGCTCATAAGTTTTTAATTTTATCAGACTCTATGAGTTCTCTTCTAGCTCTAGAAAACAAAAAAATGTGTGCTTCTAGTAATTATTTAGTTTATAAGATGAGACATGGTCTTTCTCTTTTGACCTGTAAAGGATGTACCGTTGAGTTTTGTTGGGTACCGGGACACTCTGGTATACCAGGAAATGAGCTCGTAGATGCTCTTGCTAAATCAAAAGAGAATGTTCAAATTTGCGATTTTAAAGTTCCATATTCTGACCTTATTCCATTTCTTAAACAAAATATGTTAAGTCGTTGGTCCATTTCTTTGCAATCTACTAGAAATTTAAAAGGTAAATGGTTAGCTGAAATTGTCCCGGTGCCTTCAACCAAAGCATGGTTTGAATATAATGGAAAATATTTAGGTAGAGATTTCATTACTTCACTTTGCAGATTCCGTATTGGTCATTGTAGATTTCCTGTCCATTTGTATCGACTTAAATTAAATAATAGCCCATCTTGTACTTATTGCAATGCAAATTTTTGTGATTTAGATCATTTATTTTTTATATGTCCCAAATTTAATTTACAACGTTTATTATTAATTAGTTTATGCAAAGAATTGTTAAATTGTAATACTCCTAATACTTTGCAAGAATTATTACGATTCCCTGAGATTTATAGTATTATTTATAAATTTTCAATCTCGACTACAGGCAAATTGTAAATTTTTATGATAAACGTTAATATTACTCATGATTTTGTTTTAGGTTTAATGAATGTATGTTTTTTCTTGCTTTTGTATAATATTTTTTGCTATCCTGTATGTTCATGGTTAGGCTGATAGTCTTGTGACTAATGCCTGTAAATAAAAAAAAAAAAAAAAAAATTGAAAAAGTTAAAAAAGAAATAACCTTCAGGTGTTATGTCATTGTTTTCTTAGATTCCGTTCTGGTATTACATTCCTAATCTTAATTCTTTGTATTATTGAGTACTATCTTTTAAATTGTGGCGACCGTGACAGTGAACATATCATAGAAAAAAAATCCGCAATCATTTTTTATTTAATGTTTATAGTCATTATTTTATTGAAACACTTGCAGAAACGAAACTTTATATTTCGCACAAATTAAATTATAGGTTGCATCCAGTACGAGGAGTACATTTTTTTGCTATCAGATAGCAGTACACTTATAACTTCTAAATAGATAGAAATAAATATTACAATTTTGAAAGTGGTTCCATTTGTAATTAAGCACTATTTTAACTCCTAGAGTAACTAGTGTACGTGATAAACACAGACTAAGGAGAGATGCTACGCATTGATGAATGTATGTAGGCTAACTGTATAATATTCATCTATATGGCTAACTCTGTACGTAATCCACGTACGTACATTTTAGCTTGTTAGTAGCAACACTGTAAAACAAATGTGGTGTGACACTGACACTATAACAATGATTGACATTTTCTGAAATGAACGTCAAGGCAAAATAAAATTTTAAAATCGGACCTTTGATTTTAATGAAATTTGAAATTAATTACCTCTATCTTAATATTCCTTTCGGAACCACTAACTACAAAATCATTTGTTTATTTGATAAATAATGTCGGACCGCCTCAAAAGCACTAATAATGCCTCAAACGAGGAGGTAATTGAAGACCTAACCAAAGAATTAAAATCTTCATTGTGCGTAGATAATGCTGAAGAGTTTGTTGTTAACCCTGGTTCTAGTGTGGAAGACTTCCCTGCGTCCGCCGGGGATGCGTCAAAGACATCAGGTGAGTAAATTAAGATCCACTAGTGATAGGTATAATATTTTCTGGGCGTTGCCAGAAAATTCTATGAGTCTGTGTTTAAGAAATGATTTACACTCCTTATTATCATGATTAGGAAGTGAGGATGCCATAAGTTATTGTCTGGAGCAGACATTGTAGAATTTTAAGTGGTTAGGCCTAAATCCATGTGCAATAATTTAATTAAAAAAATATTGTAAGATCTAATTATATTGTAAAGTAATTAACTTAATTAAATAGAACTAGTTTTTATAATTCTTCAACTTTATCGCCCCTAAGGCTACTCTGACCCAAAATCTTATAAATTTGGCTTCAAAAATGTTTCCAAAATGATATTGTGTCAGATATATACACATTAAAACTATATCCTAAGTGAAAAAGCTGTCTAGTAGATTCTAATATCCCACTGAATTAAATCTAGGGATATAGGTATATTCCCACTGTTTCTATTTCACTGTGAAGCACACATATAATACTACTAGCTTCCCCCCCGCGGTTTCACCTGCATTCCCAAGGGATCTTAAGTTTTCCCGGGATAAAAAGTAGCCTATGTACTATTCCAGATTATAATCTATCTCTGTGCCAAATTTTATCCATTTGATGAAGCAAAAATCCATCCATCCAAACTTTCAGATTTATAATATTAGTAGGGAAGTAGGAAGTAGGATTATCATTTAATTTTCTTTTTCATCATTAATTTACTGTAGAAAAAGAACGATAAATATGTAGGTATATAAAAACACTAGATTCCGCCTCGCGGTTTCACCCTCGTTCCCGAGGGAACTTATGTTTTCCCGGGATAAAAAGTAGCCTATAGCCTTCCTTGATAAATGGACTATCCAACACTAAAATATTTTTTCAATTCGAACCAGTAGTTCCTGAGATTAGCGCATTCAAACAAACTCTTCAGCTTTATAATATTAGTATAGATTTAGTAATTTTGGCCCTACTACATTTTAGCGGAAATTCCAAGAGAACCAGACTTAGATACAGATCATGAAGAGCAGGATAAAGAAGAAAGCGATACAGACTCAATAGACGAGGTGTCCCTCAAAGATGCTGAAGTGGAACTGACAGAGGACCAGAAAGAGGAGCGAAGGGTGTTAGCTGAAGGATTGAAGGTAGCTGGTAATAATGCATACAAAGTTGGAGAGTTTGAGAGGAGTATGGAGAAGTACACTGAAGGTTAGTTTAGATATCTTCTATTTATCTTTACTTATAATAAAACTGTGGAACTGGTGTGTCTGTTCATAGAAAATGTTTAGCGAAATCTTATTGGAGTTTAGATAGTATAAAAATAAAAATAAATCTGGGAAATTATTCCTCACACACAGCCATCTGACCCCAAACTAAGCAGAGCTTGTGCTATGGAAGCCAGATAACTGATTTACTACATAATTATACTACTTTTCTTTTGTAAATATACAATGTGTTCCTTTTGATATCCCATAACTCTATGGTATTAATGAGACCATGTCAAAGAATCAACTGGCATATGAATTATATTTCAATTATTTTTTCCTTTTCATTTTTCATACAAAATAATTCGACAAAGCCTCGATTATTTACGTAAAACACCCTTACGTGAAATATGACAATGTCGCATTTTCTTAGCAATCTAAATTATTTTTATTTTTTAATTTCTCTATACTAAAACTATAAATACAATAATCACTTTGTTACATAAAATAGTCTAAATTAAAAAAGTCGCTATCAGAAGGCAGCATACCCAATGCAATTAACTGATAACAAATTAATTTTGAACCAGAAAAGGACATGTCTAATAATTTTTTATGTATTTTTCCTGAGTTTCATGGATTTTTTGAGTAAGTGTACATTGTCCTGGCCGGAATTGAAACATCTCCTTTAATAGAATAATCATGGTTTCCCCTTTTTTTAAGATGTTTTATACATTATTGCAAATACCCTATTGCATATTTCCACTTCCATCTAGACTTTGCATTCTTACTCACTTCTCCCACCTTCTTACAGCCAACTTTTTCTTTCCAGGTCTAAAGATCTGCCCCCTACAGTATACCCAGCAAAGGTCAATACTGTTCTGCAACAGAAGTGCGGCAAAAATGAAACTGGAGAAGTATACTAAAG
Source organism: Tetheella fluctuosa (assembly GCA_951216915.1). Taxonomy (NCBI): domain Eukaryota; kingdom Metazoa; phylum Arthropoda; class Insecta; order Lepidoptera; family Drepanidae; genus Tetheella; species Tetheella fluctuosa. The sequence goes on along the minus strand of OX578242.1, from coordinate 4,326,160 downwards.
CCATTAAAGACTGCACAAAAGCTATTGAATTGGATGATAAATATGTTAAAGCTTATATTAGGTGAGTTTAAGTTAATGCTAGTATAGTAAGGTAGGGGTTTAGGACTTCCCTGGGGACTGGATACCTTTGCACCGCTTGTGTATGGGTTCTGTTCGAGATCCCGAGCTCCTCTACAGGGCAGATGGCAACCACAGTGGGGATTTAACTGGTATGAGTCCGGCATAATCTGGCCACTATGATTTCCCAAAAAAAAAGGTAAAAAGTAGAGTCCTAGGAGGGCAGTAATCTATACTAATATTATAAAGCTGAAGAGTTTGTTTGAACGTGCTAATCTCAGGAACTACTGGTTCGATTTGAAAAATTCTTTTAGTGTTGGATAGCCCATTTATCGAGGACTACTTTTTAACCTGGGAAAACACAAGATCCCTCGGTATCGCAGGTGAAACCGCGGGGCGGAAGCTAGTGTAGGCTAAAGATGAAGTATAGTGTAGCTAAATTTATCAACCACACAAAAAGATACTTCCGCTACCCGTGCATAGATGGCGCCACAAAATTCTACATCGCGCTATTAAAGTTTCCTAAGCACTCAGCATATATATAAGTTTCCAGTTAAATCGCGATCCCCAGACATCTGGGGAAGATCTTCCCATTTCAATGGAGGAGTCTACCACCTTGCTCCTCCATTTGTTACGTTTACTCAACTCTGAAAGTAGTCTATGACTTAATTTAATTTTTTTACACAACGTTTCATTATTATATAAGATTGTTTTTACGTGGTGTTTTTTTTGTGACTAAAAAATGTTTTTTTTTTTAAATTAATTAAAACCTTTTATTCATTAATTATACCTATAGTTTTAATTTTTATTACAGGCGGGCGCAATCATTCGAAGCGACAGAGAAACTAGACGAATGCTTAGCTGATTACAAGAAGATTTTAGAACTCGATCCATCTCATAAAGAAGCTAGACAAGCAACGATAAGGCTCCCCCCTCTAATAGAAGCTAAAAATGAAAAACTAAAGACAGAAATGTTAGGGAAACTCAAAGATCTTGGCAATATGATTCTTAAACCGTTCGGTTTGTCCACCGAAAACTTTCAGATGGAACAAGATCCAGACACAAAAGGATATAAAATTAATTTTAAACAGTAATTTTTTAAGTGTATTGTGATATTATATTTATGTAAAGGATTTTTGCGTTTTATTTGTAGTAGTGTGTTTATCAGAAAAATAAATAACCTTCGCGAGGTTGCCACTTGAAATTATTTTGACAGCTCATAGTAAAATCAGTACATGAATTACAATAGTTCCATCAAATTCCGCAACATGGCGTGGTGGGGTGGGAGGCGTTTTATCGGCGAATCCTAATTAATTTTGTGATAAATATTTATCATCCATTAGAATAATTTTAATACTGAACATGATCTAAACTTATTACACATTATAAAAATATAAACAATTACAACTAAAAAGGAAGACCGTCACCAAATGCGAGCGTGCCCAGAATGGTGGCTGCATTTCCACGTTGGATAGCTAAGCTTATCCGTTGACCGAAATAAAAGCCAGCGTTCTGGTCACGCGTGTGTTCCTTTTATTTAATTTGGATATTAATTGGCAAAGAGATAGCTTGTAATTAGGATATAAATAAGATACTTTTAATTCGGAAAAACTTGTGAAACGTAGGAGTTTGCCTGAAGAATTAGTGAATTACTGAGTATTGTATGTAGATTCTTTATAGTACTCTTTTAGTAGTACCTACTTACAAAAAGTACCGAAAAAATAAATGAAAACCTCTTTTTGAGATCTGTTAAATATGAACGAAAGAAGTATTGAAGAAGAATACAAATTGTCATTTGCATTCAAAAACAGAACGAGAAGGTTCAGTCAAATTGTTTTTTTAATGTCTCCATGACACAGATAAATTTTCAGCTAATATTATTTTTATTTTATTTGATAAAATTATAATTTTGGTGCTAAATCAGATGGTCTGGACGGAATATGAATAATTTGCGTTAATTTTATAAATGTATTGATTTTGGAGGAGTTTTGATACAAAAGTAAGTAGCCAGCCCTTTTTGCGTAGGTATCTTAAACATAGCACGTATCAAAACATATGCGTACCCTGTAGAATCACTACATGTTATAAGAGCGTAGTAACTGTTGTCTAATTTAACTTCTATTTCCCGAAGATGTGGTGGTATGAGCTAGATATCTTTTAGAAGGATATGTCCACTTATATGTCCTAATCCGCAAAAAGTGGCAGAATGCAGTAGTGACCTTTGCCTGGCAGTGGAACACTAGAGGCTTTATAGTACCTACCTAATAATATTTTTATTTCTATTATGAATCATTTCTTTTGGTGGTTATTAAATATTAGATCACCGTGTCAGGAGACTCTTTGGGAGATGAATCTTTTATTTAAGGCGAAGCTCAAGAGCCTTGGCTTTGACCATAAAGCAATGATAGCTCAGTGTTAGATACGTTAAATACTGGACGAATGTGGTGAATTCAATTCATGAATGACCTTGAGCTTTCGTAGAACATCGTGAAGAAACCATAGCACTGGGGTACCTACTTCAAGTTGAAAATATGTCGCCAAGCACCGGTGTGCTCCGGTAGCTGCACTTGAGAGCCAATTCCTTCTAGGCTTTGTGTGTTTACCACCCTCGTCCATTTACATTATATTATGTATAAACATGAGTATTTACTTTTTCAGACAGATATGGCCAAATGTCGGAGAAGACGGAAGTAAGTTCAGTTATTTTTATTAAGATATTGTTACGTAGGATGGAGCACATCAATTCCGCCTCAAGGCCATTTGCTCCTGGTCTATTTCTTCCTTCGTTCTTCGCCTGGTGCTTCGTTTCGCGGAGTGAGTACGAGAACTAGGAGACATTCGCGGTTTTTTCAATTAACGTGTGTTACCTCTACAGCAGTGTTTCCCAACCTTTTTGTGACCAGGGACCACTACTGTTGCCCGCATAAATATTTATTTATAACTTTATTTCCCGGACCTTAATTGTGTTCGCACGGGCCCTTGGTTGGGAATCACTGCTCTATAGCGTATGATGTCTATGTAACTCTTACAGTCTGCCAACGGACACATCTAGACAGAGCAATCGTGCGTACGGGGCTTGCGGGGTGAGAGAGGGGCGGTAGCGAGCCCAAGTGTATGGCACTAGCTTGGGACACAATGCAGCAATTACGAATGCCTATACGTATTTCGCGCATTACGGCATTTCGCGCGGCTTCAAACGCGATAGACCACTGTATGTAATTACGCTGTGGTATGATACTCTTGTTCCTCGTGTGGCATAAAGCCTACCCTCCCATAGGGGTGCGACCGAGCAGTGTTTTCAGCTACCGTAGGTGGTGGGCCCAGTTATGTAAGCTCTCTACCACTAGAGGCGGGAGATGAATTCGCGTCATTTAGTCTTTATCATTTTTTTTTTCTTTTTACAGAATGTGCAAAACGTAAGTTGATGTTAGAAGCATAAATTCAAATGTTATGGTAAGGTGTTTTTAATTTATGTATTTTATGCAACAACAAATTAAATCGTAGGTACAATATTATAAACATAATAATATTCATAATATTTTACGTATAGTATCTAAATTGCCTTGTCAGTGTCGTTGATACATGAAATGACAAATTTCACTGTTTCTGGGTGGACCACGCGAGTTTATTTCTAACTAGAATAATGTTGTGAATATTTTGCAATACCTGAGATTAATTATGGCAAATATAATGGCAGTGCTTTGAGACAGTTTTATCTTTCGGAAAATTCTCATTTTTTTTTCGAACAAAACGGAACTGCACAAATCTGAGGCATGCTCGAAATTTTGACGGTACGGTTTAAGGTATTTTAAATATGATTTAAATGTAAACATTATTGTCACGACAATTATTATTACTAGTAGATGCGTCGCTCTACCACATGTGACGATTTGACACATAGCCTGCGTCGCTATTGTGTTCTGCGTAACTGACTCATTGCCTTACAACCTTTCTGACATACCGCTTGACAAATTGTAGCCGCTGCCGTGCCAGAAGCGGTAGATAGAAGCGTTGCCGCACTACAGCGTGTAACTGACCGATAGCCTGACATATCCACTGAGATATCGTTTGACTATTGTAGCCATTGCCGTGCCAGAAGCAGTATATTTAATATTTATTTATTTATTTAATTGGAAGATCAACAGCTTGTACATCAGTTTAGTAATGATTTACAAAATGTGTGAGCCATTTAGAGGTCCTCACCAATAGAAATAGAAAAAAAAGAATTAAGTGAGTTGTAACGTCTAAGTAAGAACAAACACGGCTATACTGATACTTAAAATTACAGACAAAAAGTATATTATGTAAAATATAATGAGTAAACTCTGGATAAAATCAGTTGTTTGTGAAAAATTGCTCATTAAGCCGTCGCCTCAGCGAACTCATATGAAATATATCGATTTCCACAGATTTTGAGGTAGTGTTTGTATGCATTGCTAGTCCGACATAGAAAAGAGTTTTGCCTATAGTTGGTGGACAAATGCGTCACTATAACTGTGCAGCTGTGTTGTGCGTAACTGGGCCTACCTCACAACCCTACTAACATATCGTTTGAATAAATTATAGCCGCTGTCGTGCCAGAAGCGGTAGATTCAAGCGTTGCCGCTCTGGTGACCGGCGCTACCGCGTGACACAGCGTTGTTGCCGCAAGCGTCGCACGTGCCCCAAAAGGAGACGTAGGTCATGCTGTAGGAGGCCACGGTATGTGTTTTCTGTTTGACCTTTTTTTTTTTGAATAACGGGATGAAAGTCTATAGCCTTCCTCGATAAATGGGCTATCCAACACTGAAAGAATTTTTCAAATTGAACCAGTAGTTCCTGAGATTAGCGCGTTCAAACAAACAAACAAACTCCTCAGCTTTAGATATAATATTATAGTATAGATTTAAAATTCTCGTGTCACAGTGTTAGTAACCGAACTCCTCCGAAATGGCTTGACCGATTTTTATTGTGTATTTTCGGTAGGTCTGAGAATAGGTCGTAAACTATTTTTTATACTTCTAGATAAGGGTGGCCCACCTCAATTTTTTTTTAATAAGCTTTCTCTCACTCCCTACACAGCTTTCGCCCTCATACTCAGTATCGCTGAAATACAAATGTATAGATTGAGAAGGGGGGTGTTGGTGAGGCGGCGCTGAAGGATTTTTATTATGAGAACGCAAGTGAAACCACGGGGAACAGCTAGTATTAGTATAAATTAAACTTCGTTCCTGGCGTCCCCCGACCTACAATACTTTTTTCTTCGAGTTAGTCACATAGTTGTTTGTATTAATGAGTACATTCAACCCAAAAGATAAAAAATGTCCCAGTATAATAACGACTGGGTTGTTAATCTTGTTCCTCAGCTACCTGTGGCGCTGTCGCTCCAAGTCCGGTTCCTTCAAGCGCTGTCGCTACTGTGATAGGCGTTACCGTATCAGAAAACGATCCGAGTCCTGATGACACAGCTTTGTAAGTTGTTACTACATTTGTTTGGTATACCTAGCTTCTCTTGATCAAGGTAGAGCGAGATTGTTTTTGGGCGCTCTTTGGTTGACGTATAAAAAAAAAAATTCACTCTAAATTGTTTTTCGCATTTGATAGGCCGCCAGACTTGGTCGTCGTGACTGAGGCCGCTGTTCATAAAATGAAGTTGGAAATATATATACCTAAGGTCCTAATAAATGAAGTACGGTCCTTTTGAAGGATGATAGTTATGGGTCATAAGTATTCCGAAAATGATAAAAAAAATCGGTCGTAATTTTAATGAAAAAAAAAACCTTAAATTGCACTTCATCACTACTTAGCATTATTTTAAAGCCATTAGGACATTATATTGACAGTGCTCAGGAAACTTCGATAGCGCGATGTAGAATCTTGTGGCGCCATCTATCCAACGGTGGTAGTGTAAGTTTTCTTTGTGTAGTTAATAGATGTCGCCACAGTTTCAAGTTATTTATTTGACAACTCGGTCTATATGGTCGGTCGCAGACTCAACGCCCTTTATTTAGGTACCAGCAAGCTCCTTTAAAATTATCTAGATTGTGTGACATGACATCATGGTGAGGGAGAAAAAATAAACACGTTTTACGTATCTACACAAGCTTGTAATGGACGACGAGGTGTATAGCAATCTATTGATAAAGTTTATATCGTTTCAGATATTGTCTCGTCGGTGTTTTGCGAAATTGAGTGATTGAGAAATTGTCCGTGTGCCTAAGGAAATAAATTATATTTTATGAATTATTATATGCATTTGTTATTTACTGGACACTCTAGGGAGTAGGGGCTCCCGATTATATTTAGGCTGCGTTACCACCATAAATGCGTAGCGTTTTTATTCGCTAATAGGATCGCTATTTCGATCTATGACGTGCTAAGCTGTGAAAATAAAGCGATCCTATTGGCGGATAAACACACTCTGGTTACGCATCTCTGGTGGTAACGCGGACTAGGACACGAGCTAAATTCAATTAAATAAGAGTACACAAGGTATATTACCACATTAAAGAATTTTCAAATAACTACAATGCTTGGGTATATATTTATAGCGCTCACTCTTGTACAAGCTGAGCTATTGAGAAGTATATTCATATGGAAAAATGAAAATAAAACAAAATGTTAAGCATAGATAGGCATTTTTGCATTGCATTTGCATTTTTTTTTAAGGCATTTCGCATTTTTTTTAATACCAAGAGCATTACTATAACCAGGGTTGCCACCATTTGGGAAAAAAATCGGGACAATCGGATAGTTATCTATCAGAGACGGTCGGATTTCAGTCCAATTTAGGTCATCAAAAAGACTGCAGGAAATAATAGACGCGGGACAATATCATCGAAATCGGGACTGTCCCGGTAGAATCGGGACGGGTGGCAACCCTGTATAACTTCCCTTAACAAACATGGTAGCAACATGTAAAATTCTGTTAATAGCATTTTCCAGATGATTCCTATATGCTGCTATTCATTTTGGTTCTACTTCTTTTGTGCGAGAGACCAAAGTGAACTTGAACACTGAAGGGACAAAAATTTTATAATACTTTCGCCTCGCGGTTTTACCCGCATTCCCTGGATAAAAAGTAGCCTATAACCTTCCTCAAGAATTGGACTATCAATTGGTAGTTCCAGAGATTAGCGCTTTCAAACAAACAAACTAAGTATCTTCAGCTTTATTATATTAGTATACATAAGCACTCTTTTCTTTGCATATCCGTGCTAAGGTGTATTGGGTTTTGGAATATGCTTGGACCGGTTTCACAATGCAATATCCTTTGACCTTTACACAAATTAGTTTCTGATGATCCGGACATAGTGGTTTAGCTGCATACTACGAGTGAGCTTTAACTGCATACATTCTCAGGCAGAATTTCTCGGATGAGTGCCAATCTTAATCTTTTTGTAGCACCCTTTGTCATTGTTGGGAGTGGCCTCTTCTTTTGAAACGGGAATTTGTGTGGGACAAAATTTTTTTTAAGCGTAATGTAACTTTATGCCCTTCTAGACTCATTATTTTGTATTGCATATAATTTTCTGTATCTTCTTCTAACTAAAATGAAGAAAATATATATTAACTAATTAAAGGAGGATGCCCGCGGATAGTACTCTTGAGAAACGCATTGTGTCTCATAAAATTAATGAGTATCAAAAAGCTAAAATAAAATAGTATTTTTTTAATATGATCTAGTTATTATTTATAATGGGATACTTTTTTGAGGAATAAAGAGTATTTTTTTGTTTCCGGCATTTTTACTATCGCCTGTCAATGTTAGGGATGTCCATTTCTTCTATTGCATGTAATGTAATTCACGATATCGATTCCGTGTTGATTGTTCGATTTTATTTATTACAATACTGGCAAGCAGGCAGGCGGTCCACCTGATGGTAAGTGGCTACCGTCGCCTATGGGCATGGATTGCCAGTGTGTTACCGACCTTTATAAAGCCTAGACTAGACCTAGACTGTCGCCAAACACCTATTGGTGAGTACTTGTACTTTATAATAATAATAATAATAATCCGGCAGTTCCGACAGCTACACTTGAAAGCCAGTTCCTTTTAGGCTTTGTGTAAGCACACAAAGCCTTCGGCCTTATCATCACTTACCATAGTGAGATTATGGTCAAACACAAAAATGAACCATAAAAAATGTGGCAGACCGTTGTTAGCCATTTTTTTATTTATTATTGATACTGAATCAGAATTCTTTCCGACTCGCTTAAGTAAAAAAACAATAAACAAATAAGATAGGTTGATAAACAACAGAGATTTCTAATCTGTATTTTATTAGAAGATATATCGGATTATATAAATCTTTTTTCGACACGGGTACAACCCTATTTGACATTTTCGTCTGTCATATTTTTGACAATCAGTCAGTATGTATTTTCTGTTCGGTTTCGGTTTGTTTGTGCACAGAGTTTGAGCTTTTTAGTTCCTCATTTACTGTTACTAAACCATTGAAAATAACATACTTTTGACGCCGCTGCACCGTGCATGTCTGTGTTGTGTTGTTTATTAGTAAAGACAGGACTTTTTGTGATATATTGGAAATGGCGACTGTGAGACGATGTCTCAACTTCTTGTAATGATGGATAGCCCATTTATCGAGGAAGGTTATAGGCTCCTTTTTATTCCGGGAAAACGTAAGATCCCTCTGAAAACCGCGGGGTGGAAGCTAGTTATCTATATAAGTATATATTTACAAAAGAAAAGTAGCGTTATATCAGTTACCTGGCTTCCATAGCGTAAGTTTTAACACTGAGCTACTGGCTATCATAATGACGACTTCTTCTATGCGTCTTCTATGCGTTTTAATTAATCGTAGGACTGTGAGGACCAGTCGGATTAAGGTTTGGTCGAAACTAACCTCAAAATATTAATTTAACTTTTGTTAAATATCTTGGAAATGCAATTACATTTTATGTCGAATTTTTTGAGAAAATATTTAGACATGTCATAGAGTAGAATTAAGGTGATTTGATTAAGACACAAAAATCCTGAATGTAGTACATTTGTCCATATTGCCATGGGCATTCTCCTTTGCATAATTTTCACAAATAATGCTATTAATATTTAAGTTTTACGATGATCACATAACAAAGGTGAAGGTAACATTTTACCCAGTTTAAAAATACCAATAATGTAATTTCAATAAGTCAATAAAAAATGTGAAAGTTTATATATTTGAATGTTTATTATCACACAACTCTGTAATGGCTGAATGGATTTGGATGAATATTGGCACACAGATAGAATATATTTTGGATCCCGGGAAAACGAAAGATCGGGGCGAAGCTAGTAAATGTAGAAAATAATAAAGGAAACAATGTATTCGTTATACTCGCTTCAAAATGGTCTTCACAACAATGCAAGCAAGTTGTTGGAGATATGTCTTTAATTCTTCTCATCGCTTTACACCACTTTGTTCGTACAGTTGAATTTCTTGGAACTAAAAAAAATACTTTATCTGGTGCACTTTTCGTTGTATTTTTGCACAAAGGCACGAGACAATATTTACAGTATAATCTCACTAATCCGGCACTTCGATAGATCGGCACGTCCAATAATCCGGCACCCTCCGCCCACGCCTCCCTTACCCTTCTATACGTGTGCGCTTTGGTCGCTGCGTCATCGACTAGCAGTCTAACCTCAAAACTTATCACGTGCTAACGTATTGTTTCTTTCAAGTTTTAAAAAAGTTAGATAGCGGACAAAATAATACATTACATACATTTATTCTCTCTATGAAATGCTTTATTTTATTTATTACCTATGACTTTTTCAGTATAACCCAGTAATCCGAACATTCCAATAATCCGGCACCCTCCGGTTTTTAATAGTGCCGGATTAGTGAGATTACACTGTATACGTAAGTTTTCGCTTTTGTTCCATGGTTTTACAAATTAGCAAAAAGATCAAAAATAAGGGTCAGAGAGTAGCCTAGTTTTACTAAACAGAATCAATACAATACAATATACAAGTTACTTACAAAGTTTAGAACTTTACAAACACAGACTTAGTAGAGATGCTACGCATGTGTTTACAAACAAACGAAAAACTGTCAAACAAACAATATAACTTTGTTGCAGTGCTGCCAGATCAAAAAATCCATTCAGCGCTAAAACGTCACAAAAAGCGAAATTTCACGATTTAGACACTTTAAAAAAGCGTTAGATTTCGCGCTAAATTAACTAAATTCTTGAATAAAATTGCTGCACTGCAATTAGGGCCAGCATCATCAACGTTTATTTTCTGACTATATTTTTCGGATGTCCCAATCCTTCGCAGGACATCGGCTGGTAGCTCATAATTATAACAATTCATAAACAGCAGTTAGTCCTGTACAAAGCATTAAAATTACATTAATTGTTTTTAAGAGCGACGCGAACACAAGTTCGATGTTTGAATGCGGTAACACTGAAAACCATGAACGAAAATTAAAATACAGGAGATTCCCTCGTCTATAGACTATCGGTAATATAGACTAACAGTGTCGCCATGACATATAAGAAAAAGTGGAGATTACAGGGCATTTCCTCGCCTATAAACTATCATATAGGAAAAAGCGCTAGATTATCCACCAAGCGCTAAAAAATTAAAATGCATGCTAAGCACACCAAAAAGCACTAGATCTAGCGCCCAAAGCGCTAAAATGGCAGCACTGCTTTGTTGTCTTTGTCATCTCATTGTTTTTTTTTGTTTTCCCTTATTACTTTCCCTTTGGGAAGGTAAAAGGTTCTAGCCCATACAGCCTAATCATGATTAGTATTTAATAGTATTCTTCATTATTACCATAATCTAATCTTTTATACTGTGCCAACCGGAGTGGAGACGCCACCCACTGGCACAGGCGTTCCCCACTGCCAAAGCTAAGGTACGAAACCGCCGGTCATACTGGTTATATAAAACTAGTTGCCGCGCGTTTTGCAAGTTACGGTGCGCGTGGAATGACGTAAGCTAAAAATGCCGAACTGCAGCGTGTTTTCGTGTAAAAAGAGATAAGTAGTTGCTTTCGGAGTGGTTAAAGTGTGATTTCTCTAAACCATTACTTTGTAATAGAAAAACATATATGTTGCAAGGTCACATTTTGATTTATACTTGCCACCAAATGTGATTTAATTTTAATAATTAATTTAATAAAAAACGTAACACACTACATGCGTTTGACACACACCCACATGTCACCACTGTCAGTCGTGATATCTCTATGCTGCGGATTGTTTGGTTGGCGGAAACTTGCAAAGCGACGTTGCGTTTTCATTTTATTTTCATTAAATCGGTGTATTTTGAGTTTTATTGAATAATATCGGTGGCATTTTGTCCAATGAAGATCAATACAAGTGCACGACGTAGTCTACGTAAAGCTTTAGTAAAACAGCCACCATTTTACTGAAACCTGACTATCTGGACTTGACTTGACTATATGTATACCAGACTTGGCTTTGGCCTTTATATTTAAGTATATCAGACATGTTAAGTTAAAACTAAGGAGAAGAATACTATACATGACGAGTCTGTATGGGCTAGAACCCTTTGCCATCCCTAAATACGGGAAAACAAAAACACAAAATCTCTGGTTTGTTTGACGCACGGCAAAGAAAAGAGCTCATAAATGAGTGAATTTATTGATTTTCTTTACATTCTTAATAAATAAGTAAATAATGAATATTCTGGGACATTATTCCTCACACACGGCCATCTGACCCCACACTAAGCAGAGCTTGTACTATGGAAGCCAGATAACTGATATACTACATATACTACTTTTCTTTTGTAAATACATACATATATAGATAATTACACCCAGACAGCACAAACAGACATGTTCATGCACACAAATGTTTGTCCTGAGTGGGAATCAAACCCACGACCTGCGGCGTGATAGATTGGGTATCTTACCAACCACGCCAACCGGCCCGTCTTTTTTTTTTATATACATATACTTTTAATATACATATACATACTCTTTTATTTAGTTATGATCGAATTTAGACCACTGGGCGAGTCTATATATAAATAAAAATGGATCGCTGAAATGTTTGTACGTACAATAAATCTTTCTTTGATGTCTTCGTTATTATCAGGAGGTTTGTATAAAGAAAAACATTACACCGGGAACGTGGGTGAAACCGCGGGGAATAGCTAGTTTAATTATAAATGCGAAAGTTTGCATCTTGTTACTCATGCCATGGTTGTAATATCTTGGAATATAATAAAGGATACTTTTTGTCCCTCGGGTATGCAGGATATATACGAAATAAATCCTTCATACTCTAATGAATGTTTGTCTGTATGTCCTTTATAGACTCGGAAACCGCTGAACCGATCGTGATGAAATTTGCTACCCAGCTAGCCTATGGTATGGAGAGGGACATAGGCAACTTTTTTTCTCGGGCAGGTGAAACCGCGGGGCGGAAGCTAGTAAATTATAATACAAATACATTTATTTACGTATCCTACGCATTTTTTTTCATTTAGTCACAAACTCATAAAATAGCAAAATTTTAGTTCATTTTGGATCTGGGAATGGCAGCCCCGACGGAGTTTTTGGGATTTATCAGTATTTTAATACGTAGGTGAATATGTGTAGTATATTTGATAATAATAATTGCTGTCGGGGGTTTATCAAATTTTTTATTTAATCCTTTTTCAATTAAGTACTTACAAAGTTTACAGCCGTCGAGGGTTTTTTCAAAAATTTTAATTTAGCTTTTATGTCATATCACTCCCTGGGTCACGTCCTTCAGAATTATCTATATAATGATGGCGTACGAGACAAACAATCATATTCGCTTACGAACAGTCATCCATTCAACAATCTACGAACCAAAGTAAAAAAACAAACATGAGAAACACATTTTTCCTACTTGCCGTCTGTTCGATGATAATCCAGATACAGGCAGGTTCGAGTATGGGGCTAGGAACTGGAACGTCTTGTTGTGCGGGTCCAGGATCGTGTACGGGGGATGACTCTGGGACTGGAGTTTCGTGCTGTAACGGTGCAGCTTCGTGCAGCGGGGCAAGATCTGGCTCCGGAGTTGCGTGTTGTACCGGAGTTAACTCCTGTGGTGGAGCGAACAGCGGAGGAGGAGTGAATTGTTGTACAGGAACTAACTCCTGTAGCACCCCAGGATCTGGAAATTGTGTTAGTTGTTGTAGTTCGCCTAACTCTTGTTAAATGTTATGTGAATAAAAAAAAACTTAAATTTTAATAAAATTACAAAGTCATTCAAATTTCTTTATTTTATTTTTTTAATTTAATAAACCCAGCCATTATTCTTTCCAAATTAAAAAAAGTGTGAATAATGGTCTTCCTCATTTTAAATATGGCGACTGTAGCCATTTGCACAATTCCGCCAATATGTCCCGTTAGTTAAAGATAATTTATGTACTTACCTACCTAATTTGGTAGGTAGTTTATTTATTTAATTGTATTTATTTATTACAAAGACACAATTTACAGTAATTAAACTATCTTATAATTAAAATTAAAAAGACCATTGTGTGTCCAAAGCGCAGAATATTTGTATTGCGAACAAATTTAGTGTCGCCTAAATATTAGTTACTTACCTTTTTTTCTGTGAAAATATCTATCGGTAGGAACCTTTATGTATATTACTTGTAAGAATTCTTATTGATTGTAGATGCGATCGGGCGCATAGAAATAAAGCATTTCTCACTTGTTGTATTTTAATGTTTTTCACTCATTACAAAAAACATTGTAGAGTATACCTATTTTATTATTAACGTGCCTTGAGCATAAGGGCGTTCAGCCTCGGTAAGGGTGAAAAGGTTCCGTAGCCAAATCACTTGTCATTCGGCGAAAACAAAACTAAATTGAGTAAATGTAACAGTACCTAAGTTTCTCCTACCATTTCCTGCCATTCAATACGGATTCCATGTAAATTGTTATTTTATCACTTTATCAGATAACGTAATCCAACAAAATGTTCGGTCATTCATTTTTTACAACATGACAATTTGAATAATTTCAAAGCAAAAAAATAATTACAATTTAGTTAGGTAGCAAGTTAGTAAAATGTAAATCTATACTATCTATACTAATATTATAAAGCTGAAGAGTTTGTTTGTTTGAACGCGCTAATCTCAGAAAATACTGAATCGATTTGAAAAAATATTTCAGTGTTGGATAGCCCATTTATCGAGGAACGCTATAGATTATCCCGAAAAAATATAAGATCCCTCGAGAACACGTGTGAAACCACGGGGCGGAAGCTAGTACATTATAAAGTTTTTTGTTACGTAGGTAGTAGTAGAGCTAATAATATGTTGGCAAATCTTGATTTATGTACCTACTTTGTTATGCTGTTTATAAATTTAACTAACTTGACATTGGCGGAATTGTACTACTGGCTACAGTCGCCATATATTAAAAAAAAGTCATAATCAAGGCTGGGTTTGTAAAAAAATAAGATTTTTAAAGAAGTTTGAATGACTTTATAATTGTTTTTTTGGTACAACTATTCAACAAGAGTTAGGTGCAGTACAACATGAAATGCAATTTCCAGATCCTGCGCTGCTACAAGAGTTAGCACCTGTACAGCTATTCACTCCTGCTCCACTGTTCGCTCCACTACAGGCGTTAGCTCCGGTACAACTCGAAATTCCACTTCCTGATCTTGCCCCCCTGCACGAACTTGCACCGGTACAACACGAAACTCCATTCCCAGATCCTGCCCCCGCACACGATGCTGGTCCCGTACAACTCGAATGTCCATTCCCAGATCCTACCCCCATACACGAAGCAGGACCAGTACAGGAGCCAGACCTAGCTGCCTGTATCTGGGTTATCATCAAACAGACGGCAAGTAGGAAAAATGTGTTTCTCATGTTTGTTTTCTTACTTTTGTTCGTTGGTTGTTTAATGGATGACTGTTCGTAAGCGAATATGTTTGATTGACTCGTAAGGCTATCAATATATAGATACTCCTGAAGGACGTAACTCGGAGAATGATAATAGAGTAGGTACTGGTAGGTACTGGTGTACCAAATTGCGACAAAGGACATAGCTATTTAATCTAATCTAGATAATTTGTAGCTGATTAATTCGTTTACACAAATGAATTATCCAAAGTGTCAAGGATAAATCAGTATCGGAGTACAACAAGTGCATTGTGCCACGTCAGAGCCAAGACTGCCCAAACGGCTTTTCGTGGACTAATCGGCGAGCGCTGAGGGCTCTCAACCGGACTTAAAACTAAATATATTTCGTTAGGGTAACGGTCGCTGAGGGCGCACCCTGCGGGAAATAAACCGCGGCTCATGGCATTGCCAGGGGAATAGGGAAAGACTTAGCGGGGTTAAAATTGCAACGTCTATACGATATTTGGCTTGCCTCTCCAAAGGGTTCGGTTCGCTGAATAGAGTGACAGAACTAGGAGCAATCGGGACTCGATGTCGGTCGGTTCTATAAAAGAGAACCGCCTGATTTTGGAGGCATTGATCTCTATTCTCCATTTCCGAAACGAAGCGCCTAGGGCGTTTGGCCGCGGTCTGGGAGGGGCTTCTGCCTGAACAGTATACAACAGTGTCGTCCTCAAAGAGGGTGAACTGTGTATTTCTGATTTTAGGAATGCCGCTCGTGTAGAGTGGAGCAAAAGAGAGTACTGAGTTGAGTGACTCCGGCACTTATGGGATGAGGGGAGGACAAGGCGCCTACCATCCGATAGCGGAAATGGCAATTCGACAGGAAGTCTCGTACGTAAGCGGGCCGGTTGGCGTGGTTGATAAGGTACCCTATCTATCACGCCGCAGGTCGTGGGTTCGATTCCCACTCAGGACAAACATTTGTGTGCATGAACATGTCTGTTTGTCCTGTTTCTGGGTGTAATTATCTATATGTGTGTGTATTTACAAAAGGAATGTAATATACAGGTGATTTTTTTGTCACTGGCCATACTTGCAGAGGTTGAAGTACTCGTCAATATGAACAACTTTTATTATGGTACCAACTCTAATATCGCAAAAAATAAAATGGTTCTTTCATACATTTTGGTTTTTTCTGGTGGTTGCAAGTGTCTGCCAGAAGAGTATATACCTAGGTTGAATTTTTCAAAAGGGCGTAGATGGCTATATCCTAAACTATAAGGAATAGCGACTTGTGCTCGATTTTGATGAAAGCTAAAACTGCATCATTGGATTTTTGAAAAATAATATTTCTGGGAAGTAATGATATACGGCAGACTAGTAGTAGTTTACATATACTTATAAAACTGTTGAAAGAATATTCCTTCAAAATTTCAGCCATGTGGGCAGCAGGTTATGAATTACCATCCCAATGACAACTTTGCTATATTCTGGCACATACTTGCAACCATCAAAATAGGTTAGCAATTTTTTTTACTCTTGAACATATGTAAATTAAAACATATTAAAATTGTAACCGTGTGGGAGAAGGATTAAAAAAAAAAATGCATTTTCAAAAATTTTAGGATTTTAGACGCAACCACGAGATCCTTGCCAGAACGATACTTTTTTAATTCACAGATAATATCATTTCCATAAAATATAAAAATTAAAAATCTTATAGGAAGCAAATAAAAGCCTCGTGTCAATATAATATTTGTCGTGATTCGTCACCCCAATTTATCACTCTCCAAGTCACGTCTTTCAAAATTCTATATAGTTATAACGATAGCCGTATCATATTCGCTTTCGAACAGTCATCCATACTCCATACCAACGAACCTAATATAAAAAAAAAACATGAGGAATACATTATTTTTACTCTCCGTATATACGATGTTAATCCAGCTTAGTCTACAGACAGCTTGGTCTGGGTCCTGTATCGGTCTAGGTTCGTGTATGGGGCTTGGGTCTGGAACTGGAACTGCGTGTTGTGCGGGTCTAGGATCGTGTTCGGGGGATGGATCTGGAACTGGAGTTACGTGTTGTACCGGTGCAGGTTCGTGTAGCGGGGCAAACTCTGGATCTGGACTTGCGTGTTGTACCGGAGCTAATTCCTGTAGTGGAGCGAACAGTGGAGGAGGAGTGAATTGCTGTACAGGTGCTAACTCTTGTAGCAGCCCAGGATCAGGAAATTGCGTAGGATGTTGTAATTTTCCTGGCTCTTGTTAAATGGTATGTGAATATAATGTACCAAATATTCGGTCTCACTATTTTAGAATCAATTATAAAGCCATTCAAACTTCTTTAAAAATCTTTATTTTTTAACAAACCCAACCCATAAATGATTCTTTAAAAAAATAGTTTTTAGTTATGATAATTCATTTATTTACCTCTACTTTGGTAGGTATATCATTTTATTCATCTATGAAAATATATTATTATATCGGTAGGAAACTATTGTATGTTATATTTCGTATAAGAAAAGTAGAAGAAATTATCTAAAGATATAATCAGGTGCATAGATATAAAACATTGCTGGCTTGTTGTATTTTTAATGTATTTCACTCATAAAGAAGAACAAGTGCGAGTTGGACTCGCGCACCGAGGGTTCCGTACAAAAAAAAACTACTTACTAGATCTCGTTCAAACCAATTTTCGGTGGAAGTTTGCATGGTAATGCACATCATATATTTTTTTTAGTTTTATCATTCTCTTATTTTAGAAGTTTACCGCTTTGGAAGTCTCTCGCGCAAACTATTCAGTTAAGAAAAAAATGATATTAGAAACCTCAATATCATTTTTGAAGACCTATCCATAGACACCCCACATGTAAGGGTTTGATGAAAAAAAAAATGAGTTTCAGTTCTAAGTATGGGGAACCCCCAAAATTTATTGCTTTTTTTCTATTTTTGCGATTCACAGAATACATCTACTTACCAAGTTTCAACAGAATAGTTCTTATAGTTTCGGAAAAAAGTGGCTGTGACATACGGACGGATAGACAGACAGACAGACAGACATGATGAATCCATCCGTTCCGGCGCCTCTGGGGGCCCCGCATCCGCGAATAAAAACTAATTACACATCAGCCGTAAGGAATGGATTTATTACACTGAAATCGTCGTAAATTTCGGTGCGCTGGAACTGACATGTTTTGGTGGCGAAATAAATTTGAAATAATTCTTCTCAATCATAAGGAAAATAATTCAATATTCATAAATTAAGGTAAAAACTCTATAATCAGAATAAATGTCTTTCATATCTTTCAAATGACCTTTGCACCTGAACCATAAGATTAGAAAGCCTGAACCAAGGGCCCTTATAGTTCAGATTCTTTAATTTACCATGACGCCGCGTTAAGCTTAAAAATCTGAAATTCAACGTGCTGCGTCCCGCTCCCTACTATAGCGACCTCTCATAGAAAACCCGCGTAAACGGAAAGTGCGTAGGTATGCGACAAAATGGATTTTATTGTTTAATTCAAAAACTACACATTAACTATAACTATATTTCATAAAACCTATGAACTAATTATACTATCAGTTTCAATTAATATATGTAGAAATTTTGGAACCTCAAATCGATCCTCAATGTCGGTAAAATTGCAATCTCTTATTTTAATTGATTAATTATTTTGTGTTATAATAGTTAACCAATCGTGTTTTGCGATGGACAAAATTCAATTCAAAGTCAAATACATGATGAATTCTTACAATAAATGTCATTTCGTTCGCTTTAGTATTTGTTGAGAAAAATTGGTATCCTTGCAACCAAAATCTTCAAGGCGTCGCCTTAACACGATCCAGCTGTAGTACAACATCCGATACAATTTCCAGATCCTGGGCTGTTACAAGAGTTATCAGCTGTACAGCAACCCGTTCCTCCTCCACTGTTCGCTCCACTGCAGGAGTTAGCTCCGGTACAACACCCAATTCCAGATCCTGATCCTGGTCCCGTACACGAACCATCACCGGTACAGGACCCGGTTCCAATTTTAGGTCTTGGCTCCATACACGAACCTGCACCAGTACAAGACTTAGTTTCAGCCGCCTGGATCTGCATTATCATCAAATAAACGGCAGTTAGGATAATTAAGATCTTTTTCATGTTCGGTATTATTTTAGGTTAGTTCTTGAATGGATGACTGTTCGTAAGCGAATATGATGGTTTGTCTCGTAAGGCCGTCGTTATATATAAATTATGAAGGACGTGACCCGCGGAGTAAAAAGACAAAAGATTAGGTACCTATGTGATTGCGTGCCGATTTGTGTGTATGCTGTTTGTGAGAAGGTATATAGGTGTATAGGTATCTATTAATATCAAAGAAAAAGTGTGTGTGTGTGCAAGTCACACATGGTAGAAGTGAAACTTCTGAAAAGTCCCTGATTAAAATTCTGACGGAAGTAACGCTTACTAAAAAACATTAGTTGCCATGGCAACTGTATGAGCTAGAACCCTTTGCCTTCCAAAATGGCGCGTAACCGAAAAACGTGACGATTTGCTACAAAAAATTCTCCCATACGTCGATAAAGAAGTTTCATTTAAAAAAAAAAAACTGCAATAAAAAATTATAATTGCATAAGTTGATAAAAAAAATGCTATGCAATAGCTTTACCGCAGCAGTCCCCGAGTGCCATACGTATATATTTTTTTGGGTTCCGTAGTCAACAAGGTACCCTAAAAAATCTATCGCCATGCCCGTCTGTGTGTCTATCTATCTGTCTGTCCGCAGCTTAGCCCAGAGACTCTTAGTAGGTACTAGAAAGTTTGGCATGTATATACATACATTTCAATCACGCTGACAAAATGGTAAAGTAAAATCTTGAATTTTTGTTAGAGCCAAGTGCCCCCCCCCCCCCCCCCTGTCAGCTAAATGGTTGTTTTTGGATACGTGAAAAAAAACATGGTAGTGGTATATATGAATATCACAGCTAAGCAAGCAGGCTTTACAAGTTTACGAGTAATGAATAATATTAAGGTTTTACTTAATAACATGTAACAAAAAGCCCTCTTCTTAGTCCACATTATTGTGATGGAACGGAACCCTACATTGCGCGTGGCCCGACGTGCACTTGGCCGGTTTTTTATACATATGGGACGGGGGTTACCATATTTAACATTTTTACCCGATTTTAGGCAAATTATTTGAGTACATTCACGAGAATAAACAAACATGTTCATGCACAAAAATGTTTGTCCTGGGTGGTAATCGAACTTACGACCTGTCACGCCAACCAGCCCGTCGTTGACTCACCCCGGATGAGTTATGAGGAGGCTGAGAATGTGCAATTACATCGTCAATACGGGCCCAGGGTTGATTTTGATTAAGCCAGTGAATAAATCCCTGCGGCATGTATCAACATACTTATAAATGTTTTTCTTTCTTTCTTTCTACTGTTTGCAAGTCAAAAAATGGTTGTTTGCCTTCAAAATCATATGAAAGCTTAAATTAATTAATGGAGTTGCTTTACTTTCGGAAGACAGGGGATTTAGATATATCCGTTTTCTTTGATAAAAGTATAGACAATTTTATGACTTTTTGAGATCAATGCGCAATATGTATTCTTTTATTAACTGCCTTCAAAAAAGGAGGAGGTTTCTCAACCGTAGGTATTTTTGTTATGTGTATTCGCGGATAACTTCGTCGTTTATGAACCGATTTTGATGATTATTTTTTTTGTTGGAAAGGAGATATCCCAAGGGTGGTACCATGATAAGGAAACCAGGATCTGATGATGGCATCCCAGAGAAATTGAGGGGAACTTTCGAAAATCGTAGTGGTGACTAGTGATGAGAACTTTGCACCCATATGGGTAATAAATGCCATTACAGGTCTGATAATGGAGACCATAGATAGTCGAATGAATTCCTCAACGATTTACAGCAGTTACCTTTTGTTGGGCTTACTTCATACGGTTCAATATGCCAAAATGTTCAGTTCGTAAAAAAAAACTTCAAAACGCGTTCAAGCATCATTATTTTATACTTTTTAGTGAAACCCTTTTTGAAGTCGGTTTTACTTTTTGTTAAAAGTTAATTTATGACTATCTTTTCGAGCCAAAGTTTATCTACTTACTCCGCTGTACCCACTTATTGAAATTCGATCACATCTTTACTAATATTATAAAGCAGAAGAGTTTCTTTGTTTGTTTGGTTAAACGGGCTAATCTCAAGAACCACTGGTTCGAATTGAAAAAATCTTTATGTGTTGGATAGCCCATTTATCGAGGAAAACATAAGATCCTCCGGAACGCGGGTGAAACCGCGGGGCGGAAGCTATTGATTAGATACTTTGGATAACATGATCAGAATTTTATTTATTTTTCCAAAATTCCTTAATTGTTGTTTTAAGGAAAACAATGTGTGGTGCCTGGCCACCCTGGCAATAATATTATGTCGAGGCAACGGTGGTCCCGGAGTCTGATCGAAGCTACAATGTCACCTTTTTTTTAACACGTTTTGTCACACGTGCATTTTATTGAGTCACGTTTTTTTTTGAAGAAAATAAAAATAAGTATGCCACTTTTAATAAAATCGTTTATTTTTTATTATGATCATAAAAATAAAAATTATGTTTTAGGTACCTACATAACATGTATTTGTATTAATTTGTTCTTATTAAAAAATAAATCATGCTGTACACTCGATACAAATATTGTTTTGCTAACAAAAACCAATCCCAAAACACATCGCATACAAATTAAATAAAAATACAAAATATAACATAGCACACAACAGTAAAACTACTTTACCTATTTATTACATACTTATCTACACTGGTTTTTGTGTAAAAAAAACATATCTATCCGCCATTTTGCATCAATCACAGTTCCCTCCAATTTATTAATGACACACTACTAATGCCATTAGTTAGTTGACTTGCACTAAAAATCTATATGTGTGTATGTATTTTGTTATGGTTGCTATAGGTAGGTATGTATCTTAATTATTTGCTATTAGTTTAACCTTATTATTAGGTATTTACTTAAATTTTGATCGAGCAAATTTTCTGTAATCTTGCTATAATAAAACAGAACGCAGTCGCCCATCTCCAACGTCATTTAAAAAGGACATCTAATGTCAAAAGAAAAACAAAAACCGGCCAGTATTTTTAAATTTGCATTAGACACTAGCCGATTTTAACCTAACACTTTCAAACTCGACTAAAATTAGTAAACCACGAATCGAGTGAAAAATGCCATCACTGCTAATGTTAGAATGGAAATCATCGATCTACTGCCGAGACCAACTGTAGGTGGCGCTGCGCTACAATCGTCTAAATGCTTAAAGAGCTCGATGTAGTTCCTCGCTGGCTCGTGTGTCGAGTCAATGGTTGGTTCCGTGAGACCAATGGTGGAGTCCTTGAAGAGTAAGTCACTGGTGCCGTCGAATGGTGAGAATATTTCCAGGTTGATAAGCTGTAAAGCAGCTGCGGCGTTGTAGCCAAAGTAAGTGTCCAGTGTATCGAAGAGAACGTTCAAAGCGTTGTAGAGAGGGTCGTTTCTGAAAACGTAAAGAAAAATGAAGATTCATTGCTTTAGGCTAGAGAAGTTAGATTAGCTCCGATGTTTAATGGTCCATAGTTGATAAGCAGGCAGTCGGTCCACCAGATACTTAGTCTTTCATTACTGTCGCCTATGGACATAAGTAATACCAGGTGGATTTCTAATATGTTGCCAACCTTTACAAAGAAAACCTAGAAACCGCTCTCAACTGCAACTGTCGGAACACATACCTAGTCACTGATTTTCAACTTGCTACGGTTTCTTCGCGATGTTTTCCTTTACCGAAAGCGCAAACTCATTGTAGGATTGAAACCCACACGATTTGTGATGTATTTCATGGGTAATGACTGAGGTATGGCCCATGGAGTGATTAGAGCCCATAAAACTGTTCAGCACTGAGCCACTGTAATTACAGAATGAAGATCTAGAATGCCCTCGTGGATAGCTTCATCTCGCAGTGCAGCTTTTATCAATGCGAAACCATTTAATCGTGTTTAGAAGGTTTCCTTTTCTAAATGTTTTCATAGCTCATACCTCCTCGTGAGGACTTCAGCGTCGACCACGTGAGCGAGCAGACAGTTGTCGTCGATGGTGGTTCCAGCTGTTGAAGCGAGGGTGTTGTTGCGGCAGAGAGCGCGGAATTGGTTCGCTTGAAGCCCAAGAGATTGCAAGTGTGCTGAGAAAAAAACAACAATTTAACAACGTCATACGTCATATTTTTAATACTTTTCTATTCTCAATCTCATCAAAGTATAAAATGTTGTTCCTCATATATCTTCACATTACATAGACCCTGTGAGAAATTGAAAAGAGGTTAGATACTAAGAAAATGTGGTAGCGGTTCTCATTACGTGAGATACGTAGCTGATGCTCTAGAGCGAGAGGAAACAAAGTCTCTGACAACTCCACGTGTCGCTCTATCGAGACCTTAACACAGGGTTTATAAAATATCTCTTCAACCTCTCCTTCCTAATCTTTAATTTTTATCACTGTACGAGTGACATTATATTTTTTACTAGCTGGTTCCCCACGGATTCACACGCATGCCCGGTATAAAAAAGCCGATGTTTCAATAGTTATTCTGTTAGATCATAAAAATGGGTCCAGCTTTGAGTTATAATTGGTGTGACTAACACGTCTTTGTTTTATATATAGATTTGTTACAAGCGTGAGAAAGCAATAAACTTACATCGTGACATGATGTACTTTCCTCACGTTTACCTTGACTAATTAGCACGAGTATAATCTGTTAAAAAGTTACATAAAAAAAGTGTGTGTGTGTGCAAGTCACACATGGTAGAAGTGAAATTTCTGAAAAGTCCCTGATTAAAATTCTGACGGAAGTAATGCTTACTAAAAAACTTACTAGCTAACTTCATACCTTTATATTTTAAGATGTCAGACATTAATTCAAAACTAAGAAGATAAATAAGATAAATGGCTAGGCTGTATGAGCTAGAACCCTTTGCCTTCCAAAATACGGGAAAACATAATAAAAGCAACATGGCGCGTAACCGAAAAACGTGACGATTTGCTACAAAAATTTCTCCCATACGTCGATAAAGAAGTTTCACTTCAAAAATAATAAAAATATGTTACATACCGTTAATGTTTTGCGTGTTGAGGAATGCAATGTCAGTGTTAGGGTCTGCGAGACAGGCCAGCGAGCCATTGTTACCGAAGTACAAGTTTGAGTAGTCCCAGCTACACGTGACTGCAGAAATAAAAAAAAGTATACATACTTAGATGATGTTTGCTCTATAATTTTGGTCTATGATAATGTTTTGGTTGCAAATGTCCATTAGCTTGAAAATTAAAGGAACGTTTGCCTGCTTTTCTTAATTATTGAATTTAAAAAAATATATTGGCGCTCTTTAGCAAACGTCAGTTATTTAATGGTTATATACTCAGGTTATATAGGGACCAACTGTGACATCGAGAAAATACTTACCAGGATTTTCATACTAAACTAAACGTCAATCTTGTTTGATCATAATTTATGTTTTTTTTTCCGTTTATTGTCATTCCCATTGTAAAAGTTATTCAGTATAGGTTTATTTTGGAGGGTTGTCATCCTAAAACTCGGTGGATATGGACTTTGCCTCGTATGTAAGTAGGTAGATATCTCTACTTTAAACAACAAACCTTCTAATAAAAAGCATCATGTGTTATTGGCAAAAGCGTGAGTAATATTCCGTTATCTATTCTTTTAGAGTTCAAAAGAGCAATATACAACTTCAATAGTTACTCTATGGCTTATGTGTATTCACTCCCTTTTTTTTTTTAAATGGCCTGAGCCCAGAGTTGGGCCACAGCTACAAATCCCAATGACATTTTAAGCATAGCGTCATGAGTTTGTATATTTTAAGATATAAGAGATTAAGGCTTAACTTACAATCAGAGAAGTTTCCAATTGTTGTGACAGCTGGTTTGCACACTGAACATAGCGTAGATGCGTTGAAACTCTGCAAATAAAGTCATCAGTTTGTTATAAATACAATCTTATAATATAATATACTGAGCGGCACGGAATTTGGCCCAAGAACGAAATTTCATACAAACGAGGTAGGTAAGTACTTACATTTAGTATTTTATTTTCTTTAACGCTAACACAATGCACTGTATTTGGTATCATTAAAAAAATAAAAATGTCAAAGCTTGCAGACGGCGTTATCATCTTAAAATGTGCTAAATTTAAATTTTGTCATGCGACATTTTTTATTTCAAACTCCATACAAAAATGAATGAATTTAGTATTGTCCAATATTATCAACGTTAATGTCGTAAATGAGAAATTGCACAGTATATGTCGATGAGCTCAGGTTGGAAAGGTGACTCGAGCGAGGATGTTCTCGTAGGTATTTCAGCAGCTTTTTGGTTCAGTTTGGTGATGCTTAATGAAATGCCTCCTTGCGACAATTACTTGTTTAATTACTAATTTTGATGCGAGTAATATTTATAACAAAATATGCGATTCAGACAAATCAGTTGCGAGGTAATATATAGTAATGACGTTACAAATTTTGTTCGGTACGAATTCAAAAAGGAGGCGGAACATGTCCTTGATTCGCCGGTTGATGAACACACAAGCGCGCGCTATTCAAATCGGCCAATCCGCGTATGATGGTAGTGAGGTGCGTAGACAGTATACTTAATTCTATTTTCAAAATGCTGACTTTTTTATCTTTTAAATGGTAGGTACCAAATACAGTGCAATTTGTGAATACACCTCGTTTGTATGAAATTCCGTGCTTGGGCCAAATTCCGTGCTTGGGCCAAATTCCGTGCCGCTGAGTGTATGGCAAGGGTATGACCTTATAGTTGGTCTGACGTAATAAACGAGTAAATTAGGAGCAAGCCCTGCGGCTTCAGAACATTGTTTTTTTGAGAACGCGACGTTAGAATTTTTGTGCAATTAATTAATTAGGTACTGTAAGAGTTTTTTTTATTTGTAGTTATAACAAAAACCTAATGAACACAATTAACATAAAGATCGTTTAGCAAAAACGTCAGGTATTTTTTATAGAAATCTTACTTTATGTCAGGACTTTTCGGATATACCTACATTTGGTATTTACCCTACATGGGGCATCAAATGATGCACATAAAGCCACATGATAGAGCAGTATGGAGGCGCCTAACTTGTGCTAATATACGAAGTAATAACAAAAACAATATTTTTAATCGTGGATAGATTTGTCAAATTGCTACATTATCCGCACATTTTTAAGAATGTAATTCGAGATATATCGTTGTAAGCAAGTAGTATTTGATTATATTGACAAGTATTTACAACATATATACAAAATACAAACTATAATATACAACGTGTTACAAAATACCACGTAAAAAATATAATTAATTATCAAAGGCAAAAATTTTGTCAACCCTAGTAAGATGTCATGTCAGGGAACCAGATTATTTAACAGAAAGACCTACGTACCTATTTTACCTATTAATTGTCTACTTTAATAGTTTTTCTATTTTTCATTAATACATGTTTGCTACCTCAATACAAGGATGTCATTATACTCAAGTACTGGCTTCAAAAAATGACAAGTTGGAAAAAAAATATTATGTTGTCAATTTACGATTATTATTTTAGTCGTTCCGCGAATTAGGTAGAAATGTAGGTACGTCCTGCGTAGTTTACTCTTTAACTTTACTGAAATAGGGTTTGCACATCAGTGAATATAATAATATTTTTTTGGGGTATGTTATACAGCGTTACTACGGTACTTAAATGTTGTGAATGGACTCGTTATAAGACCCCATTTAACCTCCTTTCGGCTTTACGGGTAGTTTTGCAACACCCTGTATACCTAGAAAATTTCCTCGAAGCTAAAGCCACAGCCTTTGTATGGCCAAGCTAATATGTTGGTGGAAAAACCTCTCTCCCCACGCCTTGGTCTCCCGAAACCTCGATGAGTTTAGTTGATCCATACGTGCAGGGCTGCATCAATTTAAAACTGACCTGTGTCTCGGAGAGAGCGTGCGCAGCGTCGACAGCGCCGGGTGCGCACGCGCCGCCGAAGAACTCGGCCACCACCTTCGCGTAGTCGCACTCCTGTGCGCTGATCACGCTGCGCTCGTGGGCCGTGCGCACGAACGCCACGTACGCTGCGCATCGGTAATAAACCGTCAGTAATATAGACCGAGTTAAGTTGGCGTGGTTCGTAGGAAAAGACGCCACACGTGGTGGGTTCGATTCCCACCCGTGATAGAAATATGTGTGCGTGAAAGTCTTTAAAAATGTATTGTAAATATTTTTCTACTTAATCTGTACAGATCAGTAAATATTTAGAAATTTACTTCACAGGTACCTTATGAGTAGTCAGACTCTAACGCATGGTTTGGAAGGTTTCTTTTGCTCAGAAAAGCCGGTAATAAGCTCGGCCTTTCATCCCAGGAACGCGGGCGAAACCGCGGAGGAAAGCTAGTAAAATTATAAAAACTCACCGAGTCCTCCAAATTCAGGGAAACAAGCCTTTGCCCCTATTAAGTTCTCGAACCTTGTGATGTTAGATTGGGCTGATGTTTCCTTAACGAAAGCAGCGACCCTGGCGGAGGCACTACGGAGATTCTGTACTAATTTGACTGTGGTCAGCTTGTAGTTCCTGAAAGAGAAGGATATTTTAGGATACTGGAATTGCTCATACCTTCTGAAATAATTTAAACCTGTTACGGCATGGTCTGAGAAGTATAGTGAAAACTTCAACTAATTTTACATTTTTCGGAGTTTGACTACAATTTCACCATGATAAGTGATGATGTGGCCAAAGGTGGTAAGCGCACAAAACCTAGAAGGAAACCAGTTCTTAAATGCAGCTGCCGGAACACACCGTAAGTGTTTGGCGACAGATTTTTAAGGTTAAGCCAGACAGGCGGGTAATAAAAAGTACCTTATCACCATGCTATGGTTTCTTCATGATTTTTTCTTAATCGAAAGCTCAAGCTCTTTATAGGATTCGAGTCCACGACCTTAATCATGGCATTCGACGTCATAAGACGTCTAGCGACGACGGAAGCAGCAGTGAAGAATGCCTTTAAAGTTTTCGTCGTATTCCCACGCACTACTTTAACAGGAGAGGCATCAAACAAGCTCCCAGCTCTTATAATGACAAGAATGTATAAATAGATAACGTAAATATTTTGTTTTTAAAAAGATCGGATTAAATTATCCCATTCAAAACGGCAATTTCATAGTTAAAGTTCTTGTTCTGGTATATGGACAATTTCTAAAGATTCATAATGTTGAAGATTTTAACAATTTAATTGAGTCGCCTCATAAAAACATAGCAGCTCAAGACTTACTCTCTCGCTATATATCCATAGTTAGAAGGCGCCGAGATGAAATCAGCTTTGTCATCCCTGATGTCGCTCAAGCATTCGAACACATTGGAGCGCTGCTGGCAGGAGATGGTTGGCTGAGCTCCGAGCGTGTAGGCGGCGGTGCGCACCCACGAGCACTTGGCCTGCTCCGCCGCGGACAGCGTGCACCAGCGACGCGCGGGGAGGCACGACGCTGTCGAGTCTATGTTGGGAATCACACGGACTGGGGAAGGAAAACATGATCTAATCATTTTTTAAAATTAACAAAGAAACGTTCCCAATACAGAGTGTCTATAACAATGCCAAAATGTGGTGGAACAAGGCCGTAGTTCACCACGTGGTCCTTGATCCGTCATTTTATCCCCATAGGGTTTGAATTTCGGATAATCTTTAGTGGATGACTACGTTATTTAAGGATCCTGTGACTGCGTTGATAGATCAGTTAGTTAGACAGTGTTTTTACTTCACTATATTTTCCATCATCGAAAAGCCAGTGTTACCCGTTTTTGAGTTTTTAAAAACCCGGATGCCATGGATTGGAATCTTTCAATGAGATTGAGCTTTTGGTGAAAACATCGTCAGGAAACCATAGGACATAGGAAACCATAGGTGATAGCAGGGGCAGGTAGCAGGAGCTACCAGCTACCAACACCATAACATGTAAATTGGTTAGCAAACACATACCGATCTGTTCCAGCATCAGCTATTGATAGCCAGTTCTTTTCTAGATTTTGTGTACTGACCACAACATCGAAATTGTGGCTAAACCTAAGCCTACCCATGGAAAATAAATGTGAACCACGTTCTGCAGGTTGCTCTCTCTCTCTCTTATTGCAGTTTTTTTAATTTAACCAAGATAAGAAATCTCGGGTCCCTATCTAACTGGAACACCTATCACAATTCCTTAAAATTATCAGTAAATTACATATATCCATAGAAGGTTTCATGATGTGTGTGGTGACCATTTCATCACAGTATGACCGAAGCCAAAGTGAACTTTAGATCTTTGACATAAGGCATATATCTGCTGTAAGCTTAAGCCATGGAGCAGATAACCAATGTAGAGAGTGTCGGTGTCGCTTCTAAGAGCGTATGTTTGGTGAGCGACCCCGCATTAGCTCTTCAATAATTGTCTGCTCCATGGCTTAAATAGACCAGAAGTTAGGAACTAGACAATAGAGGAGATGTTCGTGTCTGGCATCACCAGGACATTATAAAACAACTCACTTGGACTAGTATAATTGGATGGAGTCACCGGTGCGTCTTCGAAGACCACGCGGGCGTTAGCACCGCCGACGATAGCACCGTAGAGTATGGACTGCCAAGTGTTGCTGCCAGGGTTCACGCCGCTGGGCCACCACTCACGGAGACGGGCTAGGAGATTGGTTGAGCTGGCACTAGAGGAATAAATGTTGCAGCCATGTTATAGTACTGGAGGTTGGGATATTGGATATCTTTAGCAATAGGGTATTTTACTCCATATGAAAAAAAAATTAAAAATGTACAATTTAGATAGCTTAGGCGATAAGCAGTCGGAAAATGTTAGTTTAAGTTCATAAAATAACTTAATTAATTTTAAAATTCAATTCAAAGTTTTCAGTATTTTTAATCTGTTTCTAAACAAGCGAAACAGTATCCGCCATTATAATGACACCTTCCAGCTCCAGCATCATACCCTGGTTACCATATAGGATCAAAGTCTCGTCCATACGAATCAAACGAGTCCAAACTCGATGGGGTTGTGTAATTTTATTGCGGAGCTCTATGGCCACCTTCCAGCTCCAGCATCAGACCCTGGTTACCCCGCTGAGAACGAAGTTCAACAAAAGCATTTTTTAAATCTCCATTACAAAATTTCAATAATTAAGCAATGTAACTCACGTATGAATTAAAACACTCGTATATAATAGAAAGAGACTGGTGACGTCACATCCGTAACGCTTTTTCGTGACAGAAAAATCCTAATACCACCGTCTATATAGAAGTTTCACTTCAAAAGAAAGTCCTAGGAGGGCACTTATGAAGGTCGAATATACTGAAGTTACCATCATTGTCCCTCAACGTAGGCTGAGCAGACAGACACAGATAAGAACGTTCACAAATTGAGTCACTGCTTTATATAAAGAACTTACGTAGAAGCAACGAGAGCACCCCATGGCTGTCTCACAATTGCGCACGGTGAGGTGGCTTGGTTGAGGACCTCATTGGTCAGGGGCTGCATGGTTCCGTTCTCGCACAAGACTGAGAAAGACGTCGCTTCGGTGGGGTTGCGGTACTGAGAGAGAAGGTTACACAGTTGCATATTTATCTATAGTATAGATTCTATATTAATATAATAAAGGAGTAGAGCTTTTTTGTTTGTTTGTTTGTTAAAAGTCGCTAATCTCTGGAAATACCAGTCGTATTTGAGAAATTCTTTTTGCATTTGATAGCTCAATTTTTGAGAAAGGTTATAGGTTAATTTTAATGCGGTTGATACCGCGAGGAACAGCTAGTTAATTAATAAAAAAATCTTCATTATTTACAATATAAAATTTAAATAATATTTGTAATTTAGAATGTTGGAGGTAGTCTCGAGTAAGATTCGATTTGAAGAAGTCTTTTTGCGATAGAATGCCCGTTTATTGAAGAAAATTATAGGTTTTAATGACATCGATAATATTACCAAAGTAGACAAACATACATGTTGTATATAGTTTTGTGTGTAACAATAAAACAACATTCAAGTAGTAAAAAAAAAGGAATAAGCACAAGAAAAAGAACAGACAGTAATGTATGTATAGTGTATTAGAAATGATTGCTTCTATGACTCACCAAAAAGAATTCCCTAACGTGATTCCACGCAACATATGCTACTGCAGTATTAGTGGTATTTCTGTTGACTCGGAGACACTCCAGGGCTTGGATGTGATTGTTCTGGTTGCTGACCCCGGCGACTGTGACGCCCATATCCAGGGTATAGCCGGCGCAGGACGCACTGCCAGTGGGGCCGCACAGTGAGCAGAGGCTTGGGAAGCGGGATTCTAGGAAATTACACAATTATTTAGAGTTAGTGGCCAAAGGAGCGAAATTTTGTGAGATACGTTTTTTTGCGTCGTGTTTGAACGCAATATTTGCATTCGGTATCTCATATTATTACAGTTTGGACTAAACTACGTTGCAAAATAATTCTTTTACTAAATTACGTGACCAATTTTGCTCAACGAAAATTACGCTGTACTGGCCTCAGTCTTAGGTTTGCATTCATAAAGTCTCTCTAGAAGGAGTTACGAAGCCGAGAAAGTCATGGTTGCCCAGTAATAGTAGATTATTAACCAAGGGGATAAAGCAGTGTCTTCTGTCGCGGGTGACGAATTAAATCGCGAGCGTAACGAAGGACTCGAGGTTTACTCCCGAGCGTAGCGAGGGTGTTAAAAACTTAAATCACGAGTGAAGCGAGGGATTTAAGACGGGTCCTGAGTGTAGCGAGGGATTTAATTTCACCCAACACTAAGACAGCTTTATCACCTAGGAAAATACTCTACTTTTCGTACCATTTGCGAAAAAATTAACACAATAATAATGAGAGATGAGCATTTATTAAAAATAATGACAATTAAAAGTAAAAGTTAACATTCGAAACATTGGTCCAATTATTGATAGAGAGAGTAACATTTTTGTTTGGTACATTTATTGTTGATGAGTTGATTTGAGTATTTCTCTGTTCTTGCGTCTGAGGATAAATGCGTATTCCTTTTTCAAAAATATGTGTAATGCTTTATATACAAACTCAATGGTGTAAACACAGATGTAGTTCAGTATAAATTTCAGTAAGTATTCCAAATTTAAATCACATTCAGAGGATGAATGAAATTCAGTACAATTTTCTTTCCCTATTTTTAACAGATTAAAAATGACTATTGTTATGTTCGCTTTTTGTGGCATAGAATGTCACTTTTTTGAGCAAGTGGTACGAAAAAGCATATTGTGGCTGTCTGATGTTTCTCCTCAATTAAATTATTTCATTACTAGCTTCCACCCCATGGTTTCACCCGCGTTCCCTAGGGATCTTGTATTTTCCCGGGATAAAAAGTAGCCTATGTTCTTTTCCATACCATACCTGCATACCAAATTCAATCGCAATCGGTTCAGTGGTTTAGGCGTGAAAAGGTAACAAACAAACAAACAAACTCACTTTCACATTTATAATATTAAAGTTAGGATTAGGATGAAATAATAGAGGTCGCTGATCTTTTTCTTGCTCGTCTAGTTTTCATATAACTCAATCATATTTCTATCATTCCAGGCTTTTGCCAACTTTCTACTATAAATATTTTCATCCCACAGTTGAGCATTATCGTCCATCTTATTACGGCACACTTCAATCCAAGCAAGATCGAAGTGCAATTAGTTAAAATTTAAGAAGTCATCTTACTCAAATTAGCATCAACAGTAGCATTAGAGCTCCACGCTCCAGGTCTGCAGGCTTCAGAAAAGAAGGTGCTCAGAACTTCTACTTCCAGCTCCTCAGCAGTTTTACCAGTGACTGCTGAATCAGGAGGACAGCGATCGGTACGCGCGGCCTGTGGTAACAAAAGCCTATTATCCCACAGATCAGTATTAAGTAAGTGAATTAATTTCCAGCAAATATTTTCCAAAACGACGTAGTCGCTGTCTCACGGGCAAAGCACCAATCCTGGTCTACAGCCGTTCATTTCTTTGTAAAGACACCAATTACACCTTGCAACACCACATATATAGCCCTGTGTTATACCACTCGACCACTGAGGCATCATGTATTTATAGAAAAACTTGCTACGAAATTATCGCATTAAAAGCATTTACCAGCCGTTTGGGTGATTAGACAAAAAACGTAATCTTACCTTAAAATACAGACAGGTTCAAAAAGACCCTGTAAAAATGTGAAGCCTACCTTCTTGTCAGTCAAGAATAGGACTTACCGACTGCTCCAAGGATCTCAGAACTCTGGAAGACCAGCGCAACACTGTCTCATCAAGACCAGGGTGGCAGTAGCGGCCTCCCTTTAGACCGTCTAGCCCTCCAGTGTGAGAGCTTGGCACTATTGCTACAGCTTCAAAGGCGTAGGGTTCTGAAACAAATGAATATTATAATAGAATTTGTGAGGTGCAGGATCAAATTACTGTGTATACCTTCCATATGACTTTTTAGTGCATGAAAACATGGAGAAACCTGCGTGGCTAGGTCGAATTAATAGATAATTGAAGTGTAGCACTCGGTTGGACCTACATAGTAGACTGGATAGATAGGTAGTCATTTTGTCACTGCGTCGATTATAAAAGCGGAGTGTGGGATGACTTCAAGTTATACTTCAAAATGTTGACGGGATTCAGGAAGCGGATATGAAAGACACGATCCAGTTCTAGCTAGGGCGTACTTTCAGTAGACGGTAATGATGAAATTTACTACTTACCCATTTTAGTGACATCTCTCACAGTTGCAATAACTCTGTTGTCATTAGCCTGCTGCTGTGCTAACAGAAGGACCTCTTCTTCTGTGAAATATCCGAGATCAGCTTCACCACGTGCGAGTTTTAGAGCGCAGTCGACTCTGTAAGACAAGAATTCAGATTCATACATATTAATGTCACTTTTTGATACTACTTGAAAATGTTAATGAACTACATTGAATTTGGCTCTCATTTTTTGAGAATCTAGTAGCTTCGCTGCACATGGGCCATAGCCACAAAAATCACTACCACCTCGCTGCTGCAGACTTCAGTTTTCATATATTTTATATGAACTCGTCACACACACGGTTGTCGCATCGCTTCTACTTACTAGCTTCTTGTGGCGGCCACTGACTTTCGCAATTCAGAAGTCACCTACTAATTTAATATTATAAATGTAAAAGTTTGGATATATGGATGTTTGTAATTCAATCACGCTTAAACAGCTGAATAAATTTGGACGAAACATGGCACATACATAGATAGATAGATCATAATATTAGAATAGCAAATAAGGTACTTTTTATCCCGGTAAAACATAAGATCCCTCTGAAACGTAGGTGAAACCGCGGGGCAGAAGCTAATCCTAATGCTAACTATAATATTATAAATGCAATAGTGAGTTTGTTTGTTACCTTTTCACCCGCGGAGGACAGCTATTTATTATATAAATGTGTATTAACTTAACAATGATTATACCTCGAGTCTATTGTCTGGCAGGCGGCTTGGCTGCCATCTCTCTCCAACGACTGACATATTGATGATGATGATATACATACTTTGTCTGAAAACAGAAAATAATTACATTTTAGTTTTATACATTTGCTTGCGGCGGCGTCGTGTGGCGGGTCGCTCACTTCCCTACAATATGTGCGAGGAGGGCGATGGCTGCCACATGCGTCATACTTGTGAACAGGTGCTGCTTGTGGGGGCTGGTCTGCTTAAATTTGCTATCTATTTACTAACTAAGTCACTCATCATTTTGTTTCTTTTCTTTTTTTTGTTATAACACACATATATTGTCAGTGAGACTAGAAAATAAGTAATTGCTGAGTTTCTTGCCGGCTCTTCTCAGTAAAAGCAACCTTCCGAACCGAGCGTTAGAGTCAGACTATTCATAAGTGCTTGTGAAGGCCTATTTGAATAAAAACATATTTTCATTTCATTTCATTACAAATCACAAAATTCAAAGTAACAGTTTTATGGAGGAGCAAGGTGGTAGACTCCTCCATTGAAAAGGGAAGATCTTCCACCAGGTTGGGTAATAGGGCCTGGGGACCGCGGTCTAACTGTAGATGTTGGACTCTTGTATAATGCCGAGTATTCAGAGAACTTTGTTAGTGCGATATAGAATCTTGTTGCGCCATCTACCCACGGGGACTTATTACTAAACCTACGCCGTCCGTCCGTTTGTCTATCATAGGGCTGTATCTTTTTAAGTGGAATAGTTGATGCTAGTTGAAAATTTCACAGAATACGTATTACTATGGCCTTTATAATTACAAATAATTATAAAAACCTAAAAATTATAAACAAGTATGTTATAATACCTTATAGAAAAATCTAGTCTACCTTATAAAAAAGTAGACCCTTCTAGTAATTTCATAAATTAATGGTGCAGTAAATTAGAGTTACAAAGACAACATTTTATTGGTTTTATTAATGTTGTACAGAACCCACGAGTATGCAAGATCGATTCGCACATGACTGATTTTTAAATTACAGGACAATGTATCAGACTATTTAAATGTATATACATATGTATATATCATGTGACTTTGAAATTATATCTTATAAAAGTTTCTTTTTTGTAACTGATAAAAATTGATAAGGTGGTAGGCGAGCCGGCCACCGCCTTTGCCGAAACGTTTGAGTCACAAGCAATATTTTCAATATTATTATTCTTTTTATATCTGCATATTTCTAAATATGTCTAAAGCTAATTTTATTAATATATTTAATCAACCAACTAGTACCTATTACTTGTATGTACACATATTTACACAGAAGATTTAACACCTTCATGTCTCAAGGTTGGCAACGCGTGAGTGATACCCCTGGCAGGGAAAATATAAAATTGTATTTTCTTTGCCCGTGGTGTTATGAGCGTCTATAGGCTACGGTAACCGCTTACCATCAGGTGGGCCGTAAGCTTGTTTGCCACTTAAGAAGTATAAAAAAAAAAGTAGGTAACTAAAAAGTCGAATCTAATGTCTCTTTGTTTCTTCTTGCTTTTGGTTAGAGAAAAAAACTAAATTGTCAATGAGAATATATAAAAATGTATAACTAAAAAGTCGAATCTAATGTCTTTTTCATTCTTCTTGCCTTTGGTTAGAGAAAAAAAAAATGTCAATGAGAATTTATAATAATTTGCACAAGTTACAAATTATGTAGGTGTCCCCTTAGGGATTGAATATTTAATCCCTTTTTTAGCTGAGGCATGTGAGGAACCGTGTGCAAATATCCAAGTATCTAGTGATCTAGCGCTCAGTCAGTTTCTCCATTTCTTTATGGGTAACTTTTTTCTAGCTAGTATGGGGAGAAAAAAAACATAGACAATAGACAAAAACGCTGAAAGGAACCATGGGTTCAATTAAAAAAAAAAAAACTAAAATAAACTAAATAATAAAGACTACATAACGAAAAATAGACTTTCAAATTAAAAATAAATGTGTGTTTTTCACGTTTTTTTTAAATTAAGCCAGTCCATAGTTAAATAATGTCGATTTGAATCGATTTGTAATTTTCCCGTAAATCTATTATGTAATCAATTATATCACTTATATCCTGAGAGTCATTAATTAAAAACAACCAATTTTCTCTAATATTATTCAAAATTTTAAATGCAACTTATAATGAGTCGTGCGCAAACTTGGTTTTAAATCATAGAAATACGCGGACACGCGGCGAACGCTGTTGGTAATAATTTTTAATATTTTTTAATTATAGCATTTAATTCACTAGATTAATACCTTTTTTTTAAGGTAGGGAAATCCTCATGGATACCCGGGCGACTTCGGGGGAAGCGCCCGGGTATCCATGAGGATTTCTCTACGGGTGACTTCGGGGGAAGCGCCCGGGTTATGTCAGACTCGTACTGACTAAAGCCCCACCGTATTCCTTCTCTCCCGTGTAGCTACGTAAGAGCGTATTCAAGGAGCCCTACTCTCGCGGGGGCGGGGCTTGGCACATGAGATAGCCAAGCCCCGCCCCACCTCCACCGAGGCGCCCAGGAATACTCGGGCGTCTCCAGGACCTTAACGTCTGCGGCAGATCCCCCGATCTACCGCCCACGGGTCCCCGTTTAGGGCGGCATTCGGACTGCGAAGGCCAAACGCGGCCTGCCACGTCGTCGGTGGCGAATAGGGAGCGAGTCGATATTGTCTTACCGCTCCCGCTCCGCCGCTCCCAGGACTCGTCGCTGTCGACCATGGATCGTATCACGGCCGGCAGCGACAAGTCCCCTCCTATGGTCTAGATTAATACCTAACAATTGTTGTGAAATACACAAACATAAGAATGCATGAAACAAAAATAAAATGTCAATAATACATTCACACTTGAACCACAAATCTCGCCCTTGTGACGCTGTGATAAGGTCGAGTCAAACTCTTATCAAAATTGTTGCTTAAATATTATCTATACTATGTTTGCTCGTAAACTAGTTAAGTCAACTTAGCGGTGATACTTTTCCTTTTAAATTCATGTATGCTATGATTTATATATGCTATTATTGTGAATTTACGGCTGGGAGCCCTACGTGCTCGCCGATTGTCCGCGTCTAAGTGGTCGACGGTCCAGTGACCCACCACCTTCCTATCCCTTATCCAAGTGAATATTTATAAGTAGTTTTTTAGAAATAGCAGTTTAGCGGGTGAGGTTAGATATATGATACAACTAACTCTAACAAAAAATTGCATTTAAAAACCAAATTATAAATGTGAAAGATTGTGAGGATGGATGGGTGGGTGGGTGGATGTTTGTTACTCTTTCACGCAAAAACTACTGAACGGATTTGAATGAAATTTGGCACAGAAATAGAATATATTCTGGATTAACAGGTAACTTGAAAAATAGTTCTAAAATTTTATTTGACAACTTCATTTCCGTCATAGGTATACTTAATATAATATAACTGTGCAAAATTTCAACTTGATTGGTAGTTTACAAGTAAAATTTCCATGACAGACAGACTGACATGACGAAACTATAAGACTGTTCAGTCCTAATGTAACTACGGAACCCTAAAATCAATGTTTTCTTTTTGTTTGTAACGTACACGTATACGTTCCTATACCATTCATCTAATTGCAATGAATCTTTTAGTAAGTGCGCACGCACGCGAAGGTCTGACCATGAAAAAAAAAGGGTATTGGAACGCACCTCAATACTAGTTTAACCCTTTGATGATTACGCACGTCAATGTCCCATGAAAATCGATCAACCAATGCATTAATCCAAATAGTTAACATTATTACTTTGCCTCTTACAAAGTTATGGTTTAAAAAAAAAAAAAACATTGATTTAATATAATAGGTTAATATAGGAATAACAGCCAAGTGCTCACTTTTTCTGATTATTGTACATCTACTTAGTTTTTCCGTATTGTCAGTATACAAATAAAGCATATTTATCTTATCTTATCTCACCACCGGAAAGCAAAAAGCGGGAATCATAACCA
The DNA here is from genome assembly GCA_951216915.1 of Tetheella fluctuosa. Lineage (NCBI taxonomy): Eukaryota > Metazoa > Arthropoda > Insecta > Lepidoptera > Drepanidae > Tetheella > Tetheella fluctuosa. The sequence continues at coordinate 4,287,770 of OX578242.1, read as the reverse complement.
CCTGGTGGACCTACAATCATAGGGGAGACCTATGTTCTGAACACAGACCTATAATTAACGACTTTAGGCCGCTTGTAATCCAGTATCCTCCCAGCAACTCTGACCAGTCATCGGTCCACGCTTTCCTCTATACGTGATCGCCACTCGAGAACATTTATTCGCCTTCGGTTATCGGCTCTTCGGGCTATGTGGCTTGTCCATTGCCATTTTAGGTGACTCTACGAGCTGCATCCATCGCTTTTGTTCTCCAACGAATGTCCTCGTTTCGAACCCTATCGCTACAACTCAGATACTTACTTACTTACTTGGTTTAAAATTATGTTTGTTTATGTTTAGATTAAAAATCGATGCTGCATTGCGATTTAATATCTCCAAATCACAATCTTTCAAATTAAGATACAATAATCATGTTACTATTCATTCAATTGGTTTAGGTACTTAAGATAAAGCTAAAAAAAATTGGATGGCGTTAAGTTTGGGAGAATGTTATAAAGTGTCGAGTGATTTACTATAATATACCTACTTAAGGCACCTTGATAATCCATCACTCTATAAACTATAGCAGACATTTCTTATGTAAAGGTTCAAACTATGTTAAATCATTCGTGAATAGCCTAGTGCCCTAGTAAGTTTTTCTGGGTAAACGTGCTCCATCTTAGGCTTCGTCTTCACTTTCAATGGGGCTTCAGCACCCAAATGCAAGCCCATTTTTATATAAAAAGAAAAACCAAACCTATGCTGCTGTTTGCAGTTTTACCATCCTGACCACCTGGCTAGCACTATGGACTACCTTTATTAGAAACGGCAGCGAAGGGCTAACAAGTTATGGTCGATAAGTAAAATTGAATAGAAACGATATATTAGATTGGACATTCTGGACTATAACTGAGTGAAGTATTCACGTACCACTTGTATGGGCGGTCAAAAATTCTCTGGTGTTTTCTGACACATGGCTTTAATCCATCCTTTCCAATAGAGTGCTTATAACCATCGGCCAATTGATCATCATCGGACCCGCATCGGATGATCATTATCATTGTGTGCAGATCAACATCAACTCATGACTCATCGATCAATTTATTTAACCTCTAAAATTGTATGACTAATCAATATTACATAACACTTACAAACTTGGGCTGATGCACAGGTGAACACGAACAAAACCATAAGAAGCTCGTTCAACCCCATTTTAGCACTATAACACTATTTAATTTGACAAACCACAACAGGACTTAAGGCCTTGCAAAAATCGGTCACGCCCGTATTTAATCTATATCAACTCGACCGACGCCTTCGATACTATCAACCAGAATGTAAAACTCATATAAAACGTATGTATAGTGTTTGTTGGTTTATCTTATCTATGTTTCGAAATTCAGCGTAAAGGTAAATGATATAATGCCGTGATAACGCGATAGCGGTGCGTCAGTACCCTCCTGCAATCCGGTGTTCCGCAAGGATCACTATTGGGACCGTTTCACTTAATTGAATGAGTAACGGACGGATTTGACCTTGGTTTAAATGTTAATAGTAACGTTATTTTCCTTGCAGATTATCAAATGTGCAAGGAAAATGCGCAAATATGACTCAACGCGGATAAAAACCATATCATGTGTTAAAATTTTTATTGACGATCATATATCATTATGTCCGTTAAGTACATAATGTGGTTTGAAAGCCAAGTATTAACAATGTTCAAGCAGGTGTAGTATAACCATTACACGTGTTTACAATATATATGATACCTGGTATTCAGATCCTAGCTCATTGTGCCTATTTTTTAGAATTTACATAGATTCAAGAAAACAATCGTAATAAAAAATTATGAAGCAGTAAATAGTATATATCTATTTAGATAACAGAAATCCTTACTGGCTGACTAACAGGACTAAACCACTGGTACTAAAAACAAAAAATTTGGAGTATGTTCCTGTAGTAACGTCGGGTTGTACTAAGAAAAGATTTTCCAAAATACAACCCCTAAGAGCCTAAGGGGGTAAAATAGGTGCGGAAAATTAGTTGCCACATAATTGGTAGGCCGCTCTGTTTTTCTTTTTATTCATATTGACTATCGTTTTTGGATCTTTTTAAACTTATAAGTGATTGTTTATTTATTGTTTTGTTATTTCGAAAAGCAATACAAGTAATAAAAGCATTTATTTACCCCGATCGACTACAAATCTAAATGGAAGTCAGAAATTTTAAAATGTTAGCTATTCGATTCAGTAGGTTCGTCATCCGTATCGAAACCGCAAAAACTCCATCTATGTTATAGGCAAAAAAATAAAGGATTCCGAAAAAGACACTTCTCTCTGGTGTTGCAAATGTCCAAAGACAAAGAAGGGCGGCAGAAATCACTTGCTATTTGGTGGACCTTGAAAAAAGAATAAGAAGTCTGCTTTTTGACATAAAAAAACAACACCGTAAATTCTTATACATAGTCTAGCCATAAATAGGTACTATTACAATAAAAAGAAAACAATAATATGTACGTTTGAATTTGGAACCTGTCATTCTCATATGAATATTGTATGTGATTTTCATTCTTGCACCAAAAAAAAAACTATATTTTCCTTGTAACAATATTTATTGCAAGACTAGGTTTAAAAAGAACTTGCTGTTTTGATATATCAAAATCCTTATTCACACAAAATTAAGATACCATTTTATTAAAACAAACGCACATGACGACGTAAATATATTTTTTATATACTCTTCGTCTGGTATTTACTCATAATTTCTCGGAAATTTACTTTTCCTTCATGTGATTTATTCTCGCAATATTTCGCCCAGCAGTATCTTTCAGATGAAGTACTCAAAACATAATCCATCAGATATTTTTAAGTAGGTAAATGACTGTGTGGCTTTTTGACACGTTTCCATAGCTCAACTATTGTCTGAGTGGAGTGAGCTGTTTTACCCCTGGGTCTCGTTACATCTACTTCAGGTCGGCTCATCACTTGCATCTCATACTCACACTATAACAAACCGATTTTGATGGAAACTGGCAAAGATAGATTGGTAGAATTCTACCAGTTATGCAATTGTTTTTATTCATACGTGAGTTAAATTGTCTGATTATTATAATTTTGTATTGGAAATTCTAGAATTGGAAACTGCAACAACTATCCTATGTATCTAACAAACGCAAGTGAAACCGCGGGGAACATCCAGTTGTATGTAGTTGCTAGGTCATTTCATTTTCTTGACTTTAGTAGCTAACACTTCATTCCGTACGCTCTTTAATACGTTATCTATCAGATAAGGAACCCTTCTCCGAAGTAACTGTATCGAACACAATTATTTACATAGTCTGTGACGATAAGATTCGAGTACCTCAATCAACTCAGTAGGTATGTGACATGACAATATGTTTGTAAACGTGAAAAGAGCTGTGACTCTCTAACACAGAATCCCTCTTATTCAGACCTGCTCGGTTGCGGTCCCGATCGGGTAGACGAACCGATTGAGTAGTCAACTGAATAGGATGTCTACCATTTCAGACTTCCATTTGGAATGATGCAGTCGACCGGTACACGATCGCGGCAAATGAACTCTGCGACTAACAGCACCAGCCTCAATTTAACGAAATAAAATAGACCTTCCCGATCGGAATGGTCTGAATAAAGGGAATATGATTATTACTCAACTGCGGCGAAGCCAAAAAAAGGAAGGTTGTGTGTTTGACCTGTATATATTTTACGTAGCAGGCGGGACCATTCCACTTTCCCTGTCACCTTTTCCCACCCAGTTCCAATTTTATTTTGAGTTCCGAGTGCACCCAAAGTTTTTACAATTTGTACTATTATAGTTTATATAGACAGCGGAAGCGACTTCATTTTATACTATGTAATATAAAAAAAAGTAAAAAAAAAAAATTAGAGTAGAGTAGAGTAGTTTAGATTCCGGCTAATTTTTCACTCACAGGCGAACCAACACTATGAAAATGATATCATTTAGTTAACACAAAGTAGGTAGGTATATAAATCAAGGTGTGCCAATGCATTATTATCTCTACTGCTACGTAACAAAGGATATTTTAATGAATTCCGTCTATGATTCAAAATACGATGAAATTGTGCTAGTTTTCTTTTGTATTCAATGACTCAAATTGAAAAAATGTGTTTTGTAGAAAACGGATGTCCGAACTTATTGATGGATTAGGTCATTTGATAAAGCGTGATACTTATAAAATTATGACTATATTACATGGAAACTTGTCTGTATGGAATAGAAGTTTTTTTTAAAACTTTTTACTGTTTTTATAGTTAACTTTATTTTACGCTCCTGAGAGATGATTTTGCAAAAACACTGAAACTCGTATATCTTTATTTCTTACCAAAAGTAATTAATTATAGGTTGCCCATACTAATTATTATCCCCTTTTACACCATCTTCAAAATATTTTTTAAAACAATCCTCCCCCAAAATATAGGTTATTTCATTAAAACCCGTTCAGCTGTTAGGCCGTGATAACGTAACAAACAAACAGAAAGACGGAGAAGCCTTCGAGATTATAATATTAGTACCTATGTATGGATAAGCGAGATTCCATCATAAGCTTGGCTTATCTACAAATACTTTATTTTCTAAATAAATAATCATCGAATTTATATTCAAAAATCACGTCGCTTTGTAGAGATATACCATAATATGAGGATTATAATTCCATCACCTTCAATGTCTTTACAGACAGGGCAGGGGTTTGCAACTCAACATAATATTATCAATTTAAAAAGGTAAAAATGTTTTTATTAAATGTCATTATTCTCGAACGTGTTTATAAAAAAAAATGACAGATAGTATTGGCGGAATTTTAACGAAATCCGAGAAAAAAGGGCGCGAACTTCGATTGGTTAGCGCGTATTTTTTGATTTTAATATTACTTAAACCTTTTAAGCCCTAGATTCAGCAAGTTATAAGTTTAAATATATTATTTCAAGTCTAGTTATGAGTGCCTCTAGTGATGGCCATATGTATGAAGCTAGTAAGCGAAAAAGTTCTGAAGAAATAGTTTCATCTACACCAGCAAAAATGTCTGTGAACTTTTCTAGAAGTCCTCATGGTTTATTTAAAGACTACAACCATATATATATTGAAGATAATAAACAGGAATACCCAATACTGCTATCTTCAGCATCTAACACTTTGTTTGATACTAGATACTAGCAATATTTCATCTGAACAAGCATTGCACTGTTTATCTACAGTGGATTATAATAAGGTTGACTGGAAGAAATTCCACGATCTATGCACTGATACATTTTCATCACTTCACTTCTTGTTTAGATGGCATCAGATGTGTTTAAATATATTATAAATAATACTGATTGTCCTATGAAAAATTATAACGATTTCATTCAAATATGTGACATTTTGTTAAAATTTCCTAAAAAGTCAAAAAGTTGCCATACTGAAAAACGAAAAGCATTGATTTGGTGGAATGATTTGTGTAGTCGGGCGGTTTCTCAAGCTAAGCTTGCTCTTAGTTCATATAAAACATATCCTTCTTTAGAAAATTATATTTTATATAAGCAGTTTGATGCTAGAAAGGAAATAATTTTATTTGAACAAAAACAGCTAAGTTGGGGTTTACTTGCGAAAGTTTTAATCGTATGACGTCATCAAAAATTATTTGGGATTATATAAAGAGATTTATATTCTCAAAGCTTAATACTTCTAATAAGTCTCACTTTTTGGACAATCCAAATAATGCTTTATCTTATTTAGACAAAATTGTGTCCTCTAGTGGATTTGCCGATTTGACTAAGTTACAATCTTATTTTTCCTCCATTGGTTCAAGTTACGCTTCTTGGCTAAATGATTCTTTTGGTTTACATGTGTTTACTACGTGCTGCTGTACTAAATAAAAAGAATACTTCTCCTGGTCCAGACTTTATTCCTTATATCGTCATTAAAAATTACCTGATTGTGCATTTAATGTTTTGTTAGAATTTTTTAATAAACTGTGGGATAAGAAATGTATTCCGCCTAGTTGGAAGGTTCAATTTGCGGTACCTATTCCCAAACCTTACAAAGATGTTAATAGTTTAGACTCTTATAGACCAATTTCTTTAACTTCATGTTTTGCTAAGGGTTTTGAAACTATGATAAAAAATCGTCTTGAGTGGTTTATTGAGAATAATATGCAAATTCCTGATTTTCAATTTGGTTTTCGTAAAGGGAAAAGTGGTATGTACAATCTTTCTTGTCTTACCGGCGATATTCGCTCTAATTTCAGGAATAATAAATTTACACTAGCTGTTTTTTTGGACATTAAAGGTGCATTTGACAATATAAATCATGAATATTTAATTAAAAGCTTATCTAAATTAGGTATCCCTGGACCGGTTTTCTTAACAGTCGTAGTAGTGTAGTTTCTTTAAAAATTAAAAACAAATTATATGGTCCCAAGTTAACAAGGGCACTCCTCAGGGCTCAGTACTCTCACCATTAATTTTTATTTTAAGTTTAGTTGATTTTATGAAACAAATTCCATGTAACGTTAAATATTCATTTTTTGCTGATGATCTTGTAATTTATTTGGATGCCGATGATATCACAGAAGCTGATCTGGTTATGAATAATTGCTTGCACGTGATTAATGATTTATTAACAAACCAATTGAAACTTGAAGTTAATGTTAGCAAAAGTTCAGTATTGCTATTTTCGAAAAAATGCAATTATCAACCAAATATTTTTTAATAATACCTTATTACCTGCTCGTATTACTAAGAAGTATCTTGGCATAGTTTTGGATTCCAAGCTCTCCTGGGCTCAACACATTGATTACATTTCGAAAAAAGCTGAATTGGGTCTAAATATTCTCAGATCTTTGGCTGGGTTAAGGTGGGGCTCGGATCCAAAAATCCTTAAAACTATATACATTGCTACTGTGAGGAGTCATTTTGATTATGGGTGTATAATCTACTCTGATGCTTCTAATCATCTACTTAGAAAGTTAGATATTATTCAAAATAAAGCATTACGTGTTATAACAGGCGCTATGATGTCTTCACCTATCAATTCACTTGAAGTCGAAGCTGGAGTAGTTCCCTTATTTATAAGAAGAAGCTATATAATCCTGTTACACGTAGATGTTTGGAAAATTTCAACATTCCTAATTATAATGTTACACCTTTGACTGTCGCAACATCACTAAGTGAATCTGTTGCCTATTTAAATTTTGAATTTCAAGATATAATTTTTTGGTCTTCATTACTACCTTGTTTTCTTTACGATTTCCACACCATAATGATGGATGTTACTATTTATTTAAATAAATTTGAGTCTAAGTTTGAATTTTTGGAATTTCTTGGTGATAAAGAAAATTTATACTGATGGTTCCAAATCTAAGGACAGAACTAGTTTTGCATTTTATGACTCATTCTTAAAATCTGGTAAAGTTTTTGAATGTAATAATATGTTTTCAATTTTTTCCGCTGAAATATTGGCCATCATTTATGCTCTTGATTATATTTCTAAAATTGGATACGCTCATAAGTTTTTAATTTTATCAGACTCTATGAGTGCTCTTCAAGCTCTAGAAAACAAAAAATGTGTGCTCCTAGTAATTATTTAATTTATAAGATGAGACATGGTCTTTCTCTTTTGACCTGTAAAGGATGTACCGTTGAGTTTTGTTGGGTACCGGGACACTCTGGTATACCAGGAAATAAGCTCGTAGATGCTCTTGCTAAATCAAAAGAGAATGTTTAAATTTGCGATTTTAAAGTTCCATATTCTGACCTTATTCCATTTCTTAAACAAAATATGCTAAGTCGTTGGTCCATTTCTTTGCAATCTACTAGAAATTTAAAAGGTAAATGGTTAGCTGAAATTGTCCCGGTGCCTTCAACCAAAGCATGGTTTGAATATAATGGAACATATTTAGGTAGAGATTTCATTACTTCACTTTGCAGATTCCGTATTGGTCATTGTAGATTTCCTGTCCATTTGTATCGACTAATAGCCCATCTTGTACTTATTGCAATGCAAATTTTTGTGATTTAGATCATTTATTTGTTTATTGTTTTAGGTTTAATGAATGTATGTTTTTTCTTGCTTTTGAATAATATTTTTTGTTATCTTGTATGTTCATAGTTAGGCTGATAGTCTTGTGACTAAAGCCTTTAAATAAATAAAAAATAAAAAAACTAAATCCGATGACATTCGAAAATTGATTTCAAAATAATCTGGACCGGATTTAGGTCAATGATTGAGGGCATTAAGACTTTTTGGCGGGAACTTGCGAAGTAACGTTGCGTTTTCGTCTTATCTTCATGAAATCGGTGTATTTTGAGTTTTATTGAATGATATTAGTGGCATTTTGTCCATTAAAGATCAGTGCAAATGCACGAGTGAAGTGAAATTAAATGAATGCGTGTATCGTGACTTTTCATGATGTCTCAAATAGTCCACGAAAAGTTTTAGTAAAACAGCCACCAATTAACTAAAACCTGACTGAAATGACTTGACTATGTATACTGGATTTGTGATATAACACGACTAGAAATTAATATTATAACTCGACACTGGCAAAAATAAATCCTAAAAAAAGGATTTGGTTGCCATATTGAAAAATAAGAAGAAGAGGGCATTATAAAAAATATTACAGTCAAGTAAATTAATTCAGAATGTAATAGTAATTATCTACTTTAAAAATAACAACCATAAAAGTTTTTGTGGCATGTACATGTACTTATGCCAATAGGCACCTTAATTACACCCATTTTTACCTTCCCCACAGGGCCCAGTGAGGTAGCTATAGGAACATAAAAATTATGCAATAAAAAAAACTGATATATTTTTTTATTTATTTATTTATAAAACCAGCAATGATTTTATTCCCATGCGCCAGATACATAAAAAAAATCATTAACACTTATAAAAAAAATATAAGGTTGCTACAGATATTTTCACAGACGATATAGTTAGTGGCGAGTTGTGTTTTGGTGTAAAAAGAAGTTTTAATTAAAAGAGTTTATTGAAGAAAAGGTATGTAATTTCATAAGGAAAATACTTAGTTATTTACACAATTCAGTTATTATTTATGTAAATTTCAAACTATAAATGTAACTTGAAATCAATACCAGTTGATAGCCGTTATGTAGTCTAAACGAAACTTCTTAGATCTAGTTTTCCATCATAAAGTGACTATTGGCAAGTCATATGTATCTTTTTAGAATTTTAGAAAGTAAAATTTTACAGTGTCGGTAGCCTGTGCAAAATCTTTGTAGAGTAATACATTACCTTTTCATATTTTCGTAATTGATTGAGTGGGTTGTTTTTGACGTGTACGAAAAATGGCGCGAACTCGCCATCTTGTGCAAGAATCTGCAATTTGCTGAGGCGTAGTCGATAAAACGATATCATCGATATTATCGACACTTTTCTGTATGTAACTAAAATTGTCAATTTTTTATTTATAAATATTATTAGATAAATAATACATATTGGGTACGCAGTTTATTGGTTATATTTTCTAATATATGTATATATATATATATATATATTATTGTAATAATATAATAATAATATGTTTATAATTATTACTTATTATGAGATAACATAGTTACTTATTATTATTATTAGATAAATAATACTCATTGGGTACGTAGTTTTTATTGGTATTTTATTGGTTATATATTTTTTTATTATATTGTAATAATATGTTTAATATGTGGAATCCGAACGAAGCTGCCGCTCCCAGGGAGTTCTACGACATTTTGGACGACTATGATGACTGGGAGCGAGCTAGACGACGTGGACGATTTTGAGATAATTATTATTTTTTACTTATATTACAATAAAGTAAATATAATATAATAATTTCTGTTTTAGGTGAACCAAGATGAGGATGGAGAGGAGGTGGAAGTCCAGGTTTTGTTTTTTTCAAAGCTAGGTAGTTGAAATTATTTCTGTTTTAGAGAGAGGAAAGAGCAGGAGGAAGCGGGGCAGGAGGAAGTATCAGGGTTAAGAGGAGAGGGAGAGTTTGACTATGTATGTACTTGAAATAAAACAATAAAAAATCCACAAAACAAGTACCTATACTGTAAAATGTAATGAAAACTGCAATTTTCTATTTTATATTGACTGAACAAATAATAATGACAATATATGTATAAGACTTATTATTTTCTCCCGAGTCCCAAACTGACAAATAAATGAGTAAAATGGGAAAATCCGCGGGGCGCATACTAGTTTCAATGTCATATAATAAATTTGTAACATTCATAATGTTCGAAATAAAGGTAATAAATCTATCGATATCTCACCCAATTACCCGCATCCCTAGTGCCGTAACCAATTTGTATGGGAATTATACCAAATTCAAATGTGCTTTTTCTTGTTATATTTATATGAAACATGGTGAGTACAGCAACAAGTAGTATTATAGAGGATTCCTAGAACCCTATGACGTATTCAAATTTGACATAAGAGGCATAATAATAAGTGCATTGAAATTTCGAATTGAGTACTTCATTTTCGTCGCCGCGTCGTACAATTTTGAGTTTTTCTAATTGGAAATGAAATAAACCTATGTCTTTATGTGATAAAATGAAGAGAATAATAATCATTCTGTCTAATAACATACAGGTTTTATACTAAATCTGTTATTATGTCAACAAATCATACACGACAAGTAGATTTTTCTCGATTCACTATAACTCATTTACGTCAAATCTTCAGAGACAAATTTCTCAGTATTTTAGTATGAAGTGAAATAAAACCAAGAATGCGTTTTCAATTATTCTTTATTGATTTACTTGAATACATGTGTTTAGCTCCAAATAGCAACATATCTAACAATACATGTCCGAAATACATATGAAGGTCACCTTTTATGCTTATGATGATTTTTTATGATGATTTATTGTATAGTTCTATCAGTTGATTACATGGTAATAATAAGATTCTAATTGGAAATTTATCTAAGATTCTAATGGTAGCTTTGTTTTTTAGAATGGATGTGTAGTTTTCGAGATAAACACGAAACTCTGAAGGTCGGCGCGCGTGCCCGTTCGAATGGCCGCCCTTCCGCGAGTCAAGAGATTTTTTGACGGATATTTTCGCCGACCACCGGGGTGTTTTTTTACTAATCCTGGTTTAATACAATACACTTAGGGTCCATAAGGCACAGTGTTGTTCAAGTCATGGCAGAATCTTTGAATGAAAATAGAATGTAAACACGGAATAAAAACTATGAAACATGATCAAAACTTTTTTAATATAATAAAAGTGGAATATTTTAATAACGTGATAAAATGTTTTGAAATACCAGTTAATCCCTGACGTGCGATGTAATGCCACATTTTTTCTTCTTTTTTTTCATCAAATAGATCGCGAGCGTGGGCACAACTCGTCAAAGTTTCATCCCAATCGGATAAATGGTAAAGAAGGAGTTACAAACAGACAGACAGACATACATAGATTTCATATAACTATATATATAATATATATATTAACATGTTGCTGGTAAAGTAATTTTAATAAGACGTTTGAAATAACAACATTACAATTTATTGATAAAGATAACTGTCCAGCAACATGATTCTCTCACATACCATTTAACAAGAGCCAGCTGTAGTACAGCATCCGATGCAATTTCCAGATCCTGGGCTGTGGCAGGTGTTAGCAGCTGTACAGCAACCCGTTCCTCCTCCACTGTTCGCTCCACTGCAGGAGTTAGCTCCGGTACAACACCCAGTTCCAGTCCCAGATCCTGTCCCCGTACACGAACCTGCACCGGTACAGGAGCCAGGTCCAATCGCCTGCATCTGGACTATCATTAAACATACGGTAATTATGAAAAATGATTTACTCATGTTGGGTTTTTTACTTTATTTAAGTGTTGAATAAATGACTGTTCGTAAACGAATGGATAGTTTGTCTCTTGAGGATAATATTATATATAGAGAATTTGAACGTTAACTTGTACACAATGCATTTGCTATCGGCACCTACGTACGACGAAAAAAGTCGTATTATGTTCGATGATAAATAATTAAATGTACATACTTGATACCCTTTGCCCTGGATTTATTTAAAAACAGTGACTCCATTGAGTGTAGGTACGCTCGCCGCGACTATTGCTTTACCACGCGTGTGTTGGATGGCCACACATTAAAAACACTTTTGTACAGGTAGGTCATAGATAAATAATGTGAAATTAATGATGGAAGTTCATAGTACAAAGCAAAGTCAGAACTGGAAATTTATGTTTGGCTCTCGATAAGGTAATTAAGTAATTGTAATATTTTTTTTGGACTGGACAAGAAGGTGGTGGTCTCTCGACCGCTCCACCCTTACGTGTACAAATCAGCGAGCGCTGAGGACTCTCAACCGGGCTTAAGACCAAGATATATTAGGGTAACAGTCGCCTGAATGCGCCCCGTGCGGGGGACGAACCTCGGCTTAGGTCTACTCTGAAAACGATAATTTTAGATAAGTCACCGATATATCAGATAAATCAACTGACCTGGAAGGCGCATATCGATAAAATAAAATCAAAACTAACGTAGCTCAAAATGTTGAGAGGTTTTGCACGTCAAGCTGCACATTGAATATTTGATAACTCAACGGTGACAACTCACCAGGGGGCGCTGCAGCAAACATTGTTTGTGCAAATCCATGTTGCCATTTTTTGTTAGTAAGTATTTTTAGTAATTAGTATTTCGGAATAATAATAAAATAGTTTTATTATTATATTAATTATTATTATAGGTACCTACTCCAATATACCTCATTTATATATCTTTGTTTGTATGGAATAATCCCGCGAAATTCCACCTTGCAACATTTATTCTATTATAATTAATAAAGTAATAAAGCAGTAACGCAGAAAAAGTAATTTCCTACACGTTTTTATTACATGCGATAGTTTGAAAAGAATATATCACAATTTAAACTACGTATATAATGTGTTGCTGACCTTTATAAAACTTAGAAGGCAGCTGGCTCTCAAGTGCAATTGCCAAACACACCAGTAGTCGCTTTGCAATCGATTTTCAACTTTTACATTAACAAATATTAATATATCAAGATTAGTCCCTAGGAAGGCACTTATGAACTTCTAAGCCACCGGTTCGGAAGTCAGCCTTCAACAGAGATGGGCAAGAAATAATGTAAAAAATACTACAATCTTGCTATTTCGTTGGCCATTTTTTTCATTCAAATGTTTAAACATATCAAAAGTATATAAGCATAAACACATAAAAAGCAACAATAGTGGACTTATTAAACGTTTCGCTACCGTCACATGGGCGTAAGGTGAAAAAAATATTCACTGTTCATTACTTTTCTGTTATACAATAGTTCTTGTAGTAGCGAAACGGCAAACCAAATATTTTGACTAAGGTGTAGAGTTTGACGGGGCTCTCTCCTACTAACTGGCACAGATGCTGACCAGACATGGCTGTTTCGGTCGCTATCTGTATCGGGTGGCAGGCAGGGAGCCCACCGAGGCGTGTCACCACTGCCCGGCGGGAATCGCGGACACGGCGCAACATACGCTCGAGGTTTGCCCAGCTTGGGCAGTACTTCGCGCCGCCCTGTCCGCGACGGAGGAGACTTAGTGATACGATCCATGGTCGACAGTGACGAGTTCTGGCAGGTGGTCGTTTCCTTCTTCGACGCAGTTAGTCCTATAATAAAAGTTGTTCACATTGATGAGTACTTCCACCCCTGCAAGTATTGCCAGTGATAACAAAATCACCCAGTATATGTAGTATCTTTACAAAAAAAAAAGTGATTTCAAATGTATTATCGCGATAACTTTACCAGCAACATGATAATATACATACGTTAAATCTAATATATAAAAATCAATGTTAGTTTAATAGTCTTTGTATGTAATGTAGGCGCTTCCTTAGGTAGGTATAAGAAAAGTTAATTATATCAAACCCTAAGAACTTTTGGTCCTTTGTGAAAAATAAACGCGCTGGGGAGAGTAATTATCCGGGAACAATGACCGATGAATCTACTAGCACTAGTGATTTGCACTGAATTTCGCTGGGGTATACAGTTGTGACAGTACAGTTGTGACAGTGTTGACAGTCAGAATGTTGACATAGTGAGCTTTGGCCCACATACTCATTCAGACAGTATATCATACATGGTGTTTGATGAAAAAGAGGTATTAAATAAATTAAAGGTTTAGATACATCAAAAGGAGCAGGTCTTGACGACATACTAGCTATATTTATAGTTAACTGTGCATCAAGCTTAGTGAAGCCTTTGACAACCATTTTTAACAAATCTTTTAATGCAGGAATTTTTCCTAAAGTCTGGAAGGTAGCTAAGGTTGTACCAGTATTTAAAAGTGGGGAAAAGTGCTCAGTGAAAAATTATAGACCTATATCGATCCTCTCTATTTTTGGTAAAGTTCTAGAATCTTTGCTGTGCCCGTATATACAGAGATACTTTAAAAAATATCTAACCATTCACCAGCATGAATTTGTACATTGCAGATCGACCAGTACCTACTAATCTGATCTCGTTCGTCGAAACCATAGTGGACGCAATGGACAAGGGTGTTGAAGTTGATGCTGTATATACGGATTTCAGCAAGGCATTTGATAGAGTCTCACATGACTTACTTATACGAAAGCTATATATGTATGGGATCACGGGGCCTCTTCTAAATTGGTTTAGATCATATCTGGTCGATAGGTCATTCTATGTCGTGGTAAATGGGTATCAGTCATCTTACTATAAAATCTATTCGGGAGTACCACAAGGATCGCATCTGGGTCCGGCGCTCTTAAATATTTTTATAAATGACGTAACAGACTGTTTTCTTCATACAAACCCTTTTTTGTTTACAGACGATATGAAAATTGTCAAAAGTATTGTATCGGAAAGAGATGTAACTCTAATGCAGTCCGACATTGATAGATTATCTAAATGGTGTGCTCGTAACAAGGTCTTGCTAAACTGTAAGAAGTGTTATCATATTAAATTTAGCCGTAAAGTAAATAGCTTAAATTCAAAATGTCATATCAATGGACGACAACTGGATTTAGTGAAAAGTATCAAAGATTTAGGCGAGGGCTTTGAGGATGTTTTCTATATATCATAGTTTCTATTTTATACATTAATTGTAAATATGTAAATAAATTAATTTTATAAAAAAAAAAGATTTAGGCGTTACATTGGATAGTAAGTTAACCTTTGTCGATCACATTGACAATATTACTAAGAGAGCACTAAGATCCCTAGGGTTTATTATCAGGAACGGTAATTTTTTTTAAAAACCTTGGACTAAAATCGTCCTTTATAACAGGCTTGGAGACCCCATTACGCAACTCACTCTTTGAGAATGGAACGGGTCCATAAGAGGTTCATGAAACATCTTGGTTTCGTGACTAGTAGACAAACTAAATATTTTAAAACAATGACCCTTGTTAAACGCAGAGATGTTCTCCACCTGAAATTCATGTACCGACTCTTTAATGAGAAAATTGATTGTCAGCAGCTTCTGGAGAGATTTCAACTCAAGAGTTCCTCGTAAGCCCCCTCGCAAACCCGTTACTCCTTTTATCCCACCATTCCGTAGGACGCTATTTGGCACAAGCTCACCGGTGCCCCGTTTAAGTAAGCTCTTAAACAAATACAATGGTCATCAAGTTGACATTATTTCAAACTCCCCAAACACTATCCAACATATTAAAAAAGCTGTCACAGACTTTGCTACATAATAGTGTATATAATATAAATCTCCTGTCACGATGTTTGTCCGCGATGGATTCCTAAACTACTTAACAGATTTTAAATTAAATTGGCACACCGTGAGCAGTCTGGTCCAACTTGAGACATAGGATAAACGGCTGGACCGATTTGGATGAAATTTTGTGTATGAGTTGGACAGGACAACGTCTGTTGGGACAGCTAGTAGTATATATAGTTGTATTGTTGTTTTATATTCATAATTTTTTTTAAAATTCTGCTCTTTATATTTTCCATAAGATAAATTTATATTTTGTAAAACAAAAAAAAAACGTAATGTACATGATGTAATAAAATTGCATGCGGTGTTTACCTTTAAAGAATGTCCAGTAAGTTTTGTTATAAGTTTCCTCTGTATAAATGATGTAAGTAAGACCTAAATAAATAAAAATAAATATTACTTTGTTCGTCTGTAAAAAGTAGGAACCTAATGTATTTTGTATAAGTGATATCGGAGCTCGCTGGTGTTTGTTGTAAATAAATAAATCAACAAAACAAATCTGTATATTTTTTTTGTCATGTGTCACAAAAAACTGATACCCCCAAGCTGCCCCAATTCACTGTTCATAATTATCATGTGTCACTAGGAACTGATGCCCCAAGCTGCCCCAATTCTCTGGGCCAGAACATATCATACCTTACCAAGTCACACGTTAGATGACGTTTGTTGACTGATCATACCATGTATCACTAGGAACTAATGCCCCAGGAGCCCCAATTCGCAGGTCCTAATGCCCTTCAATAAAAATATAATTTCAAATGGAAAGTATTACTATATTTATTGAACTTTGTACCTTAATCACATAATTAATAATACTTTTACAAAAACGAGACCACTGGCCGACTAGTGTTGTTTTGCCAATGAAGATTTCTCCTTTGGGGCAGTGGTGCCGACATCAATAGAATTTTTACTCTGCAGAAGAGGGCTATTCGCGCAATTTATAAATTATGTCCTAGAGATTCTCTTAAAGAAAAATTCAAATTATATTATGACTGTGTCGTCACAGTACATTTATGAAATAATTTATGTTCGGAAAAATATACAAAATTTTCCTAAGAACAGCGATACTCATAGCTTGAACACTAGAAATAAGCACAAACTTGCTGTACCTGTAACTCGGCTCAGCAAAGTGAGGGACTCATTCAAGGGGCAATGTATACGTTTCTATAACAAAGTACCCGAAATTCAAGAACTATCTGTGTATAGATTTAAAAAATAAGTTTATCAGTAACGAGTCAAGTAACACAAATATATTTAAGTTAGAAAAATACTATTATTACATAATATATAATTTAATTTAAAACTATTTACAAAAAGAAAAGCTGATCTAAATCGCTGCCAGTTGGTAGTGTGCCCAGAACGCTAGCGGCATTGCCACGCTGTATGGCGATGCTAATCCTCTGGCCGAGGTATTCACCAGCCCTCTGGTCACGAGAAGCGTCGATCAGTCGCTTAGAAATATCGCGAAACATTCGATGGGCTCCTGACCCCACGGCCCCAGCGTCTCAACCCCAAACGGTTCAAAAATATAGCCACCATCAAGGTTACTATATTCAAAGTCAAAGTCAAAGTCAAAGCCATTTATTCAGTTTAGGCCCTAAGAGGGCACTTATGAACGTCGAAACTACTGAAGTTACCACCGATTCGGAAGTCGCCTTCAACTGAGAAGAACCGGCAAGAAACTCAGCAAGGTTACATTTTTTATATATTTTGTTTTTTTTTTTTTGGACAATCTGACAATGTTGGCTTTTTTTCCATTAAATTTTTAACAATTTTTAAAGAAATATAATACACAAACACAAAAGATGAAAAAAAAACAACAAGAAAAATAAATAAAAAATAATAACCTGAACAAGTTCAAATTTATAAAAAAAAAATATAGTATCTCTAAAATACTAAGTACTGGCTTCATTATAAGTATGAACAAGGTGCACTTGTGCAGAGTGCAGCTATTTCCAGACATCTTTATCTTCAATGTAATGAGCTATGTATTTGCGCCGCTTGTGGTTTTCGGCACAGACAGCCGCGCCACCGGCCCTTTTGACAGTCTCTGGAAGGTGGGACGGTGCGAGAGTATCAACACAAGTTAGTTAAAAAAATAGTTTAACAAAAGTTATGTAAAAAAGGGTACTATAAAGTTTCTGATTTTATAGAAGACAAGAATGCATTTAAATGAAATGTTCGCTAAACAAACTATGTCATTATAATTTTATAAACTTTGTTATTTGTAATTAAATAGTTACATAAATTAAATAAAAACGAACAAAGGTCTATAAAAAAAATGTCCCTTGCTGAGTTTCTTGCCAGAGTCTTCTCAGTCCAAGTGTATTCCGAACCGGTGGTAGAATCAATTGTAACGTTCATAAGTGCCTTATTAGGGCCTAAACTGAATAAATGATTTTTGAATTTGAATTTGAACGTCTGATGTCACTATAATAAATAATGAGTTTGACGATCCCAGTAAGCCACTGAGGCAATATTTTCAAGATGGTGACGTGTTTATTCTAGACTAGCGACCCGCCCCGGCTTGACATGGGTAGCAGAGTATATACGCCCACTTTTTTATTATAAGCATATAGATATAACGCTCCCAGTGTATAAAAAGGTCGACATATTCAACAATCATCGTCATATTTCAGTCAATTTACACAAAACTTTTGATGAATTATATTATAATTATCCTTCCTCATGAATCACTCCGTCTATTGGTGAAAACCGTATGAAAATCCGTTCAGTCGTTTTTGAGTTTATCACGTACAGACAGACGCGGCGGGATAACTTTGTTTTATAATTACATTGAAATATATTAAATGATAGCTTCCGCCCCGCGATCTCACCCGCGGTCTCGAGGGTACTTATGTATTCCCGGGATAAAAAGTAGCCTATGTAGATACTATTCCTCTCTATTACTATATCTTTGTGGCAAATTTCATCCAAATTCGTCCACCCGTTCTGGCGAGAACGTCGCGTCGCGGCGGCGTCAAACGGTTCACGCTTGGTGCAATGCAATACTCTTTAAAATTGGAATGTCAAATATAAAAGGATATTTAAATGAGATCAGAATTCGAAATCCATTTTTTTTTGTTCTTGAATATATGTATGAAAAACTTACCTTATACCTTGATTTTCCTTCGAAAATTCCTTGTAAATCTCTTAGATTACCTACTAGCGAATATATGCAATTGCTGTTTAATTTGTTTGGAAGTTCATTTTCACTATTTCATTAGAATATTTTGAGTGAGTTAATTTAATTTATTTTTCATTTATTGTTATAATAATTAAATAACATTATTTGAATCTTCTTTATATATAAAAGAAGAAACTGACAGACTGACTGATTCACTGACTGATCGATCAACGCACAGCTGACGAAGGTGTGCACTAAGAAAGGATTTTTGATAATTCCACCTATAAGGGGGTAAAATATGGGTTTGCGGGTGAAACCGCGGGGCGGAAAGCTAGTCTATATAAGGTTCTAATAAATGAAGTACGGTCCTTTTGAGGGATGATAGTATAGGTCATAAGTATTCCGAAACTGATAAAATAAAAATATTCGGTCGTAATTTTAATGATAAACAAAACCTGAAATTGTACAACATCACTACTAAGCACCATTAAATATATTTTTTTATTTTTTAATAAATAATTTTACCACTAATAATGGTGTAATGGTTTTAATTAACGTTTAGTAGTGATGAAGTACAATTTTAGGTTTTTTTTTTTGTTCAATTTCAGGTTTTGATTGCATGTGGAACATATCAAATAAAGCAGGTTCGTCCCTACTATGATGAGCATAGGTGAGCTAATGGGTTGTATAGGTTGAGAATTTAGGTCTTCCGGGTAAAATACAAAGCAGATTTATTTCACAAAAAGTATATTTTTACATGATAATAAATAATTCTTTACCTGGAAGAGTGGCTATATAATATCGATACTGTAACTGTTTAGTAGGACGTCGGACAGTTGGTTGGTACCTGCGCCATCTTTATGTCAACAATACGATACTTAGCTTGGGCGCGGTTCCAATCGAACATCCATCCTCCTGCACAATTTCTAGATGATATATTAATTGTTTATGGTGATGATTAAAGTTTAAAACTATATTTTTTTTATTAAATAATCCATAACCTATCTTTTCGCTAAAATGTTTCTCTGGCTTCTCCCTAGTTTTTTGTCAATTATTGAAATTGTGATTCCCTTTGGTTTGAAGTACAATTTGGAGTATAATTAATTTTTGTTCATCACAGGCATTTTTTTGTATGGCCAACGGGCATTCCACTTTCAACTTGAGGGTGGTAGCCAGTCAGACGGGCACTACAAAGTACCCTACCACCGTGAAATCACAACATTTTTTGGTAAACATAACTGTCCAGCAACACGATTCTCTCACATACCTACCATTTAACAAGAGCCAACTGTAGTACAGCATCCGGTGCAGTTTCCAGATCCTGGGCTGCTGCAGGAGCTAGCAGCTGTACAGCAACCCGTTCCTCCTCCACTGCTCACTCCACTGCAGGAGTTAGCACCTGTACAGCAACCCGTTCCTCCTCCACTGTTCGCTCCACCGCAGGAGTCAGCTCCGGAACAAGATCTAGTTTCTGATCCTGATCCTGCCCCCTTACACGAGCCATCACCCGTACAGCTACCCATTCCTCCTCCACTGTTCGGTCCACTGCAGGAGTTAGCTCCGGTACAACACCCAGTTCCAGTCCCAGATCCTGTCCCCGTACACGAACCTGCACCGGTACAGGAGCCGGGTCCAATCGCCTGCATCTGGACTATCATTAAACATACGGTAATTATGAAAATTGTATTTCTCATGTTGGGTTTTTTACTTTATTTAAGTGTTGAATAAATAACTGTTCGTAAACGAATGGATAGTTTGCCTCTTGAGGATAATATTATATATAGAGAATTTGAAGGTCAACTTGTACACAGTCCATTTTTTATCGGCACCTACGTACGACGAATAAAGTCGTATTATTTTCGATGTCGAAAAATAATTAAATGTACATACTTGATAAACTTTGCCCTGGATTTATTTAAAAACAGTGACTGCTTTGAGTGTAGGTACAGGTTGTTCCCGTTGACCTAGAATCACGAAATTTGGCAAAAAGCAAGGTCTTACAGAACGAATAAAGGAAAAATTCCAAAAAATTAAAAAGTTGAAAATTATAGGGTGTCCCCATACATACATAGTTGACGCCAATAAGATAGACTTCTGAGTTGTATCGGCGCTGATACAATTTAGAGGTCTAGCTTAATTGGAACCAACCTCAAATAAAGTAAATAAATAAAATTAAGCTATTGTATGAAAGAAAATAAAAGAAAATATTTTGGCGGTATAATGGGTAGGTTGTAGGTAGGTTGGAACCCTCGGCACACGAGTTCGACTCATACATGACCGGTTTTTAATAAAGATTTTGTACGGAACCAAATAATAAATAAATATTTGGGACATTGTTCCTCACACACGGCCATCTGACCCCAAACTAAGCAGAGCTTGTACTATGGAAGCCGCCAGATAACTGATATACTACATAGTTATTTATTTATTTAATTTTAATTTTTTGGGAAGACCAACAACTACTTTTCTTTTGTAAATACATACATATATAGATAATTACACCCAGACACAGGCACAGACAGAAACAGACATGTTCATGCAGACAAATGTTTGTACTGAATGGGAATCGAACCCATGACCTGTGGCGTGATAGATAAGGTATCTTACCAACCACGCCAACCGGTCCGTCAAATTGCCTATTATTTTTCTACCCTCGGTAATAAAATCAGGATCCGCGGTATTAGCTGCAATCAGACTAGTATACCTCGGTAAAAGCTACATCTGACTTTTTATACTTAAACATTTTTTTCCTCAAATATTTATTCAAAACCTATCTAGATCCCTACAGATTCCTAAAGAACAAGCCTCAATGTATCTGAAAATAAATATTCTTAACTGTTTTTATGATTGGAAATTCTTATTTTAAAGGTTCAAACCTTAAGGTCTTGAAAATACCTCGGTAATACATTCAGGCATCTAGTTTTATCCACAACGATGTTATAGGGGGTCAAAAATGGCCTGAACTGCTTCGCGAAAAGGATAGTACGGTCGTGTTTTTTTTTCTCGACTTGGCGGAGGCACTGCCGTGCCCCCAGATAGATTTTGGTCTGTATTTATCAATGTTATGCAAGTACCTACCTACATATTATAAAACGATAGACAAATGAAACATAATATGTAGTACTGTTAGCTTAAGATCAACTTTGACCTTATATCAAATCGATAAATTATTCTTTATTATTTTTCACTTTGCATAGGCTTGTGGGTATATATATCTATCTATCGACTAACATATAAATTCTGAATTCTCTTCCTATTCAGAAACGACCCGGATACTTTAGGTTAGAAGCTCGCAGAAGGCTCGATGCGCTTCGCGATCGCCATACACTTCGTGGTTATTTATGAGCACATTACACGCTACGCGCGTCCTCCCACCTGCGTCGCACGTAGCGGAATTCTCGTCTTTTACATACATTACCGGCTACGCATTGGATATTATAATAATAGTAATAATTAAAATAAAATATTTATTTCTCTTCACAATAGTAAATACAAAATGAAATAATACCTAGACAAAGTATAAAATAAATAATATTTCATACATACCATACGTTTTAGGCATTCTATACATGGTGGCGACGATCTAATCACAATAAATCATTCTGTGTATTCTACACCCTATTCTCTAAACGTATGCGTAAAATAATCAATCAAAAGTCCAATATTTTAGACTGCAGACAGCTTTTTAGGATTCTTACTTTTCAATCAACCTGTATCTGCGTAAAGTACTAAACGGTTAATGACCTTTGTCGGGCGGCGCACGGCGCGGTGACCGCTTTGATTTTTCGGCGGCGTCCTATAAAGGTGTTGTATTTGATGTAAATTTTTACGCTATTTATTTTGTTCGAAAAATGATTTTTTATTTATTTATTGGAATTTCCGTTTTTACTTTGTTAATACTATTACAGCAACTAGTGGATACTACTGTGTGAGTTATTGTGATTAGGTCGTCGCCACCCTGTATATTGCCTAGGGATTATTTACAATACCGGATTATACAGATTGCCGGTAACATATAAACATATAATAATAACATGATGCTGGTGAAGTAATCTCAATAAGACAGAAATCACAACATTTTTTGCTAAATATAACTGTCCAGCAACGTGATTCTCTCACCTACCATTTAACAAGAGCCAATTACAGTACAGCATTCGGTGCAATTTCCAGATCCTGGGCTGCTGCAGGAGTTAGCACCTGTACAGCAACCCGTTCCTCCTCCACTGTTCACTCCACTGCAGGAGCCAACAGCTGTACAGCAACCCGTTCCTCCTCCACTGTTTGCTCCACTGCAGGACTCAGCTCCGGTACAACATCTAGTTTTTGATCCAGATCTTGGCCCCTTACACGAGCCAATACCCGTACAGCTATCCGTTCCTCCTCCACTGTTCATTCCACTGCAGGAGTCAGCTCCGGTACAACATCTAGTTTGTGATCCAGATCCTGGCCCCTTACATGAGCCAATACCCGTACAGCTCCCCATTCCTCCTCCACTGTTCGCTCCACTGCAGGAGTTAGCTCCGGTACAACACCCAGTTCCAGTCCCAGATCCTGTCCCCGTACACGAACCTGCACCGGTACAGGAGCCGGGTCCAATCGCCTGCATCTGGACTATCATTAAACATACGGTAATTATGAAAAATGTATTTCTCATGTTGGGATTTTTTACTTTATTTGTGTTGAATAAATGACTGTTCGTAAACGAATGGATAGTTATTGTCTCTTGAGGATAATATTATATATAGATAATTTGAACGTTAACTTGTAAACAGTGGCATTTGTTATCAGCAAAAAAACACCTACGTACGACGAATAGAGTCGTATTATGTTCGATGTCGATAAATAACGAAATGTACATACTTGATAGCCTTTGCCTGGATTTTTTTTTAAAAACAGTGACCGCATTGAGCGTAGGTACGCTCGCCGCGACAATTTCTTTTGTACAGGTAGGTTTAAAAAAAAAAAAATTGTGAAATTAATGATGGAAGTTCATAGTCCGAAGTAAAGTCAGAACTGGAAATTTACGTATGGCTCTCGATAACACCTCAGTATTTATTTAATTGTTATAATTTGACTGGAAAAGAAGGTGGTGGTCTCTCGACCGCTCCACCCTTACGCGTACAAATCAGCGAGCGCTGAGGACTCTCAACCGGGCTTAACTAAGATATATTTGGGCAGCAGTCACCTGAAGGCGCCCCCTACGAGGCACGAACCTCGGCTCAGGGCGTTGCCACGGTAATAGGGGAGGACTGAGCAAGAGTTAAATGAATTTGGAATCAGTCGGATTTGCTAAATGCAGCTCGGAATTTTTAGTAATAACTTAATTCAGATAAATTCAGTAAAGTAGAATAATCTAATTCACAGCACTCACGTTCTTTCCTATAACCTTCCCGCTTCCGCACAGTATCTATGAAAACATCGAAACTCCTGATGTAATGATGACATGAATACTGGCCGCCATGGTGTGACAGAAGAAAAAGCATTATTGTTTCTGAAGTTTGCTTTTGAGGGAGCTTAGACTCTTTAAGCTCCAATTGACAGAAAAACAACTCACAGTAATAATAATGATAATTATATTACTTTCTCATTCAGGTGTTATAAACCATGTAAAATTGACAATCTCAATTTTCTCAGTGACAGTTATATAAAATCAAATCATATTTTATTACTTATCTGTTTTGTGCCAGTACTACTAACAAGGTACATAAATACAAACCAAAGAGTATACCTACTTCCAACACTCCTCCTTAATCTTAGGTTATGTATCAATACAGTACCTAAATACTTCAGTACAAAACAACATCTTAAAACAGTCGTCACTCACTCTAAGATTCATATCCTTCATTCACCATCACTCACTCAAGTTCATTTCTCTCACACAGAACTCATATTTGCATTTTGGTAATACCTTTGTAAAGATATCTGCAGTCATTTTCTCTGTCTGAAGATATTTTAGTACTACTACTTTGTCTTTTAGTGCTTCTCGTATGAAATGAAGTCTCACATCAATGTGTTTAGTTCTTTGATGATGAACTGGATTTTTGGCAATCTGCATTGCTGATTGACTATCACAATGCAGAATTATTGTTTCATCTACTCCAATAATCTCGGCATATAGTCTCTTAAGGAATATAATCTCTTTGCAAGCTTCTGAAAGCGCTACGTACTCTGCTTCGGCACTTGATAAAGCAACTGTATTTTGTTTCTTGCTCTCCCAAGAAATAGGTGCTCCTCCTAGAAAAAATACATATCCTGAGTAAGACTTTCTGTCGCATATGTCTCCTGCATGATCAGCGTCAACATATCCCGAAATGTGTTCTCCTTTCTTTGTAAAAATTAGCTTATAGTCTGCAGTTCCCTTTAAATATCTTAAAATTCTCTTGGCAGCTGTCCAATGTTCACTTGTGTAACAGTTGTTAAACTGACTTAAGTATGATACAGCATGACTTATATCAGGTCTTGAGCATACTGCAAGAAACATAACTGAACCAATCAGTTTTTGATATTTATATTCTTTAGACGGTACAAAGTTCTCATCGGTTGGCTTAATCAACTTATGTCCCATCTCTAGCGGCGTCTTGACTGGTTTACAGTCACTCATTCCAAATTCTTCGAGAAGTTTCTCAATATAATCTCTTTGATCCACCTTTATGGTTTTTTCTCGTTGATTAATTTTCATACCTAAAAACATATCTACTTTTCCAAAATCTTTCATTTCAAACTTTGTTTTAAGTTCCTTTTTGACTTTGTCTCTCTCATGTAAATTATTATAAAATATCAATAAATCATCTACATAAACGGCAATGATTACAATGTTATTCTTTTGTTTTCTAATATAAACACAGGGTTCATTTTCAGATCTCTTAAATGACATTTTGATTAAAACTTCATGGAGTTTCTCATTCCATGCTCTTGGAGATTGTTTCAATCCATACAAAGCCTTTTTAAGAAGACATACATGATCTTCTTTTCCTTTTTCTTCAAAAGATCTAGGTTGTTTCATATAAACAGTCTCTGATAAATTTCCATTCAAGAAAGCTGTTACTACATCCATTTGGTCAACAGATAGATCATTTTCAACTGCAATTGCTAGCAACAGTCTCAAGGTGCTATATCTAATAACAGGTGAGAAGGTTTCTTGGTAATCTATTCCCTTGACTTGAGTGAACCCTCTTGCCACTAGTCTTGCTTTATATCTCTCTTTTCCCCCTGGTTCCTTTTTAATTTTGAAGATCCATTTAGAATCGACAACATTAACATGAGGGTTGACTTTTGCTAGAGTCCAAGTATCATTTTTCTTTAATGCATTCAGCTCAGCATCAATAGCCTGTTGCCATTTATCTCTATCATGTCTAAGTAGTGCTTCTTCTACAGTAAGCGGATCATCGGATTGTTCTTCCATAGCATGATATAGAATGAAATCTGAGAAGGATTTTTTCTTTCTCTCTCGAAGAGGGTATCTCCTATCTTCAATTTCATCATCAACTTGTTCAGGTAGCTCTTCCTGATTAGTTGAAGCTTCCACTTCGACTGTATTTTGTTCAGATGAAGAACCTCCGTCTTCTTCTTGATTAACTATTTCTAAAGAATCGTTCATCTCTAATTGATTCTCTATATTTCGACACTCTAAGTATACATCTGGTTGCTCGGCTGGCGGTAGATTCACCTCAAATCGATCTGTCAGTGAAATCAATTCTTTTATTTCTTGTTTACTCTTCTCTGTAGATAGATTTAACATATTCTTATTTAAAAATTGATCTTCGAAAAACGTTACATCTCGTGATTTGTAGAGTTTTCCATCTTTAAGATCTACTAACCTATACGCTTTTGATTCAGTTGAATATCCTACAAAGGTTAACTCCTTGCTTTTTGCATCCAACTTAGTGCGTTTCTCTTTGTTAATATGCATGAAAACTTTACATCCAAAAACTTTTAATTCACTTAGATCGGGCTTTCTCCCAAACCACGCTTCTTCAGGCGTCATTTCCTTGACAGCTTTTGTCGGGGATCTATTCTTCAGATGAACAGCAGTTTGAACTGCTTCTGCCCAAAATTTCCTGTCGAGACCAGCTTCTTCTAGCATACTTCTTGTTTTTTCCATTATGGTTCTGTTGGCTCTCTCAGCGACACCATTATTCTGAGGAGTATATTCACAAGTCAGTTGATGACAAATACCTCTCCCTTTACAAAATTCATTCATCCTCTTATTGACAAACTCTTTGCCATTATCAGATCTGATAATTTTTAACTTTTTACCTTTTTGACGCTCCACCAGTTTAACAAACTCTGAAAACTTCTCAAAAACTTCTCCTTTTGTTTTTAAAAAATATACAAAAGTTTTTCTAGTGAGATCATCAATAAATGTGAGGAAATATTGCAACCCTCCGTATGACTTCACACTCATAGGTCCACATACGTCAGTGTGCACTAGCTCCAAGATTTCTGTTGCTCTGCTAGCACCAGATCTCTTGAATGGCTTCCTTGTCTGTTTCCCCATCAAACAAGCTTCACACTCTAGCTTCAGAGTTGTGTTGGGAAAACTTACCCCAGATGCCATTTTGTCTTTAAGTAATATGAGGTTCCGCAATCCAAGGTGTCCCATTCGCCTATGCCATAGTTTGAAGTCATTTTCTTTGGAAACTACAAGAGCTGAATTATTTACTGTAACAGAAGATTTAAATCTATAAATCCCATTCTCACATTTACAGTTGTAACTCACGTTTCCTTTTACATGGCATTCACTCCTATCATAAATATCACATCCATTCTCTGAAAATATGACTACAAAGTTTCTATCTACCAAAGTATTCACACTTAATAAGTTAGCTGACAAACCTGGAACATACATCACCTCTCTTACACCAAAAGGTATTTTACAATAATTTATAATATCACCGTAACCTCGACCATATAGCTTTTGACCATTTGCTACATTAACTTCCTTAAAATTATTAAAGTCTTTATAGTTCGAAAGCCAATCCTGTCGTTTGGTCATGTGTGATGAAGCACCTGAGTCGACAACCCATTCACTTTCTCCTTCTGTACTTGTAGTAAATGCGGTGAGTAATGTTTCTTTCTTGTTTGTCTTATTCTTCGGATTATTAGGACATATCATAGCTTTATGTGGCCCTCCACATATAAAGCATTTTAACTCTTTCTGCTTCTTTAGTTTGTCCTTGTTTCTCATATATTTCTGATTTGTAGATTTCCGTTCTCTAGAAATTAAAGCAGTATTCGACGATGATGGTTGCTCACAAGAGTTCTCTATTTGTAACAATTTCGTCTTGACGTAATCTGATGTCAACTCAATATTCGAGTTCTCTATGGTCATTCTTAAAGGTGTGTAATCTTCAGTAAGGCCTTGAAGCATCAAAGCTGCTAACATCTCATCGTCAACTTCTTTGCCAATGTCTCTTAACTGTTGAGCTACTTTCATTATTTGGGTTACATAGTCCCTAATATTACTAAATTGTTGTAATTTCAGGCTTACGAGTCGTCCAAGTAATCTACACCTGTTGTTGACACCATTGTCTTCAAATGTTTTAACTAATACTTCCCATGTATCTTTGGTTGTCTTGCATTGTCTCACATGCACAAGTAAATCTGCATTTATCATTAGACATACCTTAGCTCTGGCTTTTTGATCATGTCTGACACCTAGTACATCTGTGGTCTCTGGTGTTGTTGTAACATATTTCCACAGATCTTCATGTGTCAGGTATAGTTCCATTTGAAATTTCGATGTGGAAAAATTTATAGACCCTTCCAGTCTGTTAAAAGTTGGTAAAGCACTCATTGCCCGACTTTCTCTTGAGTTGTCTCCGTCCATAACTTATAAAAATCACTTACAAGTAAAATAGGTGGCCCATAACCTGAGGGAGCTTAGACTCTTTAAGCTCCAATTGACAGAAAAACAACTCACAGTAATAATAATGATAATTATATTACTTTCTCATTCAGGTGTTATAAACCATGTAAAATTGACAATCTCAATTTTCTCAGTGACAGTTATATAAAATCAAATCATATTTTATTACTTATCTGTTTTGTGCCAGTACTACTAACAAGGTACATAAATACAAACCAAAGAGTATACCTACTTCCAACAGCTTTGACACCACATAAAGAAAAAATCTTAAAAATATATTTAATACCCTAAATTGGTATCGGAATATAAATCTAATACCGCAAGCCGCTTCCGGAATACAAATGCAGAAAAAGGCTCTCGCAGCCGCAGCTGAGGTAGGTACTGTGCATCCTACATCCTTACCACCTCGGAACGTGAGACTGGCACAAAGTATTTTCTCATTCCTGTGACTCGTAAGGCCGGTGGTCCTTCACTCTTCTAAAAAACTCCTACGCATATTGTTGGTACGACTACAAGCCGGATACTTTCAGCGCTTTACATGCCACTTGTTCTTCTTATTTTTACGTGTGGCAACCCAATCCTCTTCAAAGGTCTTCTCAAGCTTGAGTCTGGACCAAGAATTACTACTGCCTGTTTCAAGTGAGGGATATTTTAAAATAGGTAAGGACTTAGATACAAACCATCTTGGTATACCGCTACCGCTCTATCTACATATCCTCTGTGGTACGAGCCACAGATCGTGCACCGATGGCCACAGCTTGAAGTAGCGTAGTATGGGGTTGCATACATATTTATTTTTTGTTCCATTCTTATTTTATACGTTTTTCTTTTTTTTTCTCGTCACGTATGTTCGTGAGGTCAAGGTCGTAGGTTCCGACTGAAAACCAGCGCGAAGGTTAGTTATAAACTAGCCTTAGCATTATGCTGAGTCGGGACCCAATCTTGGCATCGCGCAACATTACATATTGTTTGTTTGTTAGATATACTGTCTAAATTGTTTGTCTGTGTGTATAGTTTCCTTTATTTGATGTAATGTTGTGTGTTGTCAATAATAAATAATAATAAATAATAAATGTTTTTCTTTCTTTCTTCTTTCTTACATATCGCTTCTTACTGGTTGAAACCGGTTATGTCAAATTTATAACCTAATTTGGTAACATACTTGTTTCCATTTTACTGATAACGATTTTGGGTTGTAAGGCCGGTCGCATGATTTCCGAATACGTTTTCATTACGGAATTCGGTTACGTGAAGTCAGCAGACGTCTCTACCAGATATATACATAATTGGTTGGTTGACATAAAATGAAAAAATCTCCACAATTTGATTATAAGCAACATCATTATCTTTAAATAATGCCGCCCCGCGGTTTCACCCGCGCTCCCGAGGGATCTTATGTTTTCCCGGGATAAAAAGTACCATATATGTTATTCCAATGTATGATTTATGTATGTGCCAAATTTCATCCAAATGCTTTCAGTAGTTTTTGCGTGAAAGAGTAGGTAACAAACAGCCATCCATACATCCATATTCACAAACTTTTGCATTTATAATATAACTAGCTTCAATCGTACTACATAAACATTTCGTAATTATATATCTACATATTTACGTACATGTACCATCGACAAACTTCAAGCATAATCAATTTTTTAACCTTTTCGCTTGCAAGCAGTCATCATAGCTCGCCCCGCCCACTGTCAAGACAAAAGCCGCTATTGTGTAATTTAATTTGTTTTGACTAGTTTTATGATAAGCGCATTGTCCACTTGTATTGTCGACAACCAGGTAGTCGCTGGTCGCTGCACACAAAAAGTAGCCTTATGGTGGTCATGCTTGAACTTTGTCGATTGTACCTATACGTGCACTCGTATTGATAATATAATTTATTAATGAATACATTCTCCATTATATAATATAATATAAAGTTATTGTAAGCTAAAAATAATTGTATATTTGAACAAATTACGAAGAATTACAATTCTTCAAAGAAATTAAACTTGTCTGAGGTCGATACGCGTTCGGTTGAAGCATTTTTAATAGATACCTTCTGAAATGATAGTTACTTTTCGTAATGAATATATTGGTAATTTGGATTCGATTAATATTTCAAAAATGAAAATTTTATAGATCCCGAGTTCTCTTTCCGCGTTTGAAGATATTCATAAACTAGTGAAACGTTTTCGAGTAAAATTGTGTGAGAGAAGCAATTCATCGTCAATTGCTAGTAGGTACCGCGACCGCGTCAAAACCTACGTGTCCGATTAAATTACCGCCGATTAATATCCCATCATTTGATGGTAAGATTGAGAATTGGTCCGTGTTCTATGGGTTGCTTGGTTAGTTATTTATAAAATACACTAGCCATAAAATTTAATCTAGTTTCAGAAGGGTTTCAAATGAACAGTAACACTGGATTGTAACTGATAATATTTATTTATTTATTAATTTGCATTCCAGAAGGTAACCTTAGGTGGTAAATTAGGTCTAAGTAAATTTATGGACCCTGTCGGGCACAACAAACATTAGAAGTAGGAGAGAGGAGATAATGTTGTAGTTTTTTATATAGATATATGATAATTAATTGAATTTATATAATTTATGTGTCATTTATGTAGTCATTAACTGTATAATATGCTAATGGTAAACGAACAACAGAAAGATATATATATACTGGGTGATTTTGTTATCACTGGCAATACTTGCAGCGGTGGAAGTACTCATCAATGTGAACAACTTTTATTATAGGACTAACTGTGAAATCATGAAAAAATTATCAGCTGTTCCATACAAAAGTTCAATACCTACTCGACCAAAATGTATGAAGCAACCATATTATTTTACGCGATAACAGAGTTAGCCCTTCAATAAAAGTTGTTCACATTGATGAGTACTTCCACCCCTGCAAGTATTGCCAGTGATAACAAAATCATCCTGTATATATGGTTAACACAACACGGGACACAATACTAATAACTCAGGGCTGAAGGCAACGAGATCACAATTAGGTTTTGTTTATCTACATCGGAAGGATGCGCACGCATGTAACTACGTAGTGCTTTGACTAGGAAGTACGGCGCGAGCGGCTCGGCGCGCGGCGCGGTAGACGTAGAGCCACAAAGCTTACTGGTAATGCATTCAATAATATTACCTCGGGTATTACACCGTCAGGTGAAAATTACAATTCCTGATGGGATTGTTTAATACATAAGTATCAGGAAAAATGGGCTTTAAGTTCGCATTATTTATCGTTTTTAATTTAATATTAAAAACGCTTCTGACAATGGCAAGTCTTTAAATAATTTTATTGAATCCTGAGGACATTATGGACTATTTTGTTGAATTTAGCTCTTCATAGTTCGCATTCGATATGGTAGCGCGTGAAAAATATATTCCTAGTTATAAAAG
Source organism: Tetheella fluctuosa (assembly GCA_951216915.1). Lineage (NCBI taxonomy): Eukaryota > Metazoa > Arthropoda > Insecta > Lepidoptera > Drepanidae > Tetheella > Tetheella fluctuosa. The sequence continues at coordinate 4,255,637 of OX578242.1, read as the reverse complement.
TTTAGTAAATTTTATGAAGAGTGGTGTACCTACTATTGCGCTAGACATAAACATCAAATAATGTATGTAAATGGAATAATCACATGCCAATTCACTTAGTCAGGAAAAAAGAACGAAGTACCTACAATGAATATTTGGTGGTCAGCCAACAGTAGTATGACATTTATTGTGGTATTGAGATTGCATTGAAGGAAAATAACATGAATAAATACATTCTCATTAGTTTCCGCCCGCACTCCATAGGATTCTTTATATGTGCTATTTCAGACTACGAGTATAATCCATCTCGGTGCCAAATTTCATCCAGATTCAAGCCGAAGATCCACACGAAGCAAGGAATTGGCTCTTAAGTGTAGCTGCCAAAACCCACCGGTAGGTGTTTGGTTACATTCAACTTGAGGGTGGTAGCCATCCATGCGGGTACTACAAAGTACCCTACCACCATGCTATAGTTTGCTCACGATATTTTATTTAGGGAAAGCTCATGCTCACTGTAGGATTCAAGCCCACGACACCTTTTGATTACTTTATGAACTCAAAAAAGTGGGTTTTAAATACCTACCGTGATGGGACGCTCCTACCTTTCCCACTGGTCTCAGTTATGTAGCTAAAGGAACAAAACGATTAAAAAAAAAATCACATATATTTAAAAAATATATTTTATTTTATTATTTAGTACCCGCATTACTACAAAGTACCCTACCACCATGCTATGGTTTCCTCACGATATTTTATTTACGGAAAGCTCATGCTCACTGTAGGATTCAAGCCCACGACACCTTTTGATTACTTTATGAACTCAAAAAAGTGGGTTTTAAATACCTACCGTGATGGGACGCTCCTACCTTTCCCACTGGTCTCAGTTATGTAGCTAAAGGAACAAAACGATTAAAAAAAAAATCACATATATTTAAAAAATATATTTTATTTTATTATTTAAAAAATCGGGACATTAGGTTCCTACTGATATTTTCACAGACGAATAAGGGTATATACCTAGGTACCACTTATTAATACACAGTTGTTTTTTATTTGGAAAGAATCATGGCAGAATCTTTGAAAGAAGATGGAATGTAAACACGGAATAAAAAATATGACACACGGTCAAAACCGGCAATATGAATAGTGGAATATTTTAATAACGCGGTAAAATGCCACTCTTTTTCTTATTTTAGGGTTCCGTACCCAAAGGTTAAAAACGGGACCCTATTACTAAGACTTCGCTTTCTGTCCGTCCGTCTGTCGGTCTCCAGGCTGTATCTCAAGAACCGGTATAGCTAGACAGTTGAAATTTTCACAAATTATGTATTTCTCTTGCCGCTATAACAACAAATACTAAAAACAAAATAAAATAAATATTTAAGGGGGGCTCCCATACAACAAACGAGTTTTTTTTGCCCTTTTATTTGTTTTGTGGGAATTCCCGTTGACCTAGAATCACGAAATTTGGCAAAAAGCAAGGTCTTACAGCACAAATAAAGGGAAAAGACCTCTGAGTTGTATGGGCGCTGATACAATTTAGAGGTCTTACTTAATTGGCACCAACCTCAAATAAGGTAAATAAATAAAATTGTGCATTTCCCGCGATGGACGAACGATGGACGAAGTTTGTTCGGAACCCAAGGTGTGCGAGTCCGACTCGCACTTGGCCGGTTTTTATCAAATAGATCGCGAGCGTGGGCACAACTCACCAAAGTTTCATCTCAATCGGATGAATGGTACAGGTGGCGTTACGAACGGACAGAGAAACGTAGATTTCATGTATATATATTAAAATATTGCTGGTAAAGTAACCTCTATAAGACACTTTTTTTTTTGTAAACATAACTGTATAGGTCCCGCAACATGATTCTCTCACCTATCATTTAACAAGAGCCAGCTGTAGTACAGCATCCGATGCAATTTCCAGATCCTGGGCTGTTGCAGGAGTTAGCAGCTGTACAGCAGCCCATTCCTCTTCCACTGTTCGCTCCGCTGCAGGAGTTAGCTCCGGTACAACACCCAGTTCCAGTCCCAGATCCTGACCCCTTACACGAACCTTGACCGGTACAGGAGCCAGGTCCAGCCGCCTGCATCTGGATGATCATCAGACATATCGTAACAAGGAAAAATGTAATTCTCATGTTTGATTTTTTTACTTTTTAAGTGTTGAATTGAATAAATGGCTGTTCGTAAACGAATGGATCGTTTATCTCTTAAGGATAATATTATATATAGAGGATTTGAAGGTCAACTTATACACAGCCACGTAGCTATCGGAGGGCCGTGCCGTGCACCGGGGCCCTAAAACTCAGGGGCCCTTTGACCCTCATTGGAAAACGTCAAACTTCGAATATTTCTCCCACCTTCAGAATAAAAAAATTACAGTTTGCAACACGACTTTAGTCATGCCACCTCAGTTAAAAGAAATTTGAAACATGTAGTGAATTCCCCTATATTATTTCTGTTGTTAGTGCAATGTTGTCAACTTGACGGATTTGCCCGTCAGATTTACCGGGTTAGTTTAAGAAGGAAATGGAAGAAACATATTTTAATAGCTAACGGATTTCGGACTCATTAGATAATTACCCAATATAGACTATCTAATACGTTACTTTTCGTCTGCCAGTTCCGGCAGTTCCTAAACTCTTCGCACCTTTATAGTATTTATGTAAATTAATATTTTTACTTGATAAAATCTTACCCATTTAGATAGGGCCCTAATTTATTTTTTACACCAGACCCTTTGGTTACCTAGCTACGCCACTGCTTGTAGGTACCTACTGTTCATCGCATATTTTTGACAATGTCACAATATTTAAATCCAGTGACATTTTACTTTAATAAGGTACAGTCAATGCAATGATTTTCTTATGACAACCGATTAGGGTAACCACACCGTAGTGATGTCACCAACAGCTGGCTCCAAGGAAAGTTCAGCGCTTTTTATCATAGGTATCAAACTCCTACTGGCATATTCCGGCAGTTGCACGTGAGAGCCAGTTGCCTTCTAGGCTTTATAAAGATTAGAAACACATTGGCAATCCTCCTGGAATTGCTAATTTCCATAATGATGGATGACTATAATATAAGCAAATGTTTGGAGAGTATTGTTAACTTTAAATCACTGTTTGTTTAAATGTACAAAACGTAGGTGTACCTACCTAAAATGTCAAAAAACGTGTTCAAGACCATTAAAGGCAACGCAAAATATGCGTCATCTCCATAAATGACGCGCTACATGCCGTCCTCCGTGCGAAAAAGCAGTAATTAAGTTTTTCGATAAAATTGAGAATCGTCATATTTTTTCTGTGTAGTATAATTTTATAATACAATATTTTTGCTTCTTTTTCGCACGTGACTAGATTTCAAGTTTTGAATTAAAATTACACTTTTTCGATTTCTGTTAACACCCGCTTAATTTCTAACTGACTCTTACGGGTTGTTGCCGTGTTCCTACTGCCTGGCTATCAAATCGGTAAAAAACACCTACTAATAGAGAAATACTAATAAATACGGTATGACGGGCCGGTTGGCGTGGTTGGTGCCTATCTATCACGCCGCAGGTCGTGGGTTCGATTCCCACTCAGGACAAACATTTGTGTACATGAACATGTCTGTTTGTCCTGTGTCTGGGTGTAATTATCTATACAGGGTGATTTTGTTATGATAAATGAACAACTTTTATTATGTGACTAACAGTGAAATCATGAAAAAATTATCAGCTGTTCCATACAAAAGTTCAATACCTACTCGACCAAAATGTATGAAGAAACCGTATTATTTTACGCGATATCAGAGTTAGCCCCATAATAAAAGTTGTTTACATTGATGAGTACTTCCACCCTTGCAAGTATTGCCAGTGATAACAAAATCACCCTGTATATTTATGTATTTACAAAAGAGTATAATTATGTAGTTACCTGGCTTCCATAGTACAAACTCTGCTTAGAAATAGAGGAGGACTTAGCAACAGTTAAATTTATTAGGGATTGGTCGGATTTGCTAAATGCAGCTCGGGCCGCTTAAACGGACGTCGCGACGGTCCACGCCGGCGAGGACAAAATCTAGGTTAATAAAAATAATAAAATACTCTCATACAGGCTTCTTGTAGTCAATACTCAATTAAACAAAAAAAATAATTGTTGGTACCTACTCTAGATTTTTATTTTTTACCCCACCCTAAATCAAAACCTGGCTACGCCCAAGTGTGATAAGATCAGACCCAGTCAAATGGGGCTGCTGGGGCATCAGATCCTTGTGACACGTGGAGTGTTCAGTGAATTGGGGCAGCTTGGGGCATTAGTTTCTTCTGACTCATGACAACAACAAAAAAAACAGATTTATTTTTGATTTATTTATTTACAACACCAGAGAGCAATGATCGATAACACTTACACAAAATAGGTTATAAATTAGGTTCCTACTGATATTTTCACAGATAAATAAGGTAATATACTTACCTAAGGAGGCGAATACATTACATATAAACATTACATGCTCTCGCATTCCAAAATCTTACTCGGAGTCTACTATAGTCCTTCCTTACGCATTAATTATTTTTCTTCCTTTGAAAAGATCTTGGAAGATCTTATTCCCTTATATAATCATAATATAATTATGGGTGATTTTAATACCTGTCTCCTCAAACACGATAACCGTACTTCTTCACTTGAATCAATTATTAAATCCAGCAACATGCACATTCTCTCTCTTAATGCCACTCATCACTTTCCCAATTTTACTCCATCACTTCTTGACCTAGTGATAGTGTCATCCCTTCAGCATGTTGCTAAGCACGGTCAGTTATCTGCTGATGCTTTTTCGTATCATGACCTTGTATTCCTTTCATATAAAATTCGTCCTCCAAAAGTTAAGCCCAAAACTATTCTTCAGCGCAATTTTGGTGGCATGGATCAGGAGGCATTTCTTGATGATGCTCGTGGCGTTGACTGGTCACCGGTCACCCATGCTAAGACTGTAGACGAGCAGGTTGCTATTTTTAACTCACTTATTACGCAATTGTATGATAAACATGCCCCACTAAGATCCATCAAACTTAAGCATCTCCCGGCGCCTTGGCTCACAGATGATATCAGACTCTTAATGCATAAAAAAGCGGCTGCTAAAAGTAAATTTAAGGTTCGTCCTACAGATTTTAATAAAGCCAAATATACCAAGATCCGCAATCGTTGCAATATGGTGTGTAGAGATGCTTTACGTCGCCACGTTCATGATTCTGTTGAAAATGAAGATCCAGCCAGAGTATGGAAATTTCTTAAGTCCATGGGAATTGGTAAATCACTTCAGAACTCTATTCCAAATGACTTAGACCTAAATTCTCTTAATATTCACTTTTCCTCCTCATCTAATATGAATGACTCTATTAGAAACAATACTGTGCAATATCTTTCATCTTTACCACTTCCCGACTACTCTCCTTTGGTTTTTGATCAATTATCTGTTTGTGACGTTAAGAAGAGCTTACTGTCTATCACCTCCAATGCTGTAGGCGTTGATGGTATTAGTCGCAACATGTTAGTGCCAATCCTTGATATTATCCTTCCTATCCTTTGTTTCCTTTTTAATAATTCTATTTTTGATGGAGTTTACCCATCCATCTGGAAAGACGCCCAGATTATTCCCTTCCCCAAAAAACCTAATCCGAAATCATTTTCTGAGTACCGTGCGATTTCTATTCTCCCGTTCCTATCCAAGGTCCTTGAGCGTCTTGTCCATAATCAAGTTAACAAATTCCTTTCCCACCATAATCTTCTTAACCCCTTTCAATCCGGTTTCCGTCCTGGCCACAGCACAACTACTACACTCGTCAGAATTACTGATGATATTCGCATGGGAATGGAAAGTGGTAAATTGACCGTGCTAACATTGTTGGACTTCAGTAATGCGTTTAATTCTATCAACTTGGAGATTCTTTTATCCTTGCTTCGCTCAATTAACGTATCTCCATCGGTGATTGATTGGTTTCATAGTTATTTGTATGGGCGCAGGCAGCGAGTTCACCTCGAGGAGAATTTCTCCTCGTGGTGTATCACGTCAGCCGGCGTACCCCAAGGTGGCGTTCTATCTCCTCTTCTCTTTGCTATTTTTATAAATTCAATATCTCAAAATCTTTCTTCTTCCTACCACCTTTATGCAGACGACCTTCAAATATATTCCCAATCCGTCCTTAGTAAATTATCGGAAGCCATCCTCACCATTAACTCCGACCTTGTTCGTATAACAGAGTGGAGCAATACTTTTGGCCTTAAAGTTAATCCTAGCAAGACTCAGGTTATGATTGTGGGCAGCTCGAGACTTGTGTGTAAGGTGGATTGGCACTCGCTTCCTCCGGTCTGTCTTGATGGAATTGTCATTCCTTATAGTGAGAAGGTGAAAAATCTGGGTCTGATAATGGACCGCTGTATGAATTGGGGCCCGCAGTTGCAAGCCACTTCTAGTAAATTGTATGCATCAGCAGCCTCTTTAAAGAGACTGCGTAACTTCCTTCCAACTGCCACTAAAATTGCTCTAGCTCAAACTCTTCTGCTTCCCGTACTTGACTACGCCGACGCCTGCTATCTAGATCTCACGGAGGACCAGCTAAATAAGCTTGAGCGACTTCAAAACTTCTGCATAAGATTCATATTTGGCTTGCGCAAATATGATCACGTGTCCCATTCCCGTTCTCAACTCAAGTGGCTTCCTATAAGACTTCGCCGGAATACTCATATTCTCTCCTTACTTTACAACATATTGTTCAATCCCTCGTCCCCACGCTACCTCAAGGAACGTTTTGATTTCCTCCATTGTTCACACTCTCTAAGGTCATCAGTTAACTTAGCTCTTAGATTTCCACCACACACCAGCACTTTTTATGACAAATCTTTCGTGGTTGAAGCTGTTCGTCTCTGGAACTCATTACCCGTTTCTATCAGACGTGCACAATCCTTATATACCTTTAAAGATCAGGTCAAAAAGTTTTATCTGTCTAATTAAGTGTATATTTGTCAACATATATTTATACATATTTATCTTATTTTATATAGTATAGGTATATACACTTCTGGACACATCTATTGGCCCACCTTGTATTTTCAGTTTCGTTTGGTCCTAGCTAAAATTTTATATTAGGTCGAGCAAAAAGTTTTTATGCAGTTTTGAACCTGGCACATTCACAATTTCATTCAATAGTCTTTTTTTGAATTTCGAACACAGAATTTAAAGAAACAAAAGACAATTTGGAGCCTGTTTGTTGATATCAAACAATCGAATACTAAGAAAACTTGGTTTTATTGGTTTACTTGGATTTAATTCTTGAAAAAGTGATTGATATCTTTGGTTTTGCAATAAACATTACTTATTCTTAACATTAAGGTGAGGTTCTATCAATAATCTATGGATACTTCACCTGAAGTCGCCGCCCAAGCTGTGGCACTTATTCAGGCCGGACACAGCCAAAGAAACGTGAGTGCTCAACTTAATTTAAGTCGATCTGCGGTCCGAAATGTTTATCGGAGGTACCTAGAGACTGGCGGCTTTGTTCGTCGCCAAGGAAGGCCACGATCTCGGGTCACAACTGAAAGGCAGGATCGATTCATCGTGACGACCAGCTTGAGAAATCGTCACCTTACCTCCATTGAGATACAAAACCAACTTCGCGACTTCCACGGAGTATCTGTGAGCGCTCGAACTGTTCGGAGAAGGTTAAAAGAACGCGATATGGTACCACACAAGCCAGCTAATGGGCCCAAACTAACGCGAGCCCACCGAACAGCGCGCCTTCATTTCGCACGCAGTCATTTAAATTGGACACAGCAAGATTGGAGCCGTGTACTCTTTTCTGATTTTCTTTATACACAATATGCTGAGTCTGTATGTCTGTTTAAGTATAACAAAATAGATAATTACATTTTCAGTGAAATGTGAGCAAGAGATTATTATTTAACTCGTTGCTTTTTATGTGTTTATGCTTAATTAAGTATAATATACTTTTTTTTTTAAATTGCAACAAAATGGCCAGATTGTATATATTTTTTTACATTAATTAACCTTGATGAGTTTCTTGCCCATCTCTGTTGAAGGCTGACTTCCGAACCGGTGGCTTAGAAATTCATAAGTGCCTTCCTAGGGACTAATCTTGATATATTAATATTTGTCAATGTAAAAGTTGAAAATCGATTGCAAAGCGACTACTGGTGTGTTTGGCAATGGCACTTGAGAGCCAGCTGCCTTCTAAGTTTTATAAAGGTCAGCAACACATTATATAATTTAAATCGTGCTATTTTTTTTTTTAAATATCGCATGCAATAAAAACGTATTTAATGACTTTTTCTGAGTTACTGCTTTATTGCTCACGGGGGCAGAATAGGTACTTTATTTTTGTAAAATAATAAATGTATTGATCAAGGTGGCATTTCGCGTGGTTTTCCTTAGTGCTAGTACCTATTGATAACAAATGTTTAATTTTTATTTCTTACCAACAAAGGTACCTTTATGAATGAGGTATATTGGAGTAGGTACCTATAATAACGATTATCATAATAATATAGCCCTTTGTTCCGAAATACTAGCACTCGCAAATATAAAAAAAATTATCTTTTTTTTGTTTCTCTGTTTCTTTTTTTTCAGGCTTTAGTCACAAGACTATCAGCCTATAAAATATAATAATATCTTATTTCGTTAACATTGCCTTCTACCATTTCCACTATTGTTTGTCTTGAGCAATCCTTCTCCAGTTTGGTTTTGCTGTCAATTTAAATTCGTCTTCTTGTGTGTTGTCTTACTGGAGTAGGTAGGTACCGAAATAAATTAACACTTTTTTATTTCAGTTAACACCTGTTTTATTTTTAACTGACTCTTACCGTGACTCTAAAATCGGGAAAAATATCAACGACAAATAGAATTGTACCACAGTATATGTAACTCTTACAGTCGGCCAACGGACACGTCTAGACAGAACAATCGTGCGGGGCTTGCGGGGTGAGAGAGGGGTGGTAGCGAGCCCAAGCTGCCATAGATTCGCTTGGGACACAATTGAGCAATTACGAATGCCTATACAAAGCGGCATTTCGCGTGACTTCAAACGCGATAGACCACTGTATGTAATTACGCTGCGGTTGTATTATGGTCGATGTCAATAATTTAATTTATACTTGCTAGCATTTGCCCTTAATTTATTTTTTAAAAAGTAGCTGCGTTGAGTGTAGGTACACTCGCCGCGACTATTTTCTTTTCTCCGCATGTGTTGGACAGCCGTGCCACGCAGCGGAGGCTTTTTATAAAACTAGCGACCCGCCCTGGCTTTGCATTTATATACACAAACCTTCCTCTTGAATCACTCTATCTATTGTTGAAAACTGCATTAAAATCCGTTGCGTAGTTTAAAAGATCTAAATGAATAGACAGCAGCAGCGACTTTGTTTTATACTATGTAAAGATAAAGGGTGTAGCTTACGAGCTCATAAAATTATACTTTGGGCAGAGCATTCAGTGTTGGTTGATGTAAATAGGGTGAAATAGTCTGGTGCTCCTACGAACATACGAACCGCAAGGTCGGCTCTATTTTTTTTCGTGTATATTCAGGATCTTCAATCTAATTATTCAATAATCCTACCTTATATTATAATATTGTTTGCTGTACCTATTGATTGGTTAGGTTAAGTATACCCACAGTGGCTCAATCACTACATATTATAAAACAAAGTCCTCCGCCGCGTCTGTCTGTCTGTTCGCGATAAACTCAAAACTACTGCACCGATTTTCATGCTGTTTTCACCAATGGATATAGTGGTTCTCGAAGAAGGTTTTAGTATATAATATCTCAAGTTTTTGTATACATTGGCTAAAATATAATATTTGTTGGAGGTTTCGGAAAAAAATATGCCGTCTGGGAGCTTTCAACGAAAACGCTGCCTAAACCCTTTGTGATGTATGGTGAAATTTTATTCAATCGATAAATGCCATAAAAATGCATTTAAATTTTACATTTTCAATTTTCGCGCGTAGTTTGATGAAAACGCTGGACGCCATGTTACTCTAGGGTCATGACGTTATTTGGTTTCTTGTAAGTAAATAAATACTGAGGTCTCAATTGGACTTATAAAATTTTATAAATTAAAAATGAGCTTATCCTTTTTATTAGTGTGCTGTTCCTGAATGCATGGATACTAGCGTAATAATAATAATACTTCTGTTGTCACTTTTTAGTTTACATGCAGCACCGTACGACGTCATTATAATGGCGGCTACAGTTTCGCTTGTTTAGAAACAGATTAAAAAACCTGAAACCTTTGAAATGAATTTTAAAATGTATTGTTATTTTATGAACTATAACTAACATTTTCCGATTGCTTATTGCCTAAGCTATCTAATACTTGTTGTGAATAAATGTTTAGTTAAATATAATATTATTTATTAATGTAAACATATTTCGTGCATCAAAATATAAGTCATTTTGTAAAAAAATGTGATGTGCACTTTATCAAAACTAGAAATAAACAAAAACTTGTGACCTCGTTCGACCTCGACATTGCACGTTTTTGAACGTCCAAGAACTATCTACCTAATACCTAAACATTACGACTAGTGATTTAAAAAGTAAAAAAAAAAACTGTTATTCTTTTCTTTTTATTGCATTACACGGTTTTTGTATTTTGCCAATGTCAAGTTCTAGTAATATTAAATCACTTTAACAAAGTCAAGTGAGGGGGGAGGCCTATGTCCAGCAGTAGCTGAAGACATAGTCAAGTCCGTATAACTTTAAGAAATAACCTGATAAGTCAAGATTCATTTCATTTCACTTCACTAGTGCACTTTGATTGATCTTCATTGGTAAACATACCACCTATATCTATATAGTACTATAATATAATAAAACGGCAGCTTTTTTATTTGTTTGAAAGCAATAATCGCTGGAAATACCAGTCGGATTCAATAGGGCATTAACCTGTATTCAAAATAAATTATCCAACACTAACCAATGTATAAAACATCTAATATATTTTTTTTTATTTAGCTTATTTGAGGTTAGTGCCAATTAAACTAGACCTCTAAATTGTATCAGCGTCTATACAACTCAGAGGTCTTTATTAATTGGCGTAACTATGCATGTATGGGGACACCCATTAATTTTCAACATTTTTTATTTTTTAGAATTTTTCCTTTATTTGTGTTGAAAGACCTTGCTTTTTGCCATTTTTTTTATATTTGAGTTGATTGAATGAAAGGTAAATTGCGGTTTACGATTTATGACGTATTAAAAAAAAACTACTTACTAGATCTCGTTCAAACCAATTTTCGGTGGAAGTTTGCATGGTAATGTACATCATATATTTTTTTTAGTTTTATCATTCTCTTATTTTAGAAGTTACAAGGGGGGGGGACCTATTTTACCACTTTGGAAGTGTCTCTCGCGCAAACTATTCAGTTTAGAAAAAAACGATTAAATCTCAATATCATTTTTGAAGACCTATCTATAGATACCCCACACATATGGGTTTGATGAAAAAAAAAATTTTGAGTTCCAGTTCTAAGTATGCACCCCCAAAATTTATTGTTTTTTTTCTATTTTTGTGTGAAAATCTTAATGCGGTTCACAGAATACATCTACTTACCAAGTTTCAACAGTATAGTTCTTATAGTTTCGGAAAAAAGTGGCTGTGACATACGGACGGACAGACAGACAGACAGACAGACATGACGAATCTATAAGGGTTCCGTTTTTTGCCATTTGGCTACGAAACCCTAAAAAGGGGAAACCACGATTATTTTATTAAATTTATCCTTTTCATGATTTTTAATGACCAATCTAACCATAAAGAGTATGCCATATAATTATGACGTCACATGCTTGTATTTCATACAAAACTCCATATAAACCTATCGTTTTGACATTTCATAAAAAGTTGCTGATTTAATTGTCAGTCAAATACCCTATTCTTGAGGAAGGTCTACTATAGGCTATTTTATCCTGAATGCGAAATAAAAATTCAAATTAGTACCTACTCAAAATACAGGATAGGATTTCATACAAATAAAATGATAACGCAACGTTACTGCAAGTTCCCGCCAAAAAGATGTGACATCTGTCAAATAACTGTCAAATAACTATATAGGTAAATTATTTTGCCTAGATAAAAGTACTACATTCATGTGCTTTTTTATATCTTGAATCGTATAGATTTGTTTCTTTTATATCAATGGTACTTTAGTTTTTATTATCTTCTTCATCTGTGTCAATGGTCGCGTCCTTCAAAATTCTCTATATAATGTCGCCCTTGTGAGACAAACGATCTTATTCATTTACGACCAGTCATCCATACAACAACGAACGAACCTAATTTAAACTAAAAAAAACAAACATGAGAAAGATATTTTTCATAATGGCCGTATGTTTGATGATCACCCAGATGCATGCGGCTGGAACTGGGTCTTGTACCGGTGCATATTCGTGTATGGGGCCAGGATCTGAAACTGGAACTGAGTCCTGTACCGGAGCTGGTTCGTGTACAGGGGCAGGATCTGGAACTGGACATGGCTCCTGTACCGGTGATGGTTCGTGTAAGGGGCCAGGATCTGGGGCTGGAACTAGATGTTGTACCGGAGCTAACTCCTGTAGTGGAGCGAACAGCGGAGGAGGAGAGGGTTGCTGTACAGCTGATAACTCCTGCAGCAGCCCTGGATCTGGAAAAAGCTTCGGATCTTGTACCAAAGTTGGCTCTTGCTGATGGTGTTTGAAAGAATAATGGCGATGATCCATGCACTGATTTGTAACAAAAAATAAATTTTAGAGGGTTTTGGATGTCTTTCAATGTTGCCAACATATTATATACCTACCTACATGTAATATTTTATAAGCAGTTTTAGTAACAATTTTACATTGAATTTAATATATTTATTACGGGTTTCTAAAAAATATTTTATAATAATTATAAATTATCATCATCATCATCTCAGCCGCAAGACGTCCACTGCTGGATATAGGCCTCCCCTAAGGATCTCCAGTAGGACCGGTATTGGGCGGCCTGCATCCAAACAATAATTCTGCATCAAGTTATTCCTTGGGTTCTAACATCACTAAAAATATTTATTTTAAGAACAAATCCTGCCATGATATCTAATTAAAAGAAACTGTAAATTATTGGACTACTTACTTTAAATGCGTGCATGTACGTATGTGTGTGTATGATGTTTGTGAGAAGGTATATAGGTGTATAGGTATCTATTAATATTATAAAAAAAAAACAAAGAAAAAAAAAACTGCCTAAATAAAAAAATTATAATTGCACAAGTTGATAAAAAAAATCTATGCAATAGCTTTACCGCGGCAGTCCCCGAGTGCCACACTTATGTTTTTTTGTTAACATGTTAAGCTACAACCACATTGAGCTCGACTAAGGAACGTTTTTTCATCGAGAAAATAGTCGATTTAGTGGTGGGACAAATCCCTAAGTGCAAACTTTTTTTATTGATTTAAACATTTATATCAATATAAATAAGTTACAAATTCACCCTGTTTGCAACAATAGCTGTAAGAAAATAAATATGTAATCGAAAAACCGATGTATATTTTGGTCTTAAATTGTAATGAAAATATAAATATTTTGAAAAGAGTAATTGCTGAGTTTCTTGCCGGCTCTTCTCAGTAAAAGCAACCTTCCGAACCGTGCGTTAGAGTCAGACTATTCATAAGTGCAGTGAAGGACTAAGTATTTGAATAAAAAATATTTTCATTTCATTGATGAAATTAAATATTTTTTACCTCTAACATCAATTCAGAGCGTCTGCAATTGGAAGCGCCTTTGAAATCGCACTGTGCGAGACCTTTTGTGTAGATGCGCCTTTAATTTTAATCTTTTTTTTCCGTTGCGCTCATGATGTTTTTTTTATTTATGTGTTGGTACTTTTTGTTTGTGTATTGTTTTTTTACACTTTTATAATTAATCGTTTGAAGGAATAAAATAACTAGATGTTTTTGAATTCTAACAAATCAAATGTTATCATAGTAGGTAGCGTTTGATTGTGCTTGAAAAGCTCAAAAAGGTTTATTTATATATTTGCAACAGACTAAGGCCCATATTTCACTGGGACACCATGGCGGCGCAACCAGTCGCCCGCTACCAACAAAATGTATACAGCTCTATAGAGCGTCACTGTCCATTTGGTTGCGCAACCATACGCACATTTTGTTGGTGGCGGTGACTGGTTGCGCCGCCATGGTGTCCCGGTGAAATATGGGCCTAAAGGCCGTAATGTACGTATGGTTGCGCAACCAAACGGACACCAGGTGAGGTGAGGCACTCTCTATAGAGCTATATACATTTTGTTGGTAGCGGCGACTGGTTGCGCCGCCATGGTGTCCTAGTGAAATACGGGCCTAAGAAATGGGAGGATGACAAACCGCAAATTGTTAAGTAATTTTTAGGCACTCTTCATATTTATATTCTTATAGCATGACTAACTAAAAATAGCAATAAAGGCTTTTTATTTATTATATTTGCAACACTGGCTTCAAAAGTAACATAAATGGGTATTATTTCTCTTCAAAATTAACAATAATAAAGCGTTGACATCATTTGAAATCGTAAACAAATCAAATCTATAACATTTAACTAACTAACTAATTAATAAATAACGAGACAAAGTGACACGAATTAAAAAAAATACAGTTTTTTCATTCTCTCGAATATTACACACTAGCTGTAACTACCACGTTCTCGAGACCGTAGGCGTACCATAGGCGTTCTGCGCACTTTTCATTGCGATCGGTTCCGCAGCTTAGACGTGAAAAGGTAACAGACAGACCTACACTTTTATAGTATTTAATAGTACCTAAATATCAAGCATATTTGGGTTTATTTAAATGAGCAGCATTTAAGGTCAAAACTGTAAATATTTATTTGGTTTAACGATCTACTCCATGATCTACCAATACATACGTGGATTTTAAGGTGTAGGTAACATAAGGATCACGTCAATTGTGTATTATAATCGTTCCAGCAATATTAAGACGTACCTAATTTCATCAAAACTACATAATATAAGTATTCTGGGGCATTCCTCACACACGGCCATCTGACCCGAAACTAAGCAGAGCTTGTGCTATGGAAGCCAGATAACTGATATACCTACCTACTACATATACTACTTTTAGTTTGTAAATATATACTTATATAGATACACCCAATAATTACACCCAAACTCGGGACAAACAGACAAGTTCATGCACACAAATGTCTTTCCAGAGTGGGTATCGAACCCACGAACAAAGCCAACCGGCCCGTCAATAATTTGTAATATTACGCATTGTTTGAAACCGACCCAGGTAAGATACTTGTAGGACGGCACGTAGCGCGTCTCTAAACAAAGGTGACGCATTTGTGCGTTTATTAGTGTTCAACTAGTTTAATTATCGATACGACCTGTGATTTAACCCTTTCCCTCCTTACGGTACTAATATTCTGGGACATTATTCCTCATACACGGCCATCTGACCCCAAACTAAGCGGAGCTTGTACTATGGAAGCCAGAAGTACCACGTTCTTTCTTGTCTATTATATTGAATATGAAAACACTTTGTGTTTATAATTTCTGACGATCCTTTAGTGTACCGTTTGCGTAAGCCAATCACAGCATGCTATTGAGAAATTGCCGAGTGATTGGAGCAGCAAGTTACAACCCGTAGGACATTCAGTCATTTTGCTTTGCTGTGTATTCGTTAAAGTTTTATAAATAGAATATCATAGGTAATTGCCAATATTTTTGATTATTTAGCATGATTAGATCCTCAATTATACCATTAACAGCTTAAATGATGTATAACTACACTATTACATATGAATTATTGAGAAAAACTAATGAGGACTAGAAAGTACCGTCAGGCATTTTTAGTCTCACTGTTCCTTCAGGCAATTCAAATACTCAACCCTTGATTGTTTTGTTTTATTTTGTTATTTTTTTTACTTTATTTTTTTATTATTATTTTCTTATATATTCTTCTTATTGTTTTAGATGTTTTGAAATGGACATTTCCAAGTAATACTGACCCTCATATCTCACTAGTTTTGTATTTTTTTTACTGAAGTTCCTGACGGTACTCATAAGTCTAGGTATTAGAAATAGTACTTCTAGGTATAATAAAAATCTAAAAAATATCTATTCTTTTCTTTTTATCTACCCTATGGATATAATACAGTTAAAGTGAGAAAATTCGTTAAAAATCTATACCCCGGAGGGAAAGGGTTAAAAAGAAATGATTCTGCGAACATTTGCTTCTGTTTTTCTTGCAAAAAAAAATACGCTATTTGTATATCTGCTTCGTACTTATCAACATAATATATCTTCTTCATCTGGGTCAATGGTCGAGTCCTTCAAAATTCTCTATATAATGTCGCCCTTATGAGACAAACGATCTTATTCATTTACGAACAATCATCCATTCAACAACAAACCTAACCGAAGAAAAAAACCAAACATGAGAAAGATATTTTTCATAATTGCCGTATGTTTGATGATCACCCAGATGCATGCGGCTGGATCTGAGTCTTGTACCGGTGCAAATTCGTGTACGGGGCCTGGATCTGGAACTGGACTTAGCTCCTGCACCGGTGTAAGTTCGTGTGCAGGGGCAGGATCAGGATCTGGTCAAAGCTCTTGTACCGGTAAAGGTTCGTGTGCGGGGCCAGGATCTGGGGCTGGAACTGGGTGTTGTGCCGGAGTTAATTCCTGTAGTGGAGCGAACAGCGGAGGAGGAGAGGGTTGCTGTACAGCTGATAACTCCTGCAGCAGCCCAGGATCTGGAAAAAGCTCTGGATCTTGTACTACATTTGGTTCTTGTTGATGGTATTACAATCATGGCGATGATCCAAACACTGATTTGTAACAAAAAATATAGGGATTTAAATGTATTTCAATGTTGACAACATACAAATATATTACATGCAATATTCGTCTCTAAATAAAATGTTTCAGAGTTTGTGAGTGTGAGAATAATTGTTTAAATATCTACCTACCTACCTACTATACCTACTTTGGTAGGTATAAATGTCACTTATTTAAAAAAACAAATAATTTAACATTGTTGACTCGAGTTTTTTTAATGTCGAATAGGAATTAGAGGTTATCCTATAGAAGAACGGTGGATACTGTTTTCAATTTTTTTGAGCTTTCTTTTCGGGAAAATGAAATGAAGTTATAAGTAAACGAAAAATATAGTCGAAACAACTTAGGCGGCATTATCGCTAAAGCGTTTATTTATTTAGTAAGAGACTATGTTAAAAAAAAAAAGATTCTTACTTCTGATCTGAACCATCAAAGTAATGAAAGAAAGACACATTTTCGTGTGGATAAGTTCAACTTTGGCCTCAATTTGGTTAGAGATAACATCAACTAGTGCAACTGTCGGAATATATAGATGGGTGTAATATAGTATAGATCTAGGCTTGTGTAGAAAAAAAATAAAAAAGGCAATAAATAAATAACTTATAAAAATAACAACATACAAAAAATAAGAAATAAAGTAAAGTAAGTAAATTATTAGACTACTTTAAACGTAGTGATGCGAAATAAGTACATAGTGATTTGAAATGATTTATCGACTAAGCTCGTCTGATATAAATAGAATTATAAAGATATGTTGAAAACAAATAAAATTAAAACATTATTACCCATATTTTAAGCAACATTTAGGTTTCAAAAAGACGTAAAAACTCAATCAAAACTAAAGGAATAATATTTTTTTATTAAGCTACATCCACATTGAGATCAACCAAGGAATGTTTTTTGAACGAGAAAATGGTCGATAGTCGGTGGTGGGTCAAGTCCCTAAGTGCAACTTTTTTTTATCGATTAAATTTTTACGATCTCAATGTACTATAGATAATAGCTCTAGTTGCAAATTAGCCCTGTTTGCAACAACAGCTGTTAGAACATAAATATGTAATCGGAAAACCGGCGTATGTACGTATCTAAATATTTTTTTAATTATTAATACTTAACAGTTCGCAACATGAGTGCTTGCGGTCGCAAGTGCCTTTGAAATCGCACCGTGTGCGAGACCTAATGTGTAGATGCGGCTTTAATTAATTTTTTTCCGTTGCTAATGATGTTTTGTATATTTATGTGTTGGTAGGTACTTTTTTATTTGTGTATTGTTTTCTTTTTATTCTTTTATAAGTAATCGTTTGAAGGAACAAAATAACTAGATGTTTTTGATTTTTAATAACAAATCAAATATCAGTAGTTTACTGAATACGATGGCTCCTATTTTCTCATTTCAGACTTCCATTTAGAATGAGGCAGTCGATCGGTACACGATCGCGGCGAATTAGTTCTGCGGCTAACACAGCATCAGCCTACATTGAAGGAAATAAATATCATATTTTCATAATATATATTAGTATCAAATAAATAATTTATACTTATATTTAACTAGCTTCCTCCTCACGGTTTTATCCGCGTTGCCGAGGGATCTTATGTTTTCCTGAGATAAAAATGCTATCCAATACTAAAATAATTTTTCAATTCGAACCAGTAGTTCCTGAGATTAGTGCGTTCAACATATTAAATATAATTATATATTATCTTAATCGTTTAATCGACTCGTATAGGACACTTACAGACGACACGTAGAGCGTCTCGAATTTATTATTGTTCAACTAGTTTGTAATAATCGATACGACCAGTGATTTACAAAGTAAAGATTCTCCGAACGTTTGCTTGTTTTGGAACAAAAAAAAAACTGTTTGTCCCTAATAAGTAAAGGGTTACTTTATCTATTATTCTGTGTCAATGGTCACGCGCGTCCTTCAAAATTCTCTATATAATGTTGACCGCACGAGACAAACTATCTTATTCGCTTACGAACAGTCATCCATACAACAACCAACGAACCTAAGTAAACTAAAAAAACCAAACATGAGAAAGATATTTTTCATAATTGCCGTATGTTTGATGATCACCCAGATGCATGCGGCTGGATCTGGGTCTTGTACCGGTGCAAATTCGTGTACGGGGCCTGGATCTGGAACTGGATTTATATCCTGTACCGGTGTAGAGTCGTGTACGGGGGCAGGATCTGGAACTGGTCAAGGCTCTTGTACCGGTAAAGGTTCGTGTGCGGGGCCAGGATCTGGGGCTGGAACTGGGTGTTGTACCGGAGTTAATTCCTGTAGTGGAGCGAACAGCGGAGGAGGAGAGGGTTGCTGTACAGCTGATAACTCCTGCAGCAGCCCAGGATCTGGAAAAAGCTCTGGATCTTGTACTACATATGGTTCTTGTTGATTGTATTACAATCATGGCGATGATCCAAACACTGATTTGTATTAAAAGATAAATTTTCGAGAGCGCATCACACACGGCGAAGAATACGATAATATTTAATCTTAAAATATATGAGATACTGTTAGTGAAAGAGAAGGAAGGTGAAGGTAGGTGGTTTGGTTCTCTTTTCCTAGTATAATGCTGTCTCATTGATCTTAAAATAAAATATTATGGAATTAAATGTTGAGAGTATATCACCACCAACAACTTTAAGTAATACGTTTTTTGTTCTTGTTTCGACCGCGTCTCGCATAATATCGACATTAAAATTGTTTGTGGTTCTAAAAATTATTGTAAATACCCCAAGATTGGGATCAATAAATGTAACCTTATTCAATTTAAAACTCTTTTATTTTTTAATAAATCTTGCCATGATTCTTTTTAATAAAAAAAAAACAGCGTATTATTTTTTTAATAATGTTAATATAAGTAGGTATATACCATAAGTGTATTACCTTATTTATGGAAACATCGGTAGAAACCGAAATTAATGTACATATTGTGTAAAAGATTTACATACCTATCGATTGTAAATATTTCTGGCGCATGGGAATAAAAACTTTGCTCGCCGGTGTTTGAGTAGGTACTTCACTTGTTAAAATAATAATATTTAACGACGAAATAACGACTTCGAAGAGGGTTTGCACTAAAAAGTGTAAAATAACAATGTGAGAATTCGTTTTGAAATCAGCAAAAGCGAAGCACGTGTTCCAGACTCAAATTTCGCTGTGTTTTAGTGAAAACCCACTATGAAGTCGGTTTTGGTTTTTGTTAAAAGCTAATTCTATGTTAAATTGGCCCAGTAGGAGGTATCAAGAGAGGGTAGGTGCGTTCTGCCATGGTAGGGGTGAACTTTTTTGGGCTCCATTGCCAGATAACATTTCGCGAAAACGAAATGTAGATAAGCTAAGTAGGTACTTAATTGAAATACATTTGTCCAACCATTTCCTTCCATTCCATATTATACTCGTATAAGTTTCAATGTAAAATCGTCATAACTTAAAAAAAACCGGCCAAGTGCGAGTTGGACTCGCGCACGAAGGGTTCCGTGCCATTATCGTCATTAGTTATCGTTATTGTGAAAAAAATGGAAAAATTATGATTGTTGTATGTTGTATATGTATCAAATTTATTTTTAAAAAAATGAATATACAGGAAGATTTTTTTGTCACTGGCCATACGTGCAGGGGTGGAAGTACTCATCAATATGAACAACTTTTATCATGGGACTAACTCTCGAGATCACAAAAAATTATCAGCTGTCCATACAAAAGTTCAATACCTACTCGACCAAAATGTATGAAGGAACCATTTAATTTTTTGCGATATCAGAGTTGGTCCCATAATAAAAGTTGTTCACATTAACAAGTATTTCAACCCCTGCAAGTATGGCCAGTGACAAAAAAATCATCCTGTATAACTGAATACTCTGTGATTATTTCAAACGTCTACCTGTTGCCGTTATCAATATCGAGCAAAAAAATTACGTTTGAAGCCCCCTTAAATATTTATTTTATTCTGTTTTTTTGTATTTGTTGTTATAGCGGCAACAGAAATACATCATCTGTGAAAATTTCAACTGTCTAACTATCACGGTCCATGAGATACAGCCTGGTGACAGACGGACCGACAGCGGAGTCTTAGTAATAGGGTCCCGTTTTACTCTTTGGGTACGGAACCCTAAAAATGAATAAAAACTAGATCAATTTTATCACAGGCGAGACTTTTCGGCGGGAACATGCGAAGTAATGTCATGAAATCAGTGTATTTTGAGTTTTATTGAATATTGTTCCCCGCGGATTTACCCGCCTTCCCGGAAGAAAAATAAGTAGCCTAAGTTACTCCAGCTAACTGCCAGAGAAAATCCCGTCAAAATTGGTCCAGCCGTTTTAGAGATTAGCCAGAACATACAGACACATAAAAAAATCTTTTGTTATAAGTACCGTACAAACTTTCATATGCATTTAGTAAAAAGTTGTTATTTTGACATTACAAACAGACACATAAATTTTATTTATTTGTAGTAGATATCGGTGGCGTTTTGTCCCATGAATATCAATCCAAGTGCACTAGTGAAGTGAAGAATTTCATGATGTCACAAAGGGTTCGAGGGCTCTAGGGTATGTGGGAACACACAACATATCTTGGAGTACACTGAGTCGAATCCTTTTTGGCATCACACAAACAGTTTTTTTTTTTTGTAGTCTGTTTATTATAATATTTATATTACTTCTGTAATGTTGTGTGAATATCTAAATAAGCTTTTTCTTTCTTTTCTTATTCTTTCTTTCAAATAAATGAATGCGAGTATCGTGACTTTTCAAGTTGCCTCAAATAGTCCACGGCATGTTTTAGTAGAACGCCCACCATTTTACTGAAACTTTATTTGTCTTGACTATGTTAATTAGAATTGGTTTTGGCTTTTATATTTATAAGATATAGCTTCCGCCTCGCGGTTTCACCCGCGGTCCCGAGTGCTCCGATCGCCACCAAACCTTACAGGAACACCCGCGGGGCTAATATGAAGATTGTCTGAAAATTTCATCGCGATCGGTTCAGCGGTTTCGGAGTCTATGAAGGACATACAGACAAACATTCATTTTTATATACATATAGGTATATAGATCAGACATATTAATTTAAAACTAAAAAGAACAACACTTTACCTAAATGATAAGGCTGAATGGGCTAAAACTCTTTGCCCTCCCTAAATAATAAAAAAAGAGAATTTATATCATTTTGGCGGATTTCACTCAAATATACATAATGGTGCGTCCCCACTTGGCTATGCGTATTGGCGTATTCGCCGTATTTGACGCATAACTCCCATGTGTGGAGGGTCTATTCGCCAAATATTCGGGCATATTTGTCTATGTGGCGAATAAGCAAATAACAAACTCGCGTATCCGTACGCCTGTCGGTTTT
Source organism: Tetheella fluctuosa (assembly GCA_951216915.1). NCBI lineage: Eukaryota > Metazoa > Arthropoda > Insecta > Lepidoptera > Drepanidae > Tetheella > Tetheella fluctuosa. The sequence continues at coordinate 4,233,413 of OX578242.1, read as the reverse complement.
TCAAGGCACATCAAAGGAGACAAATAGGCAAATATGCAAATATACCGTCCACACATGGTCGGTATTCACTAGCGCACGATTTGTCAACTAGTTCGGACGGACGAGTAGTGGGTCTCAATTTTCTTTATTTGGTTTCATTATTTTGTTTTAATAGGTGGAATTAAAAACTGCTGATCCGATTTGGATGGGGCTTTCGTTATTAAAGATCAGGGAAGGTTTTAGTGTATGATACATTAGGATCTGCTATGTATTCTGTACCTAAGTTCTGTACTAAAACTCGACGGACTCGAACTCCTGATTACTGAGTTTTACGAGTGAGACTGATAATAGTCGCTGCATGAATTCACCGTCAAGTTTTGCTGATGAAGATCTTCGGAGATAGACAATGGAACTCTTCAATGACAAACAACAAATGACCCGCGATCGCTATGATCGAATGTCTATGTATTGTTTTCATCATTCCATAACATAAAATCACGCCTTTACGGTTTTAGGGGGTAAACAGATGTACATAGTACACCCTCAAAAGAAACTAAAAATTAAAAAGATGGTATCAAATAGGTTAGGCCATGCATCTACTCCTGTCCATTTACAAAAATCAGAGTAAAGGATCACTCTCTCTGTGAATGTGGTCTTGATGAGTGAAACGTGCAACGTCCATGTTGTACATGAACAAATTACTCTCTGACTGGTATAGCAAACATGTTTGTCGTTTTGGTATTTGGCTCCATGTGTGGACGGTCGTATCGCCTATTTGCCTATACATCAAATATATGTATGGCATATATTTAATGTATTTACTGTCAAATACCTATCACGAATACGCATAGCCAAGTGGGGATGCACCATAAGGTTACTTCCTACTTAATATCAGCAATTTTCTAACTAGATTTTCAGCACTGCGTAAAAAAACATTATGGAACTAGTGCTTTCTGTACAATTATGTTATGCGTACATTGGTTATGGGCTGCGTCTGTTGGCACGAACTGACAGAGTTATACCATAGATTATAGAATTTGATTGGCCGATGGTAGCTCGGTGGTAAACATGAGAATGGCCCGTAACTCATTACTTACAAAATGAGTCACGTTACATATATAAATTAATTAAATTAAAAAAAAGACTTAAAAATTCAAAAAAGAAACTTTATACAATTGGCATAATTTTTACTTTTCTAGCAATATAAACAAATGTTTAAATTTGGAATCATTTTATTTAGTTGATCAAATTAACGATGCAAACTTACATAAGATAGGATTTAATAAATTGTTCGTGTTTTAAAACGTGAGTTATTGCAACTAAGTTACATTGTGAATTCTCGCCTACCGGCTGGGGCGCTGTCGAGAGAACACCTCTCAAGTAGTAGCGATTTTCTCCACCATCGGTATCTGGGACCACCATACCTGCACCACCGTATCCTCGGCAACTTAATTTATCTGCAAAAATACAGATTTAACATAAGGATTTATTTATGGGCGTCATTCTGGGCGCCCCGTGGTACATGCGCAATGAAAACCTCCACCTTGACTTAGGTCTCCCCGCCATAAAACAATTTATAAAACGCGCCTCACGCCGATATTTTGACGCCGCAGCGCACCACGCGAATCCACTTATCGTGCAGACCATCGCTTATACCCCGTCCCTTATCTCCCGCATCCGTAGGCTTAGGTTCGCCCTCAGCGAACCAGACGATGCCACCACCTTAGCTCAGATCGAGGCTGACGAAGCCCGAAAACAAATAGAAATGCACAACCGACAACCTAGATTTCGTCCTCGCTGGCGAGGACCGTCGCGACGTCCCTCTCGTCCCGTTTAAACGCGGCCCGAGCTGCCTATTAAGCAATCCGACCGATCCCCAAATAATATATTTTTTATTTGCATGCTAAGTCCTCCCCTATTTCTCTGGCAACCTCCTGAGCCGAGGTCGAGCCCCACAGGGGGCACCCTCAGGCTACCGTTGCCCTAAAATTATTTAGTTTTAAGCCACGGCTGAGAGCCCTCAGCGCTCGCCGTATAGTCCGCGTAAGGGTGGAAGATGGTCCTCTGGACCCACCACCTTCTAGTCCGCTCCAATAAAAAAAAAAAAACAAAAGGCGTCATTCGTTAGAATCCGTCACCAAGCTAATATCGGAGTTACGGTGTCTTAAATCAAAAGTCATTTAGACTTTTTGGCGGGAACTTGCGAAGTGATGAACAACTTTTATAATGGGACTAACTGTGAAATCATGAAAAAATTATCAGCTGTTCCATACAAAAGTTCAATACCTACTCGACCAAAATGTATGAAGCAACCGTATTATTTAACAGAGTTAGCCCTTTAATAAAAGTTGTTCACATTGATGAGTACTTCCACCCCTGCAAGTATTGCCAGTGATAACAAAATCACCCTGTATATATATAAAAAATGTAACCTTGCAGAGTTTCTTGCCGGTTCTTCTCAGTTGAAAGCGACTTCCGATTCTTCTCTGTTGAAGGAAACTTCAGTAGTTTCGACGTACATAAGTGCCCTCCTAGGGCCTAAACTGAATGAATGGCTTTGACTTTGACATACTATGGAATAATATAACAGAGTACTTATTATCCCGGGAAAACATAAGATGCCAAGGTAACGTGGGTGAAACCGCGTGCAGAGGCTAGTAGTTTTATATGCGGCAGTCAACAACACTACCACTTGGGGCAATATGATCAAAGAACACTTTTACTCTAGCGAGGACGTGATGGAATGAACTACACAACATAATGACAAAAACGGTCGTAAGATGACTAACGACATCGAGCTGTCGCGTGAATTTGCGCGATGTCAGTGGATATGCGTTTCGCAGGCCATTTGTCCCCTAATGAATACGCGGCATTAATCGCGCTCTCTCTATCTCTCTCTCTCCATTTAAACGAGTTTCCAACAAGGATCTTTGGACTGTAGTGTACTTCTGGAAGATCTTCCCTTTTAATATATTATATCTGACGGGCCGGTTGACGTGATCAGTAAGATATCCTTCTATCATTAGTTTGGGGACAGAGGGGCGTGTGTGAGGAAAAAATAAATAGATAAGTTAATCTCACTCCTCCATACTTTCTAGGCAGTGTACCAGCTAACGAAGGAGTAACAATAGAAAAAGTCAAGATCTTAGTTAACTACACTTACTGGGTAAGATTTCTCCACAAATTTTGTCAGACGTGATGTAACTTCCGAAGGAAGGAGGCATTTTGGCAATACAGCTTTGAACATCAATGTTTTTCATGTCTACAATCTTGAGTACCTTCTGTTGTTCTTGGAGGTTCCAACCAGCCACCTGTAACAAACACGTCTTGTTAGTATAGATGGCGACCACAGTGGGGTTTTAGCCGGTACGGGTTCGGCATAAACCCCGGGGGGAGCGGTCGGGTGTCCTATGAGGATAAGATTGTGGTCAAATTCAAGTCTATAAATGGTAAAAAAAGCCTGCTCAAGACAATATTTTTGTTCATGAACGTTTATTTGTTCTGATCAAGCTCTTGTTAGTTTGGGCTCGAAGCTCTGAACTTTGGGATCAGATGACCGTGTGTACAGAATGTCCCAGTATTTCATAATTCATGGTATAGCGATATCTATCAACTACACAGGAAACTATCCACTACCCATGGTTAAATGGCGCCACAAGATTCTGCATAGCGCTATTAAAGTTTCGGCATATACGAGTTTCCAAATCTACCTAGTTGGACCGTGTTCCCCAGATACGATGAACTAGTCTGACAGAAGTTCTTCGCTTTTAAATGGAGGAGTCTACCACCTTGTTCCTTCATATTATTTATAGTGTAAAATGTAGTAGGTACTCACCTTTATACCAACTTTTTCATTTTCCAATTGCCTCCGATCAAAGATGACGTCGAATTCCAAACACACAGGTCTGACGTGTACCGTGTATCTAAAGGGCGTAGTCACGAAGACCAGAGATATATCTTCTTCGTAATTTGTCTGATCTCCATGGAAACGTAAAGGGATTTTAATTTCTTTGACCTGTTGAAGATATAATGATATTAAGTTGTCTGGTGCCTGCAGCTTCGTCGGCCCTATTTCGAAAAAGAAATTTCTTACGGTAACTAAACTAGGATGAAAAAGTTATGTGCGGTCGGGAGTCCCCAGCCAGGAACGAAGATTTATTTCGAATAATAATCCTGCGCTCTCAAAAAAATCCCTCATATCATATCCCTCATTCCTGATTCCTGATTCCTCATCCCTCACTCCACTTCCATCATTCTATGAATTGTGAATTGTAATTCACACACACGCGCATATAACGCTTTTTCGTTACGTTCCCTTTTCTGCCAGTTATCTCCTTTTTTTTAACCCAGGAAAATCCTCATCCACCTATTGGTGTGTTCCGGCAGCTACACTTGAGAGTCAGTTCCTTCTAGGCTTTGTGTGCTTACCACCTTCCGCCACATCATCACTTACCATAGTGAGATTGTGGTCAAACACAAGCCTATACAAAGCTTAAAAAAAAAAGTTCGGAACAAGAAGTGGATTTTTGGACCTACGACATCTGAAAATATCCACCTGCATCTGTTTCTATAGCTTTCTGGCACGCGGTAAGTGGTCGAGTTTCGAAAAATCCTTTCATAGTTTACCCCTAGGGAATATACGAGTAGTTTTATAACCAGTTGTTTACGAACTGCTACTACACAACCTTTTGTAGACTTGTAGACACCAAGAGGGAGACAAACATACATATGTAGCGTTTGAGAGAAGTAAGTAGATGCTAAATAAATAACTTACATCAGATTTCTGCGCGCTGGTATCTTGCGGATCGTTCCAACGACGGTACACCTTACCGACTGCGACCGCGTAATCGGAAACTGGCTTAAGTTTGTGCACATCATTCCAGAAGCAGTGAGCAGCTGTATGATAGAAGCAAGTTATATAACAAAAGTACCTTCCTCGATAAATGGGCTATCCAACACTGAAATAATTTTTCAAATCGAACCAGTAGTTCCTGAGATTAGCGCGTTCAAACAAACAAACAAAAAACAAACTAGTTAAAAAAACTAGTTAACTATTAGTATAGAACAGTGTTCCCCAATTAGTGGTACGCGTACCCCCTAGGGTACGCGAAGTTGCATCAAAGGGACGCGCGGGAATCTCTTGACTAAAATAATTTAATCAGCAGTTCGCCCTCTTTGCGGACGACACTGCCGTATACTGCTCAGGCAGAAGCCCGTCCGCGATCTCTAAGAAACTCCAGACCGCAGCCAACGCCCTAGGCGCATGGTTTCGGAAATGGAGGATAGAGATCAACCCCTCCAAAAGTCAGGCGGTTCTCTTTTATAGAACCGACCGAAAAAGACGCCCTCCCGCTCCCAAGCCAGCCACACTATTCGGCGAGCCGATCCCTTGGGAAAGGCAAGCCAAATATCTCGGTGTGACCCGCGATGATTGCCTATCCTACATAAAGAAGGTCCGCGCGCGCGCCTCCTTTGTGCCAGGACGACTCCACTTCCTCATCAACGCCCGGTCTAAACTTGCCCTAAAAAGCAAGGTTAGACTCTATACCGCGTGTATCCGTCCCGTCATGACGTATGCGAGTACCGTGTTCGCTCACGCTGCTCCAAAACACCTCCACACCCTTCAGGTGATTTAGAATAGATTCATGCGCAAAGTCACGGGCGCCCCGTGGTACATGCGCAATGAAAACCTTCACCTTGACTTAGGTCTCCCCACCATCAAACAGTTCATAAAACTGCACTGCTGCACGCAGATATTTTGATACCGCAGCGCATCACGCGAATCCGTTGATCATCAACACGGTCACCTACACCGCGTCCCTTATCTCCCGCATCCGCAGGCCAAGGTTCGCCCTCAGCGAACTGGACGATGCCACCACCCTAGCCCAGATCGGGGATTATTACTTGATCTTAATGGAAGGTATGTGGCTCGGAATGTCGGGCAGAGATAAGCAAAGAATGGAATGGATATGCTATGAGGAAGTTTGAAAGTGGCAGTGATCGAAAAGTTGAGAGGGAACCGTTTGACGTACTATGGACATATTTAGTACATAGAATGGTCAATATCAGTCACTTATTCAGTTTAGGCCCTAGGAGGGCATTTATGAAGATAGAATTTACTGATGCTACCACCTGTTCGGAAGGCAGCCCTCAACTGAGAAGAACCGGCAAGAAACTCAGCAAGGTTACATTTTTTATATATTATTTTTATTATCTGACATTTGGCTATTTATTTACAAGAAGTATTTACAATCAATGTATAAAATACAAACTATGATATATATAGAAAACATCCTCAAAGCCCTCGCTGCTATCGATAGGCAAGGTTCCCAACAGGTTGGCAGCGTTCCCTTTTTGGATGGCCAAGCTTATGCGTTGGCGGAAAAGGTCCCAGCCCGTCGGTCTCTCGAAGCCTCGATGAGCTTGGATGATAAAATCGGGATTGGGAATAATATAGGCAGATGATGTTGAGATGATGGATGACTTGGTCACAAATGAATAAGTACCTGAAATGACAACAGTCGGGCTGATCAAGGAACCTCCACAAATCTGCATGTACGGTTCTGTAGTCTTAGTATATATAGCTGCGTACCAGGGCATCTGGCGTGCATCTGATGGTATACTTCTTTTTAAAGATTCACCTTGTGGTATAACTTTTCCGCATTCTGTAAAAATATTTTTAGGAGTATTTTTTTTAATAAGTTACGTAAATTTGAAATATTGTTTCTCTTCGAATAAGCCTAATTTTATCAATGAGATATGTTTTTTTTTTGTACACTCGTGCAGAATATCGCAACAAAGTGGGTTTATAAATATAGTTGTAATAGCCTAGAATATTGCTAGTCCATGACTCACTTATCTGCTTAGTTTGGAATCAAACCTATCCTGGTTATGACTGTTACCCATAACCGCAAGGAATAAATTAATTTGAATTTGAATGGCCGTGTGTGAAGGAAATATAATAGGAAATTTTTATTTATTTATTTACCGACTTTTACCTTTACTGTTTTTAAATTTATCAAGAGTCTTTTATAGCATCAAGATTTAGGAAACCTGTTTGACTGACAAGTTGCTGGTTGTACGGTACTTTACAGTACCCGTGAAAATCTGTCATTTAAACACCTGCCGGTGTATTCCACTTGCATTTGAGATCCTTTTAGGATTATCATATTCGGCTACATCATTACTTACAACGAAGAGATTCCTATGGAGAAGCTCGTGCTGGCGTGTCCCTATAGTAGCAATATGACCCTTACCTGCTTGGCAACTAGCAACATAGTCCCAACTGCCATCGATGCATTTCATGTTAGGGAGTAATCCAGAAGTATAGTATAATGGTTCGTTGCATTTTGGTATCACTACAGTTCCATCTGGTTCCCGATCCGAGCACTTACGAGTACCTTGGACCTCGTCGACTATACAGTTGTAGGTGATGCTTGGGTGCTGGTTCAATCTGCAGGTACCTGGTTGAACAATAATATGAAAGTGATTATCGCTTACTCAATAACATTTTCACTTATTATTAAGTAGCTGTCCCCCACGGTTTCACTCGCAAAAAATGCCCGTGTCCTTCTCCATACAATAGATTATCTGCGTACCAAATTTCATCGCGATTGTTTCAGCGGCTTAGGCGTGAAAAGCTAACAAACAAACTCACATTCGCATTAATAATATTAATTAGGATGTTTGTACTTTGGAATTTATTCAAAGGGACTATTTCACAGGTTGCCGATAAGTTTCTGATAGTTTATCTGATAGATATCTTTACAGGCCAGCAGATACTGCTGTATAAGATAGATCTATCTGTATATTTAGTACGTAACATTCCGTGTTTATTATTAAATTTTTCAATAATGGCTCAACGGTCAAAAGAAATAGTTATTACCATCGTAGTAGGTACAGTCGACGTCAAAGATATATTTACAATTGAAAGTTACAAAAAGATCTTTACATTAAAATAAGTTGCCATGTAATGTGACAAGTGCTTGTTTACATGATATATTACAGTTTTATATTTTCACTCATTTTTTTTTTTTTTTTTTTGGACTGGAACAGGAAGGTGGTGGGTCCAGGGGACCTTCTTCCACCGTTACGCGGACTTTTGCGGTGAGCGCTGAGGGCTCTCAACCGCTACTTAAAACTAAAAACTAAAACTAAATAATTTTGGGCAACGGTAGCCTGAGGGTGCCCCCTGTGGGGCTCGACCTCGGCTCAGGACGTTGCCTGGGGAATGAGGGAGGACTTAGCATGCAAACAATTAAAATTATTTGGGGATCGGTCGGATTGCTAATATGCAGCTCGGGCCGCTTAAACGGGACGAGACTGAGAGGGACGTCGCGACGGTCCTCGCCGGCGAGGACGAAATCTTGGTTGTCGGTTGCGCATTTGTATCTGTTTTCGGGCTTCGTCAGCCTCGATTTGAGCTAAAGTGGTGGCATCGTCTGGTTCGCTGAGGGCGTGCCTAGGCCTACGGATGCGGGAAATAAGGGACGGGGTGTATGTGACAGTGTTGACTATCAAGGGATTCGCGTGGTGCGCTGCGGTATCAAAATATCGGCGCGAGGCGCGTTTTATAAATTGTTTGATTGTAGGGAGACCTAAGTCAAGGTGGAGGTTTTCATTGCGCATGTACCACGGGGCGCCCGTGGCTTTGCGCATGAAACGGTTTTGAATCACCTGAAGGGTGTTGAGATGTGTGGGAGCAGCGTGAGCGAACACGGTGCTCGCATACGTCATGACTGGACGGATACACGCGGTATAGAGTCTAACCTTGCTTTTTAGGGCAAGTTTAGACCGGGCGTTGATCATGCAGTGGAGTCGTCCTGCCACAAAGGCGGCGCGCGCGCGAACCGCCCTTATGTGTGCAGCGAAGGATAGGCGATCATCGAGGGTCACACCGAGATATTTGGCTTGCCTCTCCCAAGGGATCGGCTCGCCGAATAGTGTGACTGGATCGGGGATGGGGGGACGTCTTTTTCGGTCGGTTCTAAAAAAGAGAACCGCCTGACTTTTGGAGGGATTTTCACTCAATGTGCCCAAAACATATATACACTATTTAATCCATGGAATTTGCCACTTTTTCTGACTTATATTCGTTTACATGACAAGTTACATAATAATATTTACTCTTAATGTACCAAATTATTGCATGTAAAGCTCAATTTTAATATTTACAATCAACCATACATAAACAGTTTTATATTTCCTGGTAAATAAATACCTTTACAAACAATTGAAAGCAGCAGTCTAAAATATTGACAATCGTCGAAAAGAGTACCATACTGTCAAATGGTCTGTTTGTCTCGTTTTCGTGGTCACGTTCGTTTAGATGACGCTATCAATGCTATGTCGAGTCTTTAATTCCGATGTTTACATTTAAACCATTTTCAGTATTTTTGATTTTCAGAGTTCCGTACCCAGAGGTTAAAACAGACCCAATTACTAAACCTCTAGTGTCCGTTCGTCTGTCTGTCTCTCACCAGGCTGTACCTATCTCACGAACAGTTATAACTAGGCTATTAAAACTTTCAGGCGATGTATTTCTGTGCCCCTAAGTTCAATAACAAATACTAAAATCAGAATAAAATAAATATTTAAGTCGAGCTGTTTATTTGTACAACAAATGTGATTTTTTGAAAATTGTACGGAACCCTTAATGTACGAATCCGACTCGCCCTTGGCCGGTTATTTTGTAAATGCATAGATACTGAAGAATACTAAGTTTAAATAAAAGTGAATTTAAGGCCGAACTTCCTTACGTAAGATAAGCGCGATTCGATGACTAACTGTATGGATTGTCATGGTCATGGGTATCTGTTGGATAAATGTCTATCTGAGGAATAAAAATTGGCCCTAAAGTTGTGCTTTTTAGCTTTAGGGGGCTTTTATTCTTGAACGTGGCTTTATTGTTATGTTGATCAAAAGCTGACATACCTACTTTCGTTTCTACTATACCTTTTGATTAAAAGACTTATGAGTACAGTTAGGTGTTTTAATTTTAAAAAAAGTGCTATACTAGTTCTATTAAAAAAAATACTTCTTATATAAATAATCATACAACGTGTGAATATCTTAATGTTTAAACATTTTAAAATCGTGTGTAGCCGCCAAAAGCATCCTGCACGTCTTGTAAGCGTTGGCCCATAGAGCGGACTAAATTTTCGCAGTAGTCAATACCGCGATAGTATTCCCACAGCTCGTGTACATGTTCTCTTAAATTTTGTTTGGTCTTTACCTTCGAAGAGTCCCAGTTTTGGACCATAAGACCCCACATGTTTTCAATAACATTCATGTCCGGGGATTTTGGTGACAACTTTATCAGTTCTATGCTATCTTGTTCATTGATCCATGCTTGGACTATACGGGAAATATGGACCGATGAGTTGTCCTGTACCAAATATATTTTTTATCACCAAATGAAGCTTTAAGTGTTGGTAGTAAGACATCTCTGAGGATTTCTAAATAATTGTTGGCATTCATTCGTGTTGTGATTTCCACAAGTTCACCTGGACCCGAACTCGAAATCCACCCCCAAAAACCAATTGACAGACGTCCACTTCTTCTATCGACCAAGACATTTTGTTCGTCGTAACGCGTGTTTAGCGATATAGGGACACGCGTCCATCTTGGCGTGTTGTGAAGACCTTTTCGTCGATAAAAACCGCGTCTTCAAAGTCGAAATATTGATATTTATTGGCAAAATTCAACCGCAAACCTTTGTGCCGGTCAGTTAGTTGCGGTTTCCTCGCAGGGATTCTACGACGAAGTCCTGCACTCTTTAATCGTCTTCTGATTGTATTAGCACTAACATTTAATTGTTGTGCATATGTAGGTACGCTTATGAATCGCTGGACCATCACACTTTCTATAAAGCCCTGTCAGTGTATTCAGAGGTTTTTTTATTTCGGCCCTTAGATGAGTGACATTTCACTGTTCCCTCGTTGCCCCATCTGTTGATCCACAGATACACCGTTGGTCGCTGAAACAAGATGAGAGTGATGAGATTCACTATTTAATATTTCTCATAAAATTTAATATGTTATGACGTAAGGCCATATTTATTACCGTCATTTGAAGGTTTACTTACCGAAATCCCCAGTTCTTCCGATATATCCGTAACCGTAGCTCCATATTCACGCATGGTAATTATTTTGTGCTTTGTATGGTCGTCTATGCGAAACATTTTATTTAATATTGTTTATGAAATTTATCTTTACAATGACACTCGCAATGCATCAATGACGCTCGAAAAGATAAAACACTTCTAGAAATATCATAAATAGAATGGAATATTCTTAATATGAATTATTAAAAATAAGTACCTAAGAAGCTAAAGAAAATTATAGCAAGGAGGTTTCTTAAATAAAAGGTAGGCCAGAACGAAATAGATGAATTATAAAGAAATTTGTAAATATGTATGTAAATATGTTTTTGTAGCAGAATGCGTTAAAGTTTTTATGCATCATGAAACGTAAAAACAGAAATGTTGCTCTTGACGTGTATTACGTTTGACACATTGAGTGTAAATATTATTCTGTAACTTGTTATGTAAACGAATATAAGTCAGAAAAAGTGGCAAATTCCATGGATTAAATAGTGTAAACATATTTTGGGCACATTGAGTGAAAATATAAAACTGTAATATATCACGTAAACAAGTACTTGTCACATTACATGGCAACTTATTTTAATGTAAAGATCTTTTTGTAACTTTCAATTGTAAATATATCTTTGACGTCGACTGTACAACATATTTCATATAGTTATAGAACATTGAGTTAAGATTACTGTCTCGCTTGTCTAAACATGTAATGGTAAATCCGACTAATATTATAAATGTGAAAGTTTGGATGGATGGATGGATGAATGAATGGATGTTTGTTACTCTTTCACGCAAAAAACACTGAACGGATTTGGATGAAATTTGGCAGAGAGATAGATTATAGTCTGGAATAGCACACAGGCTACTTTTTATCCCGGGAATACATAAGATTCCACGGGAATTCGGGTGAAACCGCGGGGCGGAATCTAGTGTTAAATATAATAAACTTTTAGTTCGTAAACATGAAAAGACAATAACAGGGGGCAAAAGTTACTACCTTGTGAAACTCTCCAAATAAGCACTCTAAATGACATTTTGTAATACTTACGCACGCATTTGGGAATGTCATTGGACCATATCCCGTGGACGCAGAACGCACTGTGTTTTCCAACAATATCGTACCCAGCGTTACAGGTAATGTTAAGGTGAACATTGTCTAATGCTTTTCCGGGTTCCGCGTTAGGTTCGTTGGTGACTTTGTAGCTTCCATGCTCTGGGTACGAAGGTAAGACGCAGCTGAAAAAAGGGAAGGAGGTACAATTTATCAAAATGTTTTTTTTTAGGTCAGTAGATTGACAACTAGGCAGGCGGTCCACCCGATGGTAAGTGGTCACCAACTTTTTGGCGGAATCTTGCAAAGTGACGTATCGTTTTTATTTTTCATAAAATCGTGTACTTTGAATTTTATTGAATAACTAGCTTTTTTAGCCAATAGCCTTCCTCGTTAAATGGGCTATCCAACACTGAAAGAATTTTTCAAATCGAACCAGTAGTTCCTGAGATTAGTGCGTTCAAACAAACTCTTCAGTTTTATAATATTAATATATCTGTGGCGTTTCGTCCAATGAAGATCAAACCAAGTGCACGTAGTGAAGTAAAACGAAATGAATTCGTGTATCGTGAATTTTCAGGTTGTCTCAAAAAGTCCTCTTTAATTCAATTTTTTTAGGATACAAGTTTTTAAGTTTTTTTTAATTATTTATTTTGATTATAGACGTAGTTTTCCCGATGTACAAACGTACATCTCGTAATTACGTAAGTACGTATCGACTGTGTATTAATTTCTTTAAACTTTGACAAGCTTTATAGTTCTAACCATAATTATAATTAAACGCATAACTTAATAAAAGACGAGTAGTATTTCTAGTCGAACAAGTTTGTAAGACTTTTAAAGTAATTTTCCTTAACCTCTCGCCTGGGTCGCAGGTATGGCGCGCTGCCCCTTGTCTGCTTCGTGGTTGGACCGCTTAGTAACCGCGCTATGCGGCCTCCTGACGATTTTATGCGACCTCTTAGGCCTTTTTCATTATAAGACACGAACACTAGACAAGGAAAATATTAGTATGCGCGTGTCTGATCCGACGTAAGAAAAAATATCTAGTAATATGTAGGTATGGTCTCACAACTACCAATGAATGTATTTTAAGACAAAAGACATTTTGTTATAATGCGCAAAATGTCTTAGAGTTCTCACAGTTATTTTTTATGTCCTGAGCGATTGTTAATTATTATAATATTATTATTAGATATCCAATGATTTATTATTCGCAATTCAACGAGGTAACATCGCCAGCGGTTTGAGATGCGAGTGTCGATCTACACACAGATTTTTGTTACCTTTATTTGCTTGCATCTATGTATTATGTTATTGTTTACACACAGACTCAGGATAAACAGACATGTTCATGCACACAAATGTTTATCCTGAGTTGGAAACAAACCCACGACCTGTGGCGTGATAGATAAGATACCCTTACCAACCACGCCAACCGGCCTAGTTCCGGCGGAGTGGAAATCAAAATACGCCTATACTATTTAGCCTCCACAGTACGTCATATTTGTAAGACTAGCTTTCCTACCCTATTTTACCTACTTAGGGGTAGAATTTCCAAAAATCCTACCTTAGTGGGTGCCTACATTGTATTAGGTGTCTATATGCAAAATTTCAAGTCTCTAGGTCCAGCGGTTTGGGCTCTGCGTTGATATATCAACAGTCAGTCAGTTTACCATTTTATATATACAGATGTATTAAGTAAGAGTAAGATAAATACCTTGCTTCATCTGCCAGGACACGTGATGTGGCTGCAACAAAAAAATAAACTGGTAATTTTTTTAGTAAGAGTCATTTATACACTTAGGTCATCGCATTGCAGGTGTGGCCCAGTGTGAAGACTGTACAAAATAGTAGGTATTCTAACGCGGTTTCACCCATGTTCCCGAGAAAAAAAGTAGCATGTCCCTCTCCATACTATAATATAGTTTATTAGGATATCTCTATAATATAGATTTTACAGATAATTCTAAAGATAATCTCTAGGTAAAGAGTTGTGAAAAAAAATGAAAAATATATTTTTTAAGCAACAAAAGAGTTTATTTGTTTGTTACCTTTTCACGACAACAAACCGCTTAACCGATCGCGACGAAATTTTGTATGCAGATAGCCTATGGTATGGAGAAGGACATAGGCTACTTTTAATCCTGGGAAAACATAAGATCCCTGGGAAACACGGGTGAAACCGCGGGGCGAAAGCTCGTAGAAAATGAAATAAAAACCGGACACTTGACTCTAACAAAAATTAGCACTTTAAAGTTTAATATTTCACAAACGGTACCCTAAATTGAAAATAGGGTATTACACTCATTTTTGAAAAGTATCTCAATTCGATCCAAAAAACACTTTTTTTTTTATTCAATCGATAAATGCCATAAAATGCATTTAAATTTAACATTTTCATGTTTCGCGCGTAATTTGACGAAAACGCTGGACGCCATGTTACTGTTGTCATGACGTCAGTATGCGCTGATTTGTGCTCATGACCGTATGTCATAATATCATGGCGGCTACTGTTTCGCTTGTTTAAAACCAGATAAAAAAACTGAAAACTTTGAAATTAATTAAAAAAAAAAAAGTTATTTTATGAACTAAAACTAACATTTTCCGACAACTTATTGCCTAAGCTATCTAAATTGTATATTTTTAGATTTTTTCTCATATAGAGTAAAATACCGTATTGTTTTCACAAATCCGCAATATTTTTGAAAGACTTATCAAACAATACGGGTGGGGTATTTTACGTGTAGAGGAGGTAACATAAAAAAAAAAACACATTTTACATTTTGTCAGCGTGATTAATGTAAGTGTATGCCAAATTACAGCTTTCTAGTACTAAGAGTCTCTTTGCTAAGCTGCGGATAGACGGATAGACGGACATGGCGAAACTATAAGGGTTCCTTGTTCACTACGGAACCCTAAAAAACGCAACGTCTTTTTTGCAAGTTCCCACCAAGAAAGTAATTTATACTTTATAAGTACTTACCGATAATTAATGTCAAAAACAATTTGAGCACCATTATTTTATGTTGATATAAAATCCTTTAAATAAAATTAAGTAAAAATAATTCTATGAAAAAAACGTCTACTTCCATAAAGGAATATTAGAAAACTGACAATAACTTTATTTGTACATATTTAAAAATTCTCAGCAAAAAACACCAGCTAATTGCATCTCCTTCTGACTTAAAAACTTGCAAACTGATCAGAAAGGAATGGCAATAGAGACAGACATTGTACCTGTTATTTATTTATATCATTGGATTTTCCTTATAAAGTACAGTCAGCAACATAAGTAGTTCCATCCAAAGAGGAAACGCTGACAGCCTGCTGCGAACCTTGCCCATCAGCAGCGACGGCAGCTTTGAGGAAATTTCCTAAATATTAGTTAGTGTTTTATTGTAAATCTATACATTATTATAAATCTGTAGTTTTGTGGAGTTTAGACTGCAGAATGCAAAGAGATCATTTTTGTTTTTTTTTTGTCTGTATGTCAGTCTGTTTGAAAGGGGTTTTCACATGATAATTTTATTAGGCTTAGCTTGGCGCTTCGAACACGCTTTATTTCATCGAAATCGGGTGAAAGGAAGAAAAGATATAAAGTGGAAACCATGAGTCCGTGGGGGTTCGAGGCTCGCCGATTTGCTCGGATTTTATCATCCAAGCTCAGGCTTCGGGAGACCGACGGGCTGGGAGCTTTTTCCGCCAACGCATAAGCTTGGCCATCCAAAAAGGGAACGCTGCCAGCCTGTTGGGAACCTTGCCTATCGACAGCAGCGAGGGCTTTGAGGATGTTTTCTATATATCACAGTTTGTATTTTATACATTGATTGTAAATACATAAAGATTATAATTTATTGTACAAAATGTTCAAAGTAAAAATCCTATCCTAATCCTTCCTAACTTAATATTATAAATGCGAAAGTGAGTTTGTTTGTTTATTACCTTTTCACGCCTAAACCGCTGAACCGATCGCTATGAAATTTGGTACGCAGATAGCCTATGGTATGGAGAAGGACACGGACTACTTTTTTCCTCGGGAACGCGGGTGAAACGGCGGGGTGTAAGCTAGTATTTTATAAAACCTGCACGAGGGGAAAGCTAGTCCACAATAATAATGGAAATATCAAGTACGCAGGTAATAATTGTGCGTCTACAACAACCTGCATACTCTGAATTGTATATCATATACAGGGCTATTTTTAAAACAGTGGCAGTGCTTTAGGGGATGGAAGTACTCATCAATATGAACAACTTTTACAATGGGACCAACTCTGAAATGAGGAAAAAAAAAAACTTTTCATACAAAAGATCAACCTTGCTTTTTTTTTCACATTTCAGTGTTGGAAAAATAATCCTGTATGTATATATAGTTTAAGTGTACAGTTACTTATGTTACTGACTGTACCTTCAACCAGTAGGCTAAAGGTCTTTGTCAATACTAGTATGATCTTGTTTTATTATATGCTAGCCTTTCGCCCGCGGCTTCATTCGCGCAGACTTTACAACCGTAGTCCGTCCGTCGGTCTGTCTGTCCATCTATCACCAGGCTGTATCTCATGAATCGTAATAGTTAGACAGTTGAAATTTTCACTGATGATATATTTATATTGTCGCTATAACAACAAATACTAAAAAATAGAATAAAATAAATATTTAAGGGGGCTCCCATACAACAGACATGATTTTTTTGCCGTTTTTATAGATAATGGTACGGAACCCTTCGTGCTCGAGTCTGACTCGTACTTGACCGGTTTTTTTTAAATATTAAAGTAGAAAGTATGGATTACCAAACTATTGAACAATGTTATCATAATAAATTATAACAATATATAATAAAGGAATAGAGTTCTTTGTTTGTTTGTTTCTTTCTTTATTTCTTTGTTTAAATGCACTAATCTTTGGAACTACCAGTCGGATTTGAAAAAATATTATTGCATTTGATAGCCCAATTCTTGAGGAAGGTTATAGGCTACTTTTTATCCCGGGAATGCGGGTGAAACCGCGGGGAACAGCTATATAACAAAATAAAATAGTTACCCTCTTTTTTTTTTTGGAGCGGACTAGAAAGTGGTGGTTCCAGGGGACCATCTTCCACCCTTACGCGGACTATACGGCGAACGCTGAGGGCTCTCAGCCGTGACTTAAAACTAAATAAATTTAGGGCAACGGTAGCCTGAGGGTGCCCCCTGTGAGGCTCGACCTCGGCTCAGGACGTTGCCAGGGGAATAGGGGAGGACTTAGCATGCAAATAAAATATATTATTTGGGGATCGGTCGGATTGCTTAATAGGCAGCTCGGGCCGCGTTTAAACGGGACGAGACTAGGAGGGACGTCGCGACGGTCCTCACCGGCGAGGACGAAATCTGGGTTGTCGGTTGCGCATTTGAATCTGTTTACGGGCTTCGTCAGCCTCGATCTGAGCTACGGTGGTGGCATCGTCTGGTTCGCTGAGGGCGAACCTAGGCCTACGGTTGCGGGAGATGAGGGATGGGGTGTAAGTGACGGTCTGCACGATAAGTGGATTCGCGTGGTGTGCTGCGGCGTCAAAATATCGGCGTGAGGCGCGTTTTATAAATTGCTTTATGGTGGGGAGACCTAAGTCAAGGTGGAGGTTTTCATTACGCATGTACCACGGGGTGCCCGTGGCTTTGCGCATGAATATGTTCTGAATCACCTGAAGGGTGTGGAGGTGTTTAGGAGCAGCGTGAGCGAACACGGTACTCGCATATGTCATGACGGGACGGATACACGCGGTATAGAGTCTAACCTTGCTTTTTTGGGCAAGTTTAGACCGGGCGTTGATGAGGAAGTGGAGTCGTCCTGCCACAAAGGAGGCGCGCGCGCGGACCTTCTTTATGTATGCAGCGAAGGATAGGCGATCATCGAGAGTCACACCGAGATATTTGGCTTGCCTTTCCCATGGGATCGGCTCGCCGAATAGTGTGACTGGCTTGGGAGCGGGAGGGCGTCTTTTTCGGTCGGTTCTATAAAAGAGAACCACCTAACTTTTGGAGGGGTTGATCTCTATTCTCCATTTCCGAAACCATGCGCCTAGGGCGTTGGCTGCGGTCTGGAGTTTTTTGGAGATCGCGGGCGGGCTTCTGCCTGAGCAGTATACGGCAGTGTCGTCTGCAAAGAGGGCGAACTGCGTATTCGTGACTTTAGGGATGTCGCTCGTGTAGAGCGTGAATAGTAAGGGAGATAGTACTGAGCCCTGAGGGACACCGGCACTAATGGGGTGAGGGGAGGACAGGACGCCTTCAACCCGATATCGGATATCATACTCAAGAAAGCTGAAATACAAATTTATAGATTGAGCTATATGGGCTGATTGATTGGTGAAGGTCGGGGTGGGAAGTGGGGGTGAGGGGCGAGGGGTGTTGATGGGGGGCGCGAGGGTTAAGGGAGAGTGAGGGGTGAGGGATTTTTATTTTGAGAACGCAGGTGAAGCCACGGGGGACAGCTATTTATAATATATGCCGATAACATGAATGCCCAGTGCATTGACTAAGAGCTTTGTAGTTACTTACAACATTTTGTTTTTTCCTTAAACATCTGTCACAAACAATTTAACGTTGTTTACATGGATGCATCATACATTAATTTAAACCGAAATAAACGTAATCTTTTTTTTTTATACTACATAGTCGGCATACAAGCATACTTACGCCCCGCCTGATGGTAAGCGTTTACCGTAGCCTATGAACGCTTGCAACACCAGGGGTATCAATCACGCGTTGCCGACCCTTCCCCGCGCAGGAACACAACTATAAGTTATTTGGCTGCGGTATTCTGTAAGGTGGAGGTACTTCCCCAGTCGAGCTGCTGTTTGAGCGACATATCGCTATGCTCTACCTCTCTTATATCTATCATAGGGTTGTCGTACGTCCCGGTACCTACGCTGGTCCCGGTTTGAAGTGTGACGTCCCGGTGTCCCAGCCACTACGGAAAAAGTACCGTTTTGAAAACTACATATTATACAGTCCGGTGGCGGATTTATGATTTTGAAAACTAATAATATAAATAATTATATTCTTATCACTTTATTAACTGGTTAAATATGTACAGAGATAGCGCGGATTTTACTTTTTAAAAATTACATCATCCAAATGCTGTCCATTTAGGCGCACACACTGTTGGAAACGTTCCACCGTATGACGGGCCACGCGCTGCAACAGGCTCGGTTGAATTTGCGTCACCGGACACCCTGTAGTTTGTCGGTAAGGACCAGGACTAGGTTAATAAGCATGCATGTACTACGTACAAATATAAGCGTACAGTTTCACAGCCAGTCCAGAAAAATAAAAAAAAACCTGTGTGAGGTAGCCGTATCCTGCTGGAATACGGATTATTTAATTTTGCTTCAATTGTCTCGTTCAACGTCCCCATCTTTATGCAACCCTAATCTATCTACCTATACAAGTAAATAGAAAAAATTCGGTGTCTGTTTGTAATAAGTAAGTATATGTAGAGTAATTTCCGTCAGTAATTGGTATCCGCTGTCTATGGTATTTATATTATAGACTATAATAATAAGGCTTAAGGAAAACAGGTTTTATGATTTAGCATAAAACCACAAGCTTAGCTACAAATTTAATTCTATCAAGTAGTTGTTGACTCGATTCAAGTCAGTAACATTGATATTTTTTGTGATTTAAAAGAAAATGTTAAGGCTCTTTATTTGTGTGTTGATTGGTGAGTCAAATTAAATTATTTATTGTAAAAAATCTTAATATATATATTTCTTGTGTGCGTGTGTATGTGACTGAACTCCTCCTAAACGGCTGGACCGATTTGAATTAAATTTTGTGTGTATATATGAGTGGGTCCCTGGATGGTTTGAAAATACAATTGGACCCGGTAGATGGCGTCGTAATCGAGTTTGGACAGGACAACGTCTGTTGGGACAGCTAGTATATATATAAAATTTGGTAATTTTTAGCGGTTGAGAGCCCTCATAGCGGTTGAGAGCCCTCATAGCGGTTGAGAGCCCTCAGCGCTCGCCGCAAAGTCCGCGTAAGGGTGGAAGATGGTCCCCTGGACCCACCACCTTCTGTTCCTGCAAAAAAAAAAAAATTAGTTACTGTGTATACTTTTAAGTGAATATCTTTGTATTGTTTTAGTTGGATTCTCATCATCGGGTCAAGCGAATGAGGACGAGTACGTACTTTTTTTTTCTTTTTATTCAATGTCCGAAGACTTACAAGTTACTAGCATGCAGACCCACCACATAATCTATATAAATAAAAATGAATGGCAAAATGTGTTGCTAAGCGCAAAACTCGAGAACGGGTGGACCAATTACGATAAGTATTTTTTTAAATACTCGTTGAAGTCTGAAGAAGGTTCTTATGAAGAGAAAAATTTAAAAAGTTGCCAGAAAAATTGGAAAATTCGGGAAAAACTGAAAGTATGGGATTTTTGTATGAGCTCAAGATTCCGATATTTTTGCGTTAGATAGCCAGTTTATTGAGGTATAACCTTCCTCAATAAACTGGCTATCTGGCTACTTTTTTTCTTGGAAACGCAGGTGAAGCCGCGGGAGACAGCTAGTTATACATATATGTAGTAATAGGTAGTCCATCCTAAAGTTAGTTATTACCTATTTTTTGGAGAAGATTAAGCTGAGTAAAGTATTGAGAATGAATCAGAACAATTATTAGCGCTCGTGGCGTAGCCTGATTAGCCGTTCTTAACCGATCGGCAAAGTTAAGCAACGTCCAGTCTGGCCGGTACCTGGATGGGTGACCGCCTAGTGGTATTTCATCTTGAGCGTTTCCGTGCTTCGGAAGGCAATGAAGCCGATGGTCCCGGTTATCACTTAATTGTGATGGTCGTTAAGCTAGTTGGAGACCTTCTTGGTGGCTTGACAACTCCAACAGTAGGTTGACCACTAGCCTACCTCCACCAATCCGCAGTGGGCACGCGTGGTGGAGTATTTGCCCATTCCCCTTCCACCCTTATTCGTTAAAGGAGGCCTGTGCTCAGCAGTGGGCAGATATAGGTTGTTATTTATTATTGATGGGGAGATCCTTAAAACAGTTGGGAACTTTATTATAATATATTGTTATTGCCATAGGTAAAGTAGGAATCCTAATCCTAACTAATATTATAAATGCGCATGTGAGTTTGTTTGTTTATTTTTTGGTTTGATTATTCCTAAGTCGCTGACCAGATCGTGATGAAATTTGGTACGCAGATAGCCTATGGTATGGAGAAGAACATGGGGTACTTTTATTCTAAGGACCGCGGGTGAAACCGGAGGGGACAGCTAGTTATTTTTATAAAGTTGTAATGTACAATTTGGAATTCTTAACTTGAATTTATGTCATTTTTTTTTTCACCATGTTCCGATACATTAATCTATGGTACAGTTGATTCCAAAAAGTATTTTCAGTATTTCAGACAAATGCAAGTTACCACCCTACCCTCGCCATGGGAGCTACGTGGTGAAAGACGTGGCAGATCCGAAGCCAGGACAAAGTTACGATAGAATCCTCATGAATGTTACCTGTGACCCTGGGTATAGTCTGGTGGGGGAAGAGCATTTATCATGTCTCGGGGGTCAGTTGTCTGACGAGATACCTCTGTGTGTTCGTAAGTTGGATTTGCATTTTTAACCGACTTCAAAAAAGGATGAGGTTCTATGTTCGTAATTTTTTTATGTATGTATGTACCGATTTCACGGAAACGGCGTAACCGATTTGGATGGTTAAAACGGTAGATCCCAAGGAACTCCTATACATCACTAGACGCCGGGAAAATTTCCACCCGTACGTTGTAGACATCCCAAACATACAGACAACAACAAAGCACAGAACAAAGAACAGCAAAGGAGTGGAACTTGCTCCCGGCGTCTTTGTTTCCTGACTCCTACAATCTAGAGACTTTCAAGGCCAGAGTGAATTGGTTTCTTCTGGGTAAGCGTGCTCCATCTTAGGCTTCGTCTTAGTCTTTCGACGGGTCAGAAGCCAAACGCAAGCCCATTCAATGTTAAAAAATAAAAATACATCGCTATTCCATAATTTTTAGTGTAGTAGTTAGTAGTTGGTTTATTTTTTGTTAATTTCCACAGGAAATTGTGAAGATGGCAACCATTCAAATGTAGTGTCATGCAGTAATGAGACAACATGCATTCTAAAAGATTACATCAAACTTAGTGAAGCTGTGACATTTCGATCACTACCTAACATTGACGAAAATAACTGTAAGTATTTTACTCTATTAAAACCAGGGTTGCCACCTTTTGAGGAAAAAATCGAGACAATCGGATGGTTATCTATCAGAGACGGATTTCAGTCCAATTTAGGCCATCAAAAAGACTGCAGGAAATAATAGACGCGGGACGATATCATCGAAATCGGGACTGTTGCGGCAGAATCGGGACGGGTGGCAACCCTGATTAAAACCATGATATAGAAAAGGCAAGGCGATGATAGCTCAGTGGTAATGAGAATGAAAGCCGCGGCGAAGGAATCCTACAATGACCTTGAACGTTGAACATCGTATGGAAACCATAGTACGGTGGTACGGTGGTAAGACAACATTATCAGAGTTAAAAAAAATATAAAACATGTAATCTTGCTGAGTTTCTTGTCGATTATTCGCAGTGGAAGGCCGACTTCCGAACCGGTGGTAGCTTAAGTAGCTTCGATGTTCATAAGTGGCCTCTTAGGGCCTAAAGTGAATAAATGGCTTTGACTTTGACGGTACATTGTAGTACCCGCCTGGCTGGCTACCACATTCAAGTTGAAAAGCTGTCGCTAAATACCTAGCTAGGCTGTATGTGCTTACCAATTACCACCTTCGGCCACATCATCACTTACGATAGTGAGATTAAGATAAAAAAAAGTAATAAAAATATATATATACAGTGGTAGAGTATGTAGTTTCTAGTATATACCCATTTGTGGCCTATTGAAGTTTTGAGTCTAAAGTGGATTACTTTAGACTCAAAATTCAGACCAGCATTAAATGACAGCCTAGTTTCTTTCAATGAACAAGAAATAATGAAGAAAAAAAAACATTTAGCTCTAAACAACACAAAACAATTATAAAAAATTATCAACTGTTCCATATATAAGTTCAATACCTACTCGACCAAAATGTATGAAGCAACCATTTTATTTTACGCAATATCAGAGTTGGTCCTGTAATAAAAGTTGTTCATATTGATGAGTACTTCCAGCCGTGCAAGTATTGCCAGTGACAAAAAAATCACCCAGTATACATAGTTTTCTTGACATTTAAACCTATGTTAATTTTGATATCCTAGAATGAGTATTAAAAATATTATCCATTATTCCACAGACTGCGGTATCCCACCACTGGCCACCGTGAACATCATTGTCGGTGGACGATCCTCAAAGCCGAACGAGATGCCATGGCACACGGCCATCTACAAGAAGACCACCACACCATACATGCAGATATGTGGAGGGACAGTCGTCAGTACAAGCGTGGTTATATCAGGTACAGGGAGGGAGTTGGGTGTGGGCGATGAGAGCATAATAGGTGGTGAAGGAAAACATCGTGAGGATTGTGACACTACTTTGTAGTAGGTACCCGCCTGGTTGGCTTCCATATTCAAGTTGATAATCTGTCGCCAAGTACCTACTGGTATGTTCTGTTAGTTACACCAGAGAGTCAGTTGCCTTCTAGACTTTATAAATGTCTTGTGTAAGTACTTTTTCACACCAGTATTTTTTTAAAATAAACAATTAAGAAATAAAAGCTCTGTTAATGGTGTACATGTCATGGCAGCAAAACACCACGACTTAATATGGTACAGTATTACCAACGCTTCAAATCTGCCGATACTTAGGGAATCCTATACATCTCTATCTAGATTAAAATAAATATGATTTTAAAAATATTTTACTGCTCTTAGCTGCTCATTGTTTCTGGAGCGACGTGGATAAGAAACAACCGGCAAAAAACTATGCAGTTGCTGTGGGTAAACTGTATAGGCCTTGGAATGACCCTAAAGATGTTAATGCGCAGAAGTCTGATGTGAGTATATTTAGAAATATTTAATCATAAGTGTTGCTGATGTTTTACTTATTGTATTCACACCCACCGAGCTTTTTTATTTTATGAGCAGCTACAACATATTCAAGATATTATTATAAAAAGACGTTAACAAGCAAAGTAAATGCACAACCTGTTATCACCATTATATATTTTGTCTTCTGCTTCATCAAGCTGCTGATCTTTTTTTGTTTGTTTTGTACTTTTTTTTTATATTGTAATCTGCTTGTTGTGATATTTATTTTACTTCTGTAATGTTGTGTGAATGCCCAAATAAATGTTTTCTTTCTTTCTTTTTACTGGATGGCTTACATCTATTATATGCAACCATAAAGTACTACCGAATAAAAAAAAAAATCATAGACAGCAAATAGTTGAATGTAGTATAACCACAGCTTTAAACTAAAAAGAAATGTAGTTATAAGAATTGTCATTATTCAGTAAAATAAAGACGTTTTTTAAAGTTTTTTTTTTTTTCAATTTTCAAAGGTAAAAGACATCAATATACCACTTCGCTTTCAAGGCAGCGCTACGAACTTCCAAGATGACTTAGCAGTGATTATTGTTCAATCACCTTTCACCTTTAACTATCAAATTAAGCCTATCTGTCTCGATTTCAATCATGAATTGGATGACAAGCAACTAAACATTGGTCAATATGGGAAGGTGAGTAAAGGGCCGTAGTTGGGGTGGGGCAAAAATGGTTTCATTTTAAGTTACACAAAATATTATGATTTAAGGTTGCAGGCTGGGGTCTTACAGCGGAAGACGGTGGGGCGTCACCGGTACTCAAAGTTGTAGAAATTCCTTTTATTGACATAGAAGAATGCTTGGCAGAAACTCCCATTGCTTTCCAATGTTATATCACCAGCGATAAGTTTTGTGCGGGATACACCAATGGTATGGCTTATTTAATATTTTATTATTGTTAAGTTTTTACTACAACGTTGTAATTACATTGCATTTATAAGTACATGTGAATTTAACTATTAATCAGAAATTACATCTTAGCAACCTTCGATAAAATTAGTTAAATATAAAAACTCATTTATTCAGTTTAGGCCCTTCTAAGGTAGTTTAAATACATTCATGTATCAAAATGTTAAAATCAAAGAATTTTTCAATTTTAATTTAAAATTAATTTACACACTGGCCATGGGCTCGATTCCTACACAGGACATACATTTATGTACATATATATATATATCTGTTTGTTTGAGAGGGTTATGAGTATGAGTGTATAAATATAGGTAGGCTGTGTATGAAGAATATCCAAGTCTATTTTCTTATTATTATATTTTATTACAGGCACAGCAGTATGCAAAGGTGACAGCGGTGGTGGTCTGGCATTCGCAGAACCTGTTAATTTTGTGACACGATACTTCCTGCGAGGAGTGGTCTCCACAGCACCCAGGAATGACCATCTCTGCAATGCTTACGACAGGACTACGTTCACCCAAATTGTAAAACATGAGCGTTTTATTAAGAAGTATTTGATACAAGAATAGTGTTGCCTATTTAAAAGAATAATTATATTTTTTTCAAATTCTCACAATTTTGTTAGTGATAAAGAGTTTATAAATATAAACACGTCTATCCTTATACTGTAGATCTTAATTGGTAAAGTCGTAACCTTTTTGCCCGAAAGGCATCCTGAATTCGTCTCTGTAACAAAAGGCCAATACTACAATGGTGCAATCTTGGATGTCTATGATAATAAATTAATTTTATTATTCAAACTTCAAAAAAGGAGGAGGTTTTCAATTCGTCGGAATCTTTTTTATTTATTTATCAGATTACCTCATTCAGTTTCTGAACGAGTCATATTCTTTACTTTTCTATACTGCGCGTTATTTTCCCGCGCAGTATTGCTTAGAGTGCGTGCCACCACTGAAGTCCGATGGAATTAATGAAAATGGATCTTATTTCTTCAATGATAGAGGTGGACCTATCGGACTTCAGTGGTGGCGCGGACTCTACGTCACATACCACCCTTGCTTGATATGAGTTGTTTGACTTGACTTGACTGACTGACATATCAGTATCTTTATATTAGTCGAGAGGGATGTACGCATCTTAGTGAAAATTTACGAAAGAGTTCGCGAAGTCTTTTTGTAGTTTTATTTATCAGTGGTAGAAATAAGATATAATAAGGAATTCGGGGAGGAATGGAAGTAAGCTTTACAATTATTTATTATGACTTAGAATTATGATAAATTTGTACCGGTTGTATATTTTGAGATGGTTTTTTTAACTTTCTTAGTTTTGGCAAGCTGAACCACTTTTACTATGGGACCGACTGAAATTTCGAAAAAGTCCACAAATGTGTTTTTTTTGCATTCATGGCTTTCGAAAGGAAGCTTTCTCAAAATATCATCCCAGTAAATATGTATTGTTACTTACCGTTGTTTTTTAGGGTTCCGTAGCCAAATGGTTTTTTTTTTTTTGGACTGGAACAGGAAGGTGGTGGGTCCAGGGGACCTTCTTCCACCGTTACGCGGACTTTTGCGGTGAGCGCTGAGGGCTCTCAACCGCTACTTAAAACTAAAACTAAATAAATTTAGGGCAACGGTAGCCTGAGGGTGCCCCCTGTGGGGCTCGACCTCGGCTCAGGACGTTGCCTGGGGAGTGAGGGAGGACTTAGCATGCAAATAAAATA
Organism: Tetheella fluctuosa; assembly: GCA_951216915.1. Classification (NCBI taxonomy): domain Eukaryota; kingdom Metazoa; phylum Arthropoda; class Insecta; order Lepidoptera; family Drepanidae; genus Tetheella; species Tetheella fluctuosa. The sequence goes on along the minus strand of OX578242.1, from coordinate 4,206,590 downwards.
TATTATTTGGGGATCGGTCGGATTGCTAATATGCAGCTCGGGCCGCTTAATCGGGACGAGACTGGGAAGGACGTCGCGACGGTCCTCGCCGGCGAGGACGAAATCTAGGCTGACGTTTGCGCATCTGTATCTGTTTGCGGGCTTCTTCAGCCTCGATCTGTGCTAGGGTTATGGCATCGTCTGGTTCGCTGAGGGCGAACCTAGGCCTACGGATGCGGGAGATAAGGGACGGGGTGTATGTGATAGTGTTGATTATCAAGGGATTCGCGTGATGCACTGCGGTATCAAAATATCGGCGCGAGGCGCGTTTCATGAATTGTTTCATGGTGGGGAGACCTAAGTCAAGGTGGAGGTTTTCATTGCGCATGTACCACGGGGCGCCCGTGGCTTTGCGCATGAAGCGGTTTTGAATCACCTGAAGGGTGTGGAGATGTTTGGGAGCAGCGTGAGCGAACACGGTGCTCGCATACGTCATGACTGATAGCCAAATGGCAAAAAACGGAACCCTTATAGATTCGTCATGTCTGTCTGTCTGTCTGTGGTAAAATGTGTGTCCCCCCCCCCCTATAACTCCTAAAACAACAGAATGATAAAACTAAAAAAAATATATGATGTACATTACCATGCAAACTTTCACCGCAAATTAGTTTGAACGAGATCTAATTAGTAGTTTTTTTTTTAATACGTCATAAATCGTAAACCGCAATTTACCTTTCATTCAATCAACTCAAATATAAAAAAAAAAAAAAAAAATTGGCAAAAAGCAAGGTAAAATAAAAAAAATTAAAGGTTGTCCCCATACATACATAGTTACGCCAATTAATAAAGACCTCTGGGTTGTATGGGCGCTCATACAATTTAGAGGTCTAGCTTAATTGGCACAACCTCAAATAAGGTAAATAAATAAAATTGTGCATTTCCCTTGATGGACGAACAATGGACGAAGTTTGTACGGAACCCTCGGTGCGCGAGTCCGACTCGCACTTGGCCGGTTTTTTACATTCATTCAGTACAAGGATTTAATGGAAAAAAGCCAACATTGTCAGATTGTCCAAAAATAAAACAAAATACTAAATATATGAAAAATGTAACCTTACTGAGTTTCTTGCCGGTTCTTCTCAGTTGAAGACGACTTCCGAATCGGTGGTAGCTTCAGTAGTTTCGACGTTCATAAGTGCCCTTTTAGCACGGAATAGGTAAATACCTATTCCGTGCCTTTTAGGGCCTAAACTGAATAAATGGCTTTGACTTTGACAAGATTTTTAGTTTTTTAGATTTTTTAGTTAGGATTTGTGAAAATAACACAAGGAAATTCAAAAAGTTCATCAAACGGAATCTTACTTCAGATTTAAAAATAACAAAAACCTTTATTGTGTAAATATACACACCATAAACAAAAACGTATTCCGAAAAATTGAAAAAAAAGTTAACGTAAAAATCCAGCCAGTACAATAAAGTACAGCTCCGTAAATTTTTAAATTACTTTTAGAACATGTTTTTTTATCAATTAAAATTATGATGTAAATAGAACCTTTTATTTTATTTTTTTCTTCTAACTGGCCAAGCATTACCTATGCATATTATTCACAATACTTGACAAACGCGGGCGGAAATTAGTCTCTTACCTAAATCAATTCGAATCTCTAGAACTTGTCTTTGTTGTATGATGGATGGGGTGAAAGACCGGAACGAAATGCCTTATTTGCCTGCAGTTGTATGAATTTTACATAAGGCACGCGGTCGCTCCCTAGGGACGGAACAACTGTTACGTGCACGATATGATTATACCTATTTATTATTTTGTACTGCTGGCAATGGGTGTGACTGTACTGTACTAGTTTTTCCGCGCAGTTTCTACCGCGGTCCAAGTATAAATCGGTTATACTGCTATCGGGGCGGAGACAAATCCAACGAATCAAAGATCGTAAAAATCCGTGCAGCTGTTCTTGAGTTACCTATAAATGGTGTAAATAAATTAGACTTTGTTTTATATACACTAGATATCAATTATCTAGTTTCTATAGTACAAGCTATACTTAGTTTGGGATCAGATGGCCGTGTGTGTGGAGTGTCCAAGGATATTTTATGGCGCTGTGAGAGCAAACATGCGTTTCTTTGATTCAGTTGTATTTAAAGAAAACGAAATAGTTTTAGTTCGGAAAAAATGTAGACTTGAAAAGATTTGCAACAGGAAAACTATAGATCGCGAAACGCGGGTAAAGCCACGGGGTAGAAGCTAGTGTCTAAAATGAATCCTTTCTCAAGGTTCCTTTTTTTCGGTCGAGTTAAAAAAAAATTGGCTACTGACGGCTCAATCAGCATTAAAAAAAAATGACCCAATTCCCTAATGATCATCGTTTTTGATGTACCCGCGGTGAAATGTAGGCCAAAGCTGTCATGATGTTTAACATAGCTAATCGACAATTTACTATTGAATAGAGTCGTATGATATTAAAAAAAAACACATACGCGTTGTATAAAAACCTCTTCCTTCGTAGATTAAAATTAGTTCGCAAGTATCTGGTGGATTTTTTATATTGAGTGTATTTTGAAGTTAAATGGAAATAAAAAAAATAAATACGACAGAATCACCACGCTCCATTTTTGGTAAAAAAAATATAAAGTACCGGCGTTCTCTACCTATGCTCTCTACACAGTTAGATGCAATAAAAAAAAGTACCAAGGTATCCAATTTTAGTGGACTCCACTATTATTGCATATTGTTTTTTTTTTATATATATTAAAAAGTTAGCTAGATACATGAGGTAACTTTGTTGAAATCACGATTTGTCGATAATTCAAATTCATGTTCTATGTTGCCAGTTTGACGTAATTTTGTATTTTATAAAGTTCGCGCCTTTTTTCCATTCAGACTGAAAAATGAGGGGGAAATCCAGTAAGACTTCAAAAATTGCTGCTTGGATACTCGTTACTGTCAATTTTCTATGCATGGTAAGTATTTTAAGAATAAAAAGTATTTTATACCTGTCTCCGGGTTTCAAGCTACCCTTCAGTAAGTTTTCATCAAAAATGCTTTCGTACTTTACCCGTGAGAATATTGCAAGCAGTTCCACTTTACTTTGACTTTGATAGTATTAGTAAGGATTAATTTTAAGAGTCGTATCATTGTCTGGTGAAACCGTGGGAAACAATTGGTCTTTTAAATGATAAACGCAAAAATGAGTCTTGTCTGTTTCCACGACTGAATTTATGGGAATCGACAGAGGGGAAACTGGCGGGAATGCGGGTAAAACCGCGGAGCACGCTCGTCCCACAAACTTATTCTAAATGCGAACATTTAGATTTTTTTATCGGGAAAACAAAGAGATCTCGACGCGAGTAAAATCACGGGGCAAGACTAGTGATAAATAAAACTCAATGTACACGACCTTACATCTAGTTATTATTGCCAAGGTTCCCCATAAGGTCGTCAGAGCTCCAGTTTCAATGCCATAAGTACATAAGTACCGATTAACTCACCTTGACATCCAAGGATTTGGAGACCTTGAGATTCTAACATACCTACCTATTCGGTGGTAAACGTAAGTTATTATTTCTGCTGATGACTTTACCATCTGATGGTAAATGCCACCGCCTAATACCAGCTCGAAATTGAAGAGCTCTTTTTACGTCTTTTGTGAGGACTCGTAGCGCTCAGTAAAAAATGGGGCAGCTTATACCAAATCCCAATGGTTATAAATGTTTTTTTTAGTCGTTGGCAATACTTGCAGGGGTGGAAGTACTCATCAATATGAACAACTTTTACTATGGGACTAGCTGTGAAATCACAAAAAAATATAAAAGTTCAATACCTACTCGACCAAAATGTATGAGGCAATGCATGAGGTATGAGATGTTGGGTAGCGGTACGTTACGTATGTAGTATGTAAATATTTTTTTTTTTATGTAAGTAAAATAATATAATAAAATAATAATAATATACATATATGGAATAATAGTGAGTTATACATATGAAGAGGTTTGAAGATCAAAATCAAACGTCCAGTCTCTTTCATTTATAATAGTATATTGCGTGTTCACAATGATAACAAGTAGTTAACACAAAAGACCAAGTTTGAATTGCCCAAACAAACAAGTGCGCGCATCAATCTCGACATATTGTAATTCCCCCTTCTGCGCATGTCTGTTAGGGTTGCCATTGCAACACTTTTTCCTGCCATGTGAACTGTGGCTAGACGCCACACCACCCCCCCACGGAGAAAAATAAAATATGCAGAATACAAAATAAAAATAATAATGATATCTCAGTAAGAAAAAGGAAATACAACAGCTCAGTCACAGGTTAAAAGGCATTTTAAATCGTACGTTACGACCCGAACGCGTGGTGTATTTAGGTTGTGAGGGAGCTGGACTAGCAGTAGGAGTGGAAACTGTAAGTGAAGGGTCAGTAGGAACAGGATTAACGGGCATAACAGGGGCTGCGGTAGTTGTAGTAGGAGCCGTATCTGGAACCCGAGAGACTGGTGAGTTGGAGAACTCGTCGTACCCGTTGATATATGCCGGCTTAACGCGGTCAATACTGACCTGCACGTTCTTGTCGCCAATGGCGATTGTCATGGTTTTGTCCCTCCTAGATACAACCTTATAGGGACCCGTATAAGGAGGTTTTAGTGATGGCCTGATAGTGTCATCACGCAGGAAAACGTGACTTGTCGTTGCCAAATCTTTATGAATAAAATGAGCCTTCGTTCCATGACGTGATGTAGGAGTAGGCTGTAGTTGGGACATGAAACTTCTCAACTGAGTAATGAAACCTGACACGTCAGTGTTGGAACTAGAAGGTGTAATAAACTCGCCGGGCAGGCACAGAGGTTCTCCGTATACAAGCTCGGCAGGCGAAGATTGTAAATCCTCTTTAAGAGAGGCGCGCATGCCAAGAAGCACCACCGGCAAGGCTTTGTACCACGTTTCTTGGTGACACATCAGAGCCGCTTTCAGTTGGCGATGCATGCGCTCGACCAAGCCATTCGCACAAGGGTGGTAACTCGTGGTACGAACGCGCTTGGCCGAACAAAGCTGCATAAGAGCCTGAAAGAGTGCGGACTCAAATTGCCGGCCCTGATCTGTCGTGACCAAGGACGGGACACCAAATCGTGCGATCCAGCCACTGAAAAATGTTTCAGCTACTTCCTCCGCCGTGATACCCACCATTGGCCAAGCTTCAGGCCACCGAGAAAATCTGTCCACAGCTGTTAAACAGTAATGGTAACCTTTGCTGTATGGAAGTGGGCCAATGATGTCTAGGTGCACGTGACGGAAACGCTTACTGGGTGTGGCAAATGTTCCAAGGGGCGAGTTAGTGTGCCTAGTAATCTTGCTACGTTGGCAAGCAAGGCAAACTCGAGCCCAGTTGCGGCAATCCCTTTGGATATTAGGCCACACAAAACGTTGCGATACTAATTTTGCAGAAATTCGAGCGCTTGGGTGGCTAAGATTGTGAATCTTATCGAACACCGTGCGACGGAATTTTGGTGTGACGAACGGTCGGGATTTTCCGGTAGATGTGTCGCAATATAGTACGATATCTGTCCCAGGAATGTTAACTTTGTTTAGTTTGAGGGACGAGTCACTCATTCTGTTGCGTAGTTCTTCATTTTCCACCTGATCTTCGGCGAGTGCAACAAAGTTATCTTCGAGGCTTATGGTTTCGATGCGAGACATAGTGTCCGCGACTACGTTGTCCTTCCCACTGATATGGACGATATCAGTCGTAAATTGTGAGATGAACGATAACTGGTTGAGTTGGGATGGAGGTAACTTTTCACGACGCTGTGAGAACGCATAAACCAGGGGTTTATGATCAGTGTATATCCTCACATGTTGGGCCTCCAAAACGTGTCGAAAATGTTGAACAGCCTCGTAGACGGCGAGTAATTCTCGGTAATAGGCCGGCCAGGTGGATTGCTTGTTGGTAAGCTTTTTACTAAAGAATGCAAGAGGCTGCCAATCATCTTCGACACGCTGTTGGAGGCATGCTCCAACATGGGTGGAAGAAGCATCTGTGAAAAGTCCCAGAGCTGCAGTAGTATTTGGATGGGCCAAAACGGTAGTATTGGCCAAGTGCTCCTTGCATGTTTGGAAAGCCAATTCCAAGTTCGGCGTCCAAGGAACGGGTTTTGCGCCCTTAAGTTGAGTAGAAGCCAGCATATCTATGAGGGGAGCTTGAAGCTCAGCCGCGTTAGGCAGAAATCGGCGATAAAAGTTTATCATGCCTAAAAATCTGCGCAACCCCTCCACTGTCTTAGGCAAGGGGTAATTCTTTAGGGCCTCGATACGTTCCTGTGGTGGACTAGTGCCATCTTTGGTAATCCGGTGGCCTAAGAAAGTTACTTCCTCGGCGCCGAAGACACACTTCGAGGAATTAACTACGACGCCATATTTGGATAGACGTTGAAAGAGGGCACGGAGATGCTGCGTGTGCTCCTCGATAGAGCGAGAGAACACCAAGATATCGTCCACATAGGGAAAACAATAATCGAGGCCACGTACTACCTCGTCCATAAACCTTTGAAAGGTTTGACCCGCATTTCGTAGCCCGAACGTCATATAAGGGAATTCATATAATCCGAACGGCGTGATTATTGCGGTCTTGGCTATATCCTCGGGGCTAACCGGTATTTGTTGATAAGCCTTGACCAGGTCTACCGTAGAAAAAACCGTAGATCCAGCCAAGTCCTGGCTAAAGTCCCCTATATGACGCACGGGATAACGATCGGGGATCGTGCGTGCGTTTAAGGCGCGGTAATCCCCACAGGGGCGCCAGCCGTCTTGGCCCTTCCTTGCCATGTGTAATGGCGAGGACCATGGACTGTTCGAAGGTCGCGCCGTCCCAGAAGTGACCATGTCTTGGAACTCCTTCTTGGCTGCCTGCAGTTGTTGAGAAGCGAGGCGGCGTGGGCGACATGCAACCGGTGGGCCATCTGTGGTGATAATATGGTGCACCGTCGAGTGTTTGATTATCCGGTGGACACCAGGAGGTCGCGTTATATCCGGGAACTCCTCCAAGATTTTTATAAATGGCGAATCTCCAGCAACGATTGTCTTTACACTGGCCTGTGTAACTTGTGCAATGGTAGCACGCGTGGAGAGGCTCGTGGTGCCATCTATCAGCTTCCTGTTACGGCAGTCTGGTAAAAGGTGGTAATGAGCCAAAAAATCTGAACCAATTATAGGTGTGCCCACGTCTGCGATGATGAAGTTCCATCTAAAAACGCGGCGCAATCCGAGATTCAATTGAAGAGAAATGGCGCCGTAAGTTTTTATAGCACTTCCGTTCGCCGCGCGGACGTCAAATTCAGTAGGGTTGTAACGACCCTTAAGGAGTTGACGTGGGTAACAGCAAATATCTGAACCCGTGTCGATCAAGTATCGAATGTTGGACCCAGAGTCTACAACAAATAAACGACGGCTGCAATGATCATCACAGTCAGATGCCGCCACTACTGACTGCTGTTGATGTTTCCCTGCTGGTCAGGCTTCCAGCTACAAGGTCGTATGCACTTCTGTGCTTTCGTAGCAAACTTTTTGTGATACCAACAGAGGCGCGCGGACTGAGATGAAGATCTAGAATTCGAACGCGAACGCGAGTTGGACTTGGTACGTCGAGATGAGCGCCCGGCGGTAAGGGCGTCGACCTTTTTCGACAGCTCGAGCAGACAATTTTTTATACTGTCGAGTTCGATATGTGAAGGTGCAGACGCCGCGTGCACTGCCGTTGACGTTGAGGTCGAAGGGGTCTCGACAATAGCGTCAGCAATTTGAGCTACCTTATCTAGTGGCAAATCGAGTTGAGCCATAAGGATCCTTTGAACCTCTTGCGGCAGGCGGCGCATCCACAGTTCGCGCAATATGCCTTCATCTCCAACAGCCGTTCCAGCCAGCGAGCGAAGGTGGCGGAGGAAAGCAGACGGTTTCCTGTCCCCAAGTTGTTCTTCGCTCAATAGCTTCCTAACACGCTGCTCTTTCGAAGATGACAAACGGCGAATGAGCTCCTTTTTGAGGTGCTCGTATTTGTCGGTTTTCGGCGGATTTGCGATAACATCCTCCACCTCATCAGCCACTCGAGCATCCAGAACAGATAAAATGTGGCCATATTTAGTGGAATCCTGAGTGATTCCGCCTATCTCGAATTGAGCTTCGGCCTGTGCGAACCATAAATTTGGTTTGTCCTCCCAAAATTTACTTAATTTAATGGCTACACCACTAACATTTGAAGGCAAGGGATGTGTGGGAGACAAAAGTGTTAATTGCCTCTGCAGTTCCCTGACCTGCTGTTGTAGTTCCTCTTCCACAGACATGTTAATAATTTAAAGAAAACAGTCACCAAGTACCAAACAATAGTAGTTGGGGAAATAAAATCAAGCAAAAATAGATGAGGACACACAATAGGTATATACAATAAAATTATAATCCTTTGTTATAGCCACAGTAATAAAAAAAAACCTTAAACAATAGTTCTCATGCACAATAAACAGGTTTAATGTCAAATGCGCATAATATGTTGAAAAAAGGAATAAAAATCCTATAACCGATAGCTTATTATTATAACTGGGCAAGGAAAGTAAGTATTTACCCTATGCAGTTATAAAATGATGATAATAGGCTCAAAATCCAGATTAAGCTAATAAAATCAAAACAAGTCTTATAGGTGCACTAATGACAAAATAGTATTAGTATAATAGTGCAAGTGCATTATGTTAAGTATTTATATGGTATTAATAAATTTAAATACAAGTAGATGAAAACATGCAAGTAATAGTTGCATTATTCAGAGATAAATCTAAGTTATAGAGACAATATCAAACTTGACACTATACCTGACTGACAATCAAGTAATTTACTATATTTTAAAATTTACACTTAAGCTTCCAATTGGTAAGTAAGTTGTACTTCTGTTTCTATTTTAATAATGTAAATGCAGAAGAAATCAACAATTTAAGTACACAGGAAACTCAAAATGGTAAATTATAATTAACAAGTACTAGTGTTAGTACATAGTTATAGTAGAATTAAACAAAATAAAATAAAATAAAAAATCAATGAGGAATGTCATTAGGTAAATTTTAAAACCATAACTTCAATAAGATAATAAAGTTTGCAAGATTGTTATAACACTACAACAAAGTTATGATGCTAATGTTGAGTATATAGTTAGTTTTCAAACCGTGCACTTTCACCACAAAATTATAAAAAAAAAACTTAAATTTCTCACCGAGCGTCCGAAGAACATATACCTCACTAGTAAAGGCCTGAATCTCCAGATGGTATCCGCATGGCAGGCAATGGCCTGCAGTTGCAGGATAAGGGAGAACTCGTTGTGGTATCTCGCCAGGTATGCCCTCCAGGAATGGGGCAGCAGCAGCAATTACACCCATATATTCTCATAGGTATGTAGAGATGTTGCGGCATAGAGAGGTGTATGTGAGCACCAGTAGGATCTGATAAACTACTGCTTGCACCAGTAGGTAGGTAGGTACATGATGCTGTGCATGAAACTTGCAAGAAACTGTACAAAACTATACAATGTTCCAATATCGAGAGGTTCGAAGATGTTAAACACAGCAAATGCGTAGTTTTTGGTAAAACATTGTTTTCACCGCGCAAAAGAAAAGTTTTATTTTTCCGTTATGGCGGCAACAGGTAGTACTTGCATCGCACACAAGAGTTTGCAAACTACACTTTACAGCGAACGGGGTCACCACTGAAGAGGTTTGAAGATCAAAATCAAACGTCCAGTCTCTTTCATTTATAATAGTATATTGCGTGTTCACAATGATAACAAGTAGTTAACACAAAAGACCAAGTTTGAATTGCCCAAACAAACAAGTGCGCGCATCAATCTCGACATATTGTAATTCCCCCTTCTGCGCATGTCTGTTAGGGTTGCCATTGCAACACTTTTTCCTGCCATGTGAACTGTGGCTAGACGCCACACATACTTTAAAAATAAGATACTTCTATAGTTATGCATTCACGTTTTCAGACTACATAATTTGTTAATTACACCTAATGTTTTATATTTTATAGTTGTTCATAATGATTAGTACTTCCACCCCTACAAGTATTGCCAACGACTAAAAAATTACCTGTATATACAAGATGATTTTTGGTGATTGCGGTGAGCACGCTCGCGAAGGTTTTTGGCAAAAAAGAGTCGGTGAATGAGTCAGGACTTTTCTCTCGTCTCAACAATGCTCACCAATCGTCTCACTCATCGACGCCGAGCCCTAAGTTCTAGAAAGCTGTCATTTTGCACATTTCCCTTTACGAAGGAATATAGACAAATTATTCAAATTTCAACCCCTAAGGGGGTAAAATAGTTCGAAAAACTAGTTGATAAATAATTATGTTGACCCAAATTAGGAAGGGAATAAGATCAATAATATTTTTTATTTGTACAGGTAATTTGTGTGTTGCTGTTCACCTTTTCACTCTGGGTGATCGCATCATCATCATCGCTGTCCATTGTCATACAGAGTTTCGGAAGTTCAACTGTCAAGGTTGGTAACTATTGGTTTAAAATTGTTAAAGTAAAAAAATACTTACTAAAAAAATTTACTTATAAGTAGGTTTGTACTTACTATAGTAGAATAACTTTAAACTGACTGTGTATGTTGGTAGGTAGCACGTTGAGTTTAGCGAAAGAATTTGATATTCTGGAACACGTACTTTTCCTGACTTCAAAACAGTAAATGAATAAAATCCCAATCCCCATTTTAGGGACCCTAAAGCATTATATATACTATTAACCAAGCTTATTATACTACAATAATAAAAAAAAATACAATTAGATTTTTTGGAAAAGTAACAAAATAATTCCCAAAGTTATTTGAATGGGTAAAGTAAGAGAAAAATCATTTTTAATTTTAAATTTTATTCTCGATTTTTTTCTGACGTAATCAATCAATGAAAAATTTAAATAAAAATAAATTGTTCCATAGTATATCGTCTAGCTATTAGTTTAACATATCCTAAATAATATTATAAATGCGAAAGTGAGTTTGTTTGTTTGTTACCTTTTCACGCTTAAACCGCTGAACCGATCGCGATGAAATGTAGTATGCAGATAGCCTATGGTACGGAGAAGAACATAGGCTACTTCTTATCCCGGGAAAACATAAGATCCCTGGGGAACGCGGGGCGGAATCTAGTAACATATAAACAATACTAACAAAGACACGTGTTTTTGATCGATATCTGAAGATCTCAATAATTCACTAATGCTATAATACGATCGAGCCATGACATGCAACACCGATAGCAGAAAAGGGCTTGAAACATTCTAGAAGCGTTGTATAGATACAGAAATGACAATAAATAAATAGGCATTTCTATTATAGTATATTGATTTAAAATTGTATAATATTTTCGATCAAATTCAGTTATGATATACTAGATCTTCCCTGCGGTTTCACCCGCGTTCCCGAGGGATCTTATGTTTTCCGGGGATAAAAAGTAGCCTATGTCCGTGTCCATACCATAGGCTATCTGCATACCAAATTTCATCGCGATCGGTTCAGCGGTTTAAGCGTGAAAAGGTAACAAACATATACACAATATAGTTATGATTATTTTACGAGAAAATCGCTTTCGAATTTTAGTAAGTGTATGTATCAGGCTGATTTTTAGTCTTTGGCAATACTTGCAGGGTTGGAAGTAGGTACTCATCAATATGTACAACTTACACGATGGGATTCAACCTGTACCCTGATTGTAAAGAATTGACGTATGTAAACGCTTACTATCGAGTTTGCGTTTATTAAAATTTTGTATGGAGGAAATTAGTTCCATGTGTATTCCGCGAGAGGCGCTGTGCCAATTCCTATAGAGAAATAACGCAAATGTTATAGTAAGCGTTTACTAATGCCAATTCTTTACACTCAGGGTACTTGTGCAGGGTACAGATATCGCGTAAAATAAAACAGTTGCTTCATACATTTTGGTCGAATAGGTATTGAACTTTTGTATCGAACAGCTGATATTTTTTTGTGATTAAACAGTTAGCCCATAGTAAAAGTTGTTCATATTGATGAGTACTTCCACCCCTGCAAGTATTGCCAACGACAAAAAAATCAGCCTGTATACACTTAGTAAAATTCGAAAGCGATTTTCTATTTTCATGTTACTAAGTAATAATAGCTCTTTGGTGATGTTGAAAGCCGTGACAAAGGTTGTGGATTTGAATCCTACGATGAGCTTGCAGTTTCGGTGAAGGAAAACATCGTGAGGAAACCATAGCACGGTGGTAGGGTACTTTGTAGCACCCGCCTGGCTGGCCACCCTCAAGATGAAAATCGCCAAACTTCAACTGGTGTGTTCCGGCAGATGCCCTTGAGAATCAGTCACCTTCAAGGTTTTATTTACTTACCATATTCAGCCACATTTTTACTTACAATGGTAAATTTTAGTCAAGAACAAGTCTATCAATAGAATAAAAATGCAAAGTTATAAAATTGCAAATCTATAATAGTTCCACCGGGTCACCCGTGTGGCGCCGGATAACCGGGTCGTGCCAGCCGGTGACATGCACCGCGCAAATGGATATTATCCGCGTTTATACCACGATACTTTACGGTTGCAAAATTTACAGAAATATTTGCTTTTTCTTTTTAATTTGGTTTTGTTAAATTGACAATCATTTCTGTTTACGGTCGGATTTATGTGCTTACCACCTTCGGCCACATTATCATCTCTTAGCATAGAAAAAAAAAAACTAGACAGTTTGAAGTTTAGAACATACTTCGTTCATCTGTGACTTAGCGGCTCTAGTCATGGCATGGCAAAAGATTTTCAACTTGAGGGTGGTAGCCAGCCAAGCGGGTACTACAAAGTACCCTGCCACCGTGCTATGAGTTCCTCCAGATGTTTTTCTTCACCGAAAGCTCAAGCTCATGATAAGATTCGATCCCACTACCTTCGCTGGCATCTTTGGCATCTGACGTCACTACCTCCGCCATAAAACAGCTACCATTTTACTAAAACCTGACTGACTTTACTAAGTATAATTATGTTCTTTTATACTAGATTTAGCTTTAGCCTATGTTATATTTGGATATCAGACATTATAATTGATTTAAAAGTAGGAAGAAAATACATGATTAGGCTGTATGGGCTAGAACCCTTTGCCTTCCCGAAATAAGGGATAAACACAAAAATAAAAATGATTACGTTGGTATAAGTACAGTGTATATGGATGTAACCTACCTACCTCGTAGTTTAATATCTGAAATTACATAAATGGTGTCCCAAATTCTCTAACAGACAACAAAGGTAGGTAGGTACATACTTAACATCCAATATTTTAACATAAATTTTCCGTATAACACGCGAGGCGGATAAGATCGGCTAATTTACTAATATCCGGTTATCCGGGTCAAAAGCGCTGATGGATAATACGCGGGACAATAGATGACCCGGGTGATAGTGGGTCGACGTTCATAACGTAAACTGTTTATATTATAATTTAGTACAGAATGGTGACAAATTGTAACTTTATGAAAGTAAAAATAAATGCTATATAAATGTACTAGTGACCCGCCCCGTCTTCGTACGGGTAGCAGAGCATAGGTATGCTCTACACTATACATAGACAAAACGCCAATTCACGCTAAACTTTCTCCTTTCTCATAAATCACTCCGTCTATTGGTGAAAACCGTATGAATATCCGTTCAGTAGTTTTTGAGTTTATCGTGTTCGGCAGACAGACAGACTCGGCGGGAGATTATTGTTTTTATAATGTACTGATAAAATAAATAACACACTATATTATTATAAAAGCGAGAGAGAGTATGTTTGCCGTCCATCACGCTTTCAGAGTCCTTCACCTTTGGAGGGCGAGGACCCGCCTTCCCAGGGGGAGGTAGTGTACCTAGAGAATAATAAAAAAAAAAAACGTGTGGCAAACGGGGACTGCCGCGGCAAAGCTATTGCATAGCTTTTTATATCAACTTATACACTTGTAATTTTTTTTTTTCTTTGATATTAATTCAAGTTTTTTCTTTCATATTAATAGATACCTATATACTTTCTCACAAACAGCATACACGTTTTTGCTTAACGTGTATGTATGTGTGTGTGGGAGTTGTTAGGTTTTTTCGTTACGGAATTTTTTCTTTACGAATTTTTTTGATTTGTTCGCCGCGCTCAAAGCCCGAAGCCCGCGATAAAAGCTATACAATAGCGTAATATTCTGTCTGTCTGTCCGTCCGTATGTCACAGCCACTTTTTTCCGAAACTATAAGAGCTATACTGTTGAAACTTGGTAAGGAGAAGTATTCTGTGAACCGCATTAAGATTTTCACACAAAAATAGAAAAAAAAACAATAAATTTAGGGGGTTCCCCATACTTAGAACTGAAACTCAAAATTTTTTTTTTCATCTAACCCATAAGTGTGGGGTGTCTATGGATAGGTCTTCAAAATGATATTGAGGTTTCTAACATTATTTTTTCCTTAACTGAATAGTTTGCGCGAGAGACACATTCAATGTGGTAAAATGTGTGTGTCCCCCCCCCCCTGTAACTTCTAAAATAAGAGAATGATAAAACTAAAAAAAATATATGATGTACATTACCATGCAAACTTCCACCGAAAATTGGTTTGAACGAGATCTAATTAGTAGTTTTTTTTTTGATTAATACGACATAAATCGTAAACCGCAATTTACCTTTCATTCAATCAACTCAAATAAAAAATAAATAATTGGCAAAAAGCAAGGTCTTACAGCACAAATAAAGGAAAAATTCTAAAAAATTAAAAAGTTGGAAATTAAAGGGTGTCCCCATACATACATAGTTACGCCAATTAATAAAGACCTCTGAGTTGTATCGGCGCTCATACAATTTAGAGGTCTAGCTTAATTGGAACCACCTCAAATAAGGTAAATAAATAAAATTGTGCATTTCCCTTGATGGACGAACAATGGACGAAGTTTGTACGGAACCCTCGGTGCGCGAGTCCGACTCGCACTTGCCCGGTTTTTTTAAATCTTTTTTTATTATTAGGGATTTTTGTACCACTGCTATCATTCTACTACTTACCAACGGCCGGTTCGTGCCCAGTAGGGGGCGCCGTCAGGCGACCATTGCGTAAATACATTTTAGTTTTAAGTCCGCTTGAGAGCCTCAGAGCTCGCCGATTGTGCGCGTAAGGGTGGAAAGGACAGAGTAGTACCGTAAAATGAAAATCAGTATGCGAGATGGTGTTATTCTTTGCCCAAAGGCCCTCTTCCCAGCTCATATATGGTCAATACAACTGGGAGTTGGCACAGCCGTGTTGTCCATCCTCATGTTCTTCATTGTCTTCATGGGGTTCTACGGAGCTATCGTCAGGTCGCAGTTTATGTTGTTTATGGTAAGAGTTTTGTTTATCAACTTTTTATTATTTCATTCACTTGAATTCCTCACACACTAAGCAGAGCTTGTACAATGATAACCAGATAACTGATATACTGGGTGATTTTGTTATCACTGGCAATACTTGCGAGGGTGGAAGTACTCATCAAAATGAACAACTTTTATAACGGGACTAACTGTGAAATCATGAAAAAATTATCAGCTATTCCATACAAAAGTTCAATACCTACTCGACCAAAATGTATGAAGCAACCATATTATTTTACGCGATATCAGAGTTATAATAAAAGTTGTTCACATTGATGAGTACTTCCACCCCTGCAAGTATTGCCAGTGATAACAAAATCACCCTGTATATTACTTGATAATACTAACTAATATTATAAAATGCGAATGAGAGTTTGTTTTTTGTTACTTTTTACGCCTAAGCCGCTGAACCGATCGCGATGATGGTATGGAGAAGGACATTGGCTGCTTGTTTCTCCGGAACGCGGGTGAAACCGCGGGACGGAAGCTAGTTATGTATATTCTTATATTGATATTTACACCCAGACATCCAGATAATTACATCCAGTAGCTGTCAATGTCTCTCTGTTAGGACTTCAAAAGGCTTTCAAAGAAGCCTTTCTTTCTCATAGGTACATAGGTATATACAAAGTAAAAAAAAAAAAAAATAGGTTATCAACAACAGTGATACCAGTAGCCACTTCAGCTTTGTCACTCTTATCTTCACTTATTAGCGAATCCAAGTGAAATTATAGTAAAAACCTCATTTTAAAATTTATGGGATTGAAATCTATTCTGTGGTTGTCATGCTAATGCACCAGAATAAGAACTAAGTACATTGAGTTCGCGCCACCAAAGAAGTCCCGTGGGATTATTGAATATCGATCTTATTTCTTCTGCGACAGAGGTTAACCTTCAGGACTTCTTTGGTGGCGTGAACTCTAGTATAAGATTTTGTCCTTTTTTCCAGTATTCCACATTAGTTCTGTTGCTGTTACTACTGGAGTGTGCGTTGATTTACTACTTCTCATCGAGTTTACTAGAGGTAAATATTCTTTTGCCTTTATTTTTACTTCAACTTAAGCTCAACTTCAAAGTTATTACTTCTTTTTTCAGAAAGGTATACAAGAGCAAGACGGGCAATGGTCGCACGCTTTACGTCTCGCCTTTAGATGCTGTGATCGCAACATGTAGGTCTATTTATTTATTAATTATGCACCTTATTGTGGTAAATATAGGTCTTATTATATTTATCAATACTTAAAAGTGACCCGTTTCACGTGTAACAAAAGTTATATATACGATACGACATAGTCATGGAAAAAAAAATAATTAATTAATTAAATATTTGTTACATCAATGAAATTATAAAAATAACCTAATTAGAATAAATATAAAAAGATATAATAGGGAATATGCATAAAATTTAAATTTGTCTCAAATATTTTTTTCTAGATTCTTTATTGTCATTACATTATACTTAAAAGGTATTTTTTTTATTTAGTTATTATTTAAACCCAGAAAATATTACATAAAAAGTGAAAAATAAGGGAGGAAAATTCAAACTTACAAAACGCGTCACCATTGGTCGAAACGAAATGTGACGTTAATTGTCACGTCATTGAATTTATCGGCGTCGATATTCATACTGTGTTAAAGTAGTGTTTGTGAGAAAAAGTGTTTAAAACTGTATTCCTGTGTGATTACTTGTGGATATATATTTGTAGTCAATCGAGGACGATGACAGAAACTGGTTTTGTTAAAGCACAATCAGATAATCTGCCGAAAATAGATGCATTTATGATGTCAGCATATTTTGCATCAAATCTCGAGTCTTTGCCTTTTAACTACAGCCATTCTTTCAACTGGTGGTGGCATATTCCGTTTTTGACACAAAAATATATGAGGAACAACTCCTTTCTTTAACCGTAGATTACATTTTTCTCCTTTCTGTTTCATTATGTTATATTCAATATAATTAACTGTATCTTCCTTAAGGCTAGTCTCCCTAAAATCAGTGTTCTTGCGGAATTTGTCAGAAAAGAAATATTGTTTATTAGTCATCAGAAAAACAAAAATTAAATATATTTTACGTTATTTTAAAGTGTGAGATTTGAAGTTTCTAATACATATTTATTTTTTTAATTTGACGCCACTTTTATTAGCTTTGTGAGGCTTTAAACTTACCTCTATTTACGTTCCACGCGTAGAGGGTCTCATTCATGCACTCGCCACGAAAAAAATATAATAAAAACAAGAAATGTATTCAGATTACATTTGTCGGCAAGTCCTTTACAATAATCTTATCTAGTTACTTTTTTTCATAATCGTCTCAATTTCTTATTTAAACTGCTTTAAAAAGTTATAAATTTCTGAATTCGACCCTTGCAACATATATTTTTTTCTATTACAAAGTAATGGTTTAGAGAAATCACACTTTAACCACTCCGAAAGCAACTACTTATCTGTCGAATAAAAAATATATGCATTCAAAAAATCATTTGAAATAAATTTACCGAAACTAAATATATAACACAACGAACGCTGTCAATTCCCAGCGGAATTGAATGGAATTTTGATGCGTTTTATGTTTTATTTGTTTAGTATCGGTAAATTTATTTCAAATGATTTTTTGAATGCATATATTTTTTATTCGACAGATAAGTAGTTGCTTTCGGAGTGGTTAAAGTGTGATTTCTCTAAACCATTACTTTGTAATAGAAAAAAATATATGTTGCAAGGGTCGAATTCAGAAATTTATAACTTTTTAAAGCAGTTTAAATAAGAAATTGAGACGATTTTGAAAAAAAGTAACTAGATAAGATTATTGTAAAGGACTTGCCGACAAATGTAATCTGAATACATTTCTTGTTTTTATTATATTTTTTTCGTGGCGAGTGCATGAATGAGACCCTCTACGCGTGGAACGTAAATAGTGGTAAGCTTAAAGCCTCACAAAGCTAATAAAAGAGGCGTCAAATTAAAAAATAAAATATGTATTAGAAACTTCAAATCATACACTTTAAAATAACGTAAAATATATTTCATTTATTGCTTTTCTGATGACTAAAAAAAAATATTTCTTTTCTGATAAATTCCGCAAGAACACTGATTTTAGGGAGACTGGAGCCTTAACCTGAAATAAATTATCAATCATTAAAATTTCGTAAAACCGCAATACGGATAAATAAGCAAGATCTTTAGATACATTTTTAAATAACTTTTGTAAACAAGGCTAGGTTAGTTTTAGACCAAACCTCCTATTTTCACACTAAGCTGTACATAAATATATGCTATACTTACGTTAAAATGATCTTCACAACAAAATAGAACCGATAATGGAGATACAATATCCCTTCTCATCATCTTACACCATTTTTTTCGTAATTTCGCATCGCATGGAATACGAAAAAACACTTTATCGGGTGTACTAATAATAGTGTTTTTGCACTTCGGTACCATACAATACTTGTAAGATGGTTTTTTAACTACTTCCATGATTTGTATAGCAATTAAAACTGAAAATACGTATGAAGTAACTGAAACACTATAGTAAACAAACGTGGGATATAACAAATGACGTCATCAAAAGCGCGCGCTAAATGGTGGCGTTTGAACGGCTCAAATTTATTCAAGGTTTTAAATTTCACTTTGAAAAATAATTTGGCTCTTTTCAAGCCTATTTATATTTTTTTCCATGTTATAAAAATGTAAATGATAAATTTAAGAAATAAAAAAAAATCATGCATATTCCCTATTATTTACAAAATAATACAAATTAGAACATTTATTACTATTTATTATTTTATTTTAGAGTACTACCTAATTACAAAAAATTGTCGTAACTAATTTAGCAACGTCATTGTCAAATTGTTTTTTTTTTTAATAACAGAACGACGCAAGAATCAGCCAAACTGCCATGGTCTTGCTGCGGCAGTTACGCCTACCCAGAAAATTGTACTACAACAGAAATTCATACCCAGGTAAATACATTACAACTGATATCAGCTAAGTATGCTTTATATTTTATGTATTTACTTTTAAGAGCTGTGGATTTTGTAATAAAAAATAAAATAAAATATCTCTCCGTTGAAAGAATTGTATAAAGCTGCCAATTTTATGACATTTCACAAAATACTATACCTAGACTACATAATAATAATTAGATAAATAATATTATGTAATTTATCAAGTAATTTAATATTTTAAATCTAAATGATAGTCCTTTCCTTACTAGGAGAACAGTCGAATGTCAAGAGAAAATCTGGTAACAGTTCTCTCAACCTGACAGCACGAATCGCGGGAAAATAAGTTGTTTGCCTGGCGTGTTCGGAAACGGGAACACCACAAGTTCTATAAAAATGATTTATTTTTACTTCGTGTAGGCTTGTGTTTGCCCATAATTTAATTATGTGGCCGAAGGTGGTAAGCAAAGCCTAGAAGGAACTGGCTCTCAAGAGCAGCTGTCGGAACATACAGGTAAGTGTCAGGCGACAGACGTCACTTCCACTGAACTATCATCGCCTTTGAATCACTGATGGACGACTTGATGGTGAGTTTCCATTTCCAGGGTTGTCACCAAACAATAAGCAACTGGCTCGATCGCTACCTTACAGCGATGTATGCGTCTCTAGCAGCGCTTCATATCATATTGTCGACTTGTTCACTCCTACGACAATCGCGTGCGTCTCGCTCACACAGCTAGCGATCACAGCGCCGCAGCAGCGGCGGTGAGTACTTTCTTATTATTTTTTAAAATTTCAAGTTGAATGGCGTAGCTCCGTCATGTTCAGTCTATTCGAACTTTTTATGTCGGCTGAGTCTCTTATTTTTAGTAGGTACCTACCATTCATAAGATGTTTTTTTTTTAATGAAACTTCTTAGGGCATGAAAATGTAACTGCTAACGTAAGAAAAGACGCTAATCCTACATCCTACTATTATTATAAATGTGATAGTTTGTGAGGATAGATGTATGGATGTTTATTACTCTTTCACGCAAAAACTACTGAACAGATTTGGATGAAACTTATCACACAGATAGAATATATTCTGGATTAACTTATAGGACACTTTTAATCCTGGGAAAACATAAGATCCCTCGGGAACGCGGGTAACACCGCGGGGTGGAAGCTAGTACGTTATAATTTTACTTTGTTTTTTTTTGTGTGTCAACAAGTTGACGAGCAGACAGGAGTTTCCAACCGCCTATGGAAATTAGGTATTGCAGATGCAGATGTTTTGCCAACCTTAAAGAATCAATTCCAATTGTGCCAATAGTTTTGCAGAATCTCGCTTCCACTAACTCAATATTTTTACCAAGTTGTCATCTTTCACAGCATCACCATCAACAAGAAGTAAATGGCATGTCGCACGCGTCGCACCGGGAATCGAACCCGTTTCTGACGATGTGCTCATGTTGGTTGTTGGAAGAGGAAGGCTCGGATGGGTCGAGAAGACATAAAACATGTCCAAACTTGAGTGTTTTGTTATAAAAAGTGTGTTAGGAAAAAAGACGGTCACACATTTTGTAAATATAAAAAATTGTGATTAAAAACGAAGAACTTTTTTGTCAAGAAAACTGTTTTTATATTTAGATTTATGCAACGAATATTTTTCAAAAAAAGATTTTCTTTTGATTCAAATTAAGAATGGACCGCTCGCTTCTTTTTTATTTTAAACTGACTTTGTTGTGTAAAGGATACTTAAAAACCCTATCATTAAAAAAAACTTACAAACGAAGTATTTATAATGTATAAATAAATACACCAGTTACAGGGCAATATCATTCGATTCCCGACCTAAAAACAGCACAATGGGTAATTATATATTGTTAACCTACATAGAGCCCCTATACTGTAAACCATACCATCACGCCATCCCCCACTTCATGTAAATTAGGTCACCATTGCAATCGACCCTATGGAAAAGGATATTTTACAGTGGCTCTCAAAGAGTTCTCAATATGTCCCCTTTAAATATTTTTTTTTTTCAAATTGACCTCAGTCGGACATTTATAAATTACCTCATCCTTACTTCCTAATCCTAACTCAAAGTCAAAGCCATTTATTCAGTTTAGGCCCTAGGAGGGCACTTATGAAGGTCGAATTTACTGAAGCTACCACCGATTCGGAAATCAGCCTTCAACTGAGAAGAACCGGCAAGAAACTCAGCAAGGTTACATTTTTTATATATATTTTCTTTTTTTTATAATCTGACTATTGGCTATATTTTTTCAATAACAGCAAAATGTACAATACAACATACAATTAAATCAAAAAGAAAAATACCAATATAAAGTAAATAATAAAATGTAACGCAAACAAGTTCTTATTAAATAATAGCGAATACGCTACATAATGGCTAAAACAAAAACTAATATCCTAACTTTTTAATATTATAAATGCGAGTGTTTATTTGTTTGTTACCTTAACACGCTTAAATCGCGATGAAATTTAGAATGCAGGTAGCCTATGGTATGGAGAAGAACATAGGCTACTTTTTATCCTGGGAAAACATAAGATCCCCGGGGAACGCGGGTGAAACCGCGGGGTGGAAGCTAGTTGTAATATATTTATATACTGGGATATTTGTTCACACACGGCCATCTCATCACAAACAAAGCCTACAAAGTAACCAGATAACTGATACATAAATACGTGATAATTTGAATGTTTAAAATAAGAGTTTGATACTGCTTTTTCAGAGAATATGCACAAGTTGCTTTAAAAAAATACCCAAATCGCAATAGATGTGCCTATAATATTAGAAGAGTTACCTCGATTTCTAAAAGATTCCATCATCAGATCCTGACCTGATGACAATGGGACCACCTGCAAAATGTACCTTTTGAAACAAAAAAGATTTTTTCCAAATCGGTCCAGCCGTCTTCGTGTAATCGAGTAACATGCATAAAACATGTGACGTATTGAGAACCTGCTCGTTTTTTTAAGTCGGTTAAAAATACATTTAGTGGGTTCGAAAGAAATAAAAATATATTTTATATTTTCAAATAGGCCGGTTTGAAAGGTCGCTTTGCTAAAAAAAGGAGGGAATCTAACTTTAAATTATTTATTAGAAAGTAAAACTACTTCTCGTATTTGAACGCTATTTTAAAACATGTAATTTTCCATATCTTCATATTTTTTTTCTCTTTCTAGAATAGAATTGAGCTCCTTTATGCGAATTGTCTCGTATGGGACGTGTATTTGTTGTACCTGAAAAAAGGTCAAAGAGTATAGGTATATTTATTTCCTCCTCTCTGAAAGGTTTGCATAAAATTATGTAGTTTCTAATTTCACAGGTTTATCCGCGTTCCCGAGGTAATGTTTTGCCAAGTTTCATACAAATCTGTTAAGCCATTACAAGTAACAAACATTTGTAAATGTATATATTTTGATTTGAATATCGATTTTAATGGGCGTGGGTTTGATTTCCAAACAGGACAGTCTGGGTGTAATTTATCAATGGAAGTACCTATACAGGATGATTTTGTTACCACTGGCAATACTTGTAGGGGTGGAAGTACTCATCAATGTGAACAACTTTTATTGTAGGGCTAACTCTGATATCGCGTCAAATAATATGGTTGCTTCATACATTTTGGTCGAGTAGGTATTGAACGTTTGTATGGAACAGCTGATCATTTTTTCATGATTTCACAGTTAGTCCCATAATAAAAGTTGTTCATTTTGATGAGTACTTCCACCCTTGCAAGTATTGCCAGTGATAACAAAATCACCCAGTATAATATTTAGAAAAAAGTAGTATTCTGATATATCAGTTATCTGATTTTCTAAGCTTTGCTTAGGTTGGGATAAGATGGCCTGTGTGAGAAATGTGGATAAAATTATTTTCTTTTTTATGTATGTAGGTACATTTTTAAATAGCATATAGTTTGTATTTTATTAAGGGGGTCACACACGGCGAAGTTTATCTTAAGGTCATGAGACAGCATTATACTATGAAAAGAAGGAAAGTGAAGGTAGGTAGTTGCTTGTGTAGGTAGGTCGTTGCTTCTCTTTTCATAGTATAATGCTATGTAATGTTATGTAAATATATTTGTTTGTAGTAGTTGATTTCAGTTTGAGAAACCTAGTCTGTACTTTGTCACTAATTAAAAAAATAAAAATGGCGGCATGAAATAAAAAAGGCAGCAATTAATTTCGACTTACCTCCACAACCTGGTGTACTTCCTGATGGTTCTCCTTCAGAACCGAGCTGAACAATCGCTCCAATAAAAAGTAGATTATCTCCACGAAGCTAATGAAGCTGGCTCCTAGGAACAGTCCTGCTGCACCACCGAAGGATACTGGTACACATAAATCATGGATAGCTCATATACTGAAGTGAGACGAGAGCTTCCCACCAGTTTTTATTACAAGAACAAAAAAGTCCTATTCGGTTGTCATTCCGATCGGAAAAGACAATTTTATTTCGTAAAATTTAGGCTGATCTGTGTTAGGCGGCTGTATTTGCCGCGATCAACTGCCTCATTCCAAATGGAACTCTGAAAATGAGAAAATAGGAGCCATCCTACTCAGTAGACTACTCAATCGGTTTGTCTACCCGATCGGGACCGCAACCGAAAAGGTCTGAGTTATCCCGAATATTAAATATTGACTATGCCTGGGATTCCCTTGAATTGAAACTTTATAAGAGTTCATTCGCAAAAAACGGTGTAGAGTACTTTGTACTGACTGACATGGCTCTCTCTTTGAAAATATATCGCTAAGCAACTACCGGTTTGTTTCAGAAGTTGCATTATATGAGTTTAGCATCTGTCACATTGTCATTTACAGCTGAAATTGTTGTCTATGACACGACCATTCATATTAAGGTGGTTCTATGCGAATGTCCCTGTCCCACCTCACACTGAACTAACGGGCGAGAGAGAGAGGGGATAAGAACAAATAGTTTTTTTGGAAAAGTAACAACAGTACCCTATGTATTAGATTTTAGAATGTCGGTTAATATTTTTAAGTAATTTTAATGTGTAAAATAAGAGAAAAAAAACATTTTTAAAGTTAAAAAGGTAGGTACATTCTCGTTTTTTTCTGACATTTATCAATGACAAATTTAAAATACAAAAAGAAATAATTCTATGGCATATATCCCCTAGTTTAACATACACATTTTTTTTAAAGAATATATAAAGAATACCTTAATTTAGAATGATGATTTTTCGTACGTCGCATTAAATGCCACTGCCGGAACACACCGGCCAGTTCACTTCAAATTCTCGTCTACTTACCGATTAGATCCTGAAAGTGAAAGACTATTTCCCTGGTGTACCTCGTCCGAGGCGCCTGCACTACGTACTTGATAGAGCCACGAGCCGCAAATGGGCCACGTTCCCTACAATAATCCGGCCATATTACACACAACGACTGTCTCTGGAATTCTTATAACTGGAGAACTTATTCATGCCTTTGAAATGGAGGCTACCGTTTTTGTGCCCACCAGTTGGCGCCACTGTCGAGTAAGGTCCTGAAGTATAACTATCAAAGATTGTTATTACGGGCGTGACAACAATGTTTATATATAAATCATATTTAATACCTTAAACCGTTCCGTAAAAAAATCGAGTATGTCTCAGTTTTGCGCAGTTCCGTTTTGTTCGAAAAAAAAGGAAGACATAATTTTCAAAAGATAAAACTGTCTCAAAGCACTCTCATATTTGCCATAATAAATCTCAGGTATTGCAAAATATTCACAACATTATTCTAATTAGAAATAAACCCGCGTAGTCCACCCAGAAACAGTGAAATTTGACATTTCAAAGACCTCACGCTACACTAGCACCTCTAGCGGTGAATTCACACGCGATAGCCTCCATTAAATTAAATGAAAATATTTTTTATTCATATAAGCCTCCCTACTTATGAATAGTCTGACTCTAACGCACGGTTTGGAAAGTTTTTTTTTATACTACTTAGGTGGCAAACAAGCTTACGGCCCACCTGATGGTAAGCGGTTACCGTAGCCTATAGACGCTCATAACACCACGGGCAAAGAAAATACAATTTTATATTTTCCCCGCCAGGGGTATCACTCACGCGTTGCCAACCTTGAGACATGAAGGTGTTAAGTCTTCTGTGCCTGTAATTTCACCGGCTCCCATACCCTCCTAACCGAAACACAGTAATACAAGTGCACTACTATTTCACGGCGGAATTAGATATGGTGGTAGTACTTCCCCGGGCGAACTCTGCACTAAGAGTTCTACTACCTGCTTTTGCTGAGAAGAGCCGACAAGAAACTCAGCAATTACTCTATTCAAAACCAACTCAGATTTACTACATAAAATATGTAGGTATCTTACTAACAATATAATAAAGAAGAAACAAAATTATGACTGATGGCGACTAGGAGCTTTACTGGCGTGAGGACGTAAAATAGTAGAGTATTTGTACTGTAACGGGTAGCTCACCACTTCTGCTCAACGAAGGAGAGTTCCTTGTAAGCGCAGTTGAGACACTGAGGGCTACACTTGCACTTGTCACCTCCGTGGCCGGCGAGCTCTTGAGCGTGGCTCGCGAGGCAGAACATTCCAGAAGGAGTGCATTTTGGACCAGCTATAATAAATGTATAATGCTATAGCGACAACTATCGCTCACACTCAAGAAACTTACTTTACCCGTGGATAGATGGCGCTACAAGATTCTACATCGTGCTATCGAAGTTTACTAAGAACTAAACACATAATGCGACAATTGTGGTCTAACACAAGCTTATCCATATAAACTAGCGGTTCGCGGTAAACACACCACAACTAACTTTCCGCGGTTTCACCTGCGAACCCTTATTTTACTTAGATTTAATTTCAGAAAATATTTTTTTAGTACTTTTCGTGTTCGTAGGTCCAGCGGTTTTGGACTCGGCATTGATTTATCACCTGTTTGTCAATTAGTCAGGACTTTATTTTATAAAGTATAATAGCTGTTCCCCGCGGGTTCACCCGCATTCCCGAGAGAAAAAGTAGCCTATAATAATGTTCCTCAATAAACTGGCTAACTAACGCAAAAAGACTTCAAATAAATAAATCCGACTGGTAATTTCAGAGATTAGCGCTTTCAAACAAACAAAAAAACTTTCAGCTTTTTTATATTTATTATTTATTAGCATAGATATATATAAGTAGCTACATACCATCGTAGAAGTAGTAAAATGGAATACATCCACACAGCTTCATAGCAGTTTTACTCCTGCACGAGAGACGACAACTGTTCGTACTGTAGATCTGAAATATAGTATAATACTATAGTCATTTATTATTGTTTATTATTATTTATCATATTACTTTATTTACATATTTACAATCAATGTATAAAATACAAACTATGATAGATAGAAAACATCCTCAAAGCCCTCGCTGCTGCCGATAGGCAAGGTTCCCAACAGGCTGGCATTATTATATTGTTAAAGCCTATAACCTTCCTCAATAAACGGGGTTAACGTAAATAGATTTTTTTCAAATCAAAGTATGACCTTATACAGGGTTATTTGAAAAACATTAACAACCTCTCAGGACTATATAACACTATAAAGAACAACTTTTTCATCAGACTTTTATATAAAAATATTTAAATGCAACGCTCTAAATGTTACGAACTCTACGCGATGCAAAATACGAGTGACAGTGCACGGGAGGCGTGTAGGTACAAACAAAATATAGAATTGAAATGTGCTAGATAGAACAACGAAATCTTGAAAGTTTGTTTTTGGTAAATATATTGTGTTTTTTAAAAAGTCGTAGGACAAAATTTGTTGTTTATTATGTTGTTGTTTGTTAATGTTTTACCAATAACGATGTATAGTACAAAGCATAGAGCAGAAAAATACAATATTTATTTATTTATCTATTGGTTTGCGTGGCCCACGCCAGAAAAGCTCCCAGTCGGCATGATATTTTCTGACATCTTCAACAAAGATATTTCAGTCAATTTACACAAAACTGAAATTAATTAAGATACCTACTGGGTGAATTTTTTGTTACTAGTGACTAAAAATTCACCTGCAAGTATTGCCAGTGATAAAAAAAACACCCTGCCTATATAATTTTACATGAAAATCCAGTAGTTTTTGAGATCATCGCGAACAGACAGACAGACGTGGCGGGGGACTTTGTCTTGTAATACCTATGTCGTGATGATTATTTCGTGGTACCTACATTGTGAGGATGGTGCTCAGAATCCAGATACCATTGTTCCTACCTTTCTCCCACTGCCGGTAGGTTCATCTGGGTACAGACATCCCCTGCGCTGTGGGGACAGTTCCTTCACACCTCTCCCACACCTGGTCTCCGTCACACTCAGGTCAGTTGTTCTGACCAATGAGAGATATATGTCAGACGGTGACTCCAGGATGTCCACGACACCATATGGAGAGTGGAAGTAGAACTAAAATGAAATGTATATAGAGTAAAGAGTCGCCTATAAAACCTGGATAAATCTTTGTTTTATGTCATATACCCCTTTATTCAAGCCTATTCGGTTGCCATTCCGATTGGAAAGGACATCGATTTCGTTAAATTTAGGTTGATGCTGTGTTAGTCGCAGAATTCATTTGCCGCGATCGTGTACCGATCGACTGCCTCATTCCAAATGGAAGTCTGAAATGAGAAAATAGGAGCCATCGTATTCAGTAGACTACTCAATCGGTATGTCTACCCTATCGGGACCACAACCGAGCAGGTCTGAATAAGGGGGACGTTTGACAAGCAGGCATTCGGTCCACCTGATGGTAAGTGGCTACCGTCGCCTATGGACATTAGCAATACCAGTGGGATTTGCCAGTGTGTTGCCGACCTTTATAAAGCCTAGAAGGAAACTGGCTCTCAAGTGCAACTGGCGGAACACACCAGTAGGTGTTTGGCGAAAGATTTTCAACTTGAAGGTGGTAGCCAGCCAGGCGGGTACTACAAATTACCCTACTACTATATATGCCATTGTTTCTTCAAGATGTTGTCCTTCAGGTTCAAATATTTGAGCTTCAAGCTCAAATATTTGAACCAACGACCGTCTCCACGGCGTCCGACTTCACTACCACTGAGCTATCACTTACAGTTACAGAAACTGATACTGCATCTTAATACTCACATTCATTGGCAAAATTATTTCCAGCATAATGAAACAACTCTGGGAGGAGTATTTGCAGGTTATGGGAAATATGTCCGTCTCATTTGGGTTTGGTTTCCTGTAATTATATATGCTTTCATTAAAGTAAAGTACAAGGATAAGATTAAGAAGAAACGTGGATTTTCGGAGATCCTCTAGTCCCCACGCGGCCCATAAATATCTGTAACTAGCGACCCGCCCCGGCTTCGCACGGGTAGCAGTGCATATACGCCTACACTTTTTCTTCTCGCAGTCGGCATGATTTTCTGACATCTTCAACAATCATCGTCATATTTCTGCCAATTTACACAAAACCTTAATGAATTATATACTTGAACCTTCCTCATTAATCATTCCATCTATTGATGAAAACTTTATGAAAATCCGTTCAGTAGTTTTTGAGGAGTTCAGACAGACAAATAGACGCAGTCGTGGGACTTCGTTATATAATGTAATCTAGAAGTAGGCCCATAAATAGGCCAAGAAGTACTTACTCAATAGCAGTATCATAGATAGCTCGTGAATTTGTGGTGAAGCATACCCCAGCGTCAGTCATCACTGGTGTCCACTTAATGGCCACCATCTCAGAGACAGTTATCTTCACTTGTATGTCTGACATCACCTGAATGTAATTATTTTGTGGCTTAAGACCGATAGGCAGGCAGACATTCCACCTCATGGTTAGGTGGCCACTCGTCCGTTGGCATTACCTTACAGTCTGTCCCAGTTCCTCATGACCTTGGTGGGAGAAACTGTACGTCGGTGGTCCGATTGAAGTTCGTGTAACACAGCTATGTCGATATATCGATATTTTTTGATAAAACTATTAATATCGATATAGATATTTCCAAAAAATATCGATACTATGTTTTAGTATATCAATAGTATCTTGCATTTCTGACATCCCTACCGAGAAGGAGCAACAGTGAGACTATTGATAATTAGAACTTACATCAACAGACAACTGGTACAAGTCCACGTTCAGCTCCTGGTCATCTTTGAACTCCTCGTACACTTTAAGATGGAATATGTCTGAATGGGCGACTGCGTTCACGAACCTGAAATATTTATAAGTTTTATATGTTCTCTGTGTATTGTCTATCTATCGCATCGTTCTAAAACAGCTGAACCAAAGTGGAGGGTTTATAGTAGGTGATACTGATTTTGGGCAGGTTTGGCTACTGACTCCAGGGGCTCAGTTCACCAAGTTGACCAACCTCGATACGCAAATTAGTAAAAGAAAGAAAGAAATCGCGCCGCTCAATCGTAACAGTTCCTTGAATTTTGGCGCTTGCTAGTCGAAGGTGGATTTTTGGCCGAAGATGCCCGAAGTTTCGTTCGGACGTACACACTGTTAAAAACAAAACACCCCTCCTTTTGGCTTTGCTGTAGTCGGGTAAAAACAAACATAAATGTCAGTAAAGATATTTAACAAAATACCAGATAAAATAAAAGCAGATATTTATCAGGTACCCATTTCGACATCAATACTACCACACACCCCGGACACGTCATACAAACGAACTAATACTACTGGAGCACCATGCCAGGCTTAGTGTATCGCTCGTACATAGGGCAATACTGCTAGTGCTGGGCGTACTGCTACGTTGTGGGCGACGATAAATTTGCGGGGAGAGTGACTATTGCTTCTTCACGTAATAATTTGCCATTCAGCTATCGTTGCGGCGTTGTTGTCTTGTGTTTGATCCATTTTAATATAATGTTCATAGTGTGTGTGTGTGTGTATAGTCACATCGACAAGTTGTGCGAAAAGATCGGGCGAGCCTGTTTTGCTTTGTGGCGCATATCCGCAATCCTGCCCCACAATATGGTCCGAAACTGCTACTTCGCATGTGTGCACTCTCTGATACAATACGGCATCGACCTCTGGGGAGGCGCTGCTGATTGGGAGCGTGTCTTCAGAATGCAAAAAAGAGCAGTTCGAGCCATAGCGCGTGTGTCACGACAAACATCGGCACGGGAACTTTTTCGGACCATGAAAATACTAACTGTCCCATCCCTGGTATGCCTTCAGGTGGCTTTATACGCCAGAGACAACCTCGAGCAGTACTCAAGGCTCGGAGATAGGTGCGGGAGCGACACACGGCATAAGCACAGGCTGCGAGCGGTGCCGCGGCGACTAACGAAGGCGGCGAAACTAGTGCACGTGATGGCGCCGGCGGTCTACAACCGGCTACCAGACATCGTACTGAATGCATCCTCCAGGTCACTATTTAAATCTTTAAAATTAAAATTAAAAAATGGCTTGTTGAGCAGGCATTTTATGAATTTGACGACGTGATGAGTGTCTGACATTATTAAATATAAGTTTTTTGATTTCTATTATTATTCTTACTATTGTATTTGTGCAACGTGTGATTGAATTGACCTGTAACTTGTTGTTGCCAATAAATAACTATGAACTATGTACCTACCTGCTATAGTATTCGTATTTGTCATCACTTGGTTCTGTGTTCCAATAGGATTTGATCACTTCTGGCAGCTTTGTAGAGTCCACTCGATTCTGTTGAAGATGCAAGCTCGATTTAAAATAGACGAATAATAAATTTCGGTAATTTTTCAGAAATGTCTTTTGGATTGATCATAATATCTTGGTAAATAGCCAGGTGCTCAAGTTGAGTACCTAACCTAACCTACTAGCACAGCGTAATTACATACAGTGGTCTATCGCGTTTGAAGTCACGCGAAATGCCGCTTTGTATGGCAGGCTTTGTAAGCGAATGTATGGCAGCTTGGGCTCGCTACTGCCCGGCTCCTCTCTCACCCCGCAAGCCCCGCACGATTGCTCTGTCTAGACATGTCCGTTGACCGACTGTAATAGTTACATAGACTGTGCTACTAGTGTGTGTAAGTAGTACTGAGTGCCAATTCCCTTCTACGCTTTGTGTGGCATTTTAGGTAGGTACCAATCAGGTCTCAACTACAAAGTACGATATATATATTTTTTTATACAACATTGTCGGCAAACCAGCATACGGCCTGCCTGTAAGGGGTTACCGTAGCCTATGAACGCTAGCAGCACCAGGGGTATCACTCACGCATTGCCAACCCTTCCCCCCTACCCGATGAGTTCTGGCGACCTTACTCACGCGCAGGTACACAAGTATAAGTTATTTGGCAGCAAGTTGCTTGTCAGCCTTCTAAAATATAAAAAACTAGATTCCGCCCCGCGGTTTCGCCCGCGATCCCCAGGGATCTTATGTGTTCCCGGGATAAAAAGTAGCCTATGTTCTTCTCCGTATCGTAGGCTATCTGCATACCAAATTTCATCGCGATCAGTTCAGCGGTTTAAGCGTTTAACGAACAAACAAATAAACAAACAAACAAACTCATTTTTGCATTTATAATATTAGTTAGGATTAGAATGAAAGCTTCAGACATCACTATAAATAACATTAATATTTATGATGCTATTTTTCTTTTTCTTTTTAATAGTATATTGTATATTTTGCTTAAAAAAAATAGCCAAAATTGTCAGATTATAAAAAAATATATAAAAAATGTAACCTTGCTGAGTTTCTTGCCGGTTCTTCTCAGTTGAAGGTCGATTTCCGAACCGGTGGTAACTTCAGTAAATTCGACCTTCATAAGTGCCCTCCTAGGGCCCAAACTGAATAATGGCTTTGACTTTGACTTTAATGCCAACTTTTTGGAAACAATTCAAAGACAATAATACTAACAACAGTACAAGCAGTGACACCAGGGAGGCTGTACCTCCAGGATCGGAAGTTCTTCTCTAGGGTGACCACAGTTGGACTCTCGTTGTACCGCTGCAGCTGCCCCATGGAGATATCAACTGCTCCCCAAATGGCTACAGCAGTTACAGATATCCATAATAACCTGGGAGGAAATATAAAAAAGTACAAGATTCCCCCTTATTCAAACCTGCTCGGTTGCGGTCCCGATCGGGTAGACATACCGATTGAGTAATCTACTGAATAGGATAGCTCCTATTTCCTCATTTCAGACTTCCATTTGGAATGAGGCAGTCGATCGGTACACGATTACGGCAAATTAATTCTGCGACTCACAGCATCAGTCAAAATGTAAC
Organism: Tetheella fluctuosa; assembly: GCA_951216915.1. Lineage (NCBI taxonomy): Eukaryota > Metazoa > Arthropoda > Insecta > Lepidoptera > Drepanidae > Tetheella > Tetheella fluctuosa. The sequence goes on along the minus strand of OX578242.1, from coordinate 4,174,021 downwards.
GAAATAAAATCGTTATTTCCGATCGGAATGGCAACCGAATGGGAATAAGGGGGATTTAGACTTAATCTGCCAGCAAACAAAATAACAGTCTTATTCCGGTAGATTCTTAATCGCCACGAACTATCCCCGATTAGGTGCATCGGGTTTCGTTAAGCAATTTAGATATACACGTAGTGGTGATTGATAATGATTTTAGAGCATCAAAAAGAGAAACTTCCAATTGCTTCAGCTTACTTACTATCGAATACACTCATTACGGACCTTGCATAGGAAAATCTTCCATGCCGCGAAATGCCTCCTCTAAAAATCTGCACAGCGCCACCTATTGGGCTACAAAGAAACTAAATTTATCTTAACCTACAAAAAACCACTTCTATCGGTACTTCGTAAAGGACGGCAAGATTGAGACAAACTCCTTGTAAAGCTATTGTCCATCGGCGACAGTAATCACTTACCATTAGGTGGACCGTCGCCAAGTTTGTGAAACATCTGACATAAAAAAAAATATCCTACTTTTAATTTTACCTCTCAAACCAATATCTCCGAGGTTCAGCGATATGCTTAAACCCATGCATGCTGGTCTCCATACAGAAGTCCTTGCCGTTTTTCATCAACGCATTAGATAGTGCTACTCCTGTCTTCTTCCATATCGATGGTTTTTGTCGATAGCGCGGATAATCGTACATCACTAAGGGCGGGTTGTTTGATTGGTAGTTTTACTTGTAGGCTTAATTAATCATTAGTTAGATAAGACAATACTTTGTTTAATTTTCTTTTAACCTAAATACATTAGTATTTATAATTTAACGTTGCTATGAAATGAAACTAATAGTGACGAGTTTTAAGGCGATGATAGCTCAGTAGTAGTGACGTCGGACGCCGCGGCGAAGGTCGTGGGTTCGAGTCCTACAATGAGCTTGAGCTTTCGGTGAAGGAAAACATCGTGAGGAAACAATAGCACGGTACACTTTGTAGTACTCGTCTGGCTGGCTACCACCCTCATGTTGAAAATCTGTCGCCAAACATCTATTGGTGTGTTCCGGCAGCTGCACTTGAGAGCCAGTTCCTTCTAGGCTTTGTGTGCTTACCACCTTCGGCCAAGCCACATACAAAGTTAAAAAAAAAGAGTAATTTTAACGTAATTTATTTTGATTTTGATGAAATACGTAGACAAATTCTTTGTCAGTACAGTCGCCAGTATTAGACAACTCACTAAAAATAAATAATTATAATTAATTATTATATATTATAATTAATAGTAGGCAAAAGGCAAACACATTATTAGTTTATGCACTTAATTCACTATTGAATTTTAACTATTACTGAAACCAACCTACTACCAATCTAACAACCCGCCCTAAAAACGTAACCCCGGTTTTGTAGGATTTAATTTACTACATTTATTTTAATGGGGCAAATTACGTTTACTCGGTACAGTGCCTAACTGTCTAAAAAAAAACATGGAATGTTTCAGGTGTACCAACCATAATAAATGGACATAACATTTAAAATGTCATTGAGATATCGTGATGATCGTATCAACATTGCACTAGCATGCCAATCCCAATCATGCAATTTCTGCTGCGATTATAACAGGCGTACAGCCTTTTTTTTTCTATATCTTGTTTTTTTTTTTAATATGGAATAAGGATTCCATATTAATAAGTATGATTAGTAGAATCTAAAAACAAGTGAACTTTTTTTGAAGTGAAAACTTCTTTAGGCGCGTTGAGCACTTTTTGGGTGAACAAAAATCATGGAACTCGCGTTATCGTCACGCGTCACCGAACGCTTTCCATGAGCCAATAATGCTCATACAGCGTTATAGTTTATACTTATAAAGTAGAATTATATTTATGTACAGTCAGTCGTAACTAAAACATCAATAACAACACAAACGTAACGTGCGGCTCAGATTACCAAACTATATTACGTATTTTTTGGTACATTAATAAATCTGTAAAACTCTATAGTGGTTTGGTGTTAACCTCCAACAAAACCTGGAGTACCGTCAACGACGAGATAATTCCAACATCGTTTTGGTCCTTCAAGCTACTAATTATTTGGTTAGTGCTAAGTGTGGTATTTCTAACATAAAGAAAGTACTACTCTGAGTACTAGGTTTGTTGAATGATTCAACAAACCAGCGGAGATAACGTCTTACAACTACTTACGTGATTACAAAATATATTTACTGGCTTTCACCCCATGGCTTCACTCGCGTTCCCGGTATAAAAGTAGCACAAATGTCACTCTGCGGTCCATAAATTATATCTTTGCAAAATCTACGTTGATCTGTTGCTCCATTTGCTCTGTGAAAGAAGGACAAACCTATAAAGTAACAAACACTTTTGCATTTATTAGAAATTTATTTTGTTGTGCTCATAATCTGTTTATTTATCTAATTATTACCTATGCCCTGTATTAAAACACATCCAAGATGGCCACAGACAACAAGATGACAGCTGACATGAATACAATTTTATTATTAGTTCGGATTGTTAGATATAAAGTATTCAGTAATTGTTTATTGTAACTGTATTATAACTGTGGATAGTTAATACAGTTGCATGACGCAATTAAGATACTGTAGATAAAATATTATATGACAATAATTAAAACTATAGTAGGTACCTACATAATGACTAGGTAGGTATATTATAGTTTTGAGGTATTATGTAGGTTCGGTTTAGTTAGACCATGCGGAAAAAGGTGATGAGGGTGGTATGGTGGTGGTGAGGGGGTTGAGGGGGGGCTGAAGATTTTTTATTTTGAGAACGCAGTGGAAACCGCGGGGGACAGCTAGTACTTCTTACTAATATAATAAAGGAGAAGAGTTTTTTTGTTTCGAGGCGCTAATCTCTGGAACTAAAAGACGAATTTCTTTTAGCCTTTGATAGTCCAATTCTTGAGGTCTATATGCTATATTTTACCCCGGGAATGCGGATGAAACCGCGGGGAACAGCTAGTTAGATATAAAGAGACAATATTTATAGGTATTATTGTTTGTAACGAAATTACTTTTTTTCACAATTTATTTGTTTGTTAACGCACATCCCCAGAACTATTGGACGGATTTTCATGTAGGTACTTTGATGTAGGGTGATGTAGGAAGAGAGAGTTTTTATTTTTTTTATCTATCTGTCTATCTTTTTGAACATGCCAATCTCCGAAACCATCGAACGGTTAATTAGACTTTCAAATATGTAGATAGACTTTTTCCCGTTAGTAAATTCCGATGATTATTTCATCGGAAAAAATTATAGAAATAAAGTTTGCGCGAGCGAAGCCGCGGACAAAAAGTAGACTAGGTATAATGTTGTTAGACATACATGCATGGAACGATAATAAAAATGATTCATTCAATGTAATGTGGAAATACCAAAATGCATTGTGAATTTGAAGCATTTATACATTTTGTAATATTATCCTGTAAATGATTCGTGTAGTGTAAATAAGAGCATTGAACTATCTTATTTGAGGACAGGCTATCTGTCATTCAATTGTTTAACCTTCAACAAATATTAGGGATGTCATAGTACCTACGAATTGAGGTAGGGAGACCCAAAGATTAGTTTGTATATTGGGGTTGTGACAATTTTTCTTAGTAGGTATCTCAGTTTAAAATAATTCGACATTACAGGATGACAGTTTGAAGGTATTTTTATTTATTGATAGACTACTAGCGACCACATCACCTATTAGGTACTAGTGATGACTTAAGATAGGTAGGTACCTACTAAAGACTAGCGAAAGAAAAATAATAAGTTAATGTTAAAAAAATCATTTTTAATACAAGCTTTTTTGGTGACCGTACTTGCATTGTCTTCCAATATAGGTACTAATGTATACCAAATATCAAGTCAATCCGACCACTGGAAGTGGGTGAAATTCGACATGCAAGATTCCACCCAAACATACTTACATACATAGTATACATTGCATGTTAAATAAAAGCTTGTAAAAAGACCCAGTGCAGTGATGTGACAACCCTACAGCTATTTATACATTGAATTGATTATAAGGAAACCCAACAGATACATCGCAGGTACTTAGTCATTCGTGGAATACTATCAGACAGTCCCGCTGCAATAACAGTCTTTATTTTCATTCAAGCTACTTTATTCTCCACAAAGGACGTGTAAAAATGGATTCCGAAAAATATTTCGCGCCATCATTGTTTTTAAATCATGGCGGCGGACCGTATCCAGTTTTGGGAGAAAAGAACAACATTGAATTAGCGGATTCCTTAAGAAATGCATCAAAATTAGTGGATTTAAAACGTTTATCGGCGATAATACTCGTAACAGCGCATAGAGAGGAAGATATAGTTACAATTTCATCAGGTAAGCGTCACTCTTTGATATATGACTACACTAATTTCCCGCCAGAAAGCTATGAGTTTAAATACGACGCGCCTGGTGATCCAGTTTTAGCGGGAAAGATACACGATGCGTTCGGAAATACGGGAATCACTTCTAAGATGGACGACGAAAGAGGTTGGGACCACGGAGTTTTTATACCTATGATGTTGGTAAATCCTGCAGCAGATATTCCAATAGTGCAGGTTTCAATTTTAAAAAATCAAGACGCGAAGCAACATTACGAAATCGGTAAAATTTTGTTTGAATTTCGTAAGGATAGTGTTGCGATTTTCGGTTCGGGATTGTCGTACCACAATATGAGTCGATTCGACGATGCAAAGAACAGTGATGGGACAATCGAGAATGAAAATTTTGATAATTTTTTGACAAGAGTTTGTACTGGAGATTCAGAGATAAGAGAAGAGATTATAGCCTGGGATCGAGCTCAGGGGGGTTTGGACTCCCATCCTTTGGGAGAAGCTGATCATTTAATGCCTCTCATTGTAAATGCTGGTGCAGGTGGTAACCGGCCAGGGAAAAAAGTTTTTGAATCTCTATATCGTGGCATTTTTAAATTGAGCGGTTTTATGTGGGATGGGGAGTAGGTTCTACAGTTATTTCAATATAATATATAGGTAAATAATAAATTTATTTTTCTGCTATAGGTATAAGACATATTTTCATAACTAATATAAAGTGAAATAAGTTTGACTACTGAAAAAAATAACTGAGTATGAAGGTAACTTAATTAGGTGGTTCCTTAAATGAATGGTTAATAGGTAATTATTATAAGTCAACAGGATATAAGTAAATAAAAAAATCTTGAACAAATTGTATATTTTATTTACAATTCTTAAAAATATTGATTATTCAATAATAAATTAAGTAAAAGCATTGTGCAGCACCTTTGGTCCCTTAGGTAGTATCCATAAAATATGTGTGCAATGTTAATACTCCACCAATACAGAGAATAAACAAGCTCTTGATGGAGGGAAATGAAGAACACAAACATGTGTTGCATATTATATGGATATCCCATTGTATTATACAAAAAAAAATGTGTAAAAATACTCTTTAACAATTTATTATATAAAATACAGTGATGAGCATTGTACTATATGGTAATAGATAATAGGTACAAATACCTACTCGATATGCATTAGGTATTCTTAATATTACCTAATGAGTTAATTGTTGAGGGCAGTCATGGCTAACAAGTGAACAAATATTTTCTTCTTTTGGAATATATGGCTGTAGAATGAGTTTCGTCCCGGAAATCGACAATGTTTGACAAATGTCAAACTCATCTATCATTTTGTATCCCTTCAATACTCAGATTAAAAAACTTTTTAATCTGAGCTTCAATACTTTAGCATAGATTCTATTTATATTTTTTAAATTATAAACATGGCAAAACATACAACTCAAATTCTCGATGGCCCATTTTTATGTACAGACTATACCTACATAATTGATATAAAATACAGCTACATTAATTAATTAAAACTAAATAAAGGCTTGACTAAACTACAAGCTAACAAAATATTTATGACATTTTGATCTTGTCTTCGTATAAATAAAATCTCAATTAATTAACATGATTATCAAAGCAATAGCATAATAAGATTATAAATTAATAAATAATCCCCCTTGCATATTCTAACCTCGTATTTTTTAGATGCAGTCTTCATTTACTGCAATCGTGTACTAATCAACCACCTTATTCAGAATCAATCTGAAATTGGAAAATAGGAGCCATTCTATTTGGTAGATTGTATACAAGTTCTCCATTTGAATCAGGACTGCAACTAAATAGCCTCAAAAATCTAAAAATTACAACATTTATCTTGACCAATGAGAATACTGATGAAAATGATTTATAATTATTCCTATGGGGCATTTACAAATCACATGCTCATATTTGGCAAAATTTCTCGGCCCCGACAATGGAACTTTGGCAAAGCTTCTTCTGACCAGCTTTAATTGATTCCAGGTCATATGTTCCTAGTCATACCATTACTCCCATGGTGACACTCTAGTTGACCATCCGGTCCCCCCACCCCATGTCAGTAACAGTTGACGATCCCCCCCTCCAATCAGCATCACATGATTTATGGAATGCCCCTATAGTCCTTTCCAAACAAAGGCACTTAATCTAAATGTCCCACTTAAATCCCAATTAAAGATTCTCTCACCGGCTCTTTCACCTCCCGCTCCGGCTACAACTATCAATGGCATGAAATGCTCAGCGGCATGCATCGGATGAGCTTCAGTAGCCCCTGGCTGCTGCCTCCAATTAATCAAACCTTGTTGTCTTACACTCTCATCATCCGATGTACTAACCTTATTTAAATAATCATCAAACTCTTTATTTACAACATCAGCTTTGTATCTCCCATATCTAAATTCTCTCATATTATGGTAAGACATTCCTGAACCGAGTACCGCTATGCCTTCTTTCCGGAACTGGTGTAATGCTTGACCTAGCTTATAATGATCTGCCGGATCCTGATTATTTAATACAGATATCTGTATTATAGGTATATTTGCAGATGGGTTGATTAACATCATGGGAACAAAAACTCCATGGTCCCAACCTCTTTTAGAATCCAATTTCGAATTGATACCCGCTTTTTTTAATGAGTCGTGGATCTTTTCAGCCAAATCCGGGTCGCCAGGTGCGTTATACTTGTACTTGTAGGATTCTGGCGGGAAACCATAGTAGTCGAAGTACAGATCGTGGTGTTTACCCGAGGAAATTGTAACAACGTCTTCTTCCCAATGGGCAGTGACTAAAATAATGGCTTTCCATTCATCAAGGTTAACATGTTTTTTTACCTCATCCCTCAAGAAATTCGTGAGCCCCTCATGCTCCTTATCTCCCAGAAGCGGTAATGGACCTCCTCCATGATTTACAAACAACGCTGGTGCAATTACAGCCATTTTTCTAAAAGTTCCACTGAATTGTCGAATTAAATTCATCGACAACAATGACATAAACACAATAAAAGCAACTTGAACGAGAATTGACAGCGTATTGAGGATAAGCATATAAATTGCTTGCTGGTCCTAATTCTGTTTCAAAGTATCAATCGCAAATTGCGATTAACCGCGAAGGTCGTCAACAATTAAAATTATTCTTTTTAGATTTTAGATCAAAAATCAAATGATGTCTTTAGAGTCATGTCGTGTCGTGTAGCTGGCGAGCTAATGATATAAAAGATATAATCTCTCTTTAGTTAACTCATGTGATTTAAAGATATAAGTTATTTGAAAAGAAGGTCTCAGCAGAGTTTTGAGTTACTGAACAAAAGGTACCATGATTATATCCTCTTTGGGTGATGGACACGTAGTTAATAGGTGACGTATTTCACTAGCTCTTCTAGCTCAGACAGAGATAGAAATTGCACACGACGTAAAAAGAAAGCGACTGAGCACTGGCCGGCCGTAGTGATTGTATAATAATCAGCTTTACCAGGGCCCTTGAGTCGTGAGTTACGTTTCGCTTCCTGAAATGTTACATTTTTGCTGCAAAAGGTACATTATTGTTTTATTTTACTTGTTTTTGGATTCGAAGGTCGGAGGCAAATTTCTGCCAGCAACAGGGCCAGTAATTATTCGTTTGCAAGTTTTCAGCCCGAGGTTTCTGAAAAGGGTACCTACTTGGTTGACATGGGTAGTACATAGCATCATAGTACGACTCTTCGAGCCCTAACGATAAAAACCTAGAACCTAGCGAATGAATTGTCTGTCACATTGATGTTGATACTTTGTTTGTATTCGTAATTATTTTTTATGATTTTACAAAAACTATTTCTGTGTGTGGTTCACATTCTGTTCACATTAAAAATACGACTTTACATACAACATGTACCGTACAAAAATGAGAAGCTGTCAAGCAGGAGTGCACATATATTGTCTAATACAAAATATAAATAACTCTAAAGTATCAGTCAGGATAATGAGAATTTAAGATAGTATGGTTTAAAAATGATTAAAAAAAACTTGTTTTACTTTAAAAAAAATGTCGTGTAAGACTAAAAAGCTAAGGGTGTCCGGTCTTTTTACTCAAATGTCCGGCTAAACTGGCTGATCTGTCCGTCTTTTTGGTTTTAAGACCTGGTAACCCTACAGGTAGGTACTTCATACAAATTTTGGAGTTGCTAGTCTGAGATTTTTTAAATTTGCCACGCTATTTCAGTCCCTACTTTCGTTTGTCGACTCTAAATCTTTTACGGAACTTTGATTAACTTCGGAATGATCAAAGAGTCAAAAAGTTATTCAAACCTAAAAGATGCTCGCTCATATTATAGTATCATTATCAATTAGTAATTATTAATACATTTAAGATAGGCACTCGTATCGGGATAATTTGAAAATTATTAACGCTAAACTTACTTAGCAAACAGCTAGAAATCACAAAGCAGAAATGGACGAAAGTTTCACTCATGTTCTTTTTGTTATTTTATTCATATATTTTAACAACTCTGACAGTTTGATTTGCCTATACGTATGTACTGTGATGGAAAATTAATAAATAAAATCCACAACTGTCTGGGGGAGGGGCATATACCCCTGTGCCCGCCCCCCCTTAAATCCTCCCTTGACAACAAACAATCACAATCAGCAATGTTTATTTTTTATTTCTAGCTAAGTAGCTATGAAACCACGAACGGCGCGAACATGCAAAGTAGGAAACGTGCGCGCTCACGCTCAAGCAAAATCAAGTTTTAGTCTATCCGTTACGTCAAAGGATATGTTTCATTTTGCCATGGCGCGTTCCATTCAAAACCATCTTTGAGTGTGATATGGAGTGAAATACTTTTTAGACGCTCCAGTTTTAGGTGCGTTCAATTTGGATGCGTTTGTAAACATTTTGCAATAAAAATCAAGTAGGTATTACAAATCTCATTGTTCCGAAAAGTTATAAAAATTACTTACATGTTACGCGAGGGGCTCAAAAGTTACGAAAAATGTAAGAAATGTAACCTTCTGGCAACACTGATAATAATAGATCATAGGAAAACCAACATTTACAGCAAATTAATAAAGTACAAATTTTGAGACTGTTTTTGTAAACATTCTAGAGTTGTAAAAACACATCGCTAGTTCATTCAGTCGTCAAACAAATCTTTATTTCACTAGTGAGTAGAACGTAGTGATTATATATCCTCTTTGCTAGTGAGCTACTGATATACAAGAGTGATATATTATATATCTGAAATGATATATTTATATCTTTATACATTTTTGCGCATCTCTAGATTTTTTTTCGTTCCGAAGAATAGGCTAAGATCATAGACCATACTGCCTCGTCATTAGTTATATATTTTTCTTGAGTACTTAAAATCTAAATGTTAAATTCATCAGTCCCTAACCAAATCCAGTATACATATAGTCAAGCCAAGTCAAGTCAATCAGATTTTAGTGAATATGCCTATATTAAAAATAAATTATCAAACACTAACCAATGTATAAAACATCAAAAAAAAAGGGGAAACCACGATTATTATTTTATTAAAAATATCCTTATTATGATTTTTAATGACTAATCTAACCATAAAGAGTATGCTATATAATTATGACGTCACATGCTTGTATTTCATTCAAAACTCCATATAAACCTATCGTTTTGACATTTCATAAAGAGTTGGTGATTTGAATGTCAGTCAAATACCATATTATATTTTTACATTCAGATACTAAATATAACATAAGTATAAATAATTAATATTAAATTTGTGGTCGGCAGCACATTGGCAATATCCATGCGGTCCTGGTATAATTAATATGCATAGGTGACGGTACCCACTCTTACAGAGCTGACAAACAGGTAGCCAACCTGTTTGTTAGTCTTGCTTGTGACATAAAAATATATATGTTCTTTTTTTTCCATTACACCTAAATTAAACACGAAAGTATCAAACTTGCTATGTTTAGGTACAAAACTATGGAAAAATTAGATAGGTACAAAAATAAAATAATGTACCTTTGATTAGGTAGGTATTTAAATTACAAGGATGAAGTACCTATCATGTATTATCGCATTTAACATTTTATTGCTGTACAGAATGCCTAAGGATGAATCGGTGGGGGAAGCTGATCATTTAATGCCTCTCATTGTAAATGCTGGCGCAGGCGGTAACCGGCCAGGGAAAAATGTTTATGAATCTCAATATCGTGGTATTTTTAACTAGACAATTATTATAAGTCAACAGGATATAAATAGATAAAAAACTTGAACAAATAGGGTATTTACACCCATTTTTGAAAATTGTCTCAATTCGTTCCTAAGATGCTAATAAACCACCAAAAAAGCACATAAATTTTATTCAATCGATAAGTGCCATAAATTTTAATTTTTTTCGCGCGTAGTTTGATGAAAACGCTGGACGCCATGTAAATCTACGGTCATGACGTCATTTGGTATCTTGTAAGTAAATAAATGCGCTGATATTGGTCTCAATTGGACTTAAAAAAAATTAAAAATTAGCTATTATCCTTTTTATTAGTGTGCTGTTCCTCAATGCATGAATACTCGTGTAAAAAATAATAATACTTCAGTTGACACTTTTTAATTTACAAGCACCGTATGACGTCATTATAATGGCGGCTACTGTTTCGCTTGTTTAGAAACAGATTTAACAAAACTGAAAACTTTGAAATGAATTTTAAAATTAATTTATGAACTAAAACTAACATTTTCCGTCTGCTTATTGCCTAAGCTATCTAAATTGTACATTTTTAGTTTTTTTTCTCATATAGAGTAAAATACCCTGAGTATTGCATATTTTTATTTACTTTCTTAAAAATATTGATAATTAAATAATAAATAAAGTGAAAGCATAAGGCAGCCAGCACCTTTGGTCCCTTAGGAATAGGGTTGCCAGGCGTCCGGATAAAGCCGAACACAGTCAGGCTTTTTGGTTGCGTGTCGGGCCAAATTATACGGTGTCCGGCTTGTCCGGCTTTTGTTAGGCTTTTTAAATGTGACCATTTTGCAGTTACTGCTAACTACTATTGGTTAATATTGTAATAAATATTGAATGATAATAATAAAGAAGATTCATTCATTCAATTTTATTGTTGTATAATGAGAATTTAAGATAGTATGGTTTAAAAATGATTAAAACTAAGGGTGTCCGGCCTTTTTACTCAAATGTCCGGCTAAATTGGCTGATCTGTCCGTGTTTTCGGTTTCAAGACCAGGTAACCCTACTTAGGAAGCATCCATAAAATACGTGTGCAATGATAATTCTCCACCAATACAGAGAATATAAACAAATACTTGATAGGATAGGAGGGAAATGAAAAACAAAAACATGTGTTGCATATTTTATGGATATCCCATTGTATTATACAAAAAAATGTGTAAAAATACTCTTTAACAATTAAAGATACAATTATATATAAAATAAATTTTTAACAAAAAGGAAAACCGACTTTAAAATGGATTTGCACTGAAGAGAATAAAATAACGATGACCTATATTTAATATATAAAATACAGCTACATTCATGAATTAAAACTAAATAAAGGCTTAAATAAAGACTACAAGCTACAAAAAATATATTACACTTTTTTTATCTTGTCTTGACTGAAAATTATTCATAAATTATTGCAAGGGGGCATTTACTAATCACACGCAGCATATTTGGCAATATTTTTCGGCCCCGACAATGCAACATTGGCAAAGCTTTTTCAAACCAGGTTAAGATGATTCCATTCCAGGTCAATAATATATTATGTCACTCTTGTTGACCATCCCCCCCCCCCGCCATGTCAGTAACAAATTGATGATCCCCCTCCAATCAGTGTCACATGGTTTATGGATGCTCCTATAGTCTTTTCCAAACAAAGGCACTTAATCTATATATCCTACCTAAGTCCCAATTAAAGATTCTCTCACCAGCTTTTTCACCTCCCGCTCCGGCTACAACTATCAATGGCATGAAATGCTCAGCGGCATGCATCGGATGAGCTTCAGTAGCCCCCGGGTGCTGCCTCCAATTAATCAAACCTTGCTGTCTTACACTTTCATCATCCGATGTACTAACTATATTTAAATATTCATCAAACTCTTTATTCACAATGTCCACATCGTAATCACCATATCTAAATTCTCTCATATTATGGTGAGACATGCCAGAACCGAGCACCGCTATGCCTTCTTTCCGGAACTGGTGTAATGCTTGACCTAGCTTATAATGATCTGCCGGATCCTGATTATTTAATACAGATATCTGTATAATAGGTATATTTGCAGATGGGTTGATTAACATCATGGGAACAAAAACTCCATGGTCCCAACCTCTTTTAGAATCTAATTTCGAATTGATACCCGCTTTTATTAATGATTCCTGGATCTTTTCAGCCAAATCCGGGTGGCCAGGTGCATTATACTTGTATTCGAAAGATTCTGGCGGGCCATAGTAGTCGAAGTACAGATCGTGGTGTTTACCCGAGGAAATTGTAACAACATCTTCTTCCCAATGGGCAGTGACTAAAATAATAGCTTTCCATTCATCAAGGTTAACATGTATTTTTACCTCATCCCTCAGGAAATTTGTGAGCCCTTCATGCTCCTTATCTCCAAGAAGCGGCATTGGGCCTCTTCCATGATTTACAAACAACGCTGGTGCAATTACAGCCATTTTTCTAAGTTCCACTGAATTGTCGAAATAGATAAATTCAATTCATCGACTGACATCGACAACTACATAGAAGAGGTGAATGAAACGTATATACTGGAATAGGTTTTAAAACTAGGTTTCACCCGTAAGTCTCGCGCCAAGGAGGCAAGGAACATAATACGAAATAATACGAATACGAACTGACTGAGTCTCAGTACGAGTTTATCGAGTTATTTATTTATAATAGTACGCCTCACCTCTGCAATGACATAAACACAATAAATAAAAACAACTTGAACGAGAATGGACAGCGTATTGAGGATAAGCATATAAAATTATAAACAAACAAAAACGTAGTGATTTAATCCTCTTTGCATATAAATTGCTTGCTGATCCTAATTAATTAGTTATGTACCAAAATTTACCAAATTATAAATCGCTGGAAATTAATTATTACCTCAGTTTTTTTTTAGATCAAATTAAATCAAATGATTTCTTGTAGGGATGGGCAAAAAATATCGATTAATCAATATTTATTTATTTATTGCACAATGTAAATAATAATTGTATGTAAATATAAATATATCAGAATATCGATTATTATTTCCGTGTATCAAATTCGATATTTTTTAAGAGCTCAGTAACATTCTTTATTTATGTTTGAATTTTTGAAGTTATACTTCTTTTGGCGCGTTAGGGAAAAATCGTCACGAATAATCGACATGATGAAGTTAGCTAGTCAACATTGTCAGGTTGTCCCATACACAGAAAAATAATAACGAAAAACATTGGTTGCCATGGCAACCAATGTTTTTTATTAAGTTACCATTGTTATAATTTTTAACATCGATGATTACCTTTTTTCAAATATTACGTCCTTATTTTTAATAAAAAAAATAAAACTGCTTATTTATTATATATTATATTGCTTATATATTATGCTTATGCTTATATAACTTATTTTTTCATGGTTGCATTGTTCCCAAAAAGCTGGCGACGTTACCTCGTTGAATTGCAAGACTAATACTACATCGAAATATCGACATTTTCAACCATCACTAATTTCTTTTACTCAGTGTTGCCAGCTGTACCAGTCACGCAACGGAATAGCTAGTAGGCTTGTCTGAAAAATATCTATATTATTTGTTCGATATATTGATATTTTTGAGCGATATAGAATTTTTCCAAGTATCGAAAAGGTATGAAAATGGTTTTTTTTTTCAACCGACAAACTAATTACTTTCGTTTTTACTTTTTTACTTTATATTATAGCACATTCAATATAGTTCGTTCACTATTATTTCGCTGCATGTTACACCTGATTGTGCTATGACGAGCATGTTGTCATGTTTTAAAAATCTAATAAATAATAAGAAAAAAAGTTAGATTTTTTACATTTTTCCACAATTTTTTAAACAGCGAGTTCATAACATTGGCTGGCTCACACGCTCCTGACGTGACGTCTTTACGCCCATTTGAATATTGCTTTATCACGCGAGCAAGCTTTAAGTTAATTTTTGTGTTTATTTTAGGTGTAATGGATAAGAAAATAATTATCATCTATTTTTATGTCACAAGGCTGACAAACAGGCAATGCAGGCAGGCTAACTTATGGTAAGTGGGCGGCACCTATGGATATTAGTTATACTAGGGCCGCAGGGATTATTGCCAATGTACTGCCGACAACTAATTAAATATTATTTAATTTAATTATTTTATGTAGTATCTGAATGTAATTGTACAATAAAAAGTACTCCACAAAAATTAATACATAATAATATAAGAAGGGTTACTTCTTTTTCGGCTTCGCCGCAGTTGGGTAAGAAGAAACAAATACGACATAATGACAAGGAAAAAGTCACATAATGCTTAGGCTACATTAGTCGGCGAAGATTCGTGTCGCGTTGGCAAGCTAAAAACTAGCTCGCTAAAGTAGCCCCAGCATTACCGAAGCTTCAGTTTCCGAGGGTTTCTAGCAAGCACTGACGAATGAGTGAGACAGGAGTGAGAGCGTGTACGTGGCGACGCGCGGGGATCGCATACTTAGTATAGGCTTATGTTTGACTACAATCTTACTATGGTAAGTGATGATGTGGCCGAAGGTGGTAAGCGCACAAAGCCTAGAAGGAACTGGCTCTCAAGTGCAACTGCCGGAACACACCAGTAGGTGTTTGTCGACACATCTTCAACTTGAGGGTGGTAGCCAGCCAGTCGGGTACTACAAAGTACCCTACCACCGTACTATGGTTTCCTCACGATGTTTTCCTTCACCAAAAGCTCAAGCTCATTGTAGGATTCGAACCCACGACCTTCGCCGCGGCGTCCAACGTCACTACCACTGAGCTATCATCGCCTTAAATATCAGCTTATTTTTATTAATTTTAGCCAATCTTGAAATGAATTTCTTAGGGTCGGCCATCCGTTTTGGCCTGACCAGCGGTACCTAACCAAAACCATTACCTATTATGCACAATCTCTACTAAGTCTGTGCTGTGCTTACGCAGCCTCACCTCACCATTCGGTCGGCAATCAAATCACCGTTTTCGCCTTCCATTCAGTGCTGCCATTTTGGCATTTTTAATGCTAAATTTGGCATATTTTCACCATAATTAGCATGTTAAACTTTTAGCATATTGCATTATTTTAGCATTTTTTTGTTTTCCAAGCAACCTAGAGGTTTAATATCGTAATTTTATAATAACAAACAAACAAATATGTTATTATCGTCTATGGCAGCACTTTATGGGAAAGTCCCGAGCATAGCATCGTTCAGTGACCTACCTACCAACCTTGTGCGTTTGAGCGATAGTTCAGTGTAATTCGATTTAACGGTATTCGATTTAGTCGATTGTTTATGTTTAAGTTCAGTTAATTTTGTCATTCCTATAATATTCCTGATGACATGCTGAAACTCATTAAAGGTACGAAATAAAAGACTAAGCTTTTGTTTTTTGATAAATGAATACTTATTCTTCAGGTATTCTTTGAAATAGAAGACTAATTTTGTTTTTTGATTAATAAATACTTTAAATCAAATTGGCATTTTATTTAGCACAAAAAATTATATTTAGCATTTTGTAGCATTTTTCTCGCGAAAAGTTGTCATTTTTCTAAATTATAAAACGGCAATACTGCTTCCATTTAAAAATGGCGTCTTTTTGAGTTGTCCTTTTCGCACACTGTCGCACAGGCTTTATTTTTGAACTATATTGCAATTTACAGTGTTATACGTGTAATTATAATTTATTTAACCAGGCAATGTCAGTTTTTCTCTGATCACAGTATTTACATTACCGCTATCGTAATTTAAAACTATTTTATCGATACGATGTCGCCAAATGGGCGAGGTGTCAGTCAATATTTAGCGTTGAGACGCGCGTTTTAGTGCGAAAAAACACAAGTGAAGTGCAAAAATGGACAAGAAAAATAAAAAGAGAACTGTTATAAAGCGTAAGATTGATGAACCGGCCGACGGTGAGAAGAAACCGAAGATAATGGTCAATAGAAAAGTTGAAAGTGACAAAGATAAAGTTGAGGTGGTAAATCAAGTTGTTGAGGTGCCTGTGGAAGGCCAGCAGATTGTCCATACGGGGCAGCTGGTGGAGGGGAACTTCGAGCAGCCTGTGTTTGTAAATATGAAGGGGGAGCCGGTCCAATTAGGTCCGAATACAGTGATCCTTTATGAGCAAAGTGGCAATCCATCGAATTTCGCGTTTGGTGGAATGTGGACAATGGACTCTTCGGGCAGGATCGTGATGGCGGAGACTATATACGATGTGAAAGGTGAACCGGAGGAGGAGAGCGCTAATTTTGTGCAGAGTAATACTGAAGTTAGCACTGTAAGTGTTTGAAATACATACACTATTTGTTTGATCAGCATAAATAAAATAATAAAATAATAAATGGCAGTAAGAAGACAATGTGGAGACTTGATTAAACATATAAGATACTTACTAGGCACTATGATGTACAAGAATTTTGAACAAATACTATAATCTCCGATTGTATTCCACTCCCTTTCTTTATCAATACAAAATCCACAGCTCTTTGTCCAATAGAAAAATTATTTAAGTGACTAGACGGTAGCAAATACATTTTAATACTGAAATTATTCTACATTTACATTCTACATTTTAATACTGAAATTATAATAAGGTAGAGAAAGGGAAAAGACAAGATACAGGTATATTAATTTATTATTTTGGCTTGAGATAAAATAAAAAAAAATAAAAAAAACATCAATAAATAACAAAAATAAAATCTGATGTATCTGAGTAGGCAGTTAATCACCTTTCATCAGCTGCTTTTGTAATAAGTTTTTGTTAAAAATTAAAAACAAAAAGTTTGTACCAATACAAGCGAATTTTTTGAATTTATATCAACTTATATATGTGAAAGTTTGAATGGATGTTTGTTACTCAATCACGCTAGAACATAAAAGAACAAAACTTGGCACAGAGGTAGATAATAGTCTGGAATAGCAAGCACATAGGCTACTTTTAATACCGGGAAAACATAAAAAATGTGGGTGAAACCATGTGTGATAAATTTACGATGCCTTTCACTTTTAAAAACAATATCAATATGGCGATTGCGATTTCGCCTCAAAAAAAGACATTGTCACAAATAATTTCAGAAAACAATCTTTATCATAGAAATCCCTATAATCTTTCAGCAGCAAGTAGATGACCAGCCCAACACGTACCAGCAGTACTCGCTTAGCACCACCACACCGGTGGACGGTCAGCAAGAGTATGAAGTGGCCATCATTGAGAACCCTCCTGCTGACGCTACTGATAGGTTAGTTAGTCATATAAAAGGCTGGTTGGCGTGGTTGGTAAGATACCCTATCTATCACGCCATATGTGGTGGATTCGATTCCCACTCAGGACAGATATTTGTGTACATGTCTGTTTGTCCTGAATCTGGGTGTAATTATCTATATAACTATATATTTACAAAAGAAAAGTAGTATATATTTATAAATATAAATGTAGTATCAGTCATCTGGTTTTCATAGCACAAGCTCTGCTTAGTTTGGGGTCGGATGGCCGTCAAACAAATAAACATCACACATAAGCAGGTATGCGGTCCACCTGATGGTAAGTCTGATGGTAAGCTACCATCGCCTATAGACATTAGCAATACCTTTACGAAGCCTAGAAGGCAACTGGCTCTCATGCGCTGGAACATACCAATTGCTTGGTGATAGATTTTCATCTTGAAGGTGGGGCTACAAACTACCCTACCACCATGCTATGGTTTCTTCATTATGTTTTAAAACCCGGGTTTTAAGTATATCTAACACTGCAGTTCTTTGTACTAAAATGTTTGTTTTTCACTATCCTAGATCAACAGATGAACTTGTGATCACAACAGAGGAACAGCTGGTGTCCACGGGCACAGGGGCCGTCCGTTGGCTGAACCAAAAATATGATTTTGTTGTTAGAAAACTTCAACTTACTTACGGTCAGTATTTTTATACCACATTGTCGGGAAACGAGCATACGCCCCGCCTGATGGTAAGCGGTTACCGTAGCCTATGAAGCTTGCAACACCAGGGGTATCACTCGTGCGTTGCCGACCCTTCCCCCCTCCCCGATGAGCTCTGGCTGCGGAATTCTGTAAGGTGGAGGTACTTCCCCAGTCGAGCTGCTCTTTGAGCGACATATCGCTATGCTCTTCTTCTCTTAGTATTAAAACATAACCTTTATATTATTGGAGACTATGATTGACTGACGTATCAATGAGCAGCTCTAACTTTAAAGCCGAGAAACATAAAATTTAATTGACAGACTTTTTTCAACCACTAAGTCGGCCTCTAAATCTTATAAATGTCTATTTAAACTACTACTGTAGAAGCACTGCAGACCGGTGTGTTCCGGCAGCTACACTTCTTTCTAGGCTTTGTGTGATTACCACCTTCGGCCACATCATCACTTACCATAGTGAGATTGTGGTCAAACACAAGCCTATACAAAGCTCAAGCTCGTAGGATTCGACGTCACTACTTCTGAGTATATACTTAGTATCTAATTATTTTCATCTCAGCCGCAAGACGTCCACTGCTGGACATATGCCTCCCCTAAGGATCTCCAATAGGAGGATTTGTGTAATGTGACCCGGTACTAAAGTGCCAAGATAATTTTGCCGCTGACTGTAAGTAGATGTCCTATGCTGTTCTTGCCGGTCCGTGGTCTCCACTCCAGAACTCTTCGGCCCCATCATAATAGTGTGTAATATTCATTGTGTATTGTTAACAGACGCGGGTGTAAAACTGTTACACTCACAATCAGGGTGTATACAGTGTGTGTATCTAACTACGCCGAGTATGCAGCTCGCTTTCAATGCGGTACCGCAGTTCTTGTGCATTGAGACCGGTGAGTTTTCCACATTTTCCCTTACTATTTCTTGTACAATTTAATATTTCCGCTCCCCCGTAAGGGCATTTAGGAAGATCTCGGGTTTGATTCCCACTCAGGAGAGACATTTGTGTGCCTGAATATTAACATTTGTTTGTCCTGAGTCTGGGTTGATATGTACAAATAAATAAAATTGATGTATCTGATTTTAATTTCAAAATAACAGCATTTTACTAAATGCATTTGAAAGTATAGACTATACTTATAACAAAAGAACTTTTTTTTTTTATTGTCTGTCTGTTTGTTCCGGTTAATCTCCGAAACGGCTTTACCGATTTTGACGGGCCTTTCTCTGGCAGATAGCTGATGTTATAAGTAACTCGAGATACTTTTATTGGTTATAGGTATTTTTTTAAATATAGTCGAAATAGTTCCGTATTTTAGATTTAAAAAGTAATTTCTTGGATGTAGTGTTCGCTTTTATAATAAAATACCTATCTCAGTTACCAAGATGACTGATTTTAAATTCAAATCATACATAAAGAAAGTTTTAAAAGAAAAAGCCTATTACAAGGTAGCTCATTACATTGCGGATAAAGCTGTCTGGAAGTAGCTGCACTCTGCACAAGTGCATCTTGTACATACTTTTATACAAAAGCCAGTAGGTACTTACTTAGTATTAGAGATACTAAACAAGTTTTTATTTATTTGTTTTTTTTTTTTTTCTTTTTTTTTTTATCATTTTTGTGTTTATGCGTATTATAATATTTCTTTAATAATTGTAAAACATTTAATGAAAAAAAAAGACAACATTGTCAGATTGTCCAAAAAAAAAAACAAAAACCAAATATATGTAAAATGTAACCTTGCTGAGTTTCTTGCCGGTTCTTCTCAGTTAAAGGCGACTTCCGAATCGGTGGTAACTTCAGTAGTTTCGACGTTCATAAGTGCCCTCTTAGGGCCTAAACTGAATAAATGGCTTTGACTTTGAGTTAGGACATAAAAAATATAACCTTGCCGAGTTTCTTGCCGGTTCTTCTCAGTTGAAGGCTGACTTCCGAACATGTGGTAACTTCAGTAAATTCGATGTTCATAAGTGCCGAGCGTCCGAGCTATTAATGAAATTGTACCTTACCCCCCAGGCATAGAGTTCAACAGCAGCATACCAACAGTGAGTGGTACTGGCAATCCGAGCGTGAAGCACAACGTGACATTATTCCTGGCAGAGGACGGGAACGGCAAGTCTGTTATTGTCAGTGCTGGTGAGTTTTGAACCATATTACATAGGCATAGAGTTCAATAAGGTACTTTGTAGTACCTTCCTGGCTGGCTACCACTTGATGTTGAAAATCTGTCGCTTAGCACCTACTGGTGTGGTCAGGCAGTTGCACTCAAGAGCCAACTGCCTTTTAGGCTTTAAGGGTCGGCAATAAGTTGGCAATCTCCCTAGTATTGTTAATGTCTATAGGCGATGGTAGCCACTTACCATCAGGTGGACCGCCTGTCTGCGTGTCAGCCTTCTGACATCACACAAAAAAAAGTTATATGCGGTCGGGGGAAACCGAAACGAAGTTCAACAAATACATTTTTGTTGTTGATAAATGTTTTTAACCGTCTTCAAAAAAGGAGAAGGTTCTATGTTCCACTGTGTATTTGTTTTTTTTTAATGTACACCGATATCTCCGCCAACTGTTGACCGATTTAAAAAAAAATATATATCTTTTGTTCGGTATGGTATACTTCCAATTTGGTCCCATTGTCACCAAGTCAGGATCTGATGATGGGATCCCAGGGAAATCGAGATCAACCCTCAAATTTTATAGGAACGCATAATGTGTTTTATATATTTTCTAAAACTAAAGTCAGCGAAAGGAAAGCACGTGTTCTAGAATCTGAAACACTTTCGCTGAATTTAAAACGAGTTCTAACATCGTTATTTTATACTTTTTAGTGCAAACCCATTTTGAAGTCGGTTTTTCTTTTTGTTAAAAGTTTTTTTTTTTTTCAATTCTTGAATCTCCATCACAAAATTTCAATAATCAGACAATGTAACTCACGTATGAATTAAATATATACTCTTGTGACGTCATAATTATATAGCATCAATTCCTAAAATGGATAAATGTAATAAAATAAACGATTATTTTATTAAATTTATCCATTCATTCGTGGTTTCCCTTTATTTTTACTTGTTCTATACTTTTTTTTAAATATGTATAGGCTTGTATTTGACCACAATCGCACTATGGTAAGTGATGATGTGGCCGAAGGTGGTAAGCACACAAAACCTAGAAAGAACTGGCTCTCAAGTGCAGCTGCCGGAACACACCAATAGGTGTTTGGCGACAGATTTTCAACTTGAGGGAGCCAGGCGGGTACTACAAAGTACCCTACCACCGTGCAAACATTGGTTAGTGTTTGATAATTTATTTTGAATACAGGCATCTTCCCTATTCACATCCGCTCGTTTTATAATAGATAGAGAAATACTCAGTGCTATTCCTCCTCTCTCCTATATTTGATCTATGCTGTGCCCGACAGGGTCCATAATTGTGACTTATATAATTATTTTATTTTTCTACCAACTGTATACATTATGGTACGCAATAAAGAATTGAGACAGACAGAGAGTCCCATGGAGGCGGCATAACTTGTGACGTAACATCCGAACTTTGTTTTCAAAAATATTAAATATCCATTTTTATATATTACAGGTATATCAACATTAATAGGTGAGGATCTCACCTGGTTGCTGGAGACGTTCAAGTCATGCAACCCGGCGTGGAGACAAGTTAGATGCGTTGTCTGCGATCCTACTAAATGTCAACAGGTATTTATACTAATATTATAAAGCTGATGAGTTTGTTTGTTTGAACGCGCTAATCTCAGGAACTACTGGTTCAATTTGAAAAATTTTTTCAGTGTTGGATAGCCCATTTATCGAGGAAGGCTATAGGCTACTTTTTATCCCGGGAAAAAACAAGATCCCTCCGGGACGCGGGTGAAACCGAGCGGAAAAGCTAGTGTAATATAAGATGGACGGGCTGGTTGGGTTCGATACGCACCGACATGCACTTATAGTAATTTATAGGTGAACTCGATCGATTCAAGGCTATGACATTACACAATTTGCAATCTCCATAATTATCTATATATTTTGGAAAACATAAGGAGTGGATATCTTTCGTCAAAAAATGTACTGGTTTAAATAGTTTATTAATTTCAATAAATAAGTATAATAAACATATTTGGACATTTTTCACTCATCTGCTCCCAAACTATGCAGAGGTGTCAAGGAAACCAGATACCTGATCTATCTGTGTGCCAAATTACATCCAAATACCTTCAGCCGTTACCGAGTTATCTAAACATACATAACTTTCACATATATAATATAAAGTTGTCGTTTCGAGGCGGTCCAAGCGGCGTTCCCGTCGGCCCACGTGACGTGCTCAGTGTGGCAGGCGTCGGTGTCGGCGGCGCGGGCGTGCGCGGCACTCGACGCCAACACTGGCGCCAACACTGGCGCCAACACTGGCGCCAACACCGGCGCCGGCACCAACAGCGAGCGGCGCGACGAGACCTCGCCGGCGCTGGACGAGGTGGCGTCGCGCTGCAAGACGTACGCGCTCGCGCTGCTCAGGGGGGAGCACACTCCTGCGCAGCTGCAGGTACTTAAAAAAAATAAGTTCCCAAAGATGGTGGACTGGTTTTTTTTTATGCACTCCCATGATATGGGTATGAAATGAAAGGGTTTGATGAGAAGCATACGAAAAATAAAATGACGTCACGCTAAATTCAATATGGCGGACGTCTCAAGATGGCGGACATTTTTTTTTTTAATCTTCTATGGTTCTAGGCTATATGGGTATGGCTTTTTGATTATGTGTTTTTGAATTAGTCATTGGACATAAAAGAAGTGATAAGTAATTATATTTAGTGCGTGATAAAGCGTTTTTTTTTTGTTTTTTTTATACTATAATATTTTACAATATGTAGTGATTGCCCATTTCTCCCGACAGAGGCGACACTGTGTTATAATTGTTATTAAACTCCCGCCTTTTATTTTTTTTTTATTGCAGGTTCTAAAACGGGGTATAGTAGGCACGGGCGCGGGCACGCTACGTCTCTGGGACACAGCGACTCGCCCCACGGGCGCACTCGCCGCCCTCGACACATGGTTGGAGCCAGATAATTATACTAATATACTGCATAAGGTAAGGACATTCATTATATTTATGTCGCTTTAAAAAAAAAGAAGAATATAATAAAATGTGTTTGTACAGTCCATTTCTGCCACCTGTTAATATTGTTCATATGGCAACTGCTAATCCGATTTCGATAGAATTTTCACAAAAGGTTCTATGATATTTTCTTAGGCTTAGTTCAGTAAAAGTCACATCGGAATCCAATGAGCCGTTACCGTGTTTAATCCATTTTTTTAAACGTTGTCAGAAACGCATTCTCTACAGCGGCCACTGTATAAAAAAAATCTTAAATATTTTTCTTTAAAAATTTACTTAATTTGGATTGAAAGAGTTTTACAAAATAATAATGTGGAATGAACAATATTTGATTAAATCTATGAGTTTATATCTAATATATAAAATTCTCATGTCACGATATTAGTTACCATACTCCTCCGAAACGGCTCGACCGATTTTTATGAAATTTTGTGTGCATATCGGTTAGGTCTGAGAATCGGCCAACAACAATTTTTTAAACCGCTGCGCGAGTGAAACCGCGGGGGACAGCTAGTGTATAAATAAAAATCAATTGCCGAATGTATGTAAGCGCATGACTTCAGAATGGTTGCACCTATTTGGCTCGTTCTTTTTTTGTGTTTGTAATTGTCAGGACAAGGTTTGTGTGGAAGGAAATGTTTATAAAATCATAGATTACAACTATGGCAACTAGAAAATTGGTATAAAGTGTTATGCTAGCAAGTTGGTAGTGCTGACAAAGCAATAGGATAGGGGTGTCAACCTTAACTAGTGCGCACGCACACGTCGCTGCAAATATAGCGAAGTACCTACTGCTGCACGTCCTTAGGAGCTGTTTCTCTCTGTGGTTACGTGAAAATGTTATAGTAAGAAATATGTTTTGATATTATTCCAGGGTCTGGAACGTCTAGTGACCAAATTTCAAAGTTTAGTCCGGAGCCAGATGCAGCCGGATGAGTTTGTTTCATTGTTCTTCAATATAGCCAACCAATTGGAGGATGAAAGGAGGAATTTCGCTATAAGTAGGCTTAGGGTGAGTATTATTTTTTTTATTAAACAACCAATTTTTTTAATGCCCTCACATTAGTACTTAGTCTACTCAGCAAAAGCAATTTTCCGAAAATTGTGAACAATAAATAAAAAAAAAAAAGATGTAAGATTGTCTATTCTATACTAGTTCTGTGTTTGTAAACAATCTCAGCACAGAAAAGCCAGAAGGAACTCGCTCTATGACTGTCTTACCACACAATGAGATTTTTTCTGTTTTCAGGACACGGAAACTCTGAAGCAGTCCCCAACTGATACCATCACTCAGTATGCATATAATTTAATGAGTCATCAGACGAAATTGGCTCAGAAGTGCCTCGATGATCGTGCTGGGAGGTGGGAGCTTAAAATCATCTATGATATTTTTTTTTTATATCGCCATAACTTTTTTCTCACATTGATTTGAAATGAGCTCCGATAGTAACTATTGTAGTATATTGAAATACCTCTCTAATGACATATGTCACGTCGTTATTGGTTTTAAAGACCATTTTGTCCGGTCCTCCTTTACACAAATAGTAGAAGAAAACCTATACATATAATAAATCTGTATAGCCGCCGTGTTTATTTTTTCCCAAAAATGGTGTTTGGGTGATGTAGGAAGAGTAACAGAATGGAGATTTTTCTTGTTTGTATGCCTGTTTGAATACTTCGAAACCGCTGAACGGATTTTCATCAAGTGTTCTTTAGATGTACTCCTTATGTAAATCTATGAATCTTTACAAAAATCTACACTAATATTATAAAGCTGAAGAGTTTGTTTGTTTGAACGCGCTAATCTCAGGAACAACTGGTTAGATTTGAAAAATTCTTTCAGTGTTGGATAGTCCATTTATCGAGTATGGTTATAGACTACTTTTATCCGGGGGAAGCATAGGGTCCGTAGGGAACGCGGGTGAAACCGCGGAGGAGGCTAGTTCTAAATACTTCTAAAAATTCTTTGAACACGCGAACAAAGTCGGGTAACAGCTATTTAACAATATATGTACGTTTTCAGACGGCACAGCAGCGCAGCGATATGCAAGTACGGCACGTCGACGCAGGAATGTTCCTGCTTGTTCAGCAAAGTGTTCCGACTACCCTGCAGACATATACTTATGCTCACTACTGAGTTGAAGGTAAAATTAATATTTGAACCCTGCTTAATTAAGGGGAAGACAATGATCAAATAGCAAAAATACCCTAGGTTTAAAGAAAATTCTGAATGAATTCATGCGTCCATTTGTTATACGAAAAATATTAAAATTGCTATAAATAACACAAAAAAAAATAAAATTCAATAACGTATTAATTTCGGATTAACGTAGTTCTTTTTTTTGTATAGGCTTGCTTGTGTTTGACAACAATCTCACTATGAAGTGATGATGTGGCCGAAGGTGGTAAGCACACAAAGCCTAGAAGGAACTGGCTCTCATGTGCAGCTGCCGGAACACACCAATAGGTGTTTTGGCGAAAGATTTTCAACTTGAGGGTGGTAGCCAGCCAGGCGGGTACTACAAAGTACCCTACCACCGTGCTATGGTTTCCTTACGATGTTTTCCTTTACCGAAACCTCAAGCTCATTGTAGGATTCGAACCCACGACCTTCGCCGCGGCATCCGACGTCACTACCACAGCTATCATCGCCGTAGTGGACTTTTTAACAATTTGTATTGTTTTATTTTATCTTAACTAATATTATAAATGCGAATGTGAGTTTATCTATTTGTTTGTTACACGCCACGCCTAAATCGCTGAACCTATCGCGATGAAATATGGTACGCAGATAGCCCATAGTATGGAGGAGGACATGGCTACTTTTTTTTCTCGACAACGCGGGTGAAACCGCGGGGGACAGCTAGTTTTCGCGGCGCCAACAGTAGTAGTCTCAGAGTCTTGATGACTGCTATGGCATGATGTGAAATGTTAATTTTTCAGGTTAAAACCCACATACCGTTTGAGCCCCGATGGACGGTGCAGCATTGCCTGTTCGGATGCGACAGCAACACGCCTTCCAGTAATAGTAGTAACTCAGGTTAGTGAATTCAGACTACATTTAAAAGGAGGAGGTTCTCCATCGACAAAGTTAAGCAACGTCCGGTGAGGTCGGTACCTGGATGGGTGACCGTCTAGTGGTATTTCAGCGTTCCCGGAAGGCACGATAAGCCGTTGGTCCCGGTTATCACTTAATTGTGATAGTCGTTAAGCTAGTTGGAGACCTCCTAGGTGGCTTGACAACTCCAACAGTAGGTTGACCACTAGCCTACCTCCACCAATCCGCAGTGGACATGCATCATGGACCGTTTGCCCATTCCCTTTCATCCTCAATCGTGAAAGGCCTGTGCTCAGCAGTGGGACATTAAAAACTAGAGAGAGAGAGAGAGACATAAGTGCAAGGATATAAAACAATGTTTTGGGCAAAAATCTTCTACTACCATATCTGTGAACTGCGAACCAATCCACACTAATATGATAAATGTGAAAGCAACTGTCTGTTACCTTTTCACGCCTAAACCGCTGAAGCGATTGCGATAAAATTTTATAATAGATAGCTTATGGTATGGAGGTAAGGAGCTTATGAACATAGGTTACTTTTTTTCTCGGGAACCTGCGGGGACAGTTAGTATAAAAAAAATTGTAACAATTTACAAAAAATTCGGACTCCGAACTCCGATGATAGATCAGTCCAAGGTCGTGGCTTCAAATCCTACAATGAGCTTTCGCTTTTGGTGAAGGAAAATATCGTGTGGAAACCATAGCACGGTGGTAGGATACTTTGTAGTATCCACCTGGCACGCTACCACCCTCAAGTTGAAAATTTGTCGCCAAGCAGCTACCGGTGTTCCGGCAGCTGTATTTGATAGCCAGTTCCTTCTAGGCTTTGTGTGCTTACCACCTTCGGCCACATCATCGCTTACCATAGTGAGACTGTGGTCAATCACAGGCCTATACTAAGTAAAAAAAAAGTGGATATTGTCAACAGGCGCCACTTTCCTAGAGCAAGTGGTTGAAGCGGAGAACCAACATCGGCAAACTATACAGCAGCAGCCGCAGCAAATACACCAGGTACTAATAAAAAGCACCGTGGGTTCTATCCTATAATGTCCTTTTTAGGGTTCCGTACCCAAAGGGTAAAACGGGACCCTATTACTAAGACTCCACTGTCCGTCCGTATGTCACCAGGCTGTATCTCGTGAACCGTCATAGTTAGACAGTTGAAATTTTCACAGATGATGTATTTCTGTTGCTGCTATAACAACAAATACTAAAAAACAGAATAAAATATATATTTAAGGGGGCTCTCATACAACAACAAACGTGTTTTTTTTTTGCCGTTTTTATAGATAGCGGAACCCTTCGTGCGCGAGTCCGACTCGCACTTGACCGGTTTTTAATTTTTATGTCAGCACGCTGACAAGTAGGCAGGCGGTTCACCTGATGGTAAGTGGCTACCGTCGCCTATAGACGCTAGCAATACCAGGGGATTGCCTATTTTTACATAGTATTTTTATTATTTGACGTAAGTCTAGTGTGAATACGGCTTTTATATATTTTAAATTCTATTTTGTAGGTTAGTGGAGTGAGACAGCAGCAATATGTGCTGACAACGCCGGGACAACCCGCCACGCCCGTTTCACAAGTAAGTCTCTTTCCTAGTCTATTCCGGGTATTTATTATTGAGATGGTATATACAGGATGATATTTTTGTTACTGGCAATACTTGCAGGGGTGGAAGTACTCATCAAAATTATCAACTTTTACTATAGGACTAACTGTGAAAACGCGAAAAAATTATCAGCTTTTTTATACAAAAGTTCAATACCTACTCGACCAAAATGTATGAAACAACCGTTTTATTTCACGCTATATCAGAGTTGGTCCCATGGTGAAAGTTGTTCATATTGATGAGTACTTCCACCCCTGCAAGTATTGCCAGTGACTAAAAAGTCACCTTGTTTAAAATGCATATTTTCGATTTTTTATGAGTCCAACAGCTCCGGCTCTAGATCAAGAGCGAGATTGTCTTTCGGCGCTATTTGGTTGTAGCTTTCATACGTAAATTGTGTTTCAGTTTGTTTTTTTTTTTTAATCAAAAATCAACTTTTATTGCAATAAATTTTGATGATGTCTCTCAAAAGGCGCCATTAAAATTTTATACTTCGCTCGATGTTGTTTTTCGCATTTGTTATTTAGGTGCACCTTGCCACCTGGCACCTGGAACGACTGCTCCTCTCGCTATCCTAGGGCCGGCACTGGGGAACTACTCGGAATTAGCGAAAAAATATATACTAAAGTTCAAGATTGCTTGATCAAAATGCTATGATATTTTGATGTGAAACATCTATAGCCGCACGTAAAACCGATTTCTGGCGTGGCGACGCATGCCGTGGCGACGCGTCGCCACGCTATATGATGGTATATATACTGGGTGATTTTGTTATCACTGGCAATACTTGCAAGGGTGGAAGTACTCATCAAAATGAACAACTTTTATAATGGGACTAGCTGTGCAATCATGAAAAAATTATCAGCTGTTCCATACAAAAGTTCAATACCTACTCGACCAAAATGTATGAAGCAACCGTATTATTTTATGCGATATCAGAGTTAGCCCTATAATAAAAGTTGTTCACATTGATGAGCACTTCCACCCCTGCAAGTATTGCCAGTGATAACAAAATCACCCTGTATACAGTCTATATGCAGTAGTGTGTACGGTGTGGCTGATGGCGTGCAGCGCACGAATGTTTTTCTTTCTCAGCTAATTTATGTAACATCGAATATAACTATTACCGAAGTCACTGATGAAACTAATTAAGTAGTCACGATTTGAAATCACAATCTGTTCTTTTCTGCATATTACTTTTACAAAATAATGTCGATGTGTCACATCTGTCAGGCGTCCCGTGACGGCTCAATTTAATTTTTTTTGTTCGCGAATACAGAGAATTTATACATTTTTTAAATTCTTTTCAGGTGATATTCTGTGGTGGTTCAGTGGGGTCGGTGGGGTCTGTGAGCTCCGGACACGGCGGCGCGCCCGTCATCACCTCCGTGCTCTCCGCGGGAGGAGCCGTCCTCACCCCGCACCACGCCAACATGAACTGATATGATGAAATACCCGAGAATGTTATCAGCTAGGTATTGTGTGGAAAGACTGGATAATAAGTTATTATGAAAAAATATGTTGGGTCTCTCATCACCACCTAACTTTTGTTATATTTGAGGGAGTTTGGATCGATTTTCAACTGCTAGACTGAGATACGGCAAGTTACCGAGCTAGTGATGAAGGACCCGAGATCATTATCAGCTAGGTATTGTAGTAATACTTGAATTATGTGGCTCAGCTGGTTAAAAGAAATCTTTGGGTCTCTCATCATCAAATCATGATTTTGTGGGTTTGATCTACGTCTAATATTAAAACTTGTTTGTTTGTATGTAAGAGGGAAAATACATAATGTTTTCAAATTCAATCAAAATGTAAAAGTTTTTTTCGCGATCTCAAAGTTGCCAGTGTAAAAATACAGTCGATGCAGGATGACGAACCAAACATTATGTATCCACCTAATGTGGCGTACCCGAATGAGTCTCGGGTCCCTAGACCTTTTGGGAATTAAAAAAAAAGTATATGCGAGAACCATATCTCTTTTTTTTTTATAATAAAGTAGTAAAATTAAATAGGCTATTAGATTTTAAGACGTGTAAATAATGTTTTCTATTATTAGTTATAAATGGATGGTATAATAAAATATTGTTTGTTTTTATTTGTTAATTAATAAAATAGTAATAAATTGTAGTGTAGTGCTAAATGTAATATGTTCATATTCGATAATAGTGTTGTCTGAGAGTCGATAGAATTTGGTCGATTTTTTTTATTACATAGATGAACTTTTACTTTTCGCGCTGTCTAGTTTCGATTTAGGTTTTAACGTTTTTCTTATTCTTGTTCGTATTTCAAATAATCTATACATACAGGGTGATTTTTTAGTCACTGGCAATACTTGCAGGGGTGGAAGTACTCATCAATAAGAACAACTTTTATTACTAGACTAACTGTGAAATCACGAAAAAATTATCAGCCATACAAAAGTTCAATACCTACTCGACCAAAATGTATGAAGAGACCGTTTTATTTTACGCGATATCAGAGTTAGCCCCATAGTAAAAGTTGTTCATTTTGATGACTACTTTCACCCCTTCAAGTATTGCCAGTGACTAAAAAATCACCCTGTATAAAACAAAAAATGTCTCTACCTATCCGTTATTGACTTTGGAACCATCCAACTGATGTGAACCATGAACTAAAAATAAATAACTTCTAACGCGATAACGCGATGAAATGATACGTTTTTACTTCTAATAAAAAAATAAATAAAAAATTTAGTTCAATGTTGTTCAGTAAAACAGCTCTGCATGGATGAGTGGATAAATAAAGTTATCGAATAAAAAATGGCATACGAAGAAAGAAGCGAAAGAAGCATACGTAAAATCGAATTATTCAGTGATTCAACGCACCTCGTTGGCTGGCCCAGCCGTTCGTTACACATTTTGTGCAATGAAAATATCGATATTTAATATCGACTTTTAGACAATACTAAAATCTTATACATACCTTTTATATCGTCACGCGGCGAGTTCGCTTTCATCACAAACCACGACTGCGATTATCTGTGTACATAAATCTGTCTTTTGGCAGCTAACCGTGTGTTCCGGCAGCTGCACTTGAGAGCCAGATCCCTTCTAGCCTTAACGGAAATACGCGTCAGATATAATCTCAAATGTAAGCATTATAATATAAGATAATGAAACTGGAATTTCGCTTCCTAATAATTTGTAATAAATTATGATTTAAAAACGACTTTATGAGTTTATTTTAGTTCAATCGGTTGTATGGAACTGATTTTAAATTCGATTGCAAGATTCTACCTTCACATACTTTTTTTTTTATACTATTAAGTGGCAAACAAACTTACGGCCCACCTGATGGTAAGCGGTTACCGTAGCCTATAGACGCTCATAACACCACGGGCAAAGAAAATACAATATTATATTTTCCCTGCCAGGGGTATCACTCACGCGTTGCCAACCTTGAGACATGAAGTTGTTAAGACTCCTGTGCCTGTAATTTCACCGGCTCCCATACCCTCCTAACCGACACAGTAATACAAGTGCATTACTATTTCACGGCGGAATTAGATATGGTGGTAGTACTTCCCCGGGTGAACTCTAAAGCATAAATAAAATTTTGTCTTGCTATTTTACTTGTACCTAAATTTTTTTTTGTTTAGTTTTCATCCTTATTCCGTTGATATAAAGTTTTTTTTCCGACGGCGTAGATCGTTTCGTGTCGCTGTCATTAAAAAAAAACGATCTATCAACATAAATACTGTTTACTGTCATTTTCTGATAAAACCACCTCCTTCCTATGCAATTCAAATATTTTGGGCTGATTTCTCAACCACAGATAAGTTATTCTGATATATTACAAAAAATGTTCATATTTTATTAAGCTGTGGTCATTGAAAAATCAGCCCTATGAAACTATTTCTTCCATTGTTAAAATCCATCTTACACCTATTAGGTATATAGATTAGATACTAAAGGTACATATTGTAACTTATTACATAAAACAATGTATTTTATAAATATTGTATTAAATAAAAAAGGTATAATTTATGAAGAGTAATCATTTATTTTCATACCACCTGGCTCGACAATGTCCAATGACATTCTCCCTTATTCAGACCTACTCAGTTGCGGTCCCGATTCGGTAGACAAACCGATTGAGTAGTCTACTTAATAGGATGGCTCCTATTTTCTCTATGAGGCAGTCGATCGGTACACGATCGCGGCAAATGAATTTTGCGACTAACACTGCATCAGCTTAAATTTAACAAAATGAAATCGTGAATAAGGGAATCCCCCTTATTCAGACCCATTCGGACGCTATCTCAACGTAAAGCAAGTCATTATGGGTATGTTCCGATATGCACTGCGAGCACTCAAAGGTGTGACGTCAATTTAGTATACTGAGAAGCCTTTGTCCCTTTTTAGTTTTACTGGGTAGGTACTGTTTAAAACGGAATGCAGTCCAGTATACTGTCATCCATGTTTTTTGGCGCTTTTTCCATGTTTGTTTATAAAGGCCGGTATCAAGGCACTGAGAGCACCTTACCTCGAAAACGCCAGTGCTCACAGTAAAAAAATGGCGACGATTTATGACGTCATATATTATTTCCCTAGGACACTGCGTGCGGCAGTATACTGTCGGTCCATAACGGAACGAATTTCTCCCCAGCTGCCCAGTAAGAAGCACTGAACAGTGCTCGCAGTGTATATCGGATATATCCCAACGTATATAATTTGTTTTGAATTTGGATCGTTAAAATTCGTATGAAAACTCTTAACATAGATACGGCCATTGTGTAAGTTTATTCAAAAATCGGACTGGCCACCATAGGCAGCACAGAAAAAAAAAAGTAATGTGCGGTCGGGGGACCCCTGCCAGGAGGAACAAAGTTCATTCAACAAAAACAAAATCACTACCTAGGTATATATTTTCTAGCGATCGCCATACACTTCGTGATTATTATTTTATTGCCCTCTCATATTGGCCAATTTATCATTATGTATATAGTAGAATCAATTGTAACGTTCATAAGTGCTAGGGCTTAAACTGAATAAATGATTTTGAATTTGAGTTTGCCCAATTAATCACTTAGTCCATAACATATATACAGACAGGGTGATTTTCAAATGGTATGTTATCCCGAAAAGGGACATTTCGGGCCGAGCGCTCAGCTGATTTGTATGGTGGAGTGAAAAATAAAGTTCTCTGATCAAGTTGGTCCCATTGTGAAAGTTGTTCAAAATGATGTCCCCAACAATCCCTTTTCGGGATAACAGATACCATTTGGAAATCACCCTGTATATGGTTTGAAATAAACTTTGTACTACTGTAAAGTTGAAATTCATGTAGGTATAAGGGATCTAGAAATAGGCGGTACGATTGATTGCTAAATGAAAAAATATGTAACAGTCTCCAATAGATATACTTCCTCCGCTTGAGGCTTTCCACAGTGTCGGCGGCTGCGCCCGCCACCTGTGAGAGGGCGCAAGGGTGTCAACATAAGTTGCGTCCCATACCAGAGGCCTCCCACAACTCCAGGGAATCAAAGTCATGAATTTGAAACGCAATTTTTATTCTAAAATTATCAAATCATTCAAGCAATATAAAAAGCTAAAATACCCTCTACAGCAGTTGTTTTTAAACTTTAGTGTTGAGAGACCATTTGACATCTGGCTTGCCATGGACCACCAACTGTTTGAAGGTAATATACAGTAATTGTAAATTAATAAAGGGTTGTTCTAACTATAAATAAAACACGCATATTGTTCAAAGCCAATACCTAAATAAAAAAAAAATAGTTTTCTTTTAAACAATTTAATATTTTTCGTATGGATTCGCGGACCACTTCGGGTGCTTCCAAGGACAACCAGTGGTCCGCGGACCACCGGTTAAAAATCACTGCTCTACAGGAACTCTTTAATGAAATGTTCATGTTTCGATATTTGCGTAAAAGTGGTATATGTCGGGGAGCAAACGCCGCCCTCCGCTGGCCCAAATAATGCAATACCGCGGAGATAGTAGAGTATCGTCCCTCTATTTGACTCCGGGAAGGCAAGTCCACCACCGCTGTCGCCCTTACATAGTGTTGTAACTGTAATAAAATGATTTTTCTAATTGTTTAGTCTGCGTGCTTATTACTTTTCACCCCGCAGTTTCACCCAATATACCGAAGGATATAAAATTCTATAGGTAGTTTATTCGGGTAAAGGTACCTGTCATCTATCTATGTGCCATATTTTTGTTCATATCCTTTTTTTTTATAAAACATTGTCAGCAAACAAGCATACGGCCCGCCTGATGGTAAGCGGTTACCGTAGCCTATGAACGTTTGCAACACCAGGGGTTGCGGCACTCGCGCACTCACTCGCGCGTTGCCGACCCTTCCCCCTCCCCGATGAACTCTGGTGACCTTACTCACGCATTTATAGATATGAAATTACCATTTTGATATCCAGCGCAAAACTTGTCACTCGTGATGTATTCTCGGAAATGTGGTGGCACATTCGCTATACACTTCTCAATGTCTATATACGGCAAAGTGATCGATTGGAGGACTGCCGATGGTTTGTTGGTACCTGTTACACCCATGGCGGTGACCTGAGGAATAAATAGTATTTAAAATAAAATTTAAAAACAAACTGCTACATACTTAATGCGCGCTTTATATAGATTTTATGGTAAATCTTCTTTAATTTGTAATTTTCTTTATGTGAAATAAAACGACGAGATAATGTTGCGAAAAGTTATGTATTAATTCATTTTCCCTCCAAATATTAGTAAGATTTAAAAAGATAAAAAAAAACAATAAAAAAAGTTATGTCTATAGGCTGAATGCATGAATATATTACACTGCTGTCTAGCGTCAGAGAGATGACAACTTTGACAAACACAAGGTATTGCGCCAACACAATATTTATTATTATAATGTATCTTTCTGACATCACGGCGCGAGGACCGGTCTTTTTTAAAGGCGTGCGTGGGGATACAGATCCAACACGTAGAGGCCCCTTTAAGATATGTTAATGTGTTGGGATGTGTACACCTAGCGATACTATCTCTGTCTGCACTATTGAAGAGATACAGGTAAAGACAGCACCCGCTAAGTGCAAGGACTATTAAAGAAAACAGGGAACTATACTGGGTCTATGGGGGGGAACTTGCTGGACTGGTTGTTGGACTATTGATTGAGACAACGGAACGCCTGCCAAATGAAATCAAATGTGTCAATCTTATTATTATTATTATTATATTTCTCTCTTTCTTTGTCGGATTTTTAATATAAGTTGGACAACTATGAACCAGTCCAAAACCCATTATGTTCCATTAACCACATTAAGTTTGACTAAGGCGATGTAGCTCAGTGATAGTGACGACGGACGCTGCGGCGAAGGTTCATACCCAATCCTACAATGAGCTTGAGCTTTCGGTGAAGGAAAACATCGTGAGGAAACCATATATAGCACGGTGGTACGGTACTTTGTAGTACCCGCCTGGCTAACTACCACTCTCAAGTTGAAAAAATGTCGCCAAGCAACTATTGGTGTGTTCCGGCACCTGCACTTGAGTGCCTGATGCCTAGGCTTTATAAAGGTCTCCAACACATTGACAATCCCACTGGTATTGTTAATGTCCATAGATGACAGTAGTCATTTACCATCAGGTCATAAAAAAAACGAACCTTTCCAAGATTGCCATCCTTAAGATGTGCTCTTTCAAAGATAACATCGAAGTCCATACACACGGGCCTCACGTACGTTCTGTACTCGAATGGAGACGTCAATGTGAGGAGCGCTATGTCATCCTGGTAGTTGGCCGAGTTGCCTTGGAAACGGACGGGTATATTGATTTCTTTGACCTGTAAAACAAATTGGAGCTAGAGTTCGCGCCACCAAAGTCCCGTAGAATAATAAAAATCGATCTTATTTCATATTGAAATATAGTTGAATAGGTTCTATTTTGTCTTCAGACTCTTCTATATAGACGAGAAAGCTAGAAAGCCACTTTGACAGTTGGCACCACACTCTTTCATGGATTTCATCAGCTCGCGGACGCGCTGTTGACACAGCCGCGTGCCGCCAAAACCAGTTTTTGCCAACGGACGAATTTTGCTTCAAAAATATATTATTTTAACGTGACAGAACTTGTGAATGTCCGTATATCTGAGAACATTATAAGAATGATCGGTGGTAATTACTCCTAGTTAACCAAGACCATCCCGATAGCCCAATCACACAAGGCTTGCAACATCTTTATACTTACATCTGACTTCTGAACGTCGTAATCCATGGGATCGTTCCAGGGTCGGTACAGCTTGCCGGCTGCTACTGCGTAGTTTGCAGCCGGCAGCTTCTCCTCTACATCATTCCAGAAACAGTGTGCGGCTGCGGATAACAAGCTTTATTATGCCCTTTATCTTGCACCGGCCCTAGGGTAGAACGAGCGAAGCGATCGCTCTATACGCCAAGTTAAGGAACAATGGACAACATGTCATAATTCAAATATGCTTATTTTAGAATATATAATGAAACAAGATGAAAAATTAAGAGATACGTATTTTTTATTTTAATTTTTAAACATACTTTTAGGCATTAAATCACTGTTTGAAAAATTACACATTCTAAAAGAGCGTAAGTACAAGGTCAGGCACACATTCCGTGCTTAAATTTGTTGAACCTTTGCCATCTAACATTTAAAAAAAAATGAGACTAATCTGCAATATGAAGTCATTGATCGTTATAATATCCATAGTGATGTTGCTGTATGATTTTTTAGATGATATCGATAATTGAAATCTTATTTTTATATAGAAAAAAAAAGTAGCTAGTATTGCCCGTAACTTTATTTGCGTAGACGCAAAACAACTGATTTGCATTAAATATTCCAATTAAATTCTTTCAATACGTGCGAGTTGGGCTACACTTTATCTTTTAGTTGATTGAATATTTTTCGCGTCTGTTTCACGGCTAAAACACGCGGGGGTCACCGGCCATTTTGATTATTAGTAAAAAAAAAACTGGTCTAAAAATTTTGAAAAAAAATATATGTGCTTTGGACGCTGAAATCTCGAAATGGTTTCATAATTTTAGTGTTTTATAAAAATGAAATGTTGTCCATTCGAGTGAAAAATAAAATTTTGATGGCGGGTTTGATTTTGCAATTAATGTTTATTTTTGGTAATACTATTTATTTAACATAGCTTCTGCAACGCGGTTTCTCCCACGTTCCCGAGGGAATTTTATGTTTTCCCGGAATAAAAAGCAGCCTATGTGTTATTCCAGAGTCCAGAACATAATATATCTCTGTGCCTTTCATCCAGATCCGTTCAGCTATTATGTAACAAATATCCATCCATCCAAACTTTCATATTTAAAACTATTAATATACTAGTTGTCCCCGCGGTTTCACCCGCGTTCCCTAGAAAAAAAAGTAGCCTATGTTCTTGTCCGTACCAGGCTATCTGCATACCAAATTTCATCGCGGTCGGTTCAACGGTTTAAGCGTAAAAAGGTAACAAACTCACTTTCAAATTTATAATATTAGTTAGGATTAGGATAGTTAGGATTTGTAATATTTAGTAGGAAAATCTTAAATACAATTTATATGGTGTGTTTAAGCGGTCGATAGGCTGATGCTATATCCAATTCCTTATTAAAATAGAAAAAAACAACAATGAACCGTGCCTGATTCGAAACACATTTTGTAAACGTCTCGTTTGTAGGAATAGGGTATTTGACTGACATTCAAATCAGCAACTTTTTATGAAATGTCAAAACGATAGGTTTATATGGAGTTTTGTATGAAATACAAGCATGTGACGTCATAATTATATAGCATACTCTTTATGGTTAGATTGGCCATTAAAAATCATAATAAGGATAAATTTAATAAAATAATCGTGGTTACCCCTTTTTTTTAGATGTTTTATACATTGGTTAGTTTTGGATAATTTATTATTGAATACAGGCAAATACCCTATGCAATGTAGCAATCGTGAGCAAGTCCGTAGTCCGACTCGCACTTGGCCGATTTTCGGGTGGCCGTGCCCACAACCCTTTTGTAGGGCTGGATCCGCGCTTGTGCCTGTGCTGCTTTAACTTAGCCACGTCAAAGACCAATGAAGATCGGAATAATCGATGATAAGTATGATCTTGTCATCGTCTTACTTAGATGAAACAGCTAGTTTCCTGTCACGCCCAAATTATGTCCTCGGTTTATACACACACAAATGTCTACGGACAGACTGGCGCAGGAGGCGTAATGGCTGATGTCCAAGTGCCTATGGTTGGGCTTATTATGCTATGGCATATATTATATGTGATATCGATCATATGTGAGCATGCAAGCAACAGAGGAGATTTTGATAGTATATTTAGCTGTAAACATTTCAATGATATCTAGTATTTGTCCGTGGCTTCCCATGCGTGGAAAATTTGTAACTGCTTAACTCTTGTCACAGTCTAATCATATCCAGGGTGTAAGGGACAGCCCACCGCAAACTGACAGGGTGCATTCAGCTCCTTATTTTCTATTATATTATTCCACCGGAAATTTTCGAAAATCAGCAATGGATGTTGAAATACTCTATCGCACGACGCGGGGAGGGCGGCCGACGACGGCTCGCTGCGCTGCAGTTTGCTATGTGCGTTTTGCCACGGTACCGATACATTGCGCGTATGAGGTAATCAAACAAAACAACTTTATTGGATTCCCATAACATTCCTGAAATAATTTCATGTTCCATGTCATCTTAGTATGATATGTTAAATTCACCCCATTAGTCTTCGGAGGGCTGTCCCTTACATCCTGTATATCTCCGCCATTTTGTAAATTTTCCAAAAACTGAATCGACAAAAGTGTTACTTTACGACAGACGAAGAAATAATGATGGAAGAGAAAGGTTTAGAATTATGAGGTTAGTGTAAAAGTTGGTTCTTTACCTGTTAAGACAACGTTGTTCCTGACGATTGAGCCCCCACATATCAGCCGGTACGGCATGGTAGTCTTTTGGTAAATACCGACGTGCCATGGTAGTACACCTCGTTTCGGCGCCATCCCATCTATGACCAACTCGGACCCGGTTGGAGTTGTTCTGCCACATTCTGTTGAAAATCATAGTTTTTTTTGTTGTTGTTGGTAAGTGATGATGTGGCCGAAGGTGGTTTCGGCTCAAACCTGGTAGGCAAGTGGCGACGTAGTCCCAGTTGCCGTCCTCGTAGCATTTCATGTTGGGTAGAAGGCTAGTGCTATAGTAATGGGGGGTGTTGCAAATCGGTTTAACTGATGTGCCAATCGGCTCTTGATCATTGCAGTCTCTTTCACCAACGACATCGGAGTCGTTTCCCTTGGTAAGGCAACGGTATTTAATGCTTGGATCCTTGTTAAGTTTGCAGAAACCTGAAAATATTGCTTCTTTACATTTTTCGATTGCATATTTGTTTCGAAAATTAGAATAAACCGGTAAAAACTTGCTGGTATGTAAATAGTTTGTCCATTCATGGGAGTCGTAACGAAAAGATAAACTGGATATAGGGACAAACTTAACTATGCCGTTGGAAAACTGTTGTCCCCATACATCGACATAGGTCGCGGTCAGTTTACCAACTGCAAATAAGTTTATAATAGCAAAAAAAAATGTAGGATTTCGAATATTTCCCTTTACTTGTGCTATAAGAAATTGCTTCTTGCCAAATTTCATGATTCTAGGTCAACGGGAACTACGCTGCATAAACGGCCGTATCTTTTGTTTGATTGCGTTGACTAAGAAGTTTTATTTTTTCACAGCTCTTCAGCTTCTCCATACCATAGGCTATCTGCATACCAAATTTCATCGCGATCGGTCAGCGGTTTAGACGTGAAATGGTAACAAACAAACAAACTCACTTTCGCATTTATAATATTGGTTAGGATTAGGATATTGGTAGCGTTTTGTCCAATGAAGATCAATCCAAGTGCACTAGTGAAGTGAAATGAATGCATGTATTGTGAGTTTTCAAGTTGCCTCAATTAGTTGAAGAAAAGATTTAGTATTAGCCACCATTTTATTAAAACCTGAATGTCTTGTACAGTCGGCAACATAAGTAGCTGAACAGATACAAATTTACAAAGAACTTGTACACTATAAGTATCCATCATATGGAAAAATAAAGTAAAGTGGTGTTTTTTAGAAATGTAATGTAAAACCTACATACTATAAATGTATACATCATGTATAGTTTTAGTGTACAGATGGTGTGTAAAGTATCTGTTCGGCTACTTATGTTGCTGACTGTACAAGACATCAAATCTTTCCGTGAACTATTTGAGACATTTGAGTACGTAAAATGATGATTTAATGTGACTAGTATTTTATATTATAAAACTGACTTGACATTGGCAAAATATACAACCCGAGTGGTGCTATTATAATAAACCGGCCAAGCGAGTCGGACTCGCGCGCATGAAGGGTTCCGTACCATCCTAATCCTAACTATCCTATCCTAATCCTAACTAATATTATAAATGCGAAAGTGGGTTTGTTTGTATATTTGTTTGTTTGTTACCTTTTCACGCTTAAACCGCTGAACCGATCGCGATGAAATTCAGTATGCAGATAGCCTACGGTACGGAGAAGAACTATGGAGAAGAACATAGGCTACTTTTTATTATGGGAAAACATGCGATCCCTGGGAACGCGGGTGAAACCGCGGGGCGGAAGCTAGTTATCTATAAAAACGGCAAAAAAATTAAATTAGGTAGTCACAAACTCATAAAAGTAAAGTTTTCGTTCATTTCGGGGGCAGGGGCGTAGCCAGATTTTAATGTAAGGTGGGGCAAAATATAAATATCTAGAGTAGGTCGACCAGAAATAATAATAAAAAAAGCGGCCAAGTGCGAGTCTCGAAGACTCGCGCACGAAGCGTTCCGTACCATTATCTATAAAAACGGCAAAAAAATCATGTCTGTTGTATGGGAGCCCCATAAATATTTATTTTATTCTGTTTTTTAGTATTTGTTGTTATAGCGGCAACAGAAATCAGTACATCATCTGTGAAAATGTCTAACTATCACGGTTCATGAGATACAGCCTAGCGATAGACGGACAGACAGACAGACGGATGGACAGCGGAGTGTTAGTTATAGGGTCCCGTTTTACCCTTTGGGTACGGAACCCTAAAAATAAGTAGGAATTAAAATTATTCACGTGGGTGGACATGACTAGTTTTTTTTTATCAGGTAGGATTGTTCTTACCTGTCTGCTCGTTGGCCAGGACAGATGATGTTGCTGTATATAAACAAAAGAAAATATATTTTTATTGTGGAAGACAAGAATGCATTTAAATGAAATGTTCGCTCAACAAGCTATTTCAAAATAACTTTATAAACATTATAATTAGTAATTAAATTATATTACTTAAAAAAAAAAACCAAAAATATCCCTTGCTGAGTTTCTTGCCGGAGTCTTCTCAGTCCAAGTGTATTCTGAACTGGTGGTAGAATCATTTTCATTGTATTGTAACGTTCATAAGTGCCTTATTAGGGCCTAAACTGAATAAATGAGTTTTGATTTGATTTGATTTGATTTATTGTCAATACCAGCTGTTAGATATCTTTAATATACTTACAGGGTGATTTTTTAGACACTGGCAATACTTGCAGGAGTGGAAGTACTTTTATTATGGGACTAACTGTGGAATCATGAAAAAATTAGCAGCTGTTCCACACAAAAGTTCAATAGGTACCTACTCTACCTATTTTACGCGATATCAGAGTTAGCCCCATATTACAAGTTGTTGCTGCAAGTATTGCCAGTGATAAAAAAATCACCCAGTATACAGATTTTGCGCACACGTCCCTATTACAATTCCCTCCAAATAAATACGAGAAACTGAATACATTTTTTATAAACATTTTTTTGTTTTACGTCTTTGTTTCTAACATTTTATAAATTCTTCAACATACCTGTTGAAAAAAACCGGCCAAGTGCGAGTCGGACTCGCGCACCGAGGGTTCCGTACAAACTTCGTCCATCGTTCGTCCATCACGGGAAATGCACAATTTTATTTATTTACCTTATTTGAGGTTGGTGCCAATTAAGCTAGATCTCTAAATTGCATGAGCGCCCATACAACTCAGAGGCGCCATACATTGGCGTACCTATGTATGTATGGGGACATCCTTTAATTTTCAACTTTTTTTATATTTTGGAATTTTCCCTATATTTGTGCTGTAAGACCTTGTTTTTTTTGCCAAATTTCGTGATTCTAGGTCAACGGGAACTACCACAAAATAAATAAAGGGCAAAAAAATCGCGTTTGTTGTATGGGAGCCCTCCTTAAATATTTATTTTATTTTGTTTTTAGTATTTGTTGTTATAGCGGCAACAGAAATAGACAATTTGTGAAAATTTCAACTGTCTGGCTATAGCGGTTCTTGAGATACAGCCTGGAGACAGACAGACAGACGGACGGACGGACGGACAGACGGACGGACAGACAGCGAAGTCTTAGTAATGGGGTCCCGTTTTTACCCTTTGGGTACGGAATCCTAAAAACACGATAGCTAAAGAAATTTAATTTTAATTCATTCATTAAATGATACCTTATAACATCCGCAATTAGCTGGCACATTTTTTTGATTAATGTAAAAAAAAACATAAATCTCATTCAAAACAAAACTTTAGCGGTGTTAGATAAACTAGCGACCCGCCCCGGCTTCACACGGGTGCATTAATTTGATCAATCTTGTAAGGTTTAGCCAGCGTTTGCTATGTAAGCGCACAAAAATATGTTTGTAACAACATCACATTACAAATCTTTAAATATCTCGGCGTTTCTGTACTATTATATGCATGTATTATATATATAAAACTTCCTCTTGAATCACTCTATCTAAGTACTTATTGCTGAAAACTGCATTAAAATGAGTTGCGTAATTTAAAAG
Source organism: Tetheella fluctuosa (assembly GCA_951216915.1). Lineage (NCBI taxonomy): Eukaryota > Metazoa > Arthropoda > Insecta > Lepidoptera > Drepanidae > Tetheella > Tetheella fluctuosa. The sequence continues at coordinate 4,130,863 of OX578242.1, read as the reverse complement.
ATCTAAGCGGACAGACAGCGCAAGCGACTTCATTTTATACTATGTAAAGAAAATAAAGAAGTATAAAAGATAAATATAATAAAATATTCAATATAACTTACCTATAAACAAAGAAAACATTAAAATATACATAGTTATTATGGATTCACTACCAACGTAACAGGAAAAATATACAATAAAATTCAAGGAGTTCTTAAAACACGTTTTGATCTTAAACAAGTTTTCAATAGACTGGCCGCAGCTGCATGTGTGAATCTCTTTATAAAGAAGCGGTGTGTAATATAATCTACAATACTATGTGAACGAACATACGTAGGTAATTCTTTTCCTTAAATGACATTAATATATATCATGTTTTTTTTTTTACTTAAAAAAAACTTGGCTTGTTTGACCAAGATCTCACAATGGTATGTGATGATGTGGCCGAAGGTGGTAAGCACACAAAGCCTAGAAGGAACTGGCTCTCATGTGCAGCTGCCGGAACACACCAGTAGATGCTTGGCGAAAGATTTTCAACTTGATGGTGGTAGCCAGCCAGTCGGGTACTACCTACAAAGTACCCTACCACCGTGCTATGGTTTCCTCAGGAAATTTTCCTTCATCGAAAACTCGAGCTCATTGTAGGATTCGAACCCACGACCTTCGTCGTGGCGTTCGACGTCACTACCACTGAGCTAAATGTGTTTCTTTGCATTGTGCTTTTGCCCCACGATTTCTTATGTTTTCCCGAGTACTCTATATGTTATTCCAGCAAGGCTAAAATATACGCCACGAGAAAATTATCTCGACTCGTTTTCCCATTTGAAACTATTTTATCTCAGTTTGTCAGAAACAAACGATAAGGACAACTGCTTGTCTCTCATGCGCGAGATTATCACGATTCATGTTAGCCCTACAGAATGGATCTCTTTTAAAGCTATCTTAGGGGATAACAGATCAGTGGTCGTAGTTTCGGATTTAGAATCCTATAATGAGTTTTTGGTGAAGGTAAACATCGTGAGGACACCAGTAGGGTACTTTGTAGTACCCGCCTGGCTGGCTACCACTCTGTATTTGAAAATTTGTCGCCAAACACCTACCGGTGTGTTCCGGCAGCTGCACTTGAGAGCCAGTTCCTTCTAGGCGTTGTGTGCTTACCACCTTGGGCCACATCATCACTTAACATAGTGAGATTGTTGTCAAACACAAGCCTATACACAGTAAAAAAAGTTATGTGCAAGAGATGGATAATTCATGAAAATAATAATATGATCTCGTGACAAAAGGGCTGGTTTGTATTTTGCCCAAAGAATTGGCATTGCCATACATCGTGGCAATGCTGCCAGCCTTTTTGGCACACTTGGGAGCAATTTGGGGCATTTTTTTTATTTAAGTAGTTTAGTTTTTAATTTGACTTTATACTTATTATATTGTCAGTATGTATTTCTATTAAATAATGTTCTATTAATTTATGAATATGAAATATTATATATGAAATTCTACAGATAGATCCGTACCCTGAGTGTAAAGAATTGACGTATGTAAACGCTTACTATAGAGTTTGCGTTTACTAAAATTTTGTATGGAGGAAATTAGTTCCATGAGTATTCCGCGAGAGGCGCTGCGGCAATTCCTATAGAGAAATGTGGTAAACGCAAACGTGATAGTAAGCGTTTACTAACGTCAATTCTTTACACTTACCCTGCGGTACTACACTAGTGTTCAAACTTTTTAGTTATCTACCGAGTAGGTACACATAACAATGAAGAACAAATAACAAGAATATAGAAGAGAACAATGAACTATTTATTTTGATTGTGGTCAAAGCTTGGGTTTTATTGCTAGCCTTTACCCGCGGCTCGACTCACGTTGAAGAGCTTTTGTCTGTGATCTATTTCCGATATACCTAGATAGCCTGACACCTCTGATGAAGCACTTAGTTACTGTGAAAACAATTTCAATATTCGTATAGTTATTGAGATATTAAGGCGACGTCGGATACCGCGGCAATGGTCGTGGGTTCGAATCCTACAATGAGCTTGAGTTTTCGGTGAAGGAAAACATCGTGAGGAAACCATAGCTCGTAGTAGGATACTTTGTTGTACCCGCCTGGCTGGCTACCACCCTCAAGTTGAAAATCTGTCGCCAAACAACCAACTGGTGTGTTCCGGCAGTTACACTTGAGAGCCAGTTTGCCATCGCTTTACAAAGGTCGGCAATACCCCTGGCATTGCTAATGTCCATAGGTGACGGTAGCCACTTACCGTAAGGTGGACCGCCTGCTTCTTGTCAGCCTTGTGATATAAAAAATGCACACAGACAGACAGAGATATAAATATGACGTTATATAATATGTCGGATATATTACGTACTTAATACGAACAATCTTTATGAGTCAAACGGCAGACAAACAAATATACATATCTTTCGGTATTTCCACGCAATATAAATATTTTACCTCATTATAAAAGTAGACCGTATGGTCACAGTCTATGTAACTCTTACAGTCGTTCAACGGACACGTCTAGACAGAGCAATCGTGCGGGGCTTGCGGGGTGAGAGAGGGGCGGTAGCGAGCCATACACTCGCTTGGGACACAATGCTGCAATGACGAATGCCTATACAAAGTGGCATTTCGCGTGACTTCAAACGCGATAGACCACTGTATGTTTTTTACGCTGTGGTATGGTGATGAACAAATGAAGTCAGATTAATTTTAAAAAAAGTACTACACTACACCTACTTATTAACATAAAAACCCAAGAAAATCCGTCAGGGGCTGCCACTCCCCCTGCCCATGGGCGTACGCACGTTGGGGCAGAGTGGGGCACTTGCCCCCACCGTGGCTGACTCATACAGACCTTTTGTAGTTCCGTACCCAAAGGGTAAAACGGGACCCTATTACTAAGACTCCACTGTCCGTCCGTCTGTCCGTCTGTCACCAGGCTGTATCTCATGAACCGTGATAGTTAGACAGTTGAAATTTTCACAGATGATATATTTCTGTTGCCGCTATAACAACAAATACTAACAGAATAAAATAAATATTTAAGGGGGCTCCCATACAACAGACATGATTTTTTTGCCGTTTTTATAGATAATGGTACGGAACCCTTTGTGCGCGAGTCTTCGAGACTCGCACTTGGCAGCTTTTTTTATTATTATTTCTGGTCTACCTACTCTAGATATTTATATTTTGCCCCACCTTACATTAAAATCTGGCTACGCCCCTCCCCCCGAAATGAACGAAAACTTTACTTTTATGAGTTTGTGACTAATTGAAATTGCGTTGGGTATGTAAATAAATGTAGTCTCTTGTTGATATAAATTGCTCCATCTCTACAAGACACACAATAGCTTTTCTATAATGCTATATTTTATGTCATTGAAATCGGGAACAGAGATGGCATAGGCAGCCCCTGACGAAATCTTCTTGGGTTTGTTATGAATATGTGTAGTATATTTGATATTATTCCTAAGTACGAACGAAAAACAAATATGTAGATAAAGGTAGAAAGCACTTTTTTTTTTTTTTTGAGCAGGAACAGAAAGGTGGTGGGTCCAGGGGACCTTCTTCCACCGTTACGCGGACTTTTGCGGTGAGCGCTGAGGGCTCTCAACCGCTACTTAAAACTAAATAAATTTAGGGCAACGGTAGCCTGAGGGTGCCCCCTGTGGGGCTCGACCTCGGCTCAGGACGTTGCCTGGGGAATGAGGGAGGACTTAGCATGCAAATATATTATTTGGGGATCGGTCGGATTGCTAATATGCAGCTCGGGCCGCTTAATCGGGACGAGACTGGGAAGGACGTCGCGACGGTCCTCGCCGGCGAGGACGAAATCTAGGTTGACGATTTCGCATCTGTATTTGTTTGCGGGCTTCTTCGGCCTCGATCTGCGCTAGAGTAATGGCATCGTCTGGTTCGCTGAGGGCGAACCTAGGCCTACGGATGTGGGAAATAAGGGACGGGGTGTATGTGATAGTGTTGACTATCAGGGGATTCGCGTGGTGCGCTGCGGTATCAAAATATCGGCGCGAGGCGCGTTTTATAAATTGTTTGATTGTAGGGAGACCTAAGTCAAGGTGGAGGTTTTCATTGCGCATGTACCACGGGGCGCCCGTGGCTTTGCGCATGAAGCGGTTTTGAATCACCTGAAGGGTGTGGAGATGTTTGGGAGCAGCGTGAGCGAACACGGTGCTCGCATACGTCATGACTGGACGGATACACGCGATATAGAGTCTAACCTTGCTTTTTAGGGCAAGTTTAGACCGGGCGTTGATCATGCAGTGGAGTCGTCCTGCCACAAAGGCGGCGCGCGCGCGAACCGCCCTTATGTGTGCAGCGAAGGATAGGCGATCATCGAGGGTCACACCGAGATATTTGGCTTGCCTCTCCCAAGGGATCTGCTCGCCGAATAGTGTGACTGGGTCGGGGATGGGGGGACGTCTTTTTCGGTCGGTTCTATAAAAGAGAACCGCCTGACTCTTGGAGGGGTTGATCTCTATTCTCCATTTCCGGAACCATGCGCCTAGGGCGTTGGCTGCGGTCTGGAGTTTCTTAGAGATCGCGGGCGGGCTTTTGCCTGAGCAATATACGGCAGTGTCGTCTGCAAAGAGAGCGAACTGCGTATTCCTGACTCTAGGGATGTCGCTCGTGTAGAGCGTGAAGAGCAAGGGAGATAGTACCGAGCCGGGACACCGGCACTAATGGGGTGAGGTGAGGACAGGACGCCTTCGACCCGATATCGAAAGAGGCGATTCGACAGAAAGTCTCGTAAGATGGTCACGAGTCTCGGTGGCACACCTAGGGTGTAAAGCTTGTAGATCAAGCCTGTGTGCCACACCTTGTCGAATGCCTTTGCGACATCGAAGAAAAGGGCGCCTGTCATGTGACCTTTCTGGTAACTAGAGGAGATGTGTTCAACAATTCTATGGACTTGATGAAAACACGAGTGTTTGGGTCGGAACCCAAATTGCTCGTCTGGGAGGAGTTTGTTAGCATCGGCAAATGCTTTAAGGCGGACATAAATGATTCTCTCATAAATCTTGCCCAGTACGTTGAGCAGACTTATGGGACGATAACTGGAGGGCTCGGACTTGGGTTTGCCGGGCTTGTGGATCCCAATCACGTGGGCTTCTTTCCACTGGTGTGGGAAAATATTATTTGACAGGGCGGCATTGAAGATGGCCGTCAATAACATGATAAGGGAGGCTGGGAAGAGCTTGATCACTCTGTTGTTGATCTTGTCCGAGCCCGGGGCCTTACGAGGGTGTAACTTCCCGATGATCGCTTTCACCTCGTCATGGGTCGCGGGTGGAAGTGGGTCGTCATTTGTGTTGACGTCATTGGCGACGTCGTCAGTCGGGGGAGCGGGAGGAGGTGGTAACGGAAGAGCGGTCCTCCGTTCTACTTCGGCTGTGATTGTCTCCAAATGACGCGGGTCAATAGGGAGAGAACTGGGCGTACATTGAGCCTCCAGACTTTCGGCGAGGCATTCGGCCTTTTCCACGTCTTCAAAGGCGGGAGGAAGATTGGGTCGCTTTAAGGGAGGCATTGGAACTACTGTGTCCTTTGTAAGGGCACGAGACAGTTGCCAAAAGGCTTGGTGGGAGGGCAATCGCTAACTAACGATTGCACGTGACTTGTGAGTGAGTCGATAGCGCCTACAGCGTCGTCGGCGGTGACTAGGCTGTCAGGGATACGGTCTAGATGGACGGACGAGGTCGCCTTGAGGCTTTCGCCTAATTTGTCCCAGTCCGTCACGACCTTGGTGCGAGAGGGTTGACCTGAATCTGGTGGACCTACGCGCGATGTAAACTCTAGGATTACAGGTCGGTGGTCCGATTGGAGCTCGTGTAGCACTGCTAAGTCATGCAAACGTAAGTTTACATTACGCAGCAGCGCCACGTCGAGTATGTCGGGTCTGTGAGTCACTATGTCCGGGAAGTGAGTCGGTTCGTATGGGGCGATCAGGTCCACGTTGAGTGGCCCGAGGAGGAATTCAAGAATACGCCCTCTGGTATTGTTTGCGACGCAATTCCAGAGGGTGTGTTTCGCGTTTAGGTCGCCCGCCAGAATGACTGAGCTACCTAAATTGAAAAGGGATTCTAAGTCACGTTTGAGTGACATTCCTGAGTCGGGTGGGTTGTGAGAAGGGGAGCAATATGCCGAGACTAGTATAATGGATGAGTGTCCAGTCATACCGAGCCTACAGATTGAAGCCTCAATGTACTCTAGGGATGGTGCGTCCATAGGGGAGCAGTGAAGGGATCTTTTATAATAAATGAGGGTGCCGCCTTTTGCGGCGTTGGGTCTGTCATTGCGAATTATCTGATAATTCACAATTTTAGGGTCCCTATGAAAGGGCTTTAGAAATGTTTCCTGTACCAAAAGGATATCGAGTTGATGCTCTCGCAGGAATTCTGCGATCTCATCTCGTTTACCTATAATGCCGTTGGCATTGAAGGTTCCTAACTTGAGGGATCGGGGTTTGATTCTACCGGTAGAAAGCACTATGAGAAGTTATAATTAGTTGTTTATATGACAGACTTCGTGACATATGAGAGAGGTAGAGCAAAGCGATATGTCGCTCAGAGAGCAGCTCGACTGGGGAAGTACCTCCACCTTACAGAATACCGCAGCCAGATAACTTATAGTTGTGTTCCTGCGAGTGAGTAAGGTCGCCAGAGCTTGAAGTGAAGGGAAGGGTCGGCAACGCGCGAGTGATACCCCTGGTGTTGCAAGCGTTCATAGGCTACGGTAACCGCTTACCATCAGGTGGGCCGTATGCTTGTTTGCCGACAATGTAGTATAAAAACAAAAACATGAACTCTTTTTAAAATGCTTTTTACAAGCTTTTATTTCACTTGCAATGTATGTTTGTCTGTCCGGGTGGAATCTTGCAAGTCGAATTTCACCCACTTGCAGTAGTCGGATTGACTTGATATTTGTTATACATTAGTTTATTGGAAGACAATGCAAGTACAGTCACCAAAAAAACTTGTATTAAAAATGATTTTTTGAACAAAAACTTATTATTTTTATCTTTCGTTTCTTAATTTACTTCCGTTTTCTGAAAATATTATTTAATCCTTTTTCGATTACAATATTTACATCCACCATGGGTTTTTCAATAGAATAAATGGTATAGGAGCGCTTCGTTACAAACAAACAAACAAACATATTATGATTTTTAATAAAATAGATTATTCGATAAAAACGACAACTCGAATTTTTTCTCTGGGAAGTTTGACTTTCTTTGTCATAAATATGTATGTATTTAATCTATGATCACAGTCACGTGTATGGTAGGTGTAGGTAGGTACTGCAAAGGGTACTGCAATAAAAAAAAACATCTCGTAGCCTTTTGTCGTAGCCGAGGACAGAACTCGCTCTGTAGACGCTCTGTAGGCGCTCGATGACGTCACCCGTAGCCGTAGCTACTGCGACACTTCGTAGCACCACAGTCTATGTATATGTAATTACGCTGTGGTAGCTCTGTGTTGCCGAATATCAGCGGCCATTTTGGACACACATAATTAAGGCAATTTATTATTATTAATTTATTACTTTATTATTAATTAATCTCGAATATACTTAGCTTACAAATAATCTTAAATATATTCTAAAAGGGAACGCTGCCAGCCTGTTGGGAACCTTGCCTATCGACTATACTTATAAATAAAAAAAAAATTGTCCCAAATCGGTGCCGAGCGGAAATGTGCCAAAAAGGCTGGTAGCATTGCCACGCTGAATGGCAATTAAGCCAGCCAGCTTTCAAATCAATGATTAGGTATGGATTGTATTATTTTTATCTACAATCTCACGGTAAGTGATGATGTGGCCGAAGGTGGTAAGCACACAAAGCCTAGAAACTGGCTCTCAATAAAATTGTACACACAGGTTTGGCGACTTTTTTATTTTTTTTAACTTGAGCTTTTAGCCAGCCAGGCGGGTACTACAAAGTACCTTACCACCGTGCTATGGATTTCTCACGATGTTGTCGTTCACCGAAAGCTTAAGGTCATCATCGCCATTATGATATACTAGCTGTCCGCGTAATTTTCGTAAAAAGGTATACCTACCAAAGATTTTGCTTCACGTATTAATATATTGATGATAGGTACATAGATAGGTACAGGGTGGTAAATAAAAGGCAGAGGGAAAGTACCTTAAATATTAATGCTAGCAATTTTGACTCGTAGGTAATATTTGCATAATTAAAAGTGGCGGCGTCGTGCAAATAATTCTAGCAAAAACGTAACCACATGCGATTTCAAAAGATGTAGTTTTGGAAACCATGTGTGTCTCGCTTCTTCTACCATCAAACTAATTAGGTGCGTCAAAGTAAGACAGGGACTCTTGCTGCTAAGCTAGTTACGACAGAAACTTTTTTTTTTTATGTCCGAAGTCTTACATGCAGGCAGGCACAGGCAGGTCCACCTGATGGTAAGTGGCTACCGTCGCATATTGACTTAAGCAATACCTACCAGTGTGATTGCTAATCTGTTGCCAACCTTTATAAAGTCTTCTAGAAGGCATCTGGCTCTCATTTCCAACTGCCGGAACACACCAATAGCTGCTTGGCGATAGATTTGCAAATTGCGGGTGGTGGCCGACTAGGAGAGTACTACCACCGTGCTATTGTTTCCTCACGATGTTGTACTTCACGGAAAGCTCAAGCTCATTGTAGGATTCGAACCCACGACCTTCGCCGCAGCGTAGGACGTCACTACCACTGAGCTATCATCGCCTTAAACATCATCATAATATCATTGATCAAATCTCTTTGATGAAACCTAAATATCCTACTAATATTATAAACTAGCTTCCGCCCCGCAGTTTCACCCGCGTTCCCGAGGGATCTTGTGTTTTCCCGAGATAAAAGTAGCCTATTGCCTTCCTCGATAAATGGACTATCCAACACTAAAATAATTTTTCAATTCGAACCAGAGTTCCTGAGATTAGCGCGTTCAATCAAACAAACAAACGTATAGATGTGAAAGTTGGGATGTTTGTGACTCTATCACGCGTAAACGGCTGAATGGATTTGGATGAAACTTGGCATGTAGATAGATTATACCCCGCTGAAATAACATATACTGTATAGGGTAATTTTTATCCTGAGAAGAAAAACATCACTCGTATCTCTGTCTGTCTATCAATTAGTTAGTTCAAGAAATTGAAATAAATAAAATTAATATTCAGGGACATTATTTCTCACACGCGGCCACAGGCGCGGATTTAGGTTTGAGGGCACCCTAGGCCCGAGACGGTATGGCGCCCTTTTTTTTCGTAACAGTATATGTATATATTATAAATCTATATATACATATATGTGTGTGTATAAAATGAAAAATATGAAAAAAAACTAATTTCGTAAATAAATAATATGCTAGCATTCAAAAAAAGTTTTTTTAAATCTTTTTGTCTGATATTTCAGATTTTAGTACTTGCCTTATTAATTTTGAAAGCCGCCCTAGGCCCGGGCCTCACGAGCCTATGCCTAAATCCGCGCCTGCGCGGCTAACTAACTCCAAGAACTTGTGCTATGGAAGCCAGATAACTGATATACTACATATTATACTACTTTTCTTTTGTATACAAATAATTACACCCAGACTCAGGACAAACAGACATGTTCATGCACACAAATGTCTGTCCTGAGTGGGAATCCAACCCACGACCTGCGTGGCGTGATGAAAATGAAATGAAAGTATTTTTTATTCAAATAGGCCTTCACAAGCACTTATGAATAGTCTGACTCTAACGCTCGGTTCGGAAGGTTGCTTTTACTGAGAAGAGCCGGCAAGAAACTCAGCAATTACTCTTTTCAAAACCAACTCAGATTTATTACATTAAATTATTTATCTAGTCTCACTGACAATATATGTGTGTTATAACAAAAAAGAAAAGAAACAAAATGATGAGTGACATAGTTCATAAATAGATAGCAAATTTAAGCAGACCAGCCCCCACAAGCAGCACCTGTTCACAAGTATGACGCATGTGGCAGCCATCGCCCTCCTCGCACATATTGTAGGGAAGTGAGCGACCTGCCACACGACGCCGCCGCAAGCAAAGGCCTCAAAGTGAGCATGACTACCTTAAGCTTGCTAAAAGAAAAACAATTTCACGGAATATGAATAAGAACACACAATATGTTATCACTGTTACAATTCACATGTTTATAGGGCAAAAAAAAGTGTATCATAATAACAATATTAAAAAAATTATGATAATATATTACACAAAAATTAATATACATACACAAAAAGTAACAAATCTACCAAGCATTATCGTCTTTTAAATAATCATTCACAGTATAGTAAGATTTTTCAATTAAAACAGCTTTAATACGGTCCTTAAATCTTTGTGAAGGCAAATTTAAAATTGAAGTAGGGATTTTGTTATAGAAGCGTGCACCTAGTCCTAGAAATGAACCTTGCACTTTTTGGAGTCTATAAGCAGAGGTCACAAGTTTGTGCTTATTCCTAGTATTGATCGAGTGTACGTCACATTTTTTCAAAAAATCACTAATATTTTGATGGACAAATAATATGTTTGCATAAATATATTGAGATGCAACTGTGAGTATGCCGATTTCCTTAAACTTATCTCTGAGGGAAGTTCGATAGATAGGGTAGATAGGGTATCTTACCGACCACTCCAACCGGCCCGTTACGAATTTACCCTTTATGGCATTGTCCATCTCTATAGTTTACTGTATTGCTGTAAGGGAGACGCGCCGAGTTTTTTCAAAACAATAAAAAAGCACTCGATTTTTATTCGATTTGATAGTGAGTGGGACGAGTTGCTAAAACAAAGAATTTATCCTACGGTGACTGATATACCAAATTTTCTATTGGATACGACTCCGAAAAATAACAACTAAATCTATAATAATGAATACATATGGAACAACTTTGATTCAAAATATTCGTTATATTTATACAGTAAGTACCTCTACCTTTTTTATACCTATTAGAAACTAATTATTTATAGATACATCCTATTATTCGAGTACCGCCCAAGCAAAATAATCACGTCATGCCAGCCCCTTTGATGAACTTTCGAGCAATACCATCAAATAAGAAATATAAAAAGCCCTCAGTCCACAGTTACCCATTCCTCTCAAAACGTTATCTGTGTGTTTGTCGTAACCTCAAATAACCCGTTTCGCGGTCATCAATTAAATGTTGCAAGCTTATTATTATTACCTTTAATTCGGTAAAAATAGTATAGTAGTTATTTATTAGTTGATTTTACCACAGTGAACTATTTCCTTACATGTGACCTTCAGATCTTTTACTATGGTAACCAGATTAGTGATATACTTAGTACATAATATACTACTTTTAGCAGCGAGGGCTTTGAGGATGTTTTCTATATATCATAGTTTGTATTTTTTACTTTACTTTTAAATATAATGTAAATGTACTTGTAGCAGGTTTTATTTTTGCTCCGAATGAAAATGCGGAAAGATCGGGAACACTATTTATTTGTGTCTTTATCTAGAACTTTACTTATACGATAAATTACAGAGCCGTCAATAGAAACTGTTACTACGATATGGTCCGTCTACAGCTAGCGTGAGCTAGATTGTACCGTTCGCAAATCGTTACCTTAAATTTGTAAAAAGAAGGTCCGGAAAGTACCACTAGGTGGATGCAATCGTACACAGCTTTATACCCTATCGAGGATACAATTAAAAAAATATCTTGAGTATTAAATACTACCATGAGACCGAAACCATAGCTCGTTTAAAAAAAGGTCAGCGCCATCTGTCGACAATTGTAAGAATTATAGCAATAAAATATCTCGTTACATACTTATATAAATATATTCACTCAAATGTTGGTAAAGTCGCAGACAGTGTACCTAACCCCCCATAACAACTGGTCCGTCAATAGGGTATTTTACTCTATATGAGAAAAAATCTAAAAATGTACAATTTACATAGCTTAGGCAATAAGCAGTCGGAAAATGTTAGTTTTAGTTCATAAAATAACTTAATTAATTTTAAAATGAATTTCAAAGTTTTCATTTTTTTTATCTGTTTCTAAACAAGCGAAACAGTAACCGCCATTATAATGACGTCATACGGTGTCACTTTTTAGTTTACACACAACAGTGTGTGAGTAAAAAGTGTCAACTGAAGTACTATTATTATTATTTTTACACTAGTATTCATGCATTCAGGAACAGCACACTAATAAAAAGGATAACAGTTCATTTTTAATTTATAAAATTTTATAAGTCCAATTGAGACCAATATCAACGTATTTATTTACTCACAAGAGACCAAATAACGTCATGACCGTAGAGTTACTTGACGTCCAGCGTTTTCATCAAACTACTCGCGGAATTTAAAAATGTAAAATTTTAATGCATTTTTATGGCACTTATCGATTGAATAAAAATTTTGTGTTTTTTTGGTGGCTAATTAGCACCTTAGGAACGAATTGAGACACTTTTTAAAAATGGGTGTAATACCCTATTCATTTGAATCCGCCAAACAAGATATTAATTTTAATAATTGAAAACATTTAAAAAATATTTTTTATCAACATTTAATATATTTTTTTCAGATCATTCATTCAACAATAATTTTAAACATTTACAATCATTGTATAAAATACAAACTATAATATATAGAAAACATCCTCAAAGCCCTCGCTGCTGTCGATAGGCAAGCTTCCCAACAGGCTGGCAGCGTTCCCTTTTTGAATGGCCAAGCTTATGCGTTGACGGAAAAAGTTCCCAGGCTGTCGTCGGTATTCCGAAGCCTCGATGAGCTTGGATGATAAAATCCGAGTAAATTGGTGAAGCTCGAACCCAAGGTTTCTTTCTACCGCGCCGCAGCCGCCCCAGCTACTTTACAAGTCGCCAGTATGTGGGAAGGTGCAAGTGTATCAACACACGTGGCATCCCACACCAGCGGCTTGCCAACACTCCACGGAATCAAAGTCATACCATCCGACCCCTTGCCATCGCCACGCATAATTCCAACTGGTTCTAGTAAAGAAGTCACGTTGGCGACAACAATATTTTAAATTATAATTATAAATTCAAAATATATATTTTTTATATAGTATTTATTAGGTAGCAGGTGTCATAAAGACCGTAAAACATCATCTGAAATGAAATTTTAAAATGTAAATTGTAGTTCGATTTGAATTATATTTTATAAAAAAGTTATTTTTATGGGTGATATTTGCAAAACGACTCAAGATAAAAAAAATACATATGTCATTTACCCATAAAATGTGGGTACCTATATCAAGGAAAAATAATTATATAAATGGTATCACTGGCTGATCGTCAGTGCTTAGCGGCACAGACTCATTAGCGGGTTTTCCGCGATGAGATTCATTCATTGTCCTATAAAATAAAGTTTTATTAATTTCTTATAGATTGAGTGATATGTAACGTTTTGTAATACTTAACATTATTGTTTTCTAGTCTGTTTATTAGTGCTTAGTTAAGTTATGATTTAAAGTGCATTAGTGCATTCAATATGTTTAATGATTTGATAGTGTTCGTTATTTTGGGTGAGTTTTTTTTATTGTTGCAATCTAAGTTATCTATTTTAAAAAAGTTTTTGTCGAAAACACGACTACACTTCACTTTGACAGTTATCACCTTGTAATTAGAGTTGCCTTTAGCTTGAAAACAATCTGCAGTCATTTCATGTAAAAATACATTGGAAAATACGTTTCAATGTTCTTGACTATAATAATAGGATTTAACTTAGCCCTATATTCGTGCCCCTATCGAGGATTAAAAAACACACACACACACAAACACACACACACAAACACACACGCATACACACACACATACACACACACACACACACACATATAGACTTTCGCATTTATGATATTAGTAAGATAATAAATTAGAAACGTTGACCTTTTTGGCCTTTGCTCAATCATAGTTAAATATAATATTATAAGTAAGTAGAAACCGACGCCACGTCCACTACTGTTCGCGCTGCTATGAATTTATCAATACTTCTGTGGCAAAATCGAAGGTAGTAATAATATTTACATGCTTGATCACTTACATCACATTTAACTTCAGCTTATTGCAGACTTCGAAATTTGCAACCTTCTACATCGCGCGTTACATACAAAGCAAGGTGGGTCTATCAAAGATTTCGAAAATGTTATAGAAGTAGTAAATGTCAATATGGAACAGAATGCTTGCTAAATAGCAGCGTTTTACCTGAAATTAAAACGCATATTAAACTACTTACCTTATTCGAAGCTTATAGTGAGATAGGCACTTCCGTTTTCCGTCATGTGTGTTCCTGATTGGCCTACATTTACTGACGCGTTTCCGGTTCCTCCCCACCATCACCAGGCAGTGGCGCACTCGGGAGCGAGTGCCAGCCATCTTGTTTCATTGAGTCGAGAAAACACCAGGCAGTGATAAAAAGTAAGCTTCGAATAAGGTAAGTAGTTTAATATGCGTTTTAATTTCAGGTAAAACGCTGCTATTAAACAACTAGACCGTTATTCGAAGCTTATAGTGAGAAGTGTTTGTTATCGCCTGGTGATGGTATCCTGGACGCTAATGTGAGACGGTAATGTGAAATACTAGTTATAATAAGGAATGTTTTACTATGGGTATATAATAAAATAAAATACACTTGTGCGAATGATACATTTACTATTTAAATAATTATACTGATTAAGTCATACAACATAGGTAGTAAATAGTAGTAATCAACTTAATTTACAGGTGTAAACAGATTAGTTATACTTGGATTTGAATCAACAATTATCTCACGCCGATAAAACTGCTTGAACGTGTTCGCAGATTTCCAGTTACCGCGCGCAAGTATATCATCCAGGGGGAAATTATCCTGCCAATTCTTAGAGGCTACCGCTGATCGGATACTCCCAGGAGTTGCTACAATATTAGCTTCTTTAAATAAAGGCTTTATCCAGCTCGCAATTACTGTGCGAGAAGCCGGCTTAGCTACTCCTCGAACTGTTATGAATAAACTTAAGGAACCGGCTGATGTTCTCCTATCTTTAAGAAGTGAAATTACCCTCTCAATCCAAAAAACCGGATTAAGGTTACGATTATTTGGATTTGGAAGCAATTTCCAGCCTGATTGACGGTAATCGTAATTGTCAGTCTTGGAGCCAAACATTGGCCATAATATAATAGAACCTTCTGACCTAAAGCAATGGGTTTGATCTATACTAAGTAAGGTCAGATCATGAACTCGTCTACCAGAAATTAATAACAACAAGATTGCAGTATGACGCACTGTTAAATATATGTTATTAGCATCGACAGAGTAGCTTGTCAAAAAGGAAGAAAGTTTATTAATATCCCAAATGGGAGGTTTGTTAGTCTTTGGCCTCTTTAATGCTATCGACTTCAAAATGTGTTTGACAAATACATGAGAGCTTAATGGACTTGTCTGATCGGCATTGCAAAGAGTGGATACGACAGACTTATGTAATATAATGGTATTATATGATAATTTATGATTTAAATGTAGATCCGCTAGAAACATTGCTAGATCGGACGCTGATGGTTTTTTAGGATCTATGTTATTACTACTCGACCAAGAGAGCCACCGGTTCCAAGCGACACTATAGGTCTTTAAAGTAGAGGGACGCCAAGAAGATTTCAATAGAGCCAATTGTTGGTTATTCCAGGCAGTTAAATCTTGCGTCCACCCCCACATTTCCAAACTTCCAGCGTCATAACGTCGACTCCCGCTGGCGGAAGGCCTGTGGATGCGTCGATTAGACACTGTCTCAAGTTGTACAGCGTTAGGGGAGCTGCTAGAGCTCGAGCTTTGATATCCGCTCGCCAGAATACCTTGGTCCATCTGGGAACCACTATCAGGTATATTCCTGACGCCTGGTTTAGATGTGCTAGGACTTTGGGTACTAGGAATAGTGGTGGGAATATCCAAGCTAGTGGATAATTCCACGGGATGCTGAACGCATCGTGTATTATTGCATTTCGGTCGGATAAGTCCAAGGTCCCGTAATTGGACAGAACATGTGCTCTTTCCGAGGCAAGAATATCTATCACAGGCGTCCCCCATTTGGAGAAAACCTTTTCTACACATTCGGGAAGTAGGTGCCACTCCGGGGGCTGGCGTAATCGCGATAAATGGTCGGCATGACTGTTGTAAAGGCCGGGGATATGATGAATTTTGAAATGAATTAGATGCTGGTCTAACAGCTGAAGTATCTGATATGTTATTTCCATGCATACTTTGGATCTCGTCCCCCCCTCTTTGCGTAAATAAGAGACGACTGTTTTGTTGTCGCATTGCATCAGAACAGAGCCGTGATTCATAAGAGCAGCATGGCTTTGAAGAACTTTTAATATCGCTAACATTTCTTTTACATTGCAATGCAACATTTGCTCGCTTCTTGTCCACGGGCCTGAGAGTGACAGATTGTTTAATCGTGCTCCCCATGCTACATCCGATGCGTCTGTAGTCAAAAAATGAGTTGGAGGAGGGCTGTGCAAAATCATCGACTGATAACAGTTCCGAGTCCACCATACAAGTTCCTTCTTGACATCTACTGGTAGAGGGTATAGCCTCGTTGGATGGTCCGGTAAAGAGTTCATAAAACTCAGACTGCAACGATGATTGAGTCTGCCCCGCGGAACCACAAAGCTGGCAAAATTTAGGAGGCCTACAAGTTGCTGTAACTGTTTTAAGTTTATTAACCCGTTCTCTAAGATTTGGTCGATTTTTCTGGTGATGACAACAGACTTTTCTACTGGGAGTGACATTTGATTGGACCATGGATCCCACAGCACACCCAGGTATATAACACTTTTTTGTGGAACTGTGATTGACTTTTTTATGTTTATGCACCAACCTAGAATCTGAAGGACGTTTAACAGCATTCTCACATGGATGCGTAGAGTCGAGGGATTTTGGTGCGCAATCAAAAAATCGTCTAGATATACAATTATTCTCACCGCTCTTTCCCTTAAATACTGCGCTATCCAATTGGTGAGAGTGGCAAACGTCTTTGGTGCGGTACTGAGACCGAATGGCAAACATGTCATTTCTAGAATTTCGTCTCTGTACACAAGTCTCAGAAAGCGCCTGTGAGACATCCTTATTGGGACGTGAAAATAGGCCTGAGACAGATCCACTTTGCACACCCAGTCCTGGGGTTGTATGAAGTCTGGCAATCGGTACATATTTATTAAGTTGAATTTGTCGGTTAGCACATAATCGTTCAGCCTTTTTAGGTTGAATATTGGACGAAACGACCCGTCGCTTTTCAGCACTAGAAAAACGGACGAGACGAAGCTTGGAGATGGCTTCGCCACTACTAGGATGCCTTGATCCTTCATTTTGCTTATTATTGCATCCATTTCCTCTGAATCTAAAGTCTGAGGTATAAATTTGTTGGCAACAGGTATAACTAATGGGGGTCTTTGAACAAAGGGTATGCGATACCCGGTTATTATGCGCAAAATGACATCTGGAGCACCCATTTGATGCCATCGGTGGTAGTAATGTGCTAACTGACCTGCATAAAACTTTTGAGAGTCATTGTCTCTGCCTTTTGTAATTCCCTCTGCTTGTAGATGGGGAATAGCGTCGCTTATGATTTCCTCGTTGTGAGGAATAGGAACCACGATCGGGCCGCGAGCCGCGATTGTAAAATGACCCTCTTCCACTTGGTCCAGCTCTAGGTTGAGCGTGACCGCTGTAAGAATGCCCTCGCGAAGAGCAGCGAGTCTGAAATTCACCCTGCGAGGGTGCATGGTTACAATGCAAAGGAATGTTTTGCATTTGTTCACAACAAGCATTTGTGTTGATAGGACCACGCGATGGTACCTTATTATGGCGCATCCCCCGCGAGGGGTGGCACATTAACTTATTTGGCTTTGCTTGTGCAGGAGCCGAATTATTACCTTGCTTGATAGGCAGCCAAAAGTTCTTGCGAACTCCTCCAGACTTTTCCAACAATGATGTAAACCGTTCTGGAGTAAACAGGTAATTAGAAGAAGGAGGTATTTTATTCAAAGATGTTTTAATCAAAGGATCTCGTACTTGGCTTATTATACCATCTCGTCGCATTTCGATTGCCTCGGCTCTGTGCCCACAAACCAACTGTAAAAGATCTTGAGAAACTTTCAAGAAATCACCTTTACAAAACAACTCATCAATTTTTTCATTTAAAGAATTATAATTACACTCGGAGTTTTTAGCCCAAGTGAGTAAATTGCGAAGTGAATTTTCTAATGCTACTTTTTGTTTCAACGCACAAAAAGTGATGGCAGCATAAGATTTGTCAGCATAAGCCAAGTGGCGTAGATTGTCGAATGCCTTTACCTCGTCATTAGTTTCGAGTTCTACAAAACCTGGAGTGTGGTTATATAGCTTTTGAGTTTCAGCATAGCGAATTTCCGACCAAGATTCATTACCAAAGCGCTGGACATCATGTAACATTTTTAAAAAAGTTTCTGGAGTTTTAGGAACAGAGGGTTCCTTTAATTTTGTTTCAATATCAAAACTAAAGTCATTTTCATCATTTGAATGGATAGATTGTAGTTCGTTATATTCATTGTTATACAGCGCACGACTAACTCCAGAACTAACTGAAATATTATCATCATAATATGCGTCAGTAACCGTATTAGCATTAGTAATAAACTTTTTTAGCTCACCGACATCCTTGGATAATTTATCTAATACGCGATCAGACCGGCGACCTTGCTTATTTTTCTTGTGTCGGCTACGTTTTGATCGTTTACGCTTCGAAGAAGTTGAGTCCGTAGAAGAGCTTGAAGAACTGCTACTAGAATCACTGACACTATTTCTAGCTTGTTCATCATTATTTCTGAAACGATCATTTCGTTAAAACAACTAACCAAATCATAATTATTCATACGGTAGGTCAATTAACAATAGAATCACAAAATAATTACTATCTTTAGTGGGTACACAAAAATATAAAAATATTTTATGACGAACGGCAAAGCCGTTTAAATAATTTATTATAAATTCAAATAGGAATAACAAATCCCAATTATGACTATAATTATCATGCCTTACATAGGCTGGTACTTACATGTTCATTTTCAATAAGTATTGGAAATATTTAATTCCAATTCTAAATTCCAAACTAAATAATATTTTAATTATTTGTAATGATTATACTTTACCACATTAATAATGTACGCCGCGATCGCACAAGTTGTCTTGACGGAAAACAAGACGCCAATGAAACAAGATGGCTGGCACTCGCTCCCGAGTGCGCCACTGCCTGGTGATGGTGGGGAGGAACCGGAAACGCGTCAGTAAATGTAGGCCAATCAGGAACACACATGACGGAAAACGGAAGTGCCTATCTCACTATAAGCTTCGAATAACGGTCTAGTTGTTTAATATAAATATTCTAAGGCAACTGATCCCAACTCCCAGTGATGATGAAGAGTAGGTAGGCTACATCGTTCATAGAATCGATAATCGATGGATAAAAGACTCAACTAACGCCGAGTTCGATCTACAATATGATCGCTGATAGCACAATGCCGCGGCAAAGGTCGTGGGTTTAATCCTACAGTTTCAAGTTTTCGGTGAATGAAAACATTATAAGGAAATTGTAGCGCTGTAATAAAGTATTTTGTGGTAACCGTCTGCCTGGTGTGTCCCAGCTGCAATTATAAGTCAGTTCCCTTCGAGGAATTGAGTGCAATTTCAACGACATTACTTACCATGTGGTCTTGCACAAGCCTATCCATTTGAAAAATCTTCAGCCAGGGAGAATGATGGACAGGCCTGATTGGGTTAACTTTTGCATAACATACGAAGGTCATAAGGTCGGGCATCATTAATAGAAAAAAAAACAACCAAAATCAATCCACCAAGTAATCATAAAAACACGTTCAGTCTGCCGCCGCAATTAAGTAACAGGAAAAATGAACAAAAACGCCACTTTATAGAAAATTTAATACATTCTTGATCTGTCAATAATGAAACGTCAATTATAAATGAAGTTGTTCGATGGGATGACGTTGTATGTTCAGCATTTGTAGACATAGAACTTTACAGTCAAACACGTTTAAATATGTCTCCACTAGTTGGACCTACAAAATATGATAGGCGGAGACTTGGGAAAAGAGAATGAAGGTATGGCAAATATTGCAAAAATCTATGACATCTACGTATTAATTAGCCTTACCTTGAATAAATATAAAAATAATCTGTAAAGCTATATTATAAATTGTCTAGAATACCTTAGTTAGATGCCATAATATTATAATGTGACGACGGAACATAGACGTGTTCTTTTACTATTGGCTGAATAAATGAGCTCAAAGTCAGCGAGCTATAGAGACCAACAAAAATTTGCACTATAATAGAAAAAGCTTATCGCTTGAAGAAATTATAACCGATGGGGAAAAAAGACTCTCGAGTCAAAGTCAAAGACAAAGCCATTCAGTTTAAGCCCAATGAAGGGACTTATGCAGGTCAGGGGTTCTGAAATGACCACCTCCTCAACTTAGATCAACTTAGTGGAAAAGGGATCACGTTACTGGAAATCGCTGAGCGTGATCACCTTCCAACAGATTTAACTAAGTGATTGGATACACTGGGAGCCTTGATACGAGTGGCTCAGGATTCAATACTGATTATTGTGGAAGTCTATCAGAAAGGAGGTCTTAGATAATAATAGTGATTAATTATTAGCTTTAGTCTATAGCACTAGCACGTAAGCATTTGCGAAAACAAACCAAGGATGAACTATTGGAAGGTGATTCCTTAGCGTATGTATAATCGATGATAACAATGATGATACCGGACTTTAAAATGATCGTAGACCGACCGGTTTATTAAAATAAAAAAGAACCGAGTATTATTTACAACCTCATAACAAGCTCTCAAAACGAGTTAGAGGAATGACGATTTTTTGTAATAAAAAAAATATGCACAGAGTGTTTTATAAATAACGTCGATCATCTTTGTAAGCACACAGTTTTGCGTTATTTAATATTATGATCCACACTTTATTCAATCGCTTTGCATTTTTATAACTTTGATTTCGAAGGCTTTTTAGGTTTCAAACAAGCGTTGTTTAGTAGTTTAAATATTTATACTAGATTTTATCATGTAATGTACCTATGTAAGGTAATATGGATACATAATTAAATATCTATAGTGTGATCAGATGGCTATGTGTGAAGAATGTTCCAGAAAATTTTCTCGGTACTTTTGACAAATAAATACACAATATTTTAATAAAAAGATCTTGGGACTTAGTTATATAATATAATCATCCTGTATTCATGTTTTAGTAACACAGCATATAGTTATTGATAGTTATTATTACTTATTATAAATGTACGACCACATTTTAACATATTTTTGTTAAGTCTTTTATAACATTATCATTTTATAAGATTTATTTACAATAACATCTAGTGTAAAATACAAACTATAATATATAGAAAAAATACTCAAAGCTCCCGCTGCTGCCCATGGACAAGGTTCCCAACAGGCTGGCAGCGTTTCCATTTTGGATGGCCAAGCTAATGAGTTGGTGGAAAAAGCTCCCAGCCCGTCGGTCTCCCGAAGCCTCGATGAGCTTGGATGATAAAACCCGAGCAAATTGGCGAGTTTTGGACTACTCACGAAGCCAAGGATTCTGCCACGAACGGCATAGACAAATAATTCGGACCAATACAAGCGTATTTTTTAACTGTGTTCCCGAGAGACTTAATAATCCTGGATAAAAAGTGCCAATGTTTTCTGTATGCCAAAATTCATGAAAATCTATTCAGCCATTAGAGCGCATTAAGTAACAAACATCCACACAGACATACCTCCAAACATCAGCATTAATATAATTAATATTAGCAGGGTTATTTTATTGTAAAAAACCAAACTTGTCTAGTATAGTCTCGAACGAGTAAACTATAAACAACAATTTGTGAACAAAATGGAGGAATTATTCATTTTGTACTCTAGAGGTGCACCAAGGAAAGGTTTTAAAATACTTAAAGGATCGCATGTGAAACCGCGGGTAGTAGTAGGTAATACATATAAAAAGAAAATAAATAAAACCTTAAAAAGAAAAATACTTATTACTGTATTTTAAGAATTTGGGAGAATTTAATTTGAGCATGGGTAATACTGTAGTTCGATTAAGTCGTGGGAGCTTTGAAATCTTTTTAAAAAAAATCAATTCATGCCGTTTTCTATACATACTAAAACCGTAGGATTGGGGTTATTAATTTATTAATATTATTATTTGGTTAGGTGGTTGTTTCCAGTATTTCCAGAGTTTGTATCAGTGCGACCCAGACTAGTTGATTTTAATTCATCTGGGTGTATGGAGATTTGATATAGACGTATAGGCAAATAACTATTACTATTACTACGTAAAGAAGCGATTCTCAAACAAGACTCCCCCCACCCCTCCCTGAAGCCAAGGACCAATGATTGGTTATAAATGATTATTTATTAGTATAAATTACGTCACACAAACTACCTAGGAAATGCCAGGTGAAAAAAAGTCCCCGACTTTCAATGTAGTTGTGCTCAGAACTCGTCATCAATAATTTTTTTCACTATAATAGGTTTACTTTTGCCTATTGACTCATTGTTAATGAGGCAATGGAGCTCGCTTATTCAGCCTAAAAATACCTAAACACATCCTACAAGATTCTCAAGACGTGATGGTCTCCAAGTTTTGAATTAACTTTACATTTTATCTGTTCCAAATTATATGCAAAATATTATTTTGATCCATTGCTCCGTTGTTCCGTGAATAAGACAAACCAACAAACTCACTTTCACATTTTTCGCGTTCCCGGGATCAAATGTAAAAAGTTTTTTTAAATTCCGACTGGTAGTTCCCGCTACACGGACAGATCAATAATAATAAAATGCTCAGGAGCTAAATATAAATTAAGGTTATCAGGGGCCGCTAAGAAACTTACTGTAAATAATTGTTGTAAATAAACAAAAACTATATACAATTCAAGCTTAACACTAAAAAGACTTCTTCCAGCAATCCCATTAGGGAAAAAAACGTCCAAACGAGCAAATAGGTTCAATATAAATATACCAAGTATCTATGGATTATGTAATTTGTTTATAATAATGATTTATTATCTGTATTTCAATGCTAAGATCTATTGTAATTGTAAATCGTCAACAACCTCGCTTTGTACTCTATGGACTTAATAGCATTAATTACTATTTAATTGTTTATCTGTTTTCCTTAACACGAAAGTTTTACTTTACTTTACTTAATTAAACCGCCGAAAAAACTGAAAAGCAAAAAATAATAAACTTTTTTAATTAACCTAAATAATTAAGTTCTTAAAACTAATGTAAGTATACCTGAGTAATTTTGAATCGGCGCCAAACAATCAAAACGATAGACAATAAAAACGCACTATTCGCCACTACAATTTTCGAAGGTTCCCCTAGATTTCACTGGGATGCCGTCATCAGATCCTGCTTTCCTTATCATGGTACCACCCTTGGAATATCTCCTTTCCAACAAAAAAAAATATCCAAATCGGACTACTCTGGAAAAAGTTATGCGTGGTTAAACATAAAAAAAAATATACGCGTTGACTTGAGAACCTCCTCCGTTTTTTCGTTGGTTAAAAAATATAGTAAATCAGTTTTTAGATGAGATGTTTGTTCCAAAAAAATTGTAGGCGTTAAATTGATTCTTATCCCACAGCTTATCCTGCATTGAGATTTAGGTCTTAATTTTATTTTTATATTACTTAAACTAGCTAATAACTGCAAGACATTTGTTTTATCTGGATAACTGCTGACTTGATTGACTGTATGACCCCTTTCATTGATAATTATATACATACTATACACATAAAATACTTAATTACTAATATATATAATATATTAGGTTAATTTAATTAACTGTTATCTGTATGTATTACTTTTTTGTTGATTAAGCAACTAACCCACAAAACAATTTCAAACCTTAGAAAGTAAAAACGTAATAGGAAAATAAATCGATCAAATCTTTTTGGAGATAAATGGGAACATTTGATTTTTGCTCACACACATAAACAAACAACCTCTCACCCTAAAGAAACACATACATATACAACTTCTATTCTAAAACCTGATCAGAAAAAAAAGCATTAGGGCGCTACTTGAAAATATTTTGACAGCTCTTACTAAAATCAGTACACGTATTAGTTCCGTGAAATTCCGCAATATGGCGAGGTGTTTTATTTAACTGATCGGGCTTTAAATTAAAAAATTATAGCTAATTTTATAGTTTTAAGTACGGCTGAGAGCCCTAAGCGCTCGCCGATTGTCCGCGTAAGGGTGGTCGATGGTCCCCTGGACCCACCACCTTCCTGTCCCTTAAAAAAATATATCAGTAGGCAGCATATCCAGAATGCTGGCGGCATCGCCACGTTGGACAGCCATGCTCATTCTCTGATCAGGCACAAGCCAGCTTTCTAGTCATGAGATAGGTACTTCGACCAGGCGTTCTTACATTCGGGATAAAGTTCTTACAATTCAATTATAGTAGTCTTATTTCGATTTCTTCTTAATTTTCAGCGACATCACCTGTTCTTACGAAAGTGGTTAAGGAAAATTTCAACACTTGCAGGTATGTTATATTTCTTATTTTTATCTGATGGAAATATAGATCTTATACAGGATGTGAGTGAGGACCACACTGGCGTGGAGGAAGTAGGCTACTCTTTAATTTGAAAGATTATAGCGACAAATTCAGAAATCAAGACAAAAATAAAAAAATATGCTTTTGTGTGTGTGAGAGAGAGAGGGGGAATGTGTGTTTATATGGGGGGATTTGTGTATATAATATGTGTGAGGGTGTGTGTAAGTTAGGCATTACGGAGTAACCGCAGAGAAATCCAATAGGTACCTACTTTACCAAATGTATGTTAGAGCTGCCGTGCGGGCAAGAATGTCGTCTAAAACACCATCGAACTAGTTATCTTGAACTACCTGTCTCCAGCGGTTTTACCCGCGTTCCTGGGACAAACATTAGCTTATGTTTCTTTCCAAGCCATAAGCTACCTGCGTGCCAAATTACATTACGATTGGTTGTGCCATTGAGGCGTTAAGAGATAATAAAACAAACAAACTCAGTTTTGTTTTTTATAATAATAATAAAAAAGCATGATGTCATTCTCATAGATTTGTATCATAGGCTGTCTTTTTTTGCTATTTCGATATAAGTACCTAATATAAAACCATAGCAAAAGAGGTTCATAATAATCATGTAATTATAAAACAAATTCCCCCCGCCGTCGCGTCTGTGTGAACGCGATAAACTCAAAAACTACTGAACGAATTTTGATACGGCTTTCACCAATGGACGGAGCAGTGTTTCATGAGGAAGGTTTAATATAATTCATAAAGGTTTTGTGTCAATTGACTACGATGATTGTTGTAAAACATGGCGAGAGGGAACAAAAAATTTTTTGAGCGTATAATGCTCTGCTACCCTTACGAACCCGGCGCGCTAATTTACAATAAAAAAAACCTGACTTAACTCTTGGTGGTTGCGTCAGAAGTCATCACGTAGCTGCTTTACCACCTTTACGCCATGTGCCTGGACAGCGCTGGCACCACCCTAGTTACGGCACTGCTGGCAGCTACTCTTGAGTGCCAGGTCTCTTCAAGGCTTTGAGTACTTCCTCCGACCACATCATCACTTTCCACGTTGAGATTGTGTTCGTCAACACAAACTAGAGACTATGTGATTATTTTTATAGCATTTAGCTGGGTAGGTACCTATTTATTCAAATTTTCCTTTATTACAATTTCAGTCAAAATGAATTTTCCTGCGACGATGGCGCATGCGTGAGCCTGGATCGAGTCTGCAATGGCTTCAGTGACTGCGCCGACAGAAGTGACGAATATCACTGCGAAGTTGGACTGTACGTATCAAAAAAATTATAAATGTTTTTTTCAGTAACTTATCCATATTACATAACGGGTTTTGGAATATCCCTTTAAGCAAATAATTGCTTGTGTTAGGAGATTCCGCTCTTCCATAGTAATTTCGTGTATATGTATATGAGTTATTTAAAATTAAGTTAATGTGACATGTTGTAGTTCTTAAAGAAGACGCGAACAAAACGTTAAAGTGTTTAACTGTTAAAGTAAAGTTATTGAAGTGAAACTTCTTTATCGACGTATGGGAGAAATTTTTGTAGCAAATCGTCACGTTTTTCGGTTACGCGCCATGTTGCTTTTATTATGTTTTCCCGTATTTTGGAAGGCAAAGGGTTCTAGCTCATACAGCTTAGCCATTTATCTTATTTATCTTCTTAGTTTTGAATTAATATCTGACATCTTAAAATATAAAGGTATGAAGTTAGCTAGCGAAAAACATTGGTTGCCATGGCAACCAATGTATTTTAGTAAGCGTTACTTCCGTCAGAATTTTAATCAGGGACTTTTCAGAAGTTTCACTTCTACCATGTGTGACTTGCACACACACACACTTTTTTATTAATTAACTTTACTTTTCTTTTTGTCTATAAAATTTTGAGCATTTTTTTTATTTACAGCTCCAATACAAGACCAGGAAACTTCACACTGAGTAGATCAAAAAGACAAACGACGAATTGTCGGTAAGTTTGCTTCATCACACACACATACACGCATTCAACAATATTCAAAAATATTAACTACCCTCCATCTAATATTGCAGAAAGACCCAATGGCAGTGTAGAGACGGTACATGCATACCTTTTGACGGTAGATGTGATGGACTGATCAATTGTCCTGATAGAAGTGACGAGACTCATGCGCTCTGCAGGAAGTCAAAGTAAGTTAAAAGTTGGATGGCAGAAATGATTACGACGTTGGATGGTAATATCTATACTAATACTATAAAGCTGAAGAGTTGTTTGTTTTAACGCGCTAATCTCAGGAACTACTGGTTAGATTTGAAAAATTCTTTCAGTGTTGGATAGCCCATTTATCGAGGAAGGCTATAGGCTACTTTTTATCCCGGGATAACACTAGATCCCTCGGGAACGTGAGTGAAACCGTGGGGTGGAAGCTAGTTATGTATAATTATATAGCCCTATGGTAGACTACTGACCGAGGCTAACCTACTGGTTATAAAACCTACATAAAAATCAAATTCTGGAGACTTACCCCACTAACAACAATTTTTATAATTTAGATTATAATGTAGGTAGGGAGTACAGCATGGGATTCTTCAAGGTGTGAAGATTTTTGCGGGGTCAGAAACCCGCGAGTGATAGATTCCCCTGATGTTGCAAGCGTCAATAGGCTACGGTAACCGCTTACCATCAGGTGGGCCGTATGCCGCCTTAATAGTAT